>CM040127.1:265706561-266306561 GCA_022559845.1 Amorphophallus konjac
CCTACACCCTCACCTTTATCATATTTACCGTAAAGGGCGTACCTAGTTCACGAGGCTCCTGCCAGCTCGGGGTCTGGGGATGGACGATGTATGCAGTGTTACCCTGAAAAATCGAGAGGCTGTTTCCTGATTCGAACCCGTGACCTCTTGATCACTCGAGAGGCAACCTTACCGTTGCTCGTAGGTCTCCCCTCACCTTTATAATATTTATCATGTGTTCATATTTGTCATAATACCCCTAAAATATTCAAGACGGGCACACCGTACACCCGCCGTCACGGGTGTCTCACGGTACTTTACTCAGTTGAGTTAATAGGGGTGAAATGACTAATTTACCCCTAGTTGACTCTCTTGTTAACTCTCTCTCTCTCTCTCTCGGCAGTGATTGGCTGGAGGTCAGGGGGGTGTGGTTGGCCGGGCTCCCTTGCAGCAGAGCCGGCTGCACTTCCATCTCCAGCCACTTGGAAGACTGCTGCACTGCTAGCCTCTGCAACTCTGCCTTCTCCGGCCTCCATCAATGCAGCCCCGCACCTGCAGCCCCCACTTCAGGCGTGTCACCATCGCCAGCTGCCCGGAAGACTGCAGTGCCACCCGCGGCATCTTGTGCACCGGCACCTGCAGTGGTTTTGCCTGCTCCGGCCTCCCTGGGTGCAGATCCAGCCCCCTTCGCTGCAGCCCCGGTGCCTGCATCCTGCACTTCAGGTGCACCAGCCCCCACCCTCCAGTCCCCTCCTGCAGCTGACGCTCCTGTAGCATTGGCCTCCCCGACGGGCCCGACAGGCCCAGCCTCGTCTTTGCATGACACCTACATCTCTTTGTCCCGGCCTGCATCGGCTTCAGATCTGGCCGCAGCAACGGTTCCGGCGGGTACTGCTTCTGCAACTGATCGTGGGAAGCGGCCCCTCGCCGCTAGTCCGACCCCTGCAGGCACCGGGTTGCCTCCGACTCGGCTGACTCCTCGTCAATGGATGTCCTCGCCACTGCTGTCATGGTGAAGACAGAGCCCCCCCTCTCTCTCTCCCCACACACCTCTCTCTCTCTCTCTCTCTTTCTCTCTGCGTCCATCAGGGGTGCTGGCAACAGAGGGAGAGACCCCACCGGCACCCTCTCCCCTCCCCCGTGCTCTCTCTCTCAGTCTGTCCTCTCTCTCTCTCCCCCACACCACTCTCTCTCTCTCTTCCCCCTCCATCTCTGCAATGGCCAAGGGTGCCGGCCCCTCCGACCCCCTTCCCTTTGCTCTCTCTTTCTCTCCCCCCCCACCACTCTCTCTTTCTGTCTTTGGGACATGGGTGACGGGCGCACCCGTGCCCCCCCACACCCACCCAATCAACCAGCAGGCCGCCGCCTGGGTCGCCTTCTCCGATCCCGCCTCAAGCCCCTCGTGCCGCCTCCCGCTCTGCCGGGAGATGTCGCTGCCACTACTGCAGCTCTCTCTCTCTCTCACACACTTCCATCCTCTCTCTCTCCCCACACCACTCTCTCTCTCTCTCTCTCTCTCTCTCTCGAACTTGGGTGATGGCCACATTCATGCCCCCACACACCCACCCCATCAACCAGCAGGCCGCCGCTTGGGTCGCCTCCTCCAATCCCCCCTGAAGCCCCTCGTTCCGCCGCCCAACCTGTTGGGAGATGTCGCTGGCGCCGGAGAGGGCAACAGCTGCCCATTCTCTCTCTCTCTCTCTCTCTCTCTCTATATATATATATATATATATATATATATATATATATATATATCCTTTTAATAAAAATGGTGACAAAATGGTAAACTCACATGAGTGAGTTACTGTCATCTGCATTGGATTTAACTCTAGGGGTAAATATGATAAAGGTGGGGGTATAAGGGTAATTTCGAAAGATTTTAGAGGGTATAATAGTAGTTTTTCCGTTCAAAAAATCAAACACAAGATGTAACAAGGCAAAAACATTTGCTTGATAGATATCAATTGAATCATCATATGAATTTGTTTTATATCTGTTCTTTTCTCCCTTTTAACTTTTTTTGGTCTGCCAATCTATTTGAATGCTTCGCAATTGATTACATTGTGCGTTTAGTCAGGCCTTGAATTAGTTAGTTTTTCGGTTGGCTAGGTTGTAGAAGCAGAAAGGCAACTCATATTTTGCAATAACTCATAGTTGTCAAGGCGGGCGCCTAGGCGCCCAGGCGCTCTTGAAATGAATAGGCGCTGCAGCGCCTTGTTGACATTGGAAAAGGCGAGCTAGGCGATCGCCTAGGCAGGCTAGGCGCTAAGGCGGGCGCCTAGGCGCCAAGGCGGGCCAACGGTGACCCGTTCGAACCGGATCTGACCCGGTTATGTACGTTTAACTCTTTCTTTTTTATAATTTTCTTGATGTTATTATATTCTTTTGTAATATTTCTGAATTTTTTACATTTACTTTTGAATCTTTTTTAATTCTTTACATTTACCTTGGCGACTGTACATCATTCCATATCTCAGGTCCTGAAAATGGAAAGAAACCCCCAAATTATCTGTATCACCATAACCTTGGAAGATATTCCATGGTCAGGGAAAAAGGAATCTGATAACTAATAACTTTGCCAAATAAAGAAAATGTATGAGGCATACATAAGTGAATAGTTAAGAATAAAATCAAATCATTAAAAAACACCTTACAAGCTCAAACAAACAGACTAATATGTCAACTGTAACCCAAATAATAAAAAAATGATGTAAGGTATCAACTATTGTCTTGTGGCAGAATCCATTCAAATAAATAAGCCCGTGGATATAAGAAAGTAGGGCAAGTTATGCATCCTTTCCAGAGCATGCAGCAAGGACATGCACATTACGAGATGTTTGTTTTTTAGCCAGTCCCTCTTCTCAATGACTCCTCAATTAGAGAACTGATCAAGGGCATGCACATTAAGCAAGTTATATACATGTTCATCTATTTTTATGGCTACTCTCGAATTTTTTGTAAAATAATTATCGAGTGCATCACTTCTTCATCTTTCTTGATGAATTTTTTACATTTACTTTTGAATCTTTTGCATTTACTTCTGAAATTTTTGTAATTTTTTGATACAATTTAGTTTTCTATAATTGTCACATAATTTAATTAAAGTAATTTCTTCATGTAATTTATTTATTTTTTGTATTTTTCACATTTTTTATTCTTGATTTATATATTGGAGGATATATATTTTAGATTTTTTAATTAGTGGCCGAAGTGTCGCCTAGGCGGACGCCTAAGCGGACGCCTTTGTCGCCTAAGCGCTTAGGGACCCCGTGAACGCCCTTGAGTCGTCTTGTCGCCTTGACAACTATGCAATAGCTTGAAATTGTCTTACTCCCATTACTCATGATTTGAGGCTATCAGAGTTTTACTTGCTTGGCTTATTCTGCATCAGTGAAATTCATTTACTTGGCCCCACTCATGTGGGTCTAACCTTGCATTCTACATGCTTCTATAAGTCTGCATGCCATTTACATCATCATCAGAGCCTTATCCCATTATTTTGGGTCACCTACATGAATCCTGTTCCGCAAAGAATTCTACATGCTGCTATAAGTCTGCATGCCATTTACATACAATATAAAAATTATTGTTTCCTTTGGAGTACAAATCGTTATGCTTATCCATGTTTGTAGAAGTATTCTCGATTGTTCGGAATAATCATGCAATCACTTCTGAGTTATAACCATTATGATGTAAGCTTTTTTTGGATGTATAGAAGAATTAAATAGCTCAAGGAATAGTGGTTTGAAAGGAAAAAAATGGTGCTCGACCAGAGGAGAACCATATGTATCTAAATTTCTGAGTGGTTTCTCCCCTTCTGAATAAAATATACTTTCTTATTATTGCTTGCATTTATCTGCTAAATTTATGATTTAGTTTTTTCCAAATGTTAGGTGGTTGTGCTATCAATCTGTAGAATTGTACACTTTTTTGAGCATTGCATCCTGGTTTTTCTTCCAGCTACTAGGATGAACTGATAACGAGATAAAAAACTACTGGAACACTCAAATTAAGAGATGCCAACAGGCTGGTTTCCCTCTTTACCCTCCCAACATATGTTTCCGACCATTGAATGAGAATCAGAGTCAGAATGGCAATGAATTCTGTGTTGGTGACAAATGGAATAATGAACACTTGCAGCCAAGTGGTTATGATACTCCTGATGTTCTATTTGACAATTTTAAGGCTAACCAGGTTTATCCTTCATGTCACCATTTCCTGTAAGTAGCATACTGAATCAGGGATTTGGATCACAAAGTTATGCCTCCAACCCTGGACTATTTTAAACAGCTTCCTGCGCCAGAACCCGACAAGCCTTTGAGCAGTTCCAATCTTTGGAAAGGATACATTGGCCTTTGGGCATAGGCTTTCCCTATGATCCTGATCCTGGCAGCAAGACCTGGCACCTTTGGCGGATCTGGCATCCGGTAGCCATACCCTCACAAATGGCAACTTCTCGATGTCTCAGACCCTTCCCGGGGCTGCGAAGTTATAGCTCTCCCTTCACTCCAATATCCTGAAACTAATCTCAGCAGTTGGCTTGAGTGCCCACCTACACCACCTCCTGAGGCGGTAGATGCATATGTTGAATCCCCATTGACAGTATCAATTCAATCTGACTGCAGTTCTCCTGCATAATGGTTTATGGTGAAGGCGGTTTATAAAAGCTTTGGCTTGCTAAAACACTTGTGTGCTTTATATGTTTGATACATCTTTTGTGCAAATGTTTCATGTATCGACTTGAGAAACTTACTGCAATAAGGTGATCAAAGCCATGGTTGACAGTTTCGGCCAAAACCGAAACGTTTCGGCCGAAACGTTTCGGTTTCGGCCATACCCGATACGAAAACCAACAGGTTTACTGTGCAGGTCCGAAACTTAAAACCGATATCGGTTTCGGCCCGAAACTGTACGGTTTCGGCCGAAACTCACGTGAACCCCCCCTATTTCGGCCGAAACCCATTTTTCTCCCCCCCGAAACCCCATCCCACAGCCGAAACGGCCGAAACCCTGCGGTTGCTGCGAACGCCTGTTGCTGCTGCTGCTGGCGACTGCTGCTTGGCTGCTTGCTGCGAGCTGCGGCGTGCTGCCTGCTGCTACTGCTGCTGCTGCGCGACCAAGGGCCGGCTGCTGCTAGAAGCCTGGAGCTGCTGCGCCTGCTGGAGGTGGACAGGAGAGGCCGAGAGGGAGCCTTGCTGCGCACACCGGGGAGCCAACACAAACATCAAGGTTTGATAGATTTTGTTTGAGGTTAATTTCATTGGGTTAATTTTAGGGTTTTATTGTTTTGTTGTGATATTTGGTTGGGGTTAAAAATTTGGGGTGAGCAAGCCTTGCTTATTAACTTTCTTCAAGGGTGAGTAAAGCCTTAAGGGTTAATTGCTAATTAAACCTAACGCGTTTATAAAAATTGGGGCTTTTGTCTATTTTGATTTGCTTAAGCTCAATTGAACTTAAAATAAGCTTCATTGAGGATTTTCGGGTGGGATCATGTGGGTCATAGATTTTTTACCAAGGGTGATTAAGGGTTTATTGCTAATTAAGCGCTAATTAGGTCATAGAAATTGGGGGCTTTTGTCTATTTTGATTTGCTTAGGCTCAATTGAAGTTAAAATAAGCTTCAATGAACATTTTGGGTGGAGCATGCGGGTAATTATTTTTTCCAAGGGTGATTAAGGGTTAATTGCTAATTAAGCCCTAATTAGGTCATGAAATTGGGGCTTTTTTCTATTTTGATTTGCTTAGGCTCAATTGAAGTTAAAATAAGCTTCATTGAACATTTTGGGGTGGGAGCATGCGGGTAAATTATTTTTTCCCAAGGGTGATTGATAATTAAGCCGTAATTTTTCCAATGTACTTACAACTATACTATTTTTTCTTTGACTGTCTTAATGCAGTATCATGCCTAGACGTCAGCAAACACAGGAGCAGCAAGGGCAGGAGGATCGGGGGTGGGCCCACATGTCCTTAATTGATGCTAAGAGAAGAAAGGTGAAATGCAATTACTGTGGTAAGGAGATGTATGCGGAATTACCAGAGGAAAGCAACATTTGGCAGGGGTAAGAGGAGAGGTGAGACAATGTGACAACTGTCCCCGAGAGGTGCGAGAAGAGATGCGCCAGTGCCTTCTGGGGAAAAGGGAGAGGGTGCAACAAAGGGCTGAGGATGATGCTGAAATTGCTGAGGAGATTTCTGGCAGAAGGGTTAGGAGGGATGATGATGAGGAAGGCACTGAGATTCTGATCCAGACTGACTGAAGCAAGGGAGCGTGAACAAGCCGCTCGAAGGAAAGGGAAGGGAGCCATGGGTTCAGGGACCTATGAGAGTACAGCTGCACGACGTCCTGACGTTGGTGCTGCCCCACATACGCAGGGAACAGGTCCATGGACAGCTATCTGCACAGAAGGCCCCAAGCTACACAACCTAAAATCAAGCAAGCATTGAGAGGGGTCAAAAAATCAGCAGAAGTTGCAGGGCATGCATTTAAATCTATCTGCAAATGATTTTTCATGCAGGTGTCCCTGCACATGCAGCTTCAAGTGAATATTTCCAACCTATGATAGATGCCATAGCAGATGCTGGCCCTGGCTTGCAGGCCCCCTCACGTCGAGACATATACGGGCGTGGCCTTGAGGGAGAGGTTGAGGAGCTCCATGATTGGGTTGAAAGCTTCAAGCATATATGGGTGGAGAGAGGATGCACCATCATGTGTGATGTTGGACTGGTACCACGAAAAAGTCCATGATAAACTTTTTGGTCTATTGCATCGAAGGTACAGTGTTGTGAAATCAGTTGATGCATCAGATTATGAAAAGAATGCAAATTATTTGTTTCATTTGATGGATGGCATGGTAGAACAAATTGGAGAGGAGAATGTTGTGCAGGTGGTGACTGATAATGAAGCCAGTTACAAGGCTGCAGGGAAGAAATTGATGCAGAAGCGCAGTCATTTATATTGGCTTCCATGTGCAGCACATTGTCTGGATCTGATGCTTGAAGACATAGGGAAGGAAAAGCATGTGAAGAAGACAATTGACAAGGCACAAAAAGTCACACAGTATATCTATGGCCATCCTAGGATACTAAATATGTTCAGGGCGCATGCCAGTGGAGGGCGAGATATCATCCGTGCAGGCCCAACCAGATTTGCTTCAATTTTATTTCTTTGGAGTCTTTGCACAGGTATAAGATTGATCTCAATTCTTGATACTTTATCCTTACTGATATGTAACAGTTGATGCAGCTTCAAATTTCATTTATCTGCACAGGTACAAGAATGAGCTGAAAGCTTTCATGTACCACATGCCTGCGGGACTACATCGACAAGGGCACAGTTGATGCACAGATGGATTATCTGGATGTCTGCCACGTCGTGGACGACAACAAAATTCTGGACAGGGTGTCACGGTACTTGAAAGTAGTCACACCCCTCGTGAAGGTCCTAAGAATGGTGGATGGCGATGAGAAGAATGATATGGGCTATCTGTACGAGGCCATGGACCGTGCCAAATTGGAGTTGCAAGCATTCCCTTCCCAGACATTATGCAAAATGGTGGAAAATTTTGACCAGAGAGATGGGACAAACACATTACACCACGACTTGCATGCAGCTTGGTGAGTGATTAATTGTACTGAAATTGGGGTAATTGCCTTTATGTTATTTTATAAATTTCATTTAGTTAATATACACAAATGCAGGTTATTTCCTCACCCTCGATTTATGTACGATGCCGATGCACATGTTGATGGCGAGGTTGCTTCAAGGGACTTTAAAAGTCATTGGTCGTTTATCGAGGAAATCCAGAAAAGAGACTAGAGGCCGAAGTAGAGGTTCGCCTTTATTTGATACTTTCAATAACAGGTATAGAATTTATTTAAGTAGTTATTTACTGTATTACTTTATGTTTGTAGATGAACCATTACAGAATGAGGACTGGGACATATGCTGACTCCCAATTGCAATAGCTGTGGGAAGAGTGAGCCAGGTATATTTTATTTTTTGGATTTTCTTAACTGATGAATATTATTTCTACAACTAAATGCATTTGTTTATGGTTGATGTAACAGCTGACTGGTGGATAATGGTGAACAACCGAGATAGTGGCAAGCAATGCATTGACTTTCATTGCAGTTAGGTGTGCTCTGTCACAACCAACATCGGCAAGCCAATGTGAAAGAAATTGGAGCACGTTCCAGCCTTATACACTCGAAGCGTTCGCAATCGGCTCTAAAGGCTCTAACGGTTAGAGAAATTAGTGTACTGCCACTACAATAATGAGGTTGAGAATAAAGAATATGAGGTTGAGACAAACATCTGCGAGAAAACGCGCCGCGGGATGCCTGCCGCAGAAGATTGATGTAGGATGCCTTATTTGATGATGAGAATCCGTATGCAGTCTTGGGTGGAGACACGAGAGCAGGTGATGAGCCGTTTTTGTGTGTTGATTGATAGATGATGGGCATGAGGGCATACTAGATGAAGATGAGCAAAGTGATCCCGAAATTAGAAAAAAAATCAAAGGAGGGCCTGATGATACTCATGCTCCACATGTCTAGGGTTGTTGAGGACACTGAGGAGCACATGATTTTCAGCCAGCTAGACACTCCGACTCAGATAGCAGGCCAGTCACTCCTAGAATGGACAAGGCACCTACATCCTTAAGAAGAAGTACATCAGTGCATGGGCAAACTGAGAGAACAAATATTGCTGCTCGAGAGGACCCGGCAATTGAGCAGTTGAAGCAGATTTATTTGAGGCACACGCCAAGGGGAATAGGATTCATGTCAAGGGTGCAAGAAGAAAGCACACCGGCACAGGAAAAAGCATCCCCAAAGGCCAAAAGGCGACTGGAGACTGCAGGTTTCGTGATCCTTTGATTTTTTATTTTTGAAAGTAACTTAAATTCTTATTATCAGTTCGAATCAGAAAAGGTTTTGGTAGGAGATAATTTATATTTTCGTATGTGTCAGGTGCTACAGGTGCTACTACTGGCGGTGGGATGCTGGTGGTCCTTCCTCCTTCCACGCAGACACAGGCAGAGGACACAGTCAGGGTGAGGGAGGACATGAGTCACAGAGTCAATATGGGCATCCATCAGGTTATGGAGGTGGCCAACAGGAGGCAGCGATTTATGGGTCTGGGGTTATGAACCATCATTCAACTTCCATCCGGCCAGTTCCTCTTCTCTTCCTCAAGATTCTTATGCTGATACTGGATTCGGCTCAAGCCAACCAAACACTCCAAGAGGGATCCAAAGAGGGATGCAGGACTTGGCTACCTCATTGTTTGGTTATAGTGAATATAGACCATACATGCAACCTCCATTGTATGACTACTGTATCGGAAAATCAGTTTGGTTTTATGCCAAATAGATCTACTACAAAAGCTATTTTCTTACTACGGCAGCTAATGGAGAAGTATAGAGAGATGAGAAAAGATTTGTATATAGTTTTTCTTGATTTAGAGAAGGCGTACGATCGAGTACCGAGAGAATTAATTTGGTGGACATTAAGAAAGAAAGGAATCTCTCAAGGATATGTTGATTTGATTAAGGATATGTACGGCGGTGCTATTACTAGTGTTCGAACTATTGCTGGGGAGACTGGGGAATTTCTCGTTTCTATAGGTTTGCATCAAGGTTCTGCACTAAGTCCGTATCTCTTTACCTTAGTTATGGATGAATTAACTAAACAATTGCATGAGGATATCCCTTGGTGTATGCTATTTGCAGACGATATTGTTTTAATTGATGAGAGTATTGATGCTCTAAATGTTAAGTTAGAGCGTTGGAGACTTGCCTTTGAGTCTAAAGGTTTTAAAATTAGTAGGAGCAAGTCAGAATTTATGCACTGTAATTTTAGTAATGGGAGAGTGGTTCAGAAAGACATGGTTCTAATTGATGGACATAGCTTTCCGAAGAGTAGTAGCTTTCGATACTTAGGTCTATCATACAAGAGAATGGGGAGATTTATGATGACATTACACATAGGATTAAGACATGCTGGTTAAGATGGAGAAGTGCATCAGGTGTCCTTTGTGATCGTCGTATGCCTGTGAAACTCAAAGGGAGGTTTTATAGAACGGCTGTGAGACCTGCTCTGTTATATGGTACCGAGTGTTGGGCAGTACGAAAGGAACACATCCACAAAATGTGCGTAGCAGAGATGAGGATGTTGAGATGGATGTGTGGCAAGACTAAGAAAGATAAGATTAGGAATGAGTGCATCCGTAAGGACTTAGGGATAGCTCCAATTGATAGTACAATGAGAGATAATAGACTCAGGTGGTTTGGACATGTGTTTCGTCGCCCTAACTCAGCGCCGGTTAAAAGATGTGATCAAATCTTAGTGGATGTTAGTAAAAGAGCTCGAGGAAGACCTAAAATGAGATGGTGCGATGTTATTAGGAAGGACATTAGTTCCTTGAGTTTAAATATGAATATTGCACTTGATAGAAATCTTTAGCGGAACAGGATTCATGTAGCCGACCCCAATTATTTGGGATAAGGCTTTGATGATGATGATGATGACATGCAACATGGTTATGGGTATCAGCATCAAGGGCCAGACGATGAGGGAGAAGGTTCTTCTAGTAATTATTATCCAATTAGGTAAGAATCAATGAATTTTTGTAACATTTATTTTGTCTAATTCTGTTTATTGTACTGCTTGTATTGATGTACAATGGAATATCACTTTAACTTTCACTATGTTCAAATGTTTGAAGTTCAATTTTTGTAGTTGTCTACTTTAAGGTTATTGCACTAACTTATACAGTCAAATGCATGTGTAATGATTTTTATGATTTTAAGTGATTATTTATATTTTTATGATTTTTAGAATTAATTTAATTTTTTTAACCTTTTATCTGGGTTTCGGCGGTTTCGGCCGGAAACCGAAACCGATACCGAGTCGTATCGGTTTCGGACCCGGGCGAAACCAAGTCGAAACGAGTTTGCCATCCTTGATCAAGCTAATGAGTCAGCCATTTTTGTAGTACTCTCTTAGTGAGATGTGTGCATTGAGCAAACAGAAGTACATAGTTAATAGTGAAATTCCCTTGAAACATGATTTGTGTTCTAAGGAAATTGTACTGTTCATATGTTGGAATGGTTTATTCTCACTAAGATAGTGTAATTCCAGTCATGCTCAGAGTTAGGCTTGTTTTATGAAGTCTCTTTTCATTATTATCTATCTTGACTTCATTTAAATGAATCTTGTTGTGATGGTTGTATGGTAATTTGTGCACAGAAAAAAATATGGACATCATGTGTCATACCATGCTTCATCAAGAAATGCAATTATTCCTCCAGGTTTCTGCGAGGAGAGATGAAGAGTTAATAACTATAGTTTGCTCATTCCTAAAAAATCTCTCTTAAAATTTACATTAAAAGTTTATTGTTGGGTCATTTGCAAATACCTTTTCTATGAGATCTAGCACGTCCTTGTTATCCACAACTCAACGTAACTCAATTGATTTCTTCTCTCGGTATTCCTCTTGCCCCATTTTAAAACATGCTGCAAATGCACATGATTGAAGATTAGTGAAGAAGGTGACAAGTTCATGCATTAAAATACCGGCATTAGTGTTTGTGTTTACTGTTTACTATGTCGATCCGAAAACAGATACAAATTACCTCAAAATTTCTGGATTTAAGTGTAATGTTGTGTTTATTGTGTGGATTCCAAAAAGATCCTTTGGACCAAAAAAAAATTGGATACGAAATTGCAAATTCAGATCTCCCTATCCCATTACCTATAAAAAACACAGATATTAGGATTTTGGGTCAGGTCCGGACCCGGAAGTTTAATCTCGGAGTCGTTCAGATCCGGATCCGAAATGCCATATTGTTTCGGATCTGGATCGGTTCGGATCTTAGGCTATTGGATCTGTATCTGGATCATGAAATATCCAACCCGGATCCAATCTGTTGACACCTGTAATCCCAATGACCTATTTGTCTTGTCATTTACCACATGATAGACTTTTATATGTGAACTAACTGTCATATTTCTTGCTTCTTAATCATTGATTTAAATTGTATTCTGACTATCAACTTACTGCCATGTATGTCATAGGAGTCCTAAATGTGAATCATATTGAAACTAATGTCTACCTATTATGTGCTTCATCATGTAACAAGATTGCTTTTTACCTCAGTTTGTTGAACAGTGCACCGCTAATACAAACAATTATGTTTTTTGAGATTTTCAGGTATATGCAGTTGACATCTTCTATGGTGACTCAAGGTCTATGGGCTGACACTGATGATTACCGCCTTATTGATGAGTAATACTCTTTTCTTCTGAATTTCTCTTGTTTTACATCCATGCTTTGTGATGTGAGACCTTTCGGCTACATGCAATGTGTGATGCCCTATTATGTCAATGAACAATATGCTTCTGGTTATCTGGAGCCTGGAATATGAAAATCCAACGTAAACTTTGGAACAATCAAATCCTAAATTTTGAAATGATTTTTCTATATGCTTCTGGAAATAATCCCGATAGGTAAGCCTCGTCCATTTTTATATATTTTACCATCATTAAAACCTAAAAAGAGGTGAAGGAATGCAGCCAGGTAGTAGCATCTTTTCTTTTTTTTATGACAGGGAACCTTGCAATGCTAGCAAACCCCGGGCTCACATCCCTCGAGGATTAAATGTGAGTTAGGTAAGCCCCCCCCCCCCCCCCCCCCCCCCCCCCCCCCCGGGAGTCGAACTGGAGACCTCCCTACAATGAGGCAAGGTCCTTTATCATTCGACCCACTCGGGGTCCTCTAGTGTAGCATCTTTGCTGATTTGTATTGATGGTTGTTGCATGGTCTTGTTGCAATGACCTGATTTCTCCTGTTATATGTCTGAATGTCTTATAAGTTGTTGGTTGTGTTTTTCCCATAGTTTTCAAAACAGAAGCAATGTGCACAGTGTAATGGTTTTTCTATCTACTCAGGATAAAGAAATAAGTACGTTCCATGTCAAGATATTATGGGATGTATTATGTATGCTGTTCACGGCAAGTATGCAGATTTAAGTGTAAATGCACTTAAACCCCATGAATTTCTCAGGAAAACTCATTGTTCCCCTCGGTTTCAATTGGTTAGTCATATTGCAATCAAGACAGTTTTTTTATACATTTGAGACTTTCATTTTTGTGGACCTAAGCGTATATCCTCATACGACGGTCCTTATGTCTTCTCTAATTCCGAGTGAAAACCTCAATCAACTCATTATTCCATCCCTTTGAACTTAATTTACATGCAGGGAGAGTCTCCTTGTTCAGCATGTCTGCATACTCCCCTTTCCCATCCATTTGTGCTTCCAGGGATGTTGATCCTCCTACACTTCAGGGAGTGACACCCGAGGCCACTCACTCTCACCGCTAAAGTTTGACCTGTGACCATAGGAGCAAAAGCCGAGTTGCATGTCACTGCTACTAGAGACAAGCCCGGCATCAGAACCTTTGCCAGATGTTTAACCTTTGCAAAGGAAACCCTCTTAAGCTTGCCAAGGACAATTTACTCAATGTTTTGGAAAGCCCTGTGTTGCGGGTTGCACTTTACAGATCCAGAATTTGATCCCAAGTTTTCAAATTTTGACACCCAATTTCATGCACCTTGGCTTCCTTTGGGGCATTCCACTCCCATCATGGGTTGCTCCTACTTTCTACTGATCTGTGCTTGAAAATTCTAGTGCATCCGAGGCGTACTACGCTCCTCAAGGTCTGCTTTCATGGGGGGTGGGAAGAGAAGGGGGGCATTTAATGGATTAGAACATCTGTTATAAGTTAAAGATCTGGCTATCTGTGATTTTGATGCAAGGCAAATAGCAATCAATTGGCCCGAATGGCATAAACTGGTGTGAAACATGGGCGTGAAGATCGGAGGAAATTGCGCACGCCTTCAGTAAAACGGGCGTAACTTTCTATAGGAGTTTTCAGAATGACTATTTTGACCTATCTACGGAATCACCCTTCATAGCCCATTGATCTTTGGCCCACAACACCACTATTTTGGCATCAAATTCTGTTGTTTTCTCCTTAGTGAAGGTGGTCAAAGTTTTATTTTTGCTGTTTTAGGAAAGTCTTCATATAGTCCATTCTCCTAGTTGGAGAAGGATTCTAGAGTCTCGTTAGTCATGGAATTTGCTTAGAATTCTTCTTCTACCAGTCTAACGAGTAAAAAGCCCTATTTCTATTTTTGGTATTTTTTGTCTCCATATATAAGGGATTGAGGATGTACATGAATTGGATTCAGAGTGCGCTTTTAACTTCCCCTCCACTGAGACTTCCTGTCCTTGGTGTATTGTTCTTTTTCAACTTCTCTCTCACATCTGAACCGTAGGTGCCGCTGGTGGCAGCTGCTTCAGGTTTCGATTCTTAACTCTGCCAGCATTGACTCTGTCAAAGTCCTTCACTACAATAGTTGTATAAGTTGGGAGACCTACCGGGTTAGAAACAGAATAGCCGTGGCAGAGTATAAACGAGGGTTTTTTTGCATATATACTCCTATTAAATCATTAATTGCACAAGAAACCATCCTGCATTTGCATTTACTTGTATACCCTAGTTTAAATGAATATATAATCATGGAGAGCCCCTGCCATAACCGTCCGTCAAGACACTGTGACAGAGGTTACAGTAGGGTTCTCCATGCCCATATATTTGTTTAACAAGGGTACACAAGCAAATATAAATCTAACATCAAGGCTCTATGTGACAATATATTTGTCTATCAAGGGTATACAAGTAAATTAAATATAGGATGTATTTTTTGTGCGATTAATAATTTATCAGGGATATGCATGCAAAAAAAACCTTCATTTAACGAGAGGTCTGGTGAATGCCTACTTATGGGAACGTTAGCCACTGTGACGGACTGTTATGGAGAGGTCATACGTGCAAATATTTTTGTCTAACAAGGGTATACCAGCAAGTGCAAATGGAGGATGGAGTTTCGTGCAAATACACTTTTAACAAGGGTATAGGCAAAAAAACCATGTAAACAACTCAATGAACAAGGCAGAAGCATAAGCCGGGAACCATTATGCAACAGTCGGTACATAAGAATTAGAGTTCATAACCAAAAAGAAATGTGTGCGTATCTCAAAACAAAAGGGTGCACTTCTATGCTGCATTGTTGTGAAGACACCTTGCATATGCCTTGGTTTGGGGACAATCTTCGTGATTACTGGAGTCTTCTCATTCTTATAATGTATTTTCACTTTATTTGAGTCCTGTTTTTACTTCTTGTAGGATTGTTATTTCTTTCTTTAGGAGTCCATTTAAGATTCTTATTTCTTATGTTAGTATTCCAATCAGGATTATGATAGGATTTTAGTGAGTCCTATTCCTATTCTTATTAGCAATCATATTTTAATATTCCAATTAGAATTTATATAGGAGTTCAGTTGAGTCTTATTCCTATTCTTATTTGTACGTTTGGCTCTTGCGTCTATCAATATGGCTGTATTCTTTCTTTCACTCATGGAATAACAGTGACATTGTCTGAGCCTCCATGAGGGAGTCCTAATTGCTTCGAGAGGGAGAGGACGAGGGGCCCATGTCTCCATTGCCACTACCATTATTTCTTTCTCGTTCCTTCCTCTTTGCTTCTTCCTATGCAAAACCGGCTACAGCCGCCATCCCAACGCCACATATTCTTCTTTGTCCTTTTCTCTGTTTGTCGTCATCGTCCCTTCCTCCTTTCTTTCCCTGTGCAAATCAACCAACACACCCCGCAACCACAGAACCACCACAAGCAGCCTCATTGTAGCACCCCCCTACGGGAGCACACCTCCACAGAGTCAACATGTCATTTAGCGTTCTCATCTTGTTGATGAGTGAAGACTAATTTTTAATCTGTCCCGCATCACATTGCTGTCTGCAATCTTGGGAGAAGTCTGAATTAACTGTATGCTGATTTGCCTCTAGAAGTTCCTAGTGATGATGCCCCAATTTCTGGCGCTCGAGACAAAAGCAAGAGTAGAAGTGAGTTCGTGTTTAACCCATGTATGGTTGGCTACTTCACTACCCCTTTTACCTCACTGCAATATATATTGCAAAATGGTAAAAGCAAGAGGCAATAATAATAAGCAAAGTGGTCATAATGAAGAAAAAAGGAACAATAAAGACCCCTCTTAAGAATCAAGGTGTTCCCTAGACATGGCAAACTTCCAACTTGTGGTTACAAGCTTAAGGGTGAGGTGAGAAAGGGGACTAATCAGATCATGGTCTTAACTATTTTGTTGTCCTCAGACTTACCAAATGGGCACAAGAGTGAAGACTCGTCTCGCTGTCCTACCGATATTTGATGCATAAAAGCCCGAGTCTTAGACCCTAGCCAAACCCCCTCGCCATCATCGTCTTCCTCCCCACTGCAGCCAGCCCCTTTCCCCTTCGTAAAACCCTAGCTGGCTCCATCACCTCTCCCATATCTCCTTTGCGCAGCCATCCCTCGCCCTCGTGCCAACACCGCCACCGTCCATACCGGACGTCACAGCCGCGGCTGGACTCCACCTCTGCCACCTGTCCTTCTGCACAACTGCAGCACCTTGCCACCTGACTGTGTGATTGGCTGCCACCCTCCAGCTCTGTGTACAGCTCTCGCCAGGATGCCTCTCCGTCTGCCTCACTGCATCCCCTGCAACTGTAGCACAGCTAGGCACCCTCTCCCTGCAACTGTTCGGCTGCTGTCGACCTTCCCCGCTCCGCCAACCCATGGCCCTCCCCAGATCACAACCACCCTGGTCCGACAGCCTCCCCCCCACTGCTACCCCAGCTGCAGTTAGGCCCTACCCCACACCAGCCTCGCCACCACTACTGTCCTCCGGTCGCCGCCAGTAGCCGCCTTCGACCTTCACAGACGAGTGCCCAGTGCAGGTCTGGCTGCACTGCACCCTCCGCCACCACCTGAAGAGTTTCCTGTGAACAGTGCCCATTGCTACTGTAGCAGTTCGGAGTCAGCAGCGGTGCCAGCTAGGCCCAGTTTGGCCCATGGTGTATCTGCTCCCATTCTGTCCCACATAACAGCATCTACTAGGAGCATTTAAGTGCCAGCTGAACGTAAAGTAATGGCTTTTTGTACAATGTTGAAAGAGTCTCGAGGATGTGGGATCATTTTAATTATTACATTAGTTAGAAAAACATTTTGTGCATCTCCGATCATCTGAGGAATAGACTGGAATATTTATCTTCATCCAAACATCTTTCTGAAGTAAGCTCGCTCGTGTTGGTTCATGATGAGATAGGATGTTCTGCATACATTGTTGTAGGATCATCCAAATTGTGAGAAAAAGGTGTCTCCACTTTTATGATCTTACTGATGGAATTTAGTTTTGCCTGATGCTACAGATTCTGATAAATTTTGGCATCTTGACCCTGTAGTTACTCGTAATACATGTAATTGTTTGGGGTTAAGACAACGATTTATGTGCTGACGATTTTGATACAGACTTCTGAAACTGGATGCTTCTTGTATAGAAGATGTAGAGTGGGACAATCTTCTAGAACACAGGTAATTTTTTGATTGCGCGTGCATAGTGCTTCCCAACTGGATGTTCTCCCGTGGTTGTTTTCTTATTTAATTGATTAGTAACTATTGCATCCGCTAGTTTACTTTCCATTTGTAGTGATCCAGATGTCCATTGCTTGTGAATCATTTTTGCATAATGTTTTAATAATGCTTGCTACACCACCCGCCCTCCCCAAGTACACCCCAAGGTGGTGCAGTGATTTTTTCTTTTTTTTTTGTTGACATTTTTAGGTGGGGGTGGTGCAAGCCAATGTTGATATTGGACGCCCAAGAACCACCCCCCCCCCCCTGGGCGCGCGCACACACGCACAGAAAAAAAATAGATTATGTGAACAATAAAAGTTACCATTCACTGTCCATTTTTTTAGATTTTTGGGACCGTTGGACGTTGGACGAGGGCGTGACTTGCATTGCAAGTTAGAGAGATGTGATCCCCATGTCATAGGGGGAGGTGCAATAAGCATTACTATAATGTTTTATGTGGTGTCTTTCCTAAGTGGAGGGCCCCCTAGTAATTGTTTTTATTTGGCTTGTGACAGCTAGAACTTGTTTCTGACCTGCTAAAATTCTCTCAATGATTTTAGGTCTGGGGATCTTTGTTTGAAACGGTGGAGACAAATGACGAGACATATTGGTGGACACACAGAAAAGTCATTTGTGGAACAGGTGGATCTGCTTGCTACCCGATACTGTCCAAAAATGTTACAATACAGAGCTGTGACTCTTAAAAAGTGTGTCGATGATGTAGATAAAAGTTAGAAATTCTCCTGTCTATATTCTGTAAAAACTACAATATGATTAAGTGTGTCAATTCGTTGATCGAACTGGCCCAAGATAATGGACACCTAAAGCCTATAAACAAACATTATGTATGTCCACCTCTTAATCTTTTGGTTACTTCTAACATATCGTCTCATAACCAACACCAGGCCTTGTTTACATCAATCATCTATGACAACTTTCCAATTAATTTAGTGCTCTATAAGTTAATTTGTCATGAGTCCGGATCCGGATAAGCCATTTTGAGCAGCAGTTGTATGCGTTCTGTACGCACCAGAGTTGTTAATTAGGACAAACGCGAGTGGTAATTACAATCGTATTAGCTACCCCTTTAGGTCATAATTAATAAGGCCACCCCTTAAAGCAGGCACGAGATGAAGAACATACCCACCTTCAGGAATCCCTTTATCATCAACCACCCTTCATTTACTTGATCCCATCTTGATTAATTTGTATAAGTTGGCTCAACGTCAGTTTCTATTTCATTTCCATTAATTAAGGGACGCTTTACTAACTGGGTGCAGTTAGCGCAATCAATCTCAAGGGATTGAGTGTGCTAACCGACCTCAGTTAACGACAATGTGTGTGAGGAGAACGGTGAGACCTACACCGCTCTCTCTCTCTCATCGACTCCCCCCACCCTAATCGGTTATCAAACAAGGCCTAAGTGTTTACATTCACCTTGATCACCGTTCCTCCCCTAATAAGTTTCAAAACCAGATGAAGTGTTGACCCTTTCTAAATGTTATAATCTGTAAGGGAGACTTTACTAACTAAGTACGGTTAGCGCAAGCGACTCCCAGAGGTCGCTTGTGTTAAACGAGCCCAGTTAGCGCATTTGTGTGTGAGGAGAGAGCGGGGCCCACCGCTCTCTCTCACTGATTTTTTTATCTTACCCACACTTATCCGTGCATCAAAGCGGCCCCAAGAGTGTTCGTCCATCTTCCGGTTGTTTCCTAGCAAATATCAAGCTCTGCTAGTCTGGGCCGAGTATACCTTCTTTGTCAAAACTTTAGCTCTATTAATGGCCACTAGTTTTTAGGTCGTTATTGCTGCCGCCTCTTCTTCCCATCTCTTTCACCACAGCCGCAATGGAGAGTTGCCTTCGGCCCTGCCTACCCCTCCCTCCCTCTCGACCTACAGAAGCAAGAGGACGGGGTTCCCGCCGCCGATCACACACTCGTTACCAGCCCTCTCCCCCCCCCCCACCCTTCACACTAGCCACAAGGAGAAAACCACTAGTAGGGCTAACCCTGTGGCTCCGCCGCCAGGACACCGCCATGTCGCCGCCGTCTGTCGACGTGCCATCACAGCCTTGCCCCTCCACACTCCCTTCCCCCATCTCTGTCTTTCTCTCTCTGATCACAAGAATGCTTGCACCACTAGCAACACTACACCACCGGCACATCATCGTTGTCATCCACCAGGCATGCTGCTGTCAGTCTGCAAGCTCACCCCCGTCAAGGATCTCCAGCATCGGCCGATCTCCGCCAAGTAGACTATTCAGCGTCACTTAATTTTCTGCTGTATTTTTGTTTTTATATTTATGTGCAATGTAAACCTCGGCCCCTCCCTTTTTGTTTTGTACTTCCTACCTCCTCCTGTCCCCTGCTTCCATCCCCATCCCCATCCCCGACGGCTCTTCCCTTCCCCGGATCTCACTTGATTGCCCCCCCCCAATCGGCTCTATTTGTGAGTCAACGTCATTCGCTAGTATGCACTCGTGAAGCATGCCACCAAGCGGAAGTGCTATGTGAGCCAACTTTAGCAATAGAGAGTGAGTGAGAGTCTATTTTTTCACCCTAATCTAGCGGTAGCTGTTCAACTACCCACAATCCCCCGCTTCCTTCTTGAAGGGATAAGTCACCCTCTCCTCGCCTAATCACCGTTCACGAAATCGGAAAGCTTGAGGGAATTTGATTATTTGCTTGTTAACGACCTCTTGTCTTTTGATGCGTGATCACTCCACACCCATTTAGGCCCATTATTTCCATTTAGGGTCCCTAATACATACACTCTTTGATAGAGGGATAGATAAAATGAGAGTTATCTCTATTAGATTAATTTTTCCCATCGTTTAGTCCCGTTTACTTTGATAGATAATGGGTTATCCTTTTAGGACAAATGAGGGTTAACTCTGTCCCACCTCTTGGGTGGAACAATCTGTCTAGGTTAAATAGGAGTTATCCCTCAATCTAACCCGATTAACTTTTTTGGCCTATCAAACTGAAAAAGAGGTAAAGTGGAGGTTATCCTCGGGACAAATGGGGGATAACCCCCAATCAAAGTGGGGCAAGAGTTCGTCCCTCTCCACCTCTTCTAGGGTCATTTAAGTGCTTATGTAATTTTGGCTTTGTTCACGGTCAATTTTGTAAGCGTACTTGGTCCCCTATAAATGGTTCAATGTAACCCTAATTTTGTAAGGGTACTCGACTTGTCTCTACAAGTTGAGGTCCGATATCTACTCATGTATAGTCCCATCATAGCCGAATACTTATCTTGGTCTGAGAGTTTCAAGCTAACATGGAAGATATAGAGAGGCGACTATCTTATTTTTCCAAACCGACGGTTTAGAAAGTGATATATGAGGTCGATCCAACATTGGAAGATGAATTTTTAGAACAAGAGCGGGAAGTGGTCTATGAGACTAACCTTGCATTGATTGAGCATATGAAGAACAGATGCGCGGAATAGTCTATGATGGATGACACCGTGACAATAATTTGTTTACCGAGTCGGGACTTCATTTGATATCATATGGCATGTTTGAGGTTGGTCCGTTTGACGTCGTGCTAACTCAAGAGCTATCTCATGCCGATTTGATGTGATAAAACTTCACTTATTCACATGAGAAGCACCGAATCGAGATCTCGAGTATGACTATCAGCACCGACTTAGCACCTTATGCTCTAGTGATTGTCTGTCATATTGTAACGTTTCAAAGCTTGATGACGAGTTTTTTTGAACACGGGGAGATTGATCCGAAGTGAGACTTGCGATGCCGGACCATGGACTCGATGGCATTTTGCATGATGGTATTATCTACACTGACGACGTTTGGAGTTGCAGTCAAGTCGTGTTTATTTTATTATGTAATTTGATTTTATTTGTGTTAGGTTTATAGTTTAAAAAAAGTATGTTACCCTATTTTGGGCTTTCTTTTTCTATTAGGTTTGAAGTCTAATGTGCCTCTCATGTTTGGGCCTCTTCTAGGGTCATTTGAGTGCTTATGTAATTTTGACTTTGTTCAGGGTCAATTTTGTAAGGGGCCTTGGCACTGTGAACCTAATTTTGAAGGCAATGAAGAATGAATTTGGAATGGAAACCTTAGCTGCCATGTGTGTTACTCTGAGGGAGAGTCCTCTAAGGGAGAGGATGCAAAGTCGGGGCTTGAAGCCTCGATGCTCCCATGTATCCCTGACCTCCCCTTCTTCCTCTCATTCTTCCCCATCTCTCTTCCCCTCCTCCCTCTGTGCTGCCCCTTCACCCCTCTTTCTTCTTTCTGTAAACCCTAGCCAAACCCCCTCGCCGTCATCGTCTTTCTCCCCACTGCAGCCAGCCCCTTTCCCCTTCGCACAACCCTAGCTGGCTCCATCACCTCTCCCATATCTCCTTTGCGCAGTCATCCCTCGCCCTCGTGCCAACACCGCCACCGTCCATACCGGACGTCACAGCCGCGGCTGGACTCCACCTCTGCCACCTGTCCTTCTGCACAACTGCAGCACCTCGCCACCCGACTGTGTGATTGGCTGCCACCCTCCAGCTCTGTGTATAGCTCTCGCCAGGATGCCTCTCCGTCTGCCTCAACTGCATCCCCTGCGACTGTAGCACAGCTAGGCACCCTCTCCCTGCAACTGTTCGGCTGCTGGTCGACCTTCCCCGCTCCGCCAACCCATGGCCCTCCCCAGATCACGACCACCCTGGTCCGACAGCCTCCCGCTCACTGCTACCCCAGCTGCAGCTAGGCCCTACCCCACACCAGCCTCGCCACCACTGCTGTCCTCCGGTCGCCGCCAGTAGCCGCCTTCGACCTTCACAGACGAGTGCCCAGTGCAGCTCTGGCTGCACTGCACCCTCCGCCACCACCTGAAGAGTTTCCTGTGAACAGTGCCCATTGCTACTGTAGCAGTTCGGAGTCAGCAGTGGTGCCAACTAGGCCCAGTTTGGCCCATGGTGTATCTGCTCCCATTCTGTCCCACATAACAGCATCTACTAGGAGCATTTAAGTGCCAGCTGAACATAAAGTAATGGCTTTTTGTACAATGTTGAAAGAGTCTCGAGGAAGTGGGATCATTTTAATTATTACATTAGTTAGAAAGACATTTTGTGCATCTCCGATCATCTGAGGAATAGACTGGAATATTTATCCTCATCCAAACATCTTTCTGAAGTAAGCTCGCTCGTGTTGGTTCATGATGAGATAGGATGTTCTGCATACATTGTTTTAGGATCATCCAAATGTGAGAAAAAGGTGTCCACTTTTATGATCTTCCTGATGGAATTTAGTTTTGCCTGATGTTACAGATTCTGATAAATTTTGCATCTTGACCCTGTAGTTACTCGTAATACATGTAATTGTTTGGGGTTAAGACAACGACTTATGTGCTGATGATTTTTGATACAGACTTCTGAAACTGGATGCTTCTTGTATAGAAGATGTAGAGTGGGACAATCTTCTAGAACACAAGTAATTTTTTGATTGCGCGTGCATAGTGCTTCCCAACTGGATGTTCTCCCGTGGTTGTTTTCTTATTTAATTGATTAGTAACTATTGCATCCGCTGGTTACTCTCCATTTGTAGTGATCCAGATGTCCATTGCATGTGAATCATTTTTGCATAATGTTTTAATAATGCTTGCTACCTGGATAAAAGGCGTAAACCCATTCAGTGTCATCTCTTTGTCTGTCCTTTGCGACAGACTTGTAAACAGATGTGCCAGCACAGCAGCTCCCCAGGCGTATTGTCCTACTCTTTCCAAGTCTACAAGCAGTTCTAAGAAATGACAGTGGATACTGTCTCCCTTGGACCCCAGCAACAACTTGCCTAATAGAAAGAGGAGGAACCTCCTCAGATCCATGTTGGTCCGCTCCCAATTGCTAGTATCCATACAATACATAGCACGGGCACATCTTCCTGCCCTTTCCATAATTCTTCTATGGACTCGTCATCACGCGGACGCATGTCAGTAAGCCCTAAAGCCTCCATGATCGATGCCCTGGCTACTGACCTGTTCTTCCGACTGTCTAAGTCCATCCCCAACAATTTATGGGCACCTTCACGGTAATCCGCGTAGGTAACACCAGTCACTGCTTCCCCATCCACTTTGAGGCCCAAGATTCGGACCACATCTTCCAAGCTGGGCACCATATGCCCCCACGGCATCAGGAATGCCCTACTTACCGGGTCCCATCTTTCACGTAGAGCTTGGATCATGGCAAGGTCGATCTTGATTGGCTCAATTCTGAGAAAGGGCCCGAATCCCATCACGTCCAACCTCATTTTCTGGAAGTCCGGGAGCCCTCGATATGTAGCCACGACCAGCTCCCACGAGATGTGTGACTTCATCACACTCTGCACATACATCAGAAGTGAGAAATGGGAAGCTTTCCAAAGAAAGAACAGAGAAGAAGAAAGGCATGAAAGGAATCACTTACAAGCTGTGGTAGGGTCCTTTCACTCAAAAGTCCTTCAACTTCAGAGAATCTCCTGGCACTACTGTCTGATCTACTCCTCTTCGAGGAGCGAGACGACTCCCCTTCAGCTCTGAAACTCGATTCACCCTCCATTCTGAACCTTGAGCAACACTCACTACTCCCCTTTGCAACCTTTTCACTCGACTCTACTCTCACAACTTCGATGTTCTCAGGTCGAGTGGGAAGGGGGGGTATTTATAGGATTGGAGAGCGGGTGATTTGCATCTCGCACCATCACATCTAGCCATACCCCTTGCGGCACGTCACCCTCCCATTAATCTCGCACCCACTCTACCATGTGGAGTGGTCAAGTCGGAGGCGTGTTTTATTGACTTTTCTCTCTTTTCGATCCAAAGATTCGTTGTGTCCATTGTCCCGTTGTAACCACTTTTTCATATAAAACACGCAATAGGGGGACATTTCTGCGGGAAATCCGGCTCCGTAACTCACGTTGCCATCATTGGTCGATTCCCTTTGAAATTCATGAACATTGGGTCCCACTCCTTGTGTTAATAACTGGCTTCTGATGTGATTTTTTGTTTTAGTATGTTTATTTTCAGTTGTCAGGCCAAGCTGCACCGACACCCTCGTCATTTTACCCCGCCATCAGGTTGTATCCTTCCTTCCCAACCAAATTATCTTTTTTTTCATGTCCTCTGATATGTCTAATGCTTATGCCATTGAGGATAATGTCATTTAAGTTGGGGGGGAGAGAGAAAAATTCAAAAATTTTTTAAAAAAAATTTCATAATTTATTTCAAAAAAAAAATTTCAAAATTTTCAAAATCTGCAACAAAAAAAAAATTTCTTGCTTTCTTGAATTGTCATGTTTAACAACAGTTTTTCCCCGAATTAATGATTCTTGATTCATGTCGCATGAAAAGTGATTCTGAATAGAAACAACCGGGAAAAGGATGATGGATAATTTCTTTACTCTAGCCGTGGAACACTGATTTAAGAAACTATTTAAAGTTCAGATGCACTTTAGAAAAAAGAAAATCACGTTGCACGTTAATGAAACAAGAAGGACAAACCTTCTGTATTTTAGACATACTGTCTAAGATTCTGCATTTCTTGACAAGAGATTCATTATAAGCTTTCTGCAATAAATATTTATGAAAAAAAAACACCATGAAAAATGCTCCGATTCTGAGTAACCGGGCCTACTTCACCTAAGACGTTTGAGGTTCGCGTCAAAAGGACAAGGGAACTTGGATCTGTGGTACCGAGCTTACTTCACCTAGACGTGTTGAGGTTCGCGTAAAACAGTGAAGGGTAGTGCAGCATCATGTGTGTAAAGAAAAAAAAAGAAAAAAGGAAAAGAAAAAAGGAAAAGAAAAAATATATACTGGTCCCAAAAGGGACATAGCAATAAGGCAGATAAAAGCTAGTGTGCTGAACGCTCTAAGTACGAAGTGCAGAATTGAAAGACATTTGTTCAGAATAGCAAATGAGAGATGTAATTGTCTTCACTGTGGACTTAGCATTACACATGCACAAGTGCTACTGAATTTTGCCTAAACTTCTTGATCATGTACCTGAATTTCCGACATAAGGCTAGATGTGGTAATTAATCTAGATTCCTGCTCTTTAGTTAACTCTATGAAAGATGATCTAGAAATGAGGCCTGGATACTTTAATCTCTTGTTAGTCCTGAAATTTTTCATTAGGTGCATTGCTAAGGGACTAGCAATGAGTAAGTTGGGGGGTGTGATAAGTGTGTATTTTTCCTTATTAATTCATGATTACATACATTTTTATGAGCTTAATTGATATTAAATATACACTTCTCACACTTACTGTTGATTTAGAATCAAATGTTTATTTTTCTGAAATTAAATAAATTTTAATGATAATTTTTATGTATTTATGTAGACACGCAATACGAGGAAAGTTCCAAGAAAAAGAAAAAAAGAAAAAAAATATTATGTTGAACTGGGCCAGAAGCCCAGGAACTTGTTCAAAAAGATAAGAAAAAAATTAGAAATAAAAATAAAATTATTTGATATTTTTTTAGAATTTTCTAACAATATATACTTGATATATATATAGATATATTATATATATATATATATATATATATATATAATATATTATAATTAAAAATACAAACCCCGCCCCCCCTTCCCGCCTTCGCCCCGCCCGTGCCAAAAGGCACGGGCGACGAGGCGAAGCGCGAAGGGGGAGCGGGGGTGCGTGGCGGCTTTGCCGGTGCGGACGAGGCGCGGCGAAGGCCCGGTCGTGGCGCGCGGATGGGGGTCGTGGCGGAGGCCGAAGCCGAAGGCGACAGCGCGGGGGCCACGCGGCGCGCATGCGCCACGAGGCAACACGCGGCGAAGGCGGAGCGGTCGGGCGCACGGGGGTCCATCAGGCCGGCTGCCTAACCGGCCTAACCGGTCGGCGCAACGAGCCGGCAGAAAGGAAATACGAGAAAGAAGGAGAAGAAAAGGCCAAAAAAAATACCAGAAAAATTCAGAAAAATCGAAAAAAATGATAAAGTGGGCAGAACCTACCTGCCTACCATTTTAGGCCAAAATTTGATACACTTGTTTGTATTGATGGAGTGTTTTTGTAACCCCTATATAAAGGGTGCATTGGTCTTGAATGAGAGGAGTGGAGTTAGTTAGTGATAGAAGATGGCAACTAAGGTTGAGTTGGGAGAGAGCTAGATATGGGTCACTTGTAATGTAAGTTGTTCTTTGTATTTCTGAAGTTTTTGATGTTGGAGTTGTGTTTTTCCAAGCTTTTGAAGTCAAAGTTGTAAGTTGAAGCTATTTCAATAAAAGTTTTATTTTTGAATTCAGCCTTTTCCTAGCCTTATTTCGTATGGTTGTGATCTCAATTTCAATTTCATTTCTTCATGAAAGTTGTTTGTTTTCAAGTGTTCTTCAACTTCTCTGTTGATCATTTCTTCAAATTCTTTATAATTCATAGAGTTATTACCCGTTTTCTTAAGTACTATTTTATGTGTTTATTGTTCATCCGTGATTTACCTTCTAGTATTCTTATGTTTTGAAGCCTTTCTAGATCTCTTTTCAATCTGAGTTCTTCATCAAAGTTGTTCATATCTTGTAGATCTCTATTTCATTCTTCTACCACTTTGTCTAATTCTGCTTATTTTTTAGAGTTAGAATTAATTTTTCAAGGTGTTGTTTTATTGTTCATCCAACTTGATAGTACTTTAGTTTTTCCCTATTTTCACTATCTTCGTCTTATTTTCTATCTCTGTGTTCTTCATCAAAGATCTTCACCTTTCCATTCTCTACAACTTTCATGTTTTCCATTTCTTCTAATTCCATCTAGATTTGAAGTTATGCTTTTCCTTTCAACCTCCTATTTTCATTAAAATTCTGTTATGTTTTCAAATTTAAGTTTTCAAACTTGTTAAATCCAACCCTTGTCTTCATAAGTTCTTCAATCATACCCAAAGCGGTGATCATTCTTCTGCAAATCCTCTCACGGCGTCGACTTCCTAGGCGGAGTGATCTTCATCAAAGGCTCGGCGTGGAAACGACGGCGTTCTTCATCAATAGGCTAAACTTTCCTTTACTTATCTTTTGATATTTAAAGTTGTAATTCAAATTCCACTTAGTGATAATCGCACTCAAAAATACACAATTTGCTTTTCCAAACATCAGGGTATTTCCAACTGGAACTAAAATCAAACTTCTCTCCCCGTGGATCGACCCGTATTCACCACTGTACTCGTATTCTCAAAATCATTCGAGTGAGTGAGTGCGGTTATCAATTTTGAAATTTGTGGGGCACGGCATTTTTAAACAACGACTGTCAAGGTAACATCAAATTTTTGCGCGTTGTCGGGGAG
The DNA here is from genome assembly GCA_022559845.1 of Amorphophallus konjac. Lineage (NCBI taxonomy): Eukaryota > Viridiplantae > Streptophyta > Magnoliopsida > Alismatales > Araceae > Amorphophallus > Amorphophallus konjac. The sequence continues at coordinate 265,734,371 of CM040127.1, forward strand.
GAGAATTGAATTATGTTTTTTAATTGGTGTATATGTGAATATTGATTTTGCTCTTTTTATTGTGCAGGAAAACGAAAAAAATCAAAATCAAAGAAAGAGGGAAAGCAACCTGAAATTCCAAGGATATGAAACATTGTTGAAAGCCCGGAAGCATCCCTAAAGGACTGAAATCAAGAAACAGGTTCTACTTTTTCCAATTTCTGAAAAATCTTACAAAAATTTGAAAAATTCTTCAAAACTCAATAAAAATCAAAAACATCAAAACAAAAAAAATTTTGTGCTGGTAGATAGGTTCATTAATTAAAAAAAAAAAAATACTTGCACCAAAAAAAAAAAAATTCATTTCAAGATTAGAAACCACACATCATGTTTTAGGACATGCATCATTTAGCATAGAATTTTCTTTATTTAATTCCTGTCAATTGCATATTGAAGATTGCGAGGGGCAAGGTACGTTCTACTCACCATATTCTGGCATTCATTTTGCATAAAGAACCCCTTGTTTGAAATTGTGGTGTGCATTTTCATTTCAAAATATTAAGGGCAACACCCCTAACAACATAAGGTGGGGATTTCATCACCCTTCCTTAGCCCGCAAACCACAGTTCCCTTGCATCTCTGCATTACCTAGGCCTTAATAAAAGTCAGTAGACGTTGGCCCTAGGATCACACTGTGGTTCTTGTGTTATCTGAGTTTACCCTCTTATGAAAACCGGTGCCTAAGGCAAGACGGTCGGACGGCAAACGCCTTAAGCGGGTTAGTGGTTTGGCATAATTAGGTCCCTACGAAAGTAGGGGGTACCTCCCACTTCCCCACCCCTTACCTGGCTGGTGGACATATTGAGGGTGAACTTCAGTTTCACTTTAATCATTTTGTGAAACCTCACCATTAGGTTTAGGGCACATTTAGTCATTAGGGTCATTTGTGTGAAAAATTGTTTGTGTTTGCCTAAATACAAAAAAACAAAAGCATTTTCTTCTCTTTCTTCGTCATAGTATGTCAATATAAAACACAAAAAAAAAATAAAAAATTTTCTCTCTCATTTTGGCCTAGTTTATGCACGGTAGGAGATCCCTACACCCATCTTTACTAGGACCTATAGGAGAGATTGAGAGGTTAGTGCATTCTAAAACCCCATCAACCTAACCTCATGGGACCAAAACCAAAATCAGCTAATTCCACAAGCTGCTCCCAAGCAAATGAAGGAATATTTTCTTCCCAATCAATATGAACCTTCATTTTATACCCAAGCACCACAAAATCAAGCAGCTCAATACGAAATCAAGTCCAGCACAATACAAATGTTGCCGTCTTTCTATGGCAATACCAATGAGGATCCCTATAGGCATCTGGATGAGTTCCTCCAGATATGTTCAACTGTGAAAATCCCCAATTTTTCAGATGATGCTCTCAGGCTAACCCTTTTCCCATTCTCTCTTAAAGACAAAGCCAAGTATTGGTTAGGAGCCTTGAGTAAACCCATCAAAACATGGGCAGAAATGCAAAAGGAATTCCTAAAGAAATTCTACCCCATAGGGCGAACCAATACCATGAGGAGAGCTATAACTGGATTTTCACAAAACCCTGGAGAACAAATCCATGAGGCGTGGGATAGGTTGAATGATTTGTTACGGAAATGCCCTCATCATGGTTTGTCGAGATGGCAAATAGTTCAAGCATTCTATGAGGGATTGACGGATAGTTACCGTCAAATGGTGGATGCGTCTTGTGGGGGAGCTTTTATGAGTAAAAGCGAGGATGAGGCTTATGACCTGTTTGAAATGCTGAGTGAAAATTCAATCAGTCATGCCTCACTTTCATCCTATGAGAGAATGGTGGGACCAGCTAAGAAGGGTGGGCTGTATGAAGTGAAGAGCCACGGTGAGCATGAGAATAGGATGGATATCAATGCCTTAACTCAGAAACTGAACAAAATGGAATTGTTGGCACAAAAGATAGAAAATGTTGATCTTGTTGCCCAAAAGCTAGATCAATTTCTATCAAGGCAAGAAACTTCTTCTTCAGGTCCTCGACCTCAACCATTCTCAGCTCCCAATTATGACGAGATCTGTGCTCTTTGCTCTAGCACTGATCATGTGGTAACTGATTGCCCTACTGCGGCCCAACTTCCCCCATTCATTCAAGAACAAATCTTCGCTGCTCAGGGTGTTTCTAAGCCACCTTATGATCCTTACTCAAACACCTATAATCCAGGCTGGAGAAATCACCCAAATTTCTCTTGGAAATCCCAACAAGGTTCATCTTCCCACACTAATCCCTCGTTCCAAAAACAAATTCCAAGCTCCAGTCCAATCTCACCAACAGTATCAATATCCTTTTCACCAAACTCATCAAAATTTCTCACAAACCAGTGCACCTTTTTCACAACAATCCCAACACTCATCACATTATTCTCAGGCTCCGTACCAGCAATCTCAATTTTCTCAGGGCCAGTACCATCACTATCCATCCAACAGATCCAATCAAGTCCCCTTCCAACCTCCTCCTCAATTTCCAGTCAAATTTTGATGAAAAGTTTGACCGACTCCAACAACTCATTTTTTCTCAGCACAACAATCCATTGCTAAGTTGGAAGGTCAAATCGGGCAAATAGCAGCAGGAAATGTTCGGAGAGAGGTAGGTCAGCTTCCTACCCAGCCAGTGGCTAATCCGAGGAACCAACCTCCAGGCTTCCCTCAAAGAGCTCCTATTCTCCCTCAGCCAAACCAACCTCAGCCTCCTCCTCCTATGGGCCCCCAATTGGAGAATGCTAAGGCAATCTCTTCTCTTAGGAGCGGGAAAGTTTTAGATGACCCTTACAAGGCTAAGGGCGTTGGTAGTAGTTCGGGCCAAGAGGCCCGAGAGGAGAATGAGGAGGAAGAAGAACCCATGATTGTTAAAGAGAAGCCGATGGATGGAAAGAAGAGGCTGGATAAAGGAAAGGCGAAACTTGATGAAGGACCCCTAGATTATGAGCCTAAGGCCCCTTTTCCTGATGCTTTAAAGCCGAAAGCTCCCAAGAAACCACCAGTACATCAGGAAGAATTAGTGGAATTGTTCAAACAAGTGAATATCAATATTCCACTTTTAGATGCCATCAAGCATGTGCCGGCATATGCAAAGTTTTTGAAAGAGCTTTGCACTCCAAGGAGGGAGCCAAGGGCGGCAACTCAAAAGGTCCGTTTGTCGGAGGATGTGAGTGCCGTTGTAATGAATCATTTGCCGAGAAAGTTGAAGGACCCCGGAGCCCCCTTGATCTCATGTGATATAGGTGGAGTCACCTTTGATCGAGCTTTGCTCGACTTAGGTGCTAGCGTAAATCTTTTACCCACCTTTATCTATGAGCAATTTGATCTGGGTGAGTTGAAACCAACATTCATCATCCTTCAATTGGCCGATAGATCAGTGAAAACACCAAGAGGTCTGTTGGAGGATGTAATTGTGAAAGTGCATGATTGTTACTTCCCGGTGGATTTTCTCATTTTGGATATGGCCTCGTCCCAGGATCTTAAACATACACCTATTATTTTGGGACGCCCCTTTTTAGCTACACGGCTAAGGCCAATATAAATTGTGCCACGGGAATGATGGACATATCATTTGGAGGAGAGAAAATTGCATTGAATGTTTTCAAAGCTTCTCAATACCCGGACCTTGAAGAAGAATGTAATGTTGTTGATATTTTTGAGTTGAGTGATGAAAGTCCGGATGCAATCACACCTAGAAGAGGGTAGTATGCTGCAGGATTCTCCTCTCTCTCTCACACCCTGGTCTAGGGTAGAGTCACTCCCTCCACTGCAATCTGAACCTGCACTTCCATCCCTGGATCAGCCACCTACTCTTGAATTGAAGCCTCTGCCGGACTCTCTTAAGTATGCTTATCTGGGTCCTGACCAAACTTTGCCTGTCATTATATCCTCCAACCTCACTTCCGATCAGGAATCTAAACTTTTAGATGTCCTTAAGGAACATAGGGGGGCCATAGGTTGGTCGGTGGCAGATCTCAAGGGCATTAGTCCGGACGTTTGTATGCACCACATCTATTTGGAGGACAATGCTAAGCCGAGTAGGGAGATGCAACGCCGGCTGAATCCGCACATGAAAGAAGTAGTCAAGCAGGAGGTAGTGAAGTGGCTAGATGCTGGGATTATATATCCCATTTCTGATAGTAAGTGGGTTAGCCCTACACAAGTTGTTCCCAAGAAATCTGGGCTGACCGTTACTAAAAATGAGAAAGGTGAGGAGGTAGCCATGAGATTACAAACGGGATGGAGAATCTGTATTGATTACAGAAAACTGAACTCCATGACAAAGAAGGATCATTTCCCTCTCCCGTTTCTTGATCAAATTTTGGAGAAGGGCTGGGCAAAAATATTTTTGCTTTTTGGATGGATACTCCGGGTACAATCAAGTTGCTGTTTACCCGGAGGATCAAGAGAAAACTACGTTCACGTGTCCTTATGGCACGTTTGCTTTCAGGAGAATGCCATTCGGGCTTTGCAATGCCCCTGCCACCTTTCAGCGATGCATGATGGCCATATTTTCTGAAATGGTGGGAGAATTTTTAGAAATTTTCATGGATGATTTCTCCGTTTTGGAGATTCATTTGATAATTGTTTGAAGAATCAGAAAGTGTTGGCACGATGCATTACTCAATCTGTGCTTAGCTGGGAGAAAAGCCATTTATGGTCCAAGAAGGTATTGTGCCATGTTATTTCTGAGAGGGGGATAGAGTAGAAAGGCTAAGGTCGATCTGATTTCCAATCTTCCTCCCCTTCATCTGTCAGGCAAATCCGATTTCCTGGCCATGCGGGTTTTTATAGAAGATTCATTCAGAACTTTCTTCCATCACTCGCCCGCTCACAAAGTTGCTAGCCAAGGACACTCCCTTCATTTAGATGAGTCGTGTCTTGAGGCCTTCCATTCTTTGAAGGCAGCTCTGACCCAAGCTCCGATTCTTCAATCCCGATTGGTCACTGCCTTTCGAAATCATGTGTGATGCCTCGGACTACGCCATAGGAGCTGTCTTAGGGCAACGATCGATAAAAAATGTGGTGATATATTATGCGAGTCGCACTCTCACAGAGGCTCAAATGAATTACACCACCACAGAAAGAACTTTTGGCAGTTATTTTTGCCCTAGAGAAATTTCGATCATATCTTTTAGGGTCCAAGTTATTGTCTATTCTGATCACGCTGCTTTGAAGTACTTGCTCACCAAGAAGGATGCTAAACCCCGTCTATTCGATGGATTCTATTGCAAAGAATTTGATCTGAAATCAAAGATAAGAAGGGGTTAGAAATGTAGTGGCTGATCATTTGTCCCGATAGTGATACCTGAGAGTGCTCCAATGTCTGATTCTTTCCTGATGAACAATGTTGTCTATCACCTCTACCCCCCTGGTATGCTCATATTGTCAACTACTTGGCAGTACGACAACTCCCGTTGGGTGGTCTAAGCAGGAAAAGGATCTCTTCTTTGCCAAGGTTAAACACTACTTTTGGGAGGACCCGGAACTGTTTCATATGGGTCTAGATCAGATTATAAGAAGATGTGTCCCCGAGGAAGAGCAACAATCGGTTCTGAATTTCTGTCACAATCTAGCCTGTGGGGGACATTTCTCAGAAAGAAGACTGCGGTAAAAGTTTTACAAAGTGGTTTCTATTGGCCCACTTTATTTAAAGATGCATATGAATTTTCAAAAACATGTTTGAGATGTCAGGCCGTGGGCAATATTTCAAAGAGGGATATGATGCCGCTAAATCCCATTCTTGTGGTTGAAATTTTTGATGTTTGGGGAATTGATTTCATGGGACCATTTCCACCTTCTTTTGGAAATGAATACATCTTGGTGGCGGTGGATTATGTTTCAAAATGGATTGAAGCTGTAGCCACCAGGACCAATGATCACAAGGTAGTCATGAAATTTGTTCGCAAGAACATTTTTCCAGATTTGGCTGTCCTAAAGCTGATCAGTGATGGAGGTTCGCATTTCACTCACTCCCAATGTCGAGCTTTGCTTAAGAATATATCAGTCACAAAATTGCTACTCCATATCACCCCCAAACCAGTGGCCAGGTTGAAGTTTCCAATAGAGAGATTAAGAACATTCTGCATAAGACAGTCAGGCCGGATAGGAAGGACTGGTCCGAGAGACTGGATGATGCACTATGGGCCTATAGAACTGCCTTTAAAACTCCTATTGGAATGTCACCTTATCGCCTTATCTTTGGAAAAGCCTGCCATTTACCAGTGGAACTTGAACATAGAGCATACTGGGCCATTAAGCAAGTCAATTTTGACTTAACTCAAGCTGGAGCCCAAAGAGCCTTGCAACTTAATGAATTGGAGGAACTGAGGAATGAAGCCTATGAAAACTTCAGGATCTATAAAGCTAAAACCAAAGCTTTCCATGATAAGTACATCCATAGGAAAACTTTTCATGTTAATCAAAAGGTTTGGCTTTTTAATTCACGGCTACGCTTGTTCCCAGGTAAATTAAAATCAAGATGGGATGGACCGTTCATTGTTCTTAAGGCATTTGACCATGGAGCCGTTCAAATTTTGAACCCTCAAGATGGTCATAGTTTCACTGTTAACGGTCAAAGATTGAAACCATACTTGGAAAATGAGCTGTTATCACCTAAAGCTCCCATAGCATTATGTGATCAGGAATGAATTTTTGAGCTTCTATGCGTCTGGCTGAAGACGTAAAACTTAGCGCTTTTGGGAGGCAATCCAAAGTTTTTCTCATTTCTGTGTGCTAATAAAAAGCTTCTTGGGAGGCAACCCAAGTGATTTTTGTGTGATTTTTGAGGCTAGAAGATGTGTTCAGTGATTCGAGAGATAAGGACAACGGAGAGCCAAGCAAAAAATCATCTTATTCCACTCATAAAAAAACAAAAAGAGATTACATCAGGATCCACCCTCTCGTCTTGCCACTCTCTAGGGCAAGAACCTTTAGAGGGTGTTCCTACACAGAGAGCAGCGGTATTATTACCGCACTATGGACGTCGATCTGAGGGGGCAGCAAAGAAGCTACTGACACGAAAGCCACGCTCTCGTGCTCTTCGATAGCGTTCTTCACCGTCCTTCAGCCATTGCTCGGCAAGGCCGAGACTGGTCCTTAATTCAAAAAGTTGGGCCTCCAGGGCCCTCTTTTCCTCTTTCTCAGCCGCCGATCTCTTGGCTTTCTCTTTGTCTCTGTCCCGTTCTCTCTCGGCCCGTTCTCTCTCTCTATCTTCTCTTTCTAATTGAAGGGTGATTCTCAATTCCACAGCGTCCCTTGAAGAATCCTCATCTGGACGACGCTGTAGTTCTTCTTCCAGCTCAGTTATTCTAGCTTCCTTCTGAGTGGCATTTGCGAGTGCCTCTTGTGTTTCTTTCTCCTGCCATACATATCATCTCAGGCATAGGCAATACTTGAACAAGGAATGTTAAATGGTGAAATCCTCACCTGTACAGAAAGCATCCCTTCTGCCTCTGCAGCACGTTGTGTGGCATGAGCAAGTTGCTCATGGAGATGATCTAGCTCTGATGTGGGAATCCATAGACTGGAAGAAACACCATCTGCTCCCATCGCCGAAGAAACTGCATCAAGCTGAGCACGCTGCACATGAGGTGACATTAAGTGGTTAGCGCCATGAATCTCAAAGCCTACCCGGAGTGTGTACCTAAATACTTACTGATGAACCTAGAGCCGCTCTGGTATCACTCAGCTCTTGCTCCGTGTCCGCCAAACGAGCTCGTAAGTTCGTTATTATGTATCACGGACATCCTACAGTTATGGCTTTTGAGTTCACAAACAAAGAGAAAAAAATTAAAAACAACAAAAATGTAGAAGATACAAACAGGGTTTCCTTACCTCTACAAGCCCTCCAGGCTGGAGCCTTTCTGCATACATTGCTCTGTAGAGGCGTAGGTAATCCTCGCTATCTTGTGCTTGAGATTCCACGAGTGTGCCTCCCCGTTGCCAATCTTCATATTGTTCGGGGAAGCGCACTCTCCAATCAACACAGGTGGCTGGTCCACGCGTCTGCCTTCCGACGCTAGGTGACATGGTCATATCCACCCATTCTTGAGCCAGCCCTAGGGTCCGCATAGCTAATCGCAGCCTGAGGGGCTCGATTTCATTTAAGCAATGGAGCCAGAGGTCCCGTCCGAACCGGGCACGGCTTCCAATTACCCAAGGCTGGTCAACATCGACCATGTTCATGAAAGGCCTCCAATTCACCTTGAATGGGTTATATGTATCTTCTTGGTTAAAAAAAAATGAGGAAATAAATGAAAAAAAATTTGAGAAAAAAACTTAACCTACCATCGTTGCAGGGAACTCTTGCAACTCCCGCCTTAACACCATCAGTTGGTAGGGTAAAGGTGTCGTGCTCATGATGGGTTGCCACCGTCTTGCCAGCGGGACGTCACTGGTCGACAGTGTCGCGCTCTCCCCATTGGAAGGTAATAGTAGCTCCACAGCTACACCATCATGTGTCATTAATGGAAACAAAAATAAAAAGTAGAAAATAAAACAACAAAAAAATTTTTTTTTCATTACCTGGATAAAAGGCGTAAACCCATTCAGTGTCATCTTCTTTGTCTGTCCTTTGCGACAGACTTGTAAACAGATGTGCCAGCACAGCAGCTCCCCAGGCGTATTGTCCTACTCTTTCCAAGTCTACAAGCAGTTCTAAGAAATGACAGTGGATACTGTCTCCCTTGGACCCCAGCAATAACTTGCCTAATAGAAAGAGGAGGAACCTCCTCAGATCCATGTTGGTCCGCTCCCAATTGCTAGTATCCATACAATACATAGCACGGGCACATCTTCCTGCCCTTTCATAAATTCTTCTATGGACTCGTCATCACGCGGACGCATGTCAGTAAGCCCTAAAGCCTCCATGATCGATGCCCTGGCTACTGACCTGTTCTTCCGACTGTCTAAGTCCATCCCCAACAATTTATGGGCACCTTCACGGTAATCCGCGTAGGTAACACCAGTCACTGCTTCCCCATCCACTTTGAGGCCCAAGATTCGGACCACATCTTCCAAGCTGGGCACCATATGCCCCCACGGCATCAGGAATGCCCTACTTACCGGGTCCCATCTTTCACGTAGAGCTTGGATCAGGGCAAGGTCGATCTTGATTGGCTCAATTCTGAGAAAGGGAGCGAATCCCATCACATCCAACCTCATTTTCTGGAAGTCCGGGAGCCCTCGATATGCAGCCACGACCAGCTCCCACGAGATGTGTGACTTCATCACACTCTGCACATACATCAGAAGTGAGAAATGGGAAGCTTTCCAAAGAAAGAACAGAGAAGAAGAAAGGCATGAAAGGAATCACTTACAAGCTGTGGTAGGGTCCTTTCACTCAAAGTCCTTCAACTTCAGAGAATCTCCTGGCACTACTACCCGATCTACTCCTCTTCGAGGAGCGAGACGACTCCCCTTCAGCTCTGAAACTCGATTCACCCTCCATTCTAAACCTTGAGCAACACTCACTACTCCCCTTTGCAACCTTTTCACTCGACTCTACTCTCACAACTTCGATGTTCCTAGGTCGAGTGGGAAGGGGGGGTATTTATAGGATTGGAGAGCGGGTGATTTGCATCTCGCACCATCACATCTAGCCATACCCCTTGCGGCACGTCACCCTCCCATTAATCTTGCACCCACTCTACCATGTGGAGTGGTCAAGTCGGAGGCGTGTTTTATTGACTTTTTCTCTCTTTTCGGTCCAAAGATTCGTTGTGTCCATTGTCCCGTTGTAACCACTTTTCATATAAAACACGCAATAGGGGGACATTTCTGCGGGAAATCCGGCTCCGTAACTCACGCTGCCATCATTGGTCGATTCCCTTTGAAATTCATGAACATTGGGTCCCACTCCTTGTGTTAATAATTGGCTTCTGATGTGATTTTTTGTTTTAGTATGTTTATTTTTCAAGTTGTCAGGCCAAGCTGCACCGACACCCTCGTCATTTTACCCCGCCATCAGGTTGTATCCTTCCTTCCCAACCAAATTATCTTTTTTTTCATGTCCTCTGATTTGTCTAATGCTTATGCCATTGAGGACAATGTCATTTAAGTTGGGGGGGAGAGATAAATTTCAAAAAAATTTTTTAAAAATTTCATAATTTATTTCAAAAAAAAATTTCAAAATTTTCAAAATCTGCCAACAAAAAAAAATTTCTTGCTTTCTTGATTTGTCATGTTTAACAACAGTTTTTCCCCAAATTAATGATTCTTGATTCATGTCGCATGAAAAGTGATTCTGAATAGAAACAACTGGGAAAAGGATGATGGATAATTTTCTTTACTCTAGCCGTGGAACACTGATTTAAGAAACTATTTAAAGTTCAGATGCACTTTAGAAAAAAGAAAATCACGTTGCACGCTAATGAAACAAGAAGGACAAACCTTCTGTTATTTTAGACATACTGTCTAAGATTCTGCATTTCTTGACAAGAGATTCATTATAAGCTTTCTGCAATAAACATTTATGAAAAAAAAAAACACCATGAAAAATGCTCCGATTCTGAGTAACCGGGCCTACTTCACCTAAGACGTGTTGAGATTCGCGTCAAAAGGACAAGGGAACTTGGATCTGTTGTACCGAGCTTACTTCACCTAAGACGTGTTGAGGTTCGCGTAAAACAGTGAAGGGTAGTGCAGCATCATGTGTGTAAAGAAAAAAAAAGAGAAAGGAAAAGAAAAAAAAATATACTGATCCCAAAAGGGACATAAGCAATAAGGCAGATAAAAAGCTAGTGTGCTGAACGCTCTAAGTACGAAGTGCAGAATTGAAAGACATTTGTTCGGAATAGCAAATGAGAGATGTAATTATCTTTACTGTGGACTTAGCATTACACATGCACAAGTGCTACTGAATTTTGCCTAAACTTCTTGATCATGTACCTGAATTTCCGACATAAGGCTAGTCTGTGGTAATTAATCTAGATTCATGCTCTTTAGTTAACTCTATGAAAGATGATTTAGAAATGAGGCCTGGATACTTTAATCTCTTGTTAGTCCTGAAATTTTTCATTAGGTGCATTGCTAAGGGACTAGCAATGAGTAAGTTGGGGGGTGTGATAAGTGTGTATTTTTCCTTATTAATTCATGATTACATACATTTTTATGAGCTTATTGATATTAAATATACACTTCTCACACTTACTGTTGATTTAGAATCAAATATTTATTTTTATGAAATTAAATAAATTTTAATGATAATTTTTATGTATTTATGTAGACACGCAATACCAGGAAAGTTCCAAGAAAAAGAAAAAAAGAAAATAAAAATATATGTTGAACTGGGCCAGAAGCCCAGGAACTTGTTCAAAAAGATAAGAAAAAAATTAGAAACAAAAATAAAATTATTTGATATTTTTTTAGAATTTTCTAACAATATATACTAGATATATATATAGATATATTATATATATATATTATAATTTAAAAATAATAAAAAAAATTCAAACCCCGCCCCCCCTTCCCGCCTTCGCCCCGCCCGCGCCAAAGACACGGGCGACGAGGCGAAGCGCGAAGGGGGAGCGGGGGTGCGTGGCGGCTTTGCCGCGGCGGACGAGGCGCGGCCGAAGGCCCGGTCAACGGCCGAAGGCCCGGTCGTGGCGCGGATGGGGGTCGTGGCAGAGGCCGAAGCCGAAGGCGACAGCGGCGGGGGGGCACGCGGAGCGCATGCGCCACGAGGCAACACGCGGCGAAGGCGGAGCGGTCGGGCGCACGGGGGTCCACAGGCCGGCTGCCTAACCTGCCTAACCGGTCGGCGCAACGAGCCGGCAGAAAGGAAATAACAGAAAGAAGGAGAAGAAAAGGCCAAAAAAAATACCAGAAAAATTCAAAAAAATCCGAAAAAAATGATAAAGTGGGCAGAATCTACATGCCTACCATTTTAGGCCAAAATTTGGTACACTTGTTTGTATTGATGGAGTGTTTTTATAACCCCTATATAAAGGGTGCATTGGTCTTGAATGAGAGGAGTGGAGTTAGTTAGTGATAGAAGATGGCAACTAAGGTTGAGTTGGGAGAGAGCTAGATATGGGTCACTTGTAATGTAAGTTGTTCTTTGTATTTTTGAAGTTTTTGATTGTTGGAGTTGTGTTTTTCCAAGCTTTTGAAGTCAAAGTTGTAAGTTGAAGCTATTTCAATAAAAGTTTTATTTTTGAATTCAGCCTTTTCCTAGCCTTATTTCGTATGGTTGTGATCTCAATTTCAATTTCATTTCTTCATGAACGTTGTTTGTTTTCAAGTGTTCTTCAACTTCTCTGTTCATCATACTTCTTCAAATTCTTTATAATTCATAAGAGTTATTACCCGTTTTCTAAGTACTATTTTATGTGTTATTGTTCATCCGTGGTATACCTTCTAGTATTCTTATGTTTTAAAGCCTTTCTAGATCTCTTTTTAATCTGAGTTCTTCATCAAAGTTGTTCATATCTTGTATATCTCTATTTCATTCTTCTACCACTTTGTCTAATTCTGCTTATTTTTAGAGTTAGAATTAATTTTTCAAGGTGTTTGTTTTATTGTTCATCCAATTGATAGTACTTTAGTTTTTCCCTATTTTCACTATCTTCGTCTTATTTTCTATCTCTGTGTTCTTCATCAATGATCTTCACCTTTCCATTCTCTACAACTTTCATGTTTTCCATTTCTTCTAATTCCATCTAGATTTGAAGTTATGCTTTTCCTTTCAACCTCCTATTTTCATTCAAATTCTGTTATGTTTCAAATTTAAGTTTTCAAACTTGTTAAATCCAACCCTTGTCTTCATAAGTTCTTCAATCATACCCAAAGCGGTGATCATTCTTCTGCAAATCCTCTCACGGCGTCGACTTCCTAGGCGGAGTGATCTTCATCAAAGGCTCGGCGTGGAAACGACGGCGTTCTTCATCAATAGGCTAAACTTTCCTTTACTTATCTTTTGATATTTAAAGTTGTAATTCAAATTCCACTTAGTGATAATCGCACTCAAAAATACACAATTTGCTTTTCCAAACATAAGGGTATTTCCAACTGGAACTAAAATCAAACTTCTCTCCCCGTGGGATCGACCCGTATTCACCACTGTACTCGTATTCTCAAAATCATTTGAGTGAGTGAGTGCGGTTATCAATTTTGAAATTTGTGGGGCACGGCATTTTTAAACAACGACTGTCGAGGTAACATCATTACCCTATTTTGGGCTTTCTTTTTCTATTAGGTTTGAAGTCTAATGTGCCTCTCTTGTTTGGGCCTCTTCTAGAGTCATTTGAGTGCTTATGTAATTTTGACTTTGTTCAGAGTCAATTTTGTAAGGGGCCTTGGCACTGTGAACCTAATTTTGAAGGCAATGAAGAATGAATTTGGAATGGAAACCTTAGCTGCCATGTGTGTTACTCTGAGGGAGAGTCCTCTAAGGGAGAGGATGCAAAGTCGGGGCTTGAAGCCTCGATGCTCCCATGTATCCCTGACCTCCCCTTCTTCCTCTCATTCTTCCCCATCTCTCTTCCCCTCCTCCCTCTGTGCTGCCCCTTCACCCCTCTTTCTTCTTTCTGTAAACCCTAGCCAAACCCCCTCGCCGTCATCGTCTTCCTCCCCACTGCTGCCAGCCCCTTTCCCTTTCGCAAAACCCTAGCTGGCTCCATCACCTCTCCCATATCTCCTTTGCGCAGTCATCCCTCGCCCTCGTGCCAACACCGCCACCGTCCATACCGGACGTCACAGCCGCGGCTGGACTCCACCTCTGCCACCTGTCCTTCTGCACAACTGCAGCACCTCGCCACCCGACTGTGTGATTGGCTGCCACCCTCCAGCTCTGTGTACAGCTCTCGCCACGATGCCTCTCCGTCTGCCTCACTGCATCCCCTGCGACTGTAGCACAGCTAGGCACCCTCTCCCTGCAACTGTTCGGCTGCTGTCGACCTTCCCCGCTCCGCCAACCCATGGCCCTCCCCAGATCATGACCACCCTGGTCCGACAGCCTCCCTGCTCACTGCTACCCCAGCTGTAGCTAGGCCCTACCCCACACCAGCCTCGCCACCACTGCTGTCCTCCGGTCGCCGCCAGTAGCCGCCTTCGACCTTCACAGACGAGTTCCTAGTGCAGGTCTGGCTGCACTGCACCCTCCGCCACCACCTGAAGAGTTTCCTGTGAACAGTGCCCATTGCTACTGTAGCAGTTCGGAGTCAGCAGCGGTGCCAGCTAGGCCCAGTTTGGCCCATGGTGGATCTGCTCCCATTCTGTCCCACATAACAACATCTACTAGGAGCATTTAAGTGCCAGCTGAACGTAAAGTAATGGCTTTTTGTACAATGTTGAAAGAGTCTCGAGGAAGTGGGATCATTTTAATTATTACATTAGTTAGAAAAACATTTTGTGCATCTCCGATCATCTGAGGAATAGACTGGAATATTTATCTTCATCCAAACATCTTTCTGAAGTAAGCTCGCTCGTGTTGGTTCATGATGAGATAGGATGTTCTGCATACATTGTTTTCATAGTAGTCAAGACGGGCGCCTAGGCGCTGTTGAGCAGGATAGGCGGACGGGCGCTTTTTCAAATACACAAAAGGCGAACCGGGCGGTCGCCAAGGCGGGCTGGGCGCCAAGGCGGCCGCCCGGTCGCCTTGAACTCGCGAACTCGCCCGGTCGCCCCGGTCGACGAGTCCGAGTGTCCGACCCACCCCCGGTCCCGCGGTCCCCCACCCGTGTTAAAACCCCCTCCCTCGGGTCAATCGCGTTTGACCACTCCCCCGACCTCCCACCCCCCCCTCGATCCTCTTCTCCAGGCGGTCTCCGTGCGATGCCCTAGTCGATGGCGCCGACGGCGTGTGCGTGCCGCCGTCGTCGTCGTCGGACCACGGTGACGGTCATCTGCGGGCCTTGGCGACGTCCCCTCCTCGGTTCCTCCCCGGCTGCGACTTCGGCTGTGTGGCGTCCTCCTCCTCGCTGCAACTCCTCCGCCACGGCGACGTCCTCCTCTTCCCCGGCTGCACCTTTCCCCGCGGGCTCCGGCGACTGCAACTCCTCCCGTCCTCCGCCGCCGGTTAGTCCCCCCGATTCCCTCTCTCTCTCTCGGCTGTCCCCCCCGGCGCCCCTCTCTCTGTTTCCCTCCTCTCTCTCTCTCACCGGAGCAACCCTCGGCCCCTCTCTGTCTCCCTCCTCTCTCTCTCTCTCTCACCGGAGTAACCCCCCTTGCGGGCCGGCCCCTCTCTGTCTCCCTCCTCCTCTCTCTCTCTCTAGTCTCTCCTCCTACCCCTCTCTCTGTCTCCCTCTTCTCTCTCAGTCGCTCTCTGTTAGACAGAGAGCGACTGAGAGAGAAGAGGGAGACAGAGAGAGGGGCCGTGCCCTCTCTCTGTCTCCCTCCTCTTTGTCTCTCTCCCTCTGTCTAACAGAGAGTAACTGAGAGATAGGAGGGAGACAGAGAGAGGGCCCGGCCCATGTCTCTGTCTCCCTCCTCTCTCTCAGTCTCTCTCCCTCTGTCTCCCTCCTCTCTCTCAGTCTCTCTCTCCCGACTCTCAGTCTCTCTCCCTCTCTGTCTCCCGACTCTCTCCCTCTCTCAGACTCTCACCGGAGAGGGGGCGACCGCTCTCTTTGTCTCCCTCCTCTCTCTCTCTCCCGCTCTCTCTCCTCCTCCTCCTCCTCCTCCTCCTCCTCCTCCTCCTACGACCCCTCTCTCTGTCTCCCTCTTCTCTCTCAGTCGCTCTCTGTTAGACAGAGAGCGACTGAGAGAGAAGAGAGACAGAGAGAGGGGTCGTGCCCTCTCTCTGTCTCCCTCCTCTCTATCTCTCTCCCTCTGTCTAACAGAGAGCAACTGAGAGAGAGGAGGGAGACAGAGAGAGTGCTCGGCCCATGTCTCTGTCTCCCTCCTCTCTCTCAGTCTCTCTCCCTCTGTCTCCCTCCTCTCTCTCAGTCTCTCTGTCTCCCTCCTCTCCCCGACCCCCATGGCAGATAATTGTTCTTTAGATTAATTTTGTAGATTAATTTTTTAAATTAAAATTGAAATAATTTTCATCATTATTTATTATTTTACGTGTAGATCATGACAGATAATAGTTCCACGGCTGAGACCGAGATAAAATTAAAAGCAAAGTCAAAAGACCCGGGATGGAAGTATGCATATTGGCGTGACGTAAATGATAAGAACAAGGTCAAGTGCGATCTTTGTGGCTTGATTACTAATGGGGGCATCAAAAGACAAAAAGAACATTTGATTGGTGGTTTTGGGGATGTGAAAAAATGTCCAAATACTAATAGACAAATTGCTGAGGAGATGCTCAATTGGATGAACAAAAACAAAAAAAGAAAGCCAAATGAGAGTATTCCGATTGAAGGAGATTCTGATGAGGAACGTGAAGTGGAGAGACATGTGGAAAAGTCCCGGCAAGGTTCTTCAACATTGGACTTTTCTGCAAAGAGTTCGGGGACGAGCAAACCACCTACAGCTAAATGCAAAGGGCCGATTGATGCCTTTGCAAGAATGAGTATAGAAGACTTTGTTGATGCTAGAAGAAGTGGGAAGAAAATTTAATCCACGTTAGAAAATAGATAGAACAAAGATAACAAAAGGATGGTTGATGAGTATGTTGCTACTTTGTTCTATGAAGGTGGCATACCATTCAATGTAGCCCGTCTAAAATATTTTGAACATGCAGTGGAGGCTATAGGACGGTTTGGACCGGGGTATAAGCCCCCAAGCTATCACATGTTGAGAGTGTCCCTTCTGAAGGACATGGTGGAGAAGACAAACTTGATGTATGAGGAATATCAAAATCATTGGAAGACATATGGTTGTACAATAATGTGTGATGGTTGGACCGGTAAAAGACAAAGAAAGTTAATCAACTTTCTAGTCAATTGTTCGCAAGGGGCTTTTTTTGTTGAGTCAGTTAATGCTTCTGATAAGAAGGAAGACGCAGGGTTGTTATATGAGTTGCTAGATAAAATGGTTGAAAGAATTGGAGAAGAAAATGTGGTGCAAATTGTAACTGATAATGCATCATATAATGTAGCAGCTGGTCGTTTGTTGATGGATAAAAGAAAAATATTATTCTGGACACCTTGTGCTGCACATTGTTTGGATCTCATGTTAGAAGATATTGGTAAGTTAAAGGGTTACAAAAGTGTAATTACAAAAGCTAAGAAGTTGACAACTTATATTTACACTCACACTCGCCTTCTTGAACATATGAGAAAGGAAACCAATGGTAGAGAATTGGTGAGATGTGGTGCGACTAGATTTGCCACATCATTTCTTACATTGGAGAGGTTGAATGATGATACAATAAAAAGGACTCTTCGGAGACTATTTAGTTCTGAAGCTTGGTATAAGAGTATTTGGTCATCAACAAATGCAGGGAAGAATGCCTCAAGTATTGTCTTTCAGGTGAGATTTTGGCATGGTGTTGAAGATGTTTTGAGAGCCTCTCAACCAATTTTACAAGTGTTAAGATTGGTTGATGGAGATGAAAAACTTGTAATGTCTTATATATACGCTGCCATGGAGTATGCAAAAGAGTAAATTATTCAAAATTTTAGCTCCAAGGTTTTACTATGCTGTAATTTGCTTATTTTAACATTTTACCTTGCTTTAAGTTTAAAGTCCATCATCCATATGCAGAAAGTAAAATTTCAGCCAATTCTGAAGATAGTTGATAAAAGATGGCAAGACCAAATGCATCGTCCTTTACATTTGGCGGGATTTTTCTTAAATCCCAGCTTATATTTCAAGGCTAGAGAGAAAGATGTTAGTTCATGTGGGAAGTTTGAGAGTGGTTTTTTTACATGTCTTGAAAGAATGGTGCCAGATTTGGACCTTCAGGATAAGATAGGTGATCAAGTTACAATGTATTTGAATGAAAGAGGGATGTTCGGAAGAGAACTAGCCATAAGAGCTCGCGATAGGAGAATGCCAAGTAAGTGTATCTTTCTTATAATTTTTAATTTTTACTTGGTATTTTCTAAATAACAATATTTTGACGTGTTATTTTTTTTATAGTTGAATGGTGGGTAACATATGGTGGGGAAACTTCCGAATTGAAGAATATTGCAATAAGAATTTTGGGACTTTGTTGTAGTGCTTCTGGGTGTGAACGGAATTGGAGTACATTTGAATTTGTAAGTTTCACAAACTCATCTAATTTTAAAATTTTCTATTAATTAATATTATCCTTATTTAACATTATTCACTTGTATTCTTTGCATGTAGATTCACACCAAGAAGAGGAACTGCTTGGAACATAAAAGATTGAATGATCTTGTATATGTTAAATATAATCGTCGTCTTCAAGAGAGATTCAAAGAGAGAAAATCATCCAGAAAAATATGATCCCATTTCTCTACCAGATTTAGATTGGGGGAGTGAGTGGATGACTCAAAAGTCAAAGACTTTAGTTCATGATGATGAAGATCTTACTTGGGCAGATGTTGAGCTTGCTATGGAAGCATCATATGAAAGACCAACAAGAGTAGAGCACAACCAAGAGATTATGATGATCCGTCGGATGATGGAGAATTGCTAGAAGAACAATCTGAAGAGGATGATGATGATGCTCCATGGGAGTTTAGTGAATAAGGTCAAGCTCACCAAGAAGATGATGAGAATGACAATCATGATGAGGCCATTCCAGCAGAAGTGCCATTTGGTTTTAGGATTTAGTCTTTCATGTAATGTTAAGACGCTTAGACATGAACATTTCTTAATAGTTAACTAGTTATCTTATATCATACTTGCTAAGTGCCACTATTTGATTCTTTTTTAATGGTGTGATTTGTTATTTGTTAATAACGTATTATGTTTGGTAGGATTTGTTTTCCATATTATGTCTAATATCTTTCAGGTTGGAGCTAATAAAAAGATGAAGTTAAAAAAATGTAGCCCACAGGTTAGTGTGTTTAACCATTTGGCCTTTATTTTTTATAATTTTCTTGATGTTATTATGTTCTTTTGTAATTTTATGAATTGTTTTCAGATTTTTCAATATTTTATTGATGCAATTTAATTTTCTATAATTGTCATGCAATTTAATTACTGTAATTTCTTCTTGCTTCTGAATTTTCTATAATATTTTCATATAGTTTATTGTTATTTTATATATTAGGAGATATATATTTTAGATTTTTTAATTAGTGGCCAAAGTGTCGCCTAGGCGACGCCTAAGCGGACGCCTTGTCGCCTAAGCGCTTAGAGACCCCGTGAGCGCCTTGGTTCGCTTTGTCGCCTTGACAACTATGATCAATGTGGATTGCGAGCTGGTTGTTGGCGAAAATAACCTTGCTCTGGATTCCTTGAAGGGGGAATACTCAGTTGGAGGATGGAGCTTGGCTGTCGCAACTTTTGAGGTGAGTCCTCCGTTGTTGTTATAGATGGAGGAGGGCCCACTAGAGCTGGATGGCGAGGTCTCAATGTTGGAGAGTGTTGGAATAATCCCGAATTGGAAACGAGCTAGAATAAAATGTGTTTAAAATAGTGGATCCCTCTCCACTCAATACCTTAAGGTTTTGAGTTGGATGGCCCAGTTCAATAAGCTCTAATATAGTATCAGAGCCCATGGTTATGACTTGGGTCACGCATCTTATGTTTGTCATGGTCCACGTGATAGAGCTTAAATCAGCCTGCACGTGAGGGGGTGTGTTGGAATAGTCCCGTATTGGAAACATGGTAAATAAATGTTTAAAATAGTAGAGCCCTCTCCACTCAATACCTTATGTTTTGAGTTGGATGGCCCAATTTAATAAACTCTAATAGAGGGTAGCCCGTTGCAAGTGATGATGGGTTCCCCTACTCGGGTTGACACTGTGGTTCCTGTGGAAGACAAACAACTTGTCTTAGCAAGGATGGGTGATGATTTTTCATTTTCTTGGAACTCATGCATGCAAGTACGTTAGGACTCCAAATAGGCAATAATAATGGTCAGTTCAGAAAATTACTGAAGAGTCTCAGTCATGAGGGGCCGATTCAGAAGCAATCTTCTAGATGAAGACAACTAGCCTCTCTGATGAAGGACACTGTTGGCCACAGAATTATATAAATATAGATTCATAGGTTTATAGGGTGTTCTTTTTGAAAAGAAACATCTTATATGAGAATTTATTCCGTGGATGCGCATTATATCAGACGATTTGGGTTCGGGTGCTGGACCTTTCCCCACTGACTGCAGTCAGTGTTGATTTACATCAGCCTAACGTCCCAACACCTTTGTTTGACTGTCAAAGAAATCTCAAAGTCCCCTACATAGGTTCAGGTGTTGAGGGCCTACTCGCTTGGGTGACTTGCAATGATCACTCGTTTACCACCGACAGACTGACTGGACTAGGGTTTCATCAAAGGCCTCTTAAATTCAGGCAAAACCCTAGAATTTAGGAATGTGAGTACAATTTTGCAAAAGTCATAGGCATTTGAAGTGGCGGGAGGTTTCCTAGACCCTGAGGGTATTTTTGGTAATTTTACCTTTCCAGGGGTATCTTGGTAATTTTACCGGGCCAAGGGTATTTATGAAATTTTTAGGTTGGAACAAAAGTAGGGTTGGACCACTGACTTCCCAAGGCGCTGGGGCCATTTATGGAGGGTTTTAGGGGCGACTAGGCCATTTCTAGGTCACAGGGGTATTTTAGTAATTTTACCAAACCCTACATAGACCTAAGTTTGAGGCGGCATCCAAGTGTCAGACTGGCGTAACAACGTCCTCGAGGCGAAGGAGTGACGAGGGCTTCATAGAAGGCTCACGTGTGTCAATTTTGCCAAAGGAGGGGCACATATGCAATTCTCAAAAGTCATGGGTTTTCTTATAATTTTCCCCGATTAATGTACAGAGGAAATTTGTAGAGTACACCAAATACATTTAGGACCCAAATGGGTATAAGGGTTGTCAACGCGTTGTCGACTGTACATCACAGGTATCCGCACTAACGTGGGAAGTAGAGACGTAGCCCCAATTACAAGAAATTGCAGGGTAGAACTGTAAATAATAGGACTTTTTTATTTCTTGCAATCCCAAGGAGGACATTTTCGTAATTCTCCCGTTACAGGGGCGGAACTACATAATTTAAGTCGCCTCGGAGCGTAGAAACTTACAAACATGGCCCGTAGAAGGGCATAATTACAAAAGTACCCCTTAGGGGCATAAACACAAGACCCGGGGACTTACCCTCATGGGTCAAAACAACGAACAAAGTCCTTGGTGCTGAGTGCTAGATGCTTCGTAGATGCTCTATGTAGGTGTTGTTGCCTGGCAAAGGACGTCTTTGGCTTCAGGGAGAAGCCATTCTGCCTTTATGTAGAGCTTCAGTCTGTCATGTCCCAAACACAACAGCGGAAGCTACTCGAAACGTGGCAGCGAACAGTCATGACAATCAGAGCAATTAGAAGACAACAACCACAAAAGACAACTCCAACAAAACTAGATTGGACAAAACATAATTTCATTAATAACAAAAGTCATTATTACAACTCTTGACTCAAATTACAATTTCAAAAAAAAAACTCAAAAGGAAAAAGGACACAATTACAATACTCTCAATTTCTAATTTAGACTCAAGAACAGAGAAAAGACACGGGTCTTCTAACTTATAGGAGCACTCGGTCACTCTTGCCCTTCCCTATCAGAATATATTTCGTCTACATTATTACCTGAAAAATATTGGGTTTTTTGCATGAAAAACCATTGTTAAAAGTGAATTTGCAAAAAAAACCATTCCTAAAAATGCATTAGCAGGTATATCACTGAGTTAATTCAAATAGTGCATAAATGCCATTTAAGCGTGTTTTCTTGCAAGTTGTTGGTAAAAAGAAGTGATATGCATGCAAATAAATATGGCATTTTTGCACAATTCAGATTACACAGTGATATACATGCTAATGCATTTTTAGAATGGTTTTTTTTGCAAATTCACTTTTAACAATGGTTTCCATGCAAAAAACCCAAAATATTTAATAACACTGAATGAGCGAAAAGCTCAATAAGAATTACATCTCTTTGACTAGGCAAAATATAAGTAATTAATATTTTTGTCAATGTGTAGAAAACAATATGATGATCGGTGCAAAAATATGAACCAAAAACCATGAGATAATCAGTTAGAACTAGAGAACATGATCAAATAAGGATAGAGGTCAACTATGGATTTCAATGTTCAAGGAAAGGCATGATGATCAAAATGAACCAGATAACAATATATATCCATGAATGAATGGCAACTTAACATAACTATAGAATTGGCCAATTAGCATTGGAGCTCTAAAAATAATGCCCCATCTTGGGCCAAGCAAATCAAATATCGCGTAATTCATATATCAAGAATAACATTTATTCAAGCATGTCACGTGTTAATGAATTGTCTAGATCAAATCTTGTATGTTGGTGCAATGCCACACCATGAGTCACTCCCGTAGATATGTATTTTTTGGACTTCTGTCCGACTAGCATTGATTGTCAAATGGACCCAAAGCCCCAAGTAGTCACTAGACAATTCCATATAAAATGAATTGCCAAACAGTTCAAAGAAAGTCATGTTCCAGTAGCATGAAATAGATCAAATAGAGTATAAGGATATTACAATGCTAGTTTGCAATGTTGAGAGATTCATATTAGGAGAATTTCATGAATGACTTCAAAGGAAATCACATATTGAGGAAATTCGGATTTCCAGGAAAGTACGAACTTACAGGGAAGATAATCATGTTATCACACGGACAAAATGCATTAAAACAACAACGACGGCTTGCCAGAACCTTGATAGAACGCGGTCAGGGACTAGGCCGCGATCAAATAAGGACAAGACAGAAAGCAGTCGGTTGGGTGGACGCACTCAGATCATCAGAACACGGTCTCTAGACACATCGCCTTCAGGAAACAGAAGCCTGGACGCGGTCTCTAGGTACGTTGTGTTCAGAACGGGTTGAACAGAACCAAACAGAACCTCGTTTCGTGGCTCCAGAGGCCGGTCGAATCCCATCTTAGACCAGTAAGATGAGATTCAAAGGGTTTCCAGGGTTTTTATGGTACAACCTGCTCGGCGTCCATGTGGGAATCTATGGCTCACAAAGACTTACACAGGCTTTAGTTAAGAAGTTCCAGTCCGGCGGAAGGAATATCTGGCGAAAGGTTCTCACTTAAGTAAGAAATGGGATTTGCGAGAACCAGAAATCATAGTAAACGGTAGATACATGCCACCGGAGTGACATGATCGTTAAGATAAAACAATAATAAAATGAAGTATTCTATTGAAAAACACTGATTATAAACAATTTAATCGGAGGCTTATCAAGGAATAACTTAATCACATGTAATTATCTTAGTCTTTTAGACATGAAGGAAAACAAATTTAAGGGAAGAATATGATATGAAGATGATAGATGACATGAAGGTAGAGCTAATCATAAGAGAGGTTCATAAGATCAAAAGAAAGGACGAAGTTTAATCATGGTTTAATATAATTTACCTAGTCAATGATTTGTTCAGATGACATACTTAACAAAGAACATGATTTTGATACAAAAATAACAGTTTAATATACTGAAAAAATCTAGGGTTTCAGGCAAACCCGAGATAGAACATGGTTGCTCCGGACGCCACGTTTTCTAACATAACGCGGTTGCCAGGTGCGCCACGATCATGAGAACTTGGTCTATTGTGGGGACGCGTTCAAAACGCTCTTCTTGTGACGGACGCGACCTCAAACAGAAAATGCATTCTGGCGAGAAAATGCGAGAACGAAAGTACCTCATGCATAAATCTCAAAATACACGCATACTAGACGATAAAAATTAGAGAAACATGCATAGAATCAAACTAGACCTTCAAGTAAACTTATTTGCTTGATCAATTAGAGTTTAGCCTGAGAGAACACGTACCTTAGAATTGGTTTAGGGAAGAAGAGGGAAGAAGAATGCGAGATGCCTAACCCTTCGATCCTTCTCGATCCACGCTTTAACACGACCCTAGCACAATCTCCAACCTGTGCCACAAACTATTAGGGATTGCTAGAAGGGATTTTAGAGTTCTATTTATAGATTTTAGGGACTCGAGAGTCCTAATTTTGAACTATTCTCAAAGGATAATTTCTACTCCGAAATTTTCGAGTTGTATCTAAATCTAGGGCCACCTAGCACGAGATTAACTCTAATTAGGCTAGGGTTTTACTAGAGAACGACCTCATCTAAGTGGATTACGGTTTAATTACGATTTTAGGCCCATAGCTTGAGTTTTAGCCCATTTAACCTAATTAGAATTTAGGGAGTTTGGGGCATTACATTGTAGGGATTATTCCATCTTTTAAGCCTAATTAGACCTTTAGCATTAACCCAATTTACTATTCAATTATTACAATTTTTATTTAGCTCATAATAATTATATTTCATGTCTTATGAAATTAACATCATATTGTATAAGAGATTTTATTTATTTATTTATTTATTTTTTTAATCCGGGTTGCTACACAGTCAATCTCTTATCGAGTTTGTTAAAGATGTTTTGATCGGTTTATGATGTTAGGAAGTCTTGTAGTTTGTCTTGTTTTTGCGTTCTGTTTTTTTTTTTTTTGTGAGGATTCTCTCCTCCGACCACAATTGTACTACCCCTATTTTTTTCAATAAAGTTTGTAGTATAATCCACATTCTTTCGAAAAAATAATCCGCATTCTTTCGAAAAAAATCGTGCATGCTGAACTTGAGAAACTGGTGTGAGACACGGAATATTTTCACGTGGGAAAAATAAATGTTCTTTTTGAAAAGAGACATTCCTCTGCATAGAGAGGTTTATTCCGTGGGTGCGCATAGTATCAGACGATTTAGGTTCGGGTGCTGGACCTCTCCCCACTGACCGGAGTCAGTGTTGATTTACATCGGCCTAACGTCCGAACACCTTTGTTTGACTGTCAAAGAAATCCCCAAAATCTTCTCCATAGGCTCAGATGTTAAGGGTACTCTCACTTAGGGAGCTTTCCATTCATTCACCACCAACAAGTAGACAAGGTTAGGGCTAAGTCTAGGCAAAACCCTAAGATTTGGGAATAGAAGCGCAAATATGCGGAAGCCATAGGCATTTTTGAAGTAGAGAGGAGTTTTCTGGATCCTGAGGGTATTTCGATAATTTTACCACCCCAGGCGTATTTTAGTAATATCACCAGGCCATGGGTGTTTCTGAAATTTCTGGACTGGAATGGAGGTAGGATCGGGTCCCTGACTCCCCAAGGCGCTGAGGCTCTTTCTGGAGGATTTTAGGGACTGCTGGGTCATTTCTAGGTTACAGGGGTATTTTCGTAATTTACCGTACCCTATACAGACCTAGGGTTGGGATGACCTCTGAGTGTCGGGTTGAGCTGACAACATCTTTGGGTTGAAGGAGTGACACTGGCTTCATAAAAGACTCATGTGTGTCAGGTTTGCCAAAGAAGGAGCATATGCACAATTTTATAAAAGTCAGGGTTTTCTTATAATTTTTCCCCGATGACATACATAACACATGCTGAGTGCTTTGTATTCCAAATGAGTACAAAAGTTGTCGGCGAGTTGTCGACTGTACAGAGTTCCGCATTGGAGCGGGAGATAGGGGCGTAACCCCAATTACAAAAATCATAGGGTATAACTGCAAATTACAGGACTTGGGTCTTTTACGGTCCCAGGGAGGACATTTTTGTAATTTCGTCATTATAAGAACAGAAATACATGACTTAGTCGTCCCGGGGCGTAAAGACTTACAAACATGGCCCGCTGAGGGGCATAATTACAAACATGGCCTGCTGAGGGGCATAAACGTAAATATACCCCGTAGGGGCATAAGTACAAAACCCGGGGACTTACCCCACGCGGGCTGAAACAAACGAACAAAAAGCTCTGAATGTTGGATGCTCCGAGTGTGCTCGTACGTAATGTCCAATCTCTCAGTCCCTTGATTTTGGACCCCCGGGGGTCTATTTATAGAAGTGGGGAACCTCCCCGAGAGTGTTCGACCCCGTACGGGTCCAACTGGATGAAAATGATCCAGGGGAGGTCATATTTTCAAATTTTTTTAAGTCCGTGCGCGGGAGAATGGGACCTCCCCGGGGTGGGAGGTCCCCGGGACGATCCGGGACCTCCCCAGGGTCGTGCGACCCCGGGGAAGAACCTGCCCGGGGTCGCGGACCCCCGGGGGGGCTGCCCGGGGTCGCGGACCTCAGGGGGGGGGGGGGGAGGGGGGACCTCCCCGGGGTCGCGGACCCTGGGTGGGTCCCGCCCGGGGTCGCGGACCTCCCGGTTGGTCCCCACCCGGGCTGCACGCGCCCCGAGGGGCCTCCCCGGAGTCGGGTGGCCCCGGGCGGGTCCGCCCGCCCAGAGGCAGCCCCGCGCGGGACTGTCCGCCTCCGGGGTGGACCCGTCCGGGTGACAGCGACCCCGTACGGGTCCCCCCGGCCCCGGACGGGTCTTCTCCTGCTGGATTATAATAAAAGGGGGGTCTCCCGGGCTTTGAAGCTTCAAGTTCTCGCCGTGTCTCGTGGAGAATAGCGAGAAGGAGCGCCTCCTTGTTCGTTTGTCGTCTTCCTCGTGCCATAGGCCGCTGCGGGAGGACGAGTTATTGTCCGTGCTTCGTGATACACGTGCGAGGGACGTTGTGCTTGGTACGTAGACCTTTTCCAGCATCTCCTTCGTTCTTGTAGAAGTTTCCCTTGCTCGTAGTTACACGTTCAAAGGACGGAGACTTAATCCCGTAGGGATTTTAATACAGCTACACGATCCTGACAATCATTGTGGCTTGAACTTGGCTTGTGGCCATCCCCCGAGGGGTTTAGATTGTAACCACACGTGAGCTATAAAGCCTTAAACTTAGGAATATCCGACGGGACGGCGATACGCCGAATAGAGGACCCCGTGTAAGAATATCCCATCGGATGGTGATACACCGTACCGAAATCTTGTCACAAGCGAAATCAACATCCCGAAATTTAAGATGATAAATTACGGGTGCAACAAATGCCCCCCACGGGACATACGTCCAAGCCGGAGGCGGGGGCGGATGGCCCGTGCGTTCCACGGTTTTTTTTTTGTCATTCTCCGGGCCGGGCTGCTAGGCACGCCGGAGTTTTGTGTGACTTTCCGTAGTCTTGTTGTTGCCCATATGCTGGTTTAACTGACAGCGCTTTCTCTGCTCTTGGCTTTGCCGCTCTTGCAGACATGGCTCGTTCCAGACGGAGCGGAGGGACTTCCCAGAGGTCCACGACCAGCGGTGGTGATGATCATTATGTACGGAGGACGGACAGGCCTATGCCACCATTCCCTCCTCGCAGCATCACTCCCGAGGACTTTGACGCGGTGGACCGCGGATTTACTTGGGTCGCTAAGGGCCCAATTGGGGAGACTACTACCACTGAGGGCGTTGTTGACGTCTCCAGGATCACGCGGAGGCTGGGATGCTACACTTATGATCGGTCGGGCGGCTACCCGCCTCACTTTCCACTGGACCGTCACCTTTTCCCTTTCATCCAGAGTTTCATACCACCTGGAGCAGAGACTGACGACCCTCGGCTTCCAGAGGAGAGGCGCCGCCTGGAGCGGGCCATATTGCTCGGACGGGATAGTATGCATGGCACCTGCAGTTTTTCTTATCCGAGCTTCCCAGAGGGTTTTGCGCGTCAGCGACAGTACCCTGACCAGAGGAGTCTTGGCTCCTACAGGGAGTTCGACAGTTTTACTGTGAGAGCGGCACCGTCTTCACCAGCCACTTGGCATCTGGCCGGGCACCACAGGGCCGCGGATATTGTTCTTGATGGGATGTTTCTGACTCCCTCCGGCGCAGCCTGTGCGCATGATGATTACGATGCTGATTGCATGCTAGAGAGGATCTTGGCACAGAGGACCCCGAGCTGGTACGGGAAATGGGCCGTTGTTCCTTCCCATTGTTATCGTCGCGGCGCCACAGAGTGGCTGTGGGGTGTGCTGCTAGTTTACAGGACAGCACTTGATAGGGCAGGCATACGTCATGCAGTGACAGCAGCTTTGTATTCTTATCCCTGCCACACCGGACTGGTCCAGGCTCTAGCTGAGAGATTTAACAGGCGCTGGAACACTTTCATGACTGCTGAGGGGGAGACTTCACTAGACCTGTGGGCTTTCCACAGGATTTCTGGCCTCCCAGTTTGCGGACAGCCATATGAGGAGATATGCCTGGATGATCTACATCTGAATGCTTCTGATGGAGCAGGCCGATACTTCATGCCCTACTGCTTCAGGTACCTGATGAAGACTTGGAGGGACTTGGCCCTCGTGGGCAAGGAGAAAGCTGCACGGACACCGAGGGTGACTCTGAATGCATGGGTCACACATTTCTACAGCGGTCCTTATTGTTTCTACGAGGAGTTTGCTACCTCGGGGATGTCTTGGGAGCAGTGCCGCGAGGTCGAGCTCCGCTTTGCTTCACACCCTCGTCACTTACCCGCCCCGACACGGGGGTGGAATTCGAGGGGACTGCCGCCGCTGACTTACCTGGCAGCCTACCTGGCCTACTGGCTGGCCAGCTTTGTGATCCCTCATGGAGAGGAGGGGATTTTGCGGGCAGAGGTGATCTACCCAGCTTGTTTACTGGCTTGCGGGCGCAGGCTCGCCATTGCTCCAGCCGCGCTGGCGAATATCTTTCATAGCCTTGGGGCCTTGACTTCGCACTCATCTCCTAGAGATAAGCATATCTTGATGTCCACCCACTATCTGAGTGCATGGGCCGGCCTGTTGTTGCCAGAGCTGCACAGAGGACACCGGTGGATAATCCAGCTGCGCCCCTGCTTTTCGCTTTTACTGGTCATATGGACCAGGACTCAGTTTTGCAGCTTGCCAGCGCTCGCCGTACCTTGTCCTTCCTCCATACTAGGAGGGATGAGAGTCTGGAGTTTGACCACAGCTCTCGCTCGTTCCGTCCATACACAGAGCGGCAGGGTGACATCGTTGTTTGCAGGCTATCCTCTTGGGCTCTACCTTCAGACCATGCATTGGTCGATTGGGTTATTTGTATTCGACCGAGCGCTCTGGTTTACCGCCGCTCCAGTATGGCAGTGCTTGAGCCATATTACCCGCATAGATTCGCCAGGAATTTTGGGTACGACCAGGCGATACCTCAGCATGTAGATTTTCCCTTTGCAGTTCGGCAGTACAGGCAGAGGGACATCCACCTGGTGGCGGCTTCATGGCATGACTTCCTCTCTCGAGAGGTGAAGGTGGAGTACCCCATTCCAGAGCAGACACGCAGAGGTTCTTTGATATACACTATGCGCGCTGGTGGTTTAAACTCAGCAATGTTTTTAGGCAGCGAGCTGATGTTATTCGAGCTGCGGAGGAACGGCGCCTGAAGAAAGAGGATCTGCCTCCTCTGTTTTTGGATTCGGAGTTCATCAGATCTCACTTTTCTGGGGTCGCCAAGGTCATTCATGAGATTGAGACCCGTTGGAGGGAGGGCGGACTCTCGATTCCTGTTGACAGGAGTCAGTACACCGGGGCTTTGAAGCCCTTGCGGAGTGCACCAGCTGCGGCTTCTTCTTCTAGGTCTGCCCGTCGGAGGGTAGACCCCGACCCTCTGGCCCTCTACTCCTGGTGGGAGGATCTGAAGACCTCTTGTGGTCTGAAGACCCAGTCCCAACTATCAGAAGCTGTTCCAGAGGGGGCATTAGGAGGCAGTGCCTTCACAGCTTGGAGGATCCACATCATGAACGCCGTGGGTTGCGCGGGTCCCCTGGAGTACATCTCAGATTTGGAGGTGGCTACCACCCCCAATGCCATCTGGACCATTGTGAGTAAGGTTGCTCGGGTCCTTGGCTTGAAGACCGAGCAGATCATCTTGAAGCCTGAGAGGCTTATTGGGGATCCAGGTATACGCTGACTTATTTAACCCTGTCTCCTTTTGCTCTGCAATTTAAGATGCTGATTTCATGCAATCTTTTTTTACTTGCAGGACATGTTACTGGCTCAGAGGCTCGTGGCCGTGGGAAGAGGCCACGGACTGATATCCAGGAGGGTGATCCGCGGCCTACCATTCGCCCGCGTCCTGAGGAGGGGTCTCCTACTCCGGCTGAGATCCCAAGTAAGAATGGGGAATGTTTGTTTCCAATCAGTATTGCAACCTGTTTTGAAAATGTTGTAATCTGACTGTTATTTCCCCTTGTTGCTGCAGCTCCTCCTGAGGCTATGCCTACCACGAGCTTTTCTCCTCGCCCCGGAAATGTGTTCACAGAGGCGGGGTTGGAGGTGGACGAGTCCATTCCCGACATCAGCGTGGATATTGACGGGTTGGACTTCCTCGCAGATGACTACATGCCTGTGACCGGCGACTCCCCCGCACTTGATACAGGCGGGAGCTCTGTTGCTCCGGAGGCAGGTTAGTGTCTTGCATGTTTAACCTTTCCTTGTTCCCCCTTCGAATAGATGAAGTATGTGCTTCAGCTAATATAGCATTGCACGTTGCAGGGACTTCTCGAGCTCAGACCTCTCTCCCTGTCGTTGGAGGGGGGGGAGAGGTCTTCTGGCGTCGAGGAGACTTCTTCGCCGTCCGCTTCTTCAGGAGGGAGAGGCTCTAGCACCTCATCAAGGACAGGGACTTCCAGCACCTCCTCCAGCGGGAGTTCTTCTTCTTCTTCTTCAAGTTCTTCTGAAGAAGGCGAAATCAGGATGAGCCCAGGTGACTTAAGATCCCCGCTTTTCTTTCTGTACGTGTAATAATGAGCTTATCTAACTTGTTTTGCTCATTGTCATGCAGCTACTCAGACGACCCCCTGTTTGGACGAGCTTTCTAAGCTCATAGAGGTCGGCTCTTCTGCTGACTTGCCAGCTTTTGATGAAAGGGTTGGGATTCCGACTACAGAGGTTGCAATCCCTGGCAAGGAGGCATCGTCCCTAGGCATGGGACCATCGGCAGATACTACCGATGTTGCAGAGTCTAGCCGGGTGCGGACTTTAGGTATGCACAAAGATACTCTGTACATCATTCCAGCCACACATACTGCTGCATATTAACATCCTGAGATGCTTCTGTTTTGAAACAGCTGGCGATCATCAAGAGGAGGCAGCCTCCTCGGTCCACAGAGATAGACCAGACACCAGGCTCATTTCATATGCCATCTGAAGAGCAAGGCACCGCCGACGAGGCCGCGGCCTTCACTGATTCGGCAGCGAAAGGTATGTTGTTGTCAAATTAAGGAATTTTGTCATTCATCCAACAAGACTCCTTTCATTTATGATATTGATCATCATTTGACATGTGGATGCCTTCTTTCAGCTGTCTCTCCTTCCATGGAGCCACCGACAGAGGTTGACCCCGCTGTAATTGAAGAGGAGGCACCTATGCAGGCAGGTATGTCTTCATTAAATATGAAGTGCTCATTCTGGTTTTTGGTATGGCCAGAGTACTAAGACTTCCCATTCCTTGCCTTCTTTGCAGAGAGGTCGGCGACGCCTATACCATCCACAGAGCAGGGACCAGCACTTGTTGATGGTTGCCCCCCAGTTCCTAGGGAGGGATCTCCTCGTGGGCCCAACCCGGCGAGTGAGACTGCTTCAGGGAAGAGTCCTTGAAGTTTGCACTCTTGGAGTCTTACCCTGGTGATGTTATTGTGGTGATACACTCACAATTCCCCCCCCCCCTTTTTTTTAAAAAAGGGTCCGTAGAAGGGGCAGGCGTGGCACCCATGGATTTCCCTGCCCTTGGAGTTGAGTGGCCAGACGCTCCTGCACTTGGGACGGCGTTACATGTAGCCATAGCTGACCATCTCCTGCAGGGTCTTGATCAGTTGATCCGGGCTGATCCACTGCCCTCCGTGGAGGCTTTGAGGGCCGATCTGGAGGTGTTCACCAGGAGCTACCACGGACTGAGTCTTCCCGGGATGCATGGGCCGCGAAACTGGAGGGCTTATGGAGCGAGTTTGCTCGCCTCCATCTTGCACAGGAGCAGAGACAGAGAGCCCAGCTATAGATCCAGGAGCAGGAGGAGCAGCTGCGTGAGCTTCGAGCGGCCCAGGCGGAGACTGACCTCCACCTCGAGAGCATCGAGGGACGTAGCCGGAGGGTTTCTCTCCGAGTGGAGGAGCTACAGAGAGAGCTTCAGGAGGCTGCTAAGGAGCGTCGTAGTGTCCAGCTGAGGTGGAGGCCTGCCGTCGCCGATCTGATGAGCTTCGGGGTGAGATCTTCCAGAGGGACACTCGCCTTGCAGAGTTGCGAGGGGACGAGCGCCGTGGTTGACGAGCTCTGGCACTTTCTCGTACATAGGGCCCCTGCGCCCCGTTTTTTGTTTGAGTTACTCCCGAGGGCTTGTCTCGGGCTCCCTTGATGACATTAGTGAATAAAGGACAGAGCTTAGCATAGCTGTTTTTTACTTCCATCCTCTTGCACATGTCTCTCTTCTTTTATATATATATATATATATATTATCACTTTACCAGCCCTACCGCTCTTTCGGGTTTTCGCCAGGACTGGCCCCCTTTAGCTTTTTCCAGTGCGCCCTTTCGGGTTTTCACACTGAGGGGTACCCATTTTTGCCTAAGACGCCCTTTCGGGTTTTCACCTTAGTCGGGTTAAAGCCTTTTTGCCCTTGATTGCTCTTCTAACAGAAACAACCAAGTCCGCTGGAGCCTCAATCTTTTTAACCCCGTTTTTTTTTTTTTTTGAACCTATAATGCCAAAAGGCAAGGAGCAGGTGGCACTCCCGTAGGGACGTGTGTGCCGTAGAGGTGGGACAAATGGGTGGATTCGACTGCCCTAGTGGGACGCAATTAGCCAAATCCGAAAGCCGAAAGTTGAACGGATTGGCAACCCAAGAGAGGTATGTATGTGCCAAGCCCGGTTGGGATAACAAAGGAGAAGATTTAACAGTCCGAGAGGGACATGCGAGTTAAACCTGGAGGCCGATAGGCGGGATGGGTTGGCAGCCAGAGAGAGTATACATAGGCCAAACCCGAAGCGAAGAATGGAGGGGATTTGATAGCCCGGGTGGGACGCACGAGTCAAATCCGTGAGCCGATAGGCAAACAGGGTTGTCAGCCCGACGAGGGCATGCGGAGGCCAAGCCCGTGGGGACAAAGGAATAGACTTGGCGATCCCGATGGGATATATGAGTAAAGTCTGAAGCCAAGAGGCGGGATGGGTTGACAGCCCGAAAGGGGCATGCTGAGGCCAGACCCAGAAGAAGAAAAAGGGTGGATTTGACAGCTCTAGTGGGACGTGAGAGTCAAATCCTAAAGCCAATAGGCGAAGAAGTGGGTTAGCAGCCCGAGAGGACATGCTGAGGCCAGACCCGGTGGGACATCTGTTAAAAGGCATGATGGATTGACAGCCCGAGAGGGCATACTGAGGCCAGATCCCAGAAAGGTAAGATGAGCCGAAAGGCATGATGGGTTGGCAGCCCGAGAAGGCATACTGAGACCAATCCCAAGAAGATAAGATGAGCCGAAGGGCGAGGTAGGTTGGCAGCCCGAGAGGGCGTACTGAGGCCAATCACTAGAAGGTGAAATGAGCCAAAAGGCAGGATGGGTTGGCAGCCCGAGAGGGCGTGCTGAGGCCAGTCCCAGAAGGTAAAATGAGCCGAAAGGCATGATGGGTTGGCAGCCCGAGAGGGCGTACTGAGGCCGAACCCAAAAGGGTAAGATGAGTCAAAAGGCATAATGAGTTGGCAGCCCGAGAGAGCATACTGAGGCCAATCCCGGTGGGTAAAGTGAGCCGAGAGGCATGATGGGTTGGCAGCCCGAGAGGGCATACTGAGACCAAACCCGAGATAGAAGGAGCCGAAAGGCATGAAGGGTTGGCATCCCGAGAGAGCATATTGAGGCCAGTCCCAGTGGGACAAGAGAGTAAGCGGGTTTAACCGCTCAGAATAGACACCTGAGCTGAACCTCGAAGCCGGTAGGCAGAATGGGTCGACAGCCCGAACGGGGCATGCGTAGGCCGAGCCCGATAGGACAGAGTATGACAACGTGAGAACGTCGGTGGGACTAGGTGTCATGGGATGACATGTAAGGTGTAGCCATAGTATCAATATGATGTTTTGGCCGAGATGGGGTGGAGTCATTGACTTAGAGCCACCCTTAAAATAGACAGGGAGAGGATTTTTTTTTCACATTACCAACCTCACCGCCCTTTCGGGTTTTCGCCGAGGCTGGCCCCCTTTAGCTTTTTCCGGTGCGCCCTTGCGGGTTTTCACACCGAGGGGTTGCCCATTTTTGCCCGAGACGCCCTTTCGGGTTTTCACCTCGACCGGGTCTGTGGCCTCTTTGCCCTCAGCCAACCGTCGAAGGCTGACTGAGTCCGCCGGGGTATCAGTATTTTTAACCCCATTTTTTTTTTGAACCTTCACTGAGGAGAGGTACTGTCCTGTGAGGACTGCTGTGGAAACTTCTGCGGTGGCCCATGGTTGAGCTTCATATGCTTGCCGTTGAGAGGAGGGAAGGGATTATCTCCCTTGTGGTCAAGGACCGTATAGGCCCCTCCTTCGTAGACCTTCTGGATGACGTAAGGCCCACGCCAATTAGACTGGAGTTTGCCGCTGGATCTTCCCGCGAGAACCTCCTTTTCCTTAATCATGACGAGGTCACCTTTCTTGAACGCCCTTTGCTTGACCAGCTTATCATACGCACGTGTCATGCGGGCTTGATACACTTGTAAGTGCTTGTAGGCTTTGAGTCTTTCACCTTCAAGGTTGGACAACTCTTCAAGCCTCTTTTCTATCTCGGACTAGTCTTGGCCTGGCAATCCGGCGTGCACAGCAACGCGGTAAGATGCTAGCTCGATCTCCACA
Source organism: Amorphophallus konjac (assembly GCA_022559845.1). Lineage (NCBI taxonomy): Eukaryota > Viridiplantae > Streptophyta > Magnoliopsida > Alismatales > Araceae > Amorphophallus > Amorphophallus konjac. The sequence goes on from CM040127.1 coordinate 265,769,109, forward strand.
GGGACCACCGCCTTGGCTCCGTAGACCAAAGAGAATGGGGAGCAACCCGTGGGGGTTTTGTAAATGGTCCGGTAGGCCCATAGGGCTTCATGGACCTTCTCACCCCAATCCCGCTTGGCCACCTACTATCTTGGACAGCAGCTTGCAGAGGGTTTTGTTGAAGGCCTCGGCCAACCCATTGGCCTGGGGATTGTAGACCGACGACGCTCTCCAGTCAATATGGAACTTGGCCGCCAGAGCATAAACAGTCTTGTTCTTGAACGGCGTGCCATTATCGGATATAATCCGACTAGGGGTGCCGAATCTGTATATAATGTAGTGCCTCACAAAACTGGCAACTATCTCTCCTGTAACTTCCCGTAGTGGGACAGCTTCTGCCTATCTGGAGAAGTAATCAGTGGCCGCCAGTATGAACTTGTGCCCTTGGGACGATGGTGGGAATGGTCTCACAATATCCATACCCCACTCTGCAAATGGCCAAGTAGGCGCTGTTGGATGGAGCGGGTTAGGTGGCCGCCGAGGGACTGACCCGAATGCTTGGCATTGATGACATGTACGAGCATATTGGTTGCAATCTTCGTACATGGTGGGCCAATAAAACCCTTTGAGTTTGATGCTATTCTTCATCTTGGCTCCTGCTTGGTGAGCTCCACACAATCCGGAGTGAACCTCATGCATGACAGTCTTGGCCTCCTTGGATAAAAGACAACGGAGGAGGACCGATCGGTCTTTTTCATGGACGAGCCTGAAGAGCAGATCGTCAATCAGCTGGTAGGATGTCGCCTTGCGTAGCAATTGCACCCTCTGAGCCCGATCAGGAGGGAGCCAACCGTTCTTTATTCTTATGATCGGCTCACGCCAATCTTCTCGTTCGGGAGTATTGTCCTCTTCGATGTTTTCGACCTCATAGACAGTAAGGCCGGATTCTTCGTTGAGCACACTTGGCATAAGCCTTCGGTGCCGGACGGTAATATTCAATTCTCCCTCGGGCGGGAGTTTTAGAGCCGCTGCCAACTTTGCAAGAGCATCAGCCTGGGAGTTGTTGCCTCTGGGGACATAACCTATTTCAAATAGGTAGAATTTTTCCTTGAGCCTCATGACGGTTGCATGGTAGGGGATGAGCTCCTTCTTCCGGATGTCATAGACGCCCAATACTTGTCGGATGACGAGCTGAGAATCCCCGTAAACTTTGATGCACTTGATGTGCATCTCTATTGCCAACTGAAGCCCGATAATTAGCGCTTCATACTCTGCCTCATTATTAGTCAGCGACTTCATGAGAGCGCAAGAGTTGTGGAGGATGCCTGAGACATAGTCTGTAAGGCCACCGGCAAGCTCCCGGAATCTGCGAGTCGCCCTCCTCCGCGCCAGGAGGAGCATAGCTGCGGATGAACTCAAGCAGGTGGCGATCAAGGGGGAACTCCAATGGATAGCCCCCGCTCCGGTCATAACTGTATAAGTTGCCCGCCTTCAGAATCCGGGCCACTTCCACGGCCCCTGCTCCAGCTGTCCGCTCACCGATCGGACCCTCCGCCACGATCAGATGGCCCCGGTCCAACTGCCCGATACCAGCCACGGTGATCACAGGTGCATCTAGAGGACGCATCGGTCGATCAGTCCGCTGCACCCAGAGATCCTCCTCCCGAGCCAGCCGCCCCGGGACCCGCCCATCTCTGCCAAAGCGTGCCATAGCTGCAAGACAAGGCACCCATAAAAAGTAGTCAGCATATCAGAAAATCATATGTGCAGCACAACAAAATAAAGACATATGAAGCGTCAAAATACAACTACAACAACTCAGAAAGAGGATCTCACGGGCCGTACGCCCTCGTCCCCGCCTCCGACGCACGCCCCGTGGGGGGCATTTGTTGTACCCAGACAATTTCCCAGCCAAAACGACAAGGAATAAGGGTTCGGGCATTTCCCCGAACACCTTCAAGGCACGGGCTACCTAGCCCTTTCTACACCTTAAAGGTCCCCACAAGGGTCCCGATCAATTCGCCTTGACGCGCGGCGGCACAAACAAGTATTCGGGGTCAATCCCGACCACTCTCATACGGGCTTTGCCCGCGTCCTATATGGCCGCCCGGGATCACCCGGGGGCGCCTCGACGTTAAGCCACGCCACGTGGCATCCACCAAAAGAGTCGCGGGCCCACTCCAAGACTCTTCATTTAACCCTTCAAGGTCAAAGGGAGACCCGAGCAAGTCAACCACAGGCTTTGGAGGCCCACAGTATGTACGTACGGCTCACACATGTGTGTTCGGCATTTTTCCGAACACCTTGCGGGCGCGTATATTTCAACCCTTCTACACAAGACCACGGGCCAGCCCGTGGTTCCAGTATACCAGTTGGGTCCAACAACGACCCCCTAGCAAGTCGGGGCCACCCCCGACCCTCAGACACGTGGCAACAAGCCACTAAACTTAGCTCTCGGGCCAACCCGAGGCTACCCTGTCAACCCGCCGTACAACGCGGCACGCAACACGAGGCAAGGCCCGTGGGCCCCAAAATGCCTCCTTCCAACCCCTACAGACTTATACCCTTGGCCTTAGGCCAAATCCAAGGCCCGTCGCCCACTTACGCGGCTCGTTCGGCAACCCGAGGTGTGTTGGGCATTTGCCCGAACACCTCGCGAGCAGCTACTCCAACTCAAAGAACAGCGGTCCCACGGGCCCATGCCAGCCTTCCGAAGTTCAAAGTCCATCAAAGGACGTCCCCAGGCAACACAAGAAGACCCCCGGGGGCCATCCCCCGGGGTTATGGCCGGCCCGAGGCCAGTTCGCCCCTGGGCGTGGCCGCGCCCCCGGGGGAGGGCGAACTCCCCGGGGGGCCGCGCCCCCTCTCCAGCTCGGTGGTCCCACGACCCCACTCAGCCTCAGTTCGCTCAATTACGGCCCTACGATGCGGTTCGTGTACCGTATCAGTTCGCTCAATTACGGCCCCTGGCTAGTTCGCGTAAACCCCTTGTGACCATTCATCTTCCCCTATAAATACCCCTTAGGACCTCAAGGGGTGGGGCATCAATCCAATACAAAGCATCCAGCAATACGCAAGATCGTCCGGCACCCGGCAAGCACAAGACTTCGAACGCGGAGCAAAGGAGAATTGTGTGTGGGTGACTTGTTCGGCGGTCTACTACGCCGGGGGTATGTCGTTCGCGCTCCCCTCACGCCGTAGGTAGTCGTCACACACAAGTCGACACCCACCGTGTGTGAGACGTTGTGATATGGGCGGACGTCCCCTCATGCCGGGATTCCCCCTCGCACACCCGTCGGTTGCAACCACTCGCGTGCCATGACGTCATGCTCACTCACAGTCACGAGGCCATGTCCGACCGCTCAACTCGAGCCGCGTCCGACCCTCGTCCAGATGCCGGATCGACGGATCCCCTCAGTTATCCAGTTGTAGGCCCCCGTTTGGCACCACGGCCGCGGCCCACGCCACGGGAGGACCCCTCTATAAAATGCACATGTGTGTATTCATCACGCATCGACTCGGGGACCGACTAGCACGTCGAAATTGTCCCGTGGCATGCGCCAGTTGTACTTTGGCCATTACGGCTTTCCCGTAAAGAAATACGCGTCTCAGCACAACACCGCCGATTGGACGAGTGCCCTCGCACCCGCGTCCCGGCCTTCAATCTCCTATCTATATCCTTCGGCATCCGTGCCTAACACTCTACCCCCAACAAACACCCCTCAGTCTAACACGTACCCCTAGCTGCTAAATGCGCCCGGCCCTACACCCATGGCTTCAGACACATATACATACTTTTCTTCAGCATGGAACGAAGGTATTCGGATTCAATCCGATGTAAATAAACACCGGTTGCTTGCGGCCGGTGGGGAAAGACGTCATGTACACGATTCCCGCAATCGCCTATGCACTCGCACCCATGGAACCCCTTCTCTCCACGTGTCGCCCGACGCCTGAGCCCACGTGCCGCGCCCTGGTGGCGCTTCCCCGGTCAAACCTTGGTTCCATGAGTGATTGTCGAGAGATCGACTGGCACGCCCGCACCTTATCCGGTTAACCCTTAGCCCGACATTCCCGTGCCATTCCGCCCCTTTCGACTTTCCGTAAAAGGAGAGTGTCCGGTACGTCCGTGAGAGGCATGCACCCGTAAGGAGGATACCTGAGATACATCAAACTCCCGTATTTTCCTTCTCCGCTGTATTCCTAGCTTCACCCCGATTAACCGGCATAAAAAATGCGCGCAACAGTCATCAATGAGCCACTGGAGCCTTTGGAGAGGCGTTGGCTCAGCTGGTGACTGTAGAGCAGCCGCTTGTTCGGCCTGTTTTTTGAGCCGTCTTCTGAGGTTCTTCCTCCTATTTCTCTCTTGTCTCTTGGCAATAGCAGTCTCCAAGGGAGTAGGAGGGAGAGGTGCTGGAGCCGGAGTTGATAAATCATCATGAGGATATCTCCGAGCTGGTGCCTTCGCAGGGCGAGGTCGATGACTCTTCTTCGCCCGAATTTCGATCCAGGCGCCTTCCGCCTGTTGTATCTGGAAGGTGGCGTTGATCGCCTGCTCGATTACCTCGAGCGGCAATTCCTGGTATGCCGGGATACTGGGACTGGCGTCCGAAGACGTATCTGCGGTTTGGTGCCTTAGCCGCGGTGGCGACAGGAGCCTACGAGGAGTCGGTAGGCTGGTGCTGGCGTCCGAAGACGTATGCGCAATTTGATGCCTTAGCCGCGGTGGCGACGGTTTTTGTTGAGAAGCGGACCGAGAGATATGCTTGTTGTCCTGCTCCTTAGCCTTGCCTTTGTGATCACGCTGAGGGCTAGGTCTAGCGACAACTGACGGCGTCGCAGGACATTGTTGCTCTGTACAGTTATCCCGACTCTGCGGACTGGCCGAGCCTTGTGACGGTGGGCCCGCCACTTGAATCGAAGCCGCTGAAGATTCCGAAGATGTCTTCTTTGTACTTCGGATTGTGTCAACGGGTAGGCGGGGAGGACCCGACGACCCATCCGCTGAGGAGATGTGACGAGGCCGGGGCGGGGCCTCACTCTGCTTTTACTTTCCCTTCCTATCCACGGCTGTCGGAGACGGAGATAGGACGGGGGGATGACGAGAGAGAGCTGCGGAGCCCGTCGTCGTCTCGCCCACCAGAACGTCCTCTCGGCCGAGAAGGACCCGGAGGAGCCTGGCGGTGTCTTCTTCAGGGAAAGGGAGAGACTTTAGCTCCCGCTAGGACCGCCACCGCACGGCCGAAGTGGCTGGGGTTGGCTGGCTAGGTGCTGATGTCTGAGAGCCCGAAGGGGCCGGAGGAGCAGGGGGATGGATGACGTTGACCGAAAAGTTGGTCGGCTCCGTCTCTTGACTGGCCTCCCGCTCTCTACGCCTCCGCAATCGCTCGAGCGCTTCTTGGTTGTCAGTCCAGAACTCGAGCCATTCTGGACGATGCTGGTAAGGCAGCCCGTGCCCATTTTCTTGAGGGGAGTATGGCCGCTCTGGCGCATCCCTGGCAGTGCTCAGGGTCTCTTCGACAGCTTGCCAAAGCCTGACAAGTGACATGGAGTTCCCCTCTGCGTCGATCTGCTCCCACTGGATCTGTTCCTGGATGAGGTGTTGACCTTCCTCACAGGACTCGATCGGGTGGCAGATTCTGGCGTGGAAGGGGCAGTATTGAGGATGACTACGGTCCCAATGGGTGTCGTCGGCAGGCGAGTCGCGAGGCATGATTTGCCCCCTCTCGACGAGGATATCGAAGAGTCGCCGGGTTCTCTCCCTGGGGAAGGAGAGAGGTATGTGATCATGCCAGGGCCTCCACCCTGGATACCAGATCGAACGTCCCCTTTGACTAGCGCTGGGCTCCTCTGACTCGTCATCAGAGAGAGAAAATGCGGCCATCATGTTGATGACATTGGCTGAGTGGTGAACCACGCGTGCTGTCTTAGCTGGCCTGGCCCACGTATGTGGTTGCGAAGGATCGACGAGACCACTCTTCATTTTGACGAGGCCGTCTCGGATCAACTTCTGCGCCTGAGTCTTGAAGACATAGCAATCTTCGATTGAGTGACCCAGCATGCGATGATATAGGCAATAACTGGGATCATCGGTCTTCAGGGCCTCATCCGGCTTGCGGATTTCTGGCAGCTCGACGATCTTCTGGGCCATGCAGAGGTCGAAGAGCATCTTCGTATGTTCCTTCTTAAAGGAGAAGGGTGTGATGGGGGCATCTCTCGCCCCATATATTTTCAAAGCCCCGGTTGCCCACCAGCATGGTTCCATTACATCCGTCACATTTTTCTAAGTCAATTCATGTAACTTTCATATTTTCTTTGAGTCATAATTATGTAATTTTCCTTTTATTTGAGTCTTGTACCTAGGTTAATGAGTCATTTACCTAGGTTAAGTGTCATTATGTTGATAGATTAGTTTATGGGCCCAATTCATTGGGCTTGGCCCAAGGGCACCCCCCCTTCCCTTGGTTATTTGTCATTGTGTTAAGAGTCAAGGTCTTTTGTAGAAATGTGGGTTGCCTATATATAGGACCCCATTTCCTCCATTTGAACTAATGAATCAATGAATGAAAAACTTGCCATTTTGAGAGTTTACACTTCTTATCTAGTGGAGAGATTCCATTTTTTGGGTGAGAGACCCTAGGGGAGAGATTCCCCACCCATCCCTCTCTTAATCTCTCTTTTTCACTCCCCTTTCTCTCTCCTCCACACCCAATTTCGAAAATTTTCTCTCTCCTCCCTTCCCAACCACCACTCTCCCACCTACCCCCATTAAAGACCACTCCCCTTCCCCACACATCCCATTACTCCACCCCCTAGTCCCAAGAGAGCTTCCACCAATCCTAGCTCCACCTCCCAATCCCCAACTACCCCACCCACTTCCCCAAGCACCCTTCCCACTACCCAAAGCAGCCCTCCACCTTCCCAAGGCACCTCTTCCCATCCCCAAGACCACCATTGACCACCCCACATTAAAGGAAATTTAAACTCACATGCCCTCCACCCACTTGTGCCCCCCCCACCTTCCTCCTTCTCCCTCCAAGCCCAAATTCGTAGCTCCTCCTCCCACCACCTGTTAGACCCCCTTCCAGACCCTATTCTTCCCCTCCCACACCTTGGAACACCCCCTCCTAGACCCCCTCACAGCCAGGGTTCTCCCCACACTCACCCACCTCCATTTCCCCTCCCATATACCCCATTTCCCCCCACCATCTTCAACCTCCAGTTTTCAGTTCGCTGGCAACAGAAGAGTAGCAGTTTGCAGAGGCGACCCCGACCACATCCCAGAGAATCTGAAGTCCCAAGAGGTATCCACGGAAGCGTCTACCTGTCTTCTTCGCAATGGCGGTGGTCTCGTCCCCTTCCGAGCTCCGAGCTGACCGGGAGATCCGTTCTCCTACAACTGCGCAGAGCTGCCCCTGTTGAGCACCTGAGCCATAGTAGAAGCTCTGCCACGACGAACCTTGGAAGATTCAGGCCACAAGTTCTTCTGCAAAGTTGTTTCTCTTCCTGTCTACTTTCAGAATCAAGAAGTGGAACTTCTATCGACGTCCGTGGGCCATAGTTATCATTTTTCTCCCTCGGGTACGCGGTTCAGCTTCCCACATCCTGCACCGACCTGTCATCAGTGTTCAGAGTCCCCTGGTCTTCTCCGGCATTGTTTGGCTTCCCCGGCAGTGTTCAGAGTCCCCTGGTCTTCTCCCTATGATATTCACCTCCTTGCCGGGCTGGCGTTCTCGCGCTTGCTTACCCTTTACTGCAGTATAGCTTGGGTTATCGGCGAAGAACATCTCTATTTCGGCGACTGCCGAATTGAGTTGGTCGAAGCGTTTGATATTGGTGCCGAGAAGCTTTTTGCTGACCTCGACCGCCAGACCTCGACGGCATATGGTGATGGCGTCCTCCTGAACGGGTGGATTGACACATCTCATGCTGAGGTCTCGCCACTTTTTGATGAAGTCGAGGGCGCTCTCACCCTTTTTCTGCCGAAGAGAATAGAGTTCGGCTAGGGAGACCTTTCGCTCGGCCGTCTGAAAGCAGTCGAGGAATTTCTTCTGGAGATCCGCCCAGTCGATCACTGAGCCGGGCTTCAGGCGGGAATACCATTGAAAGGCCGTTCCCGTAAGTGAAGTAGCGAAGTAGCGGAGGAGATATGATTCGTCCAGCGCAAACTCGCCCATGGCCGTAACATAGTAGGCCAAGTGTTCTTGTGGCGACCCCTGCCCGTCGAACTTTTGCAACTTCGGGGGCTTGGAGTATTCTAGGGGAAGCTTTTTCAGCTGGTGGTGAAGCGGGTAGGGTACACTGTAGTGGTCTACTGTGGCAACCCCTTCACCATACTGGGCGAGCTTTGTCTCGAAAATGCGCTCGATTATCTGGCGTTGCGCCAGGAGATTCTCTGGCACTGGCGTGTTGGAGGCTCGTGGCTGGGCCTCGACCGGGGGTGTGCCAAACCCAGTTGCCGACGGGGTTCGGGCAATCGCCGCTAAGGTGTTGGCAGCATCGCGAGCCGCCGGGGGTGCTAGTGCCTCGGCCTGGGGCCTAGCAGGTTGTTGAGGATGAAGGTCTCGTTCCTGGAGGAGGTCTTGCAGGAGGGCCTTCAGATGCTGGTTCTCCTTCATGAGAGTGTCGAGGGTCACTTCTTGAGCCTCGTTCGCAGGAGGGTCGTTGTTGACCGGCTCTGTGTTAATAGGAGGGTCGCGGTCTTCCACTGGGACTTCTTCCGCGCGTTTCGACGCCTGCGGTTCGGCAGAAGTGCCGATGTGACTTGTTGGGGGAGGCGGCGGAGCCTGATGGCGTGGCCTCCTGAAGTGGGACAGAGGCTGATTCAAGTCATTGGACTGGGTGTCCGGCTGGTGTCCGGTGGTGTAGCACGCAAACACTCGAACTGTATCATTGACGAACCGGGCCGTCCGCTTCCTGCGCGGGTGCCGCTCTGGGCGGACAGGCGCCCCTAGTCTGTCAAAGACCGAGGTACGTTGCCGAGGGGGCTCACTCCCGATATCAGTCGGAGGAGAACCCTGGACAGGTTGCTGGAGGGCCCGGGAACGGGCTCGCCTTTGCCTCCGCTTGCTTGTGCGGGGGACATTAGGCGACTGGGCGTCGTCAGACGGTGCTACTGTGAGGCCAGTCGCATCCTGCCTGATGCGTCTGAGTGCTCGCAGGGGGTTTCTAATACGCGCCCTTCGAATAGCTTGAGCTTCCTCTGGGGTAACCCAGATTCTCCTCAAGTCAGGTTGCTGGTCTCCCTTGTCGCCGCTTTTCCGACGAGTTGTCTTGGGAGGCTGTGTGTCGGGTTGTGGTGGGTGCCCCCGGGCTGTTGCCGAGGAACCCGCTCCTTTGAGCTTCGCCCCGTCCTCTCGTATTTGCCGCAAGAGGTCAAAACGATTGGAGGTGGGGATGGTAGGAACAGTCCGTTCCTGGGGTATGATTGGTTCGCCCCCGTCGAGACGGATCCGCAAGTCGCCGACAAGGATAGTCCTGCCGGAGTTGCTAGTCGCAGCGGCGAGCCGTCTGCCTCTGCGGCCATGTCGACGCTTCTTCTGAGGAGTGGAGGAAGACTCCGCCCCGAGATGGTAGACCGAGAAAACCCGGCCTGGAGCAACCTGCAGCGTGGAGCTGTCAGTCAGAGGTACTGGGGCCGGCCCCCGGGGTATGAGACCCATACCGGGAGTCGATGGCTGGGCGACCCGGGTATAAGCCTTTGCCCGCGCCGATAGGAGTGTTGCTAATGCTCGAGATGACACTCTTGCACCGGAAAGCGACGCCGTCGGAAGTGTTGAGGTGCCGACGCTCCTGGGTCGAGGACCCGCAGTAGGTGTCGGCGTAGTCTGGGCTCGGGTCGGAAGGCCCGAGAAGGGTGCTGAGGAACCTTGCCCCCTGGGTAGAAGACCCGCGGGGAGAACCCGTTCAACCGGAGCTCGGAACCGGGGTCCCGAGTGCAATATCGGAGAGCCGCGAACTTGGGGCTGGGAGCCCATATCGAGGGTCGGCTTTGCCGGGGCTCGGGCCTGCGGGCCCGAGGAAGGCGATGAGGAGCCGTGGACTCGGGGCTGGAATCCCGTGTTGGGTGCCGGCTTGGCTGGGGCTCGGGGTTGAAGACCCGAGGAAGATGCTGAGAAGCCGTAGACCCGAGGCTGGGAGCCCGTGTTGGGTGTCGGCTTGGCTGCGGCTCGGGGTTGGAAACCCGAGGAAGATGCTGGGGAGCCGTGGACCCGGGGCTGGGACCCCGTGTTCGGTGCCGGCTTTGTTGGGGCTCGGGGTTGGAGACCCGAGGAAGATGTTGGGATAGTGACCGAAGTCTGGGGCACGGGGCCCGTGCTGGAGATCGGACGAGGCTGGCCTCGGGAGCTAGCGCTTACCCGGGCCGGTGTTGATCTGGGGTCCCTGCTGGGGCCAGTGGTGGTGGTCCGGTGCCTGGCGCTCAGGCGGGACACCGGTGCTGGAAGTGCGCGTGGTGCATTGGCCACAGGAGCCAACGGAGAAACTGGGGTTGGCTGAAGAGTAGCCACAGGGATCACACCCAAAAAGTAGGGCGATTCGATAACAGGGGCGAAGCTGCCGAAAGCGATCGGCGTCGCCAAGTAGCCCACCCGGGCGTGGGTGGCAATGACGTTGGGACCGTAGGTGACGGCCGCCATGGTTGCTGGAGAGCTGGGTGCTGCGGAGGCGACGGTTGCTGACAGTCGCCGAGGGCGGTCCGACGGTCAGAATGCGAACCGGAAGCTGCTAGAGAATGCGCGCGAGTACCCTCCTCTGCCTCTCCTGCAAGGACAGGGAAAGGGCACCAAGGCTTCAAGGCTGGCACAGACTTTTCTTCAGCAAAAAGAAGGAAGGCGGGAGACGTCCCACCGGACGTGCCATCCTCTCTGTTGCGCGGGTTTTTTTTATGCCGAAGAATCGGGGTGAAGGAAGGGATACAGCGGGGAAGGAAGACACGGGAGTTTGATATATCTCGGGTATCTCCTTACGGTTGCATGTCTCTCACGGCGGTATCGGGCACTCTCCTTCTACGGAAAGTCGAAAAGGGTCGAATGGCACGACAGTGTCAGGATAAGGGTTAACCGGACAGGGTGCGGGTATGTCAGTCGATTTCTCGACAATCACCCATGGAACCAAGGGTTGACCGGGGAAGCGTCACCAGGACGCGGCACGTGGGCTCGGGCGATCGGGCGACACGTGGAGAGAAGGGGTTCCATGGGTGCGAGTGCGTAGGCGATTGCGGGAATCGTGTACTGGACGTCTTTCCCCACCGGCCGCAAGCAACCGGTGTTTATTTACATCGGATTGAATCCGAATACCTTCGTTCTAAGCTGAAGAAAAGTATGTATATATGTCTAAAGCCGTGGGTAGAGGGCCGGGAGCATTCAGCAGTTGTGGGTGCGCTTTCGAATGAGGGGTGTTTACTAAGGCTATGATGTTAGGCACGGATGCCGAGTGGTGTAGATAGAAAGCTGGGGGCCTGAACGTGGATGCGAGAGCATTCGTCCAATTGGCAGTGTAATCTTTGAGATATACATGTCTTTATAGGTGGGCCGTAGTGGCCGGGCTACAACTGGTGCACGCCACGGGACAATTCCGATGTGATGATCGGTCCCCGGGTCAGTGCGTGATAGACGAACACATATATGCTTTACAGAGGGCCCCTCCCGTGGCGTGGGCCATGGTGGCGGTGCTGAACGAGGGGGCTTATGACTGGACGACTGGAGGGATGCATCGATCCGGTGTCTGGGCGAGGGCCAGTCACGGCTCGAGTAGAGCGGTCGTACGTGGGCTCGTGACTGCGGGAGAGCGTGACGTCATGGTACTTGCGTGGTCGGAACCGACGGGCACGCGAGGGGGAATCCCGGCATGAGGGGACGTTCGCCCTTGTCATAACGACTCGCATATGGTGGGTGTCGACTTGTATGTTACGGCTAAATACGGCGTGAGGGAAGTGCAAACGACATACCCCCGGCGTACTAAGCCGACGAACAAGTCACCCACACACAATTCTCCTTAGCTCGTTGCCCAGAGTCGCTTGAAGCTTGAAGGCCGGATGTCTTGGAGCTTCTATGTGCTTTTTTTTCTTCTTCTTGTACCCCTTGAGATTCTAAGGGGCTTTTATAGAGAAGTTGAAAGGGTTAGGAAGGGTTTAGGAGGGCTAGGTTGATAGGGTCAAGCCAGCCCACGTAAACCCCATGAATAGTATAGGTTTAGGAGGACTAGGTTGATAGGGTCAAGCTAGCCTGCGTAAACCCCTCACGGAGGGTGTTTTTTTGTAAAAAGAATGGGTTGGGAAGGGTTTAGGCGGACCAGCCTGGGGGGTCCAGGCTGGTCCGCCTAAACCCCACCCCAGGGGGTTTAGGCGGGCCGGGTTTGGGCTTTTTTAATTAAAAAAGCAATTTTTTTTAATTTGAAGGGAAGGGGTTTATGCGGACCAGCCCAGGGGGCTGGGCTGGTCCGCCTAAACCCCCCCCCAGGGGGGTTTAGGCAGGCTGGGTCGCTAAGGAGAGAGAGGGGGTGGTCCCCACTATAAAATCCAATTTTTGGGTCTATTTCTTCCTAAATTAACTAAGAAGAAAAGGACAACTTGGCTGGGAGGATACGTGGAGGCTTGTGTGCGCGTCGACTTGCGGAATTCTCGCGTGCTGTCGCTTTGCGCTCCCGCGTCCACGTGTCGACTTCTCGAACTGGTACGGCACACGAACCGCGTCGTAGGACCGCAAACTGGACGAACTGAGGCTGAGTGGGGTCGTGGGACCACCGGGCCGGAGGGAGGGCGCGACCCCCGGGGAGTTCGCCCTCCCTGGGGGCCCGCGGCCGCGCCCCGGGGCCAGTTGTGACCCCGAGGGATGGCCCCCCGGGTCTCCTTGTGTCTTCTGCAAGCGTCTTTTGAAGGACGTTAAGCTCCGGGAAATTGGGATGGGCCCGTGGGGGCCGTCGTTCTTCGAGTTGTCGTAGTCGCTCGCAAGGTGTTCGGGTAAATGCCCGACACACCCTGGATTGCCGAACGACTTGGGTAGATGACCGAGGGGCCCCGAGGTGGGCCTTGGGTTGAAGAAGGGAGCTCGTGGGAGCTTAGTAGAGGCATCTTTGGGACGTGGGTCGTGCCTCGAGCGGCGTGCCGCGTTACACGGCGGGTTGGCAGGGTAGCCTCGGGTTGGCCCGAGTGCTAGAATTAAGTGGCTCGTCGCCACATACCTGAGGGTCGGGGGTGGCCCCGGCTTGCTGGGGGGTCGTTGTAGGACCCAATTAGTGTGCTAGAACCACGGGGTGGCCCGTGATTTGGTGTAGAAGGGCTAGAACATATGCGCCCACAAGGTGTTCGGAAAAATGCCGAACACACGTGTGTGAGCCGTATGCACGTGCTGCGGGCCTCCAAAGCCTGTGGTTGACTTACTTGGGTCTCCCTTTGACCTTGGAGGGTTGAAAGAAGTGTCTCGGGGTGGGCCCGCGGCCCTTTCACTGGGTGCCACATGGCGTGGCTTAACATCGGGGTGCCCCCGGGTGGTCCCGGGCGGCCATGTAGGATACGGGCAAAGCCCGTATGTGAGTGGCCCGGGTTGACCCCGGACAATTGCTTATATCGCCGCGTGTCGCGGCGAGCTGGTCAGGGCCTTTGTAGGGACCCGCAAGGTTGTAGAAAGGGCTAGATAGCCCGTGCCTTGAAGGTGTTCGGGGAAATGCCCAAACCCTTATTCCTTGTTATTTTGCCGGGAAATAGTCCGGGTACAACACCGGGGTTACCACATGTTAGGTCTCCCCAGAGATACATGGACGGCGAGGCTGACGGCTTTATGGGGCGAGTTCACCCGCCTTCATGCCGTGCAGGAGCAGAAGCGGATGGCCCAGCTGATGGCTCAGCAAGAAGAGGAGCAGCTCAGCGGACTCCGGGCAGCCCAGGTGGAGGTTGGCCTCTAGATCGAGGGCGTTGAAAAGCGCAACCAGAGGGCCTCCCTTCGGGTAGAGGAGCTTCAGAGAGAGCTTCAGGAGGCTAAGGTGGAGTGTCGCAGTACACAGGTCGAGCTGGCGACCTTCCGCCGTAGGCTCGAGGAGCTCCAGGAGGAGGCTTTCCAGAGCGAGACTCGTCTTGTAGAGTTGCGGGGGGACGAGTCCGATGCTTGACGAGCTTCAGCACCTTCTTATACATAGGGCCTTCGTGCTACATTTTTGTTTGAGTTACCCCCGAGGACTTGTCTCGGGCTCTATCAATGACATTGTTAAATAAAGGACAGAGCTCAGCAGCTTTTTGATTCCATCCCTTTGCATGTATGCTTTTTTTTGATCACTTTACCAGCCCTACCGCCCTTTCGAGTTTTCGCCAGGACTGGCCCCCTTTAGCTTTTTCCAATGCGCCTTTGCGGGTTTTCACACTGAGGGGTACCCATTTTGCCTAAGGCGCCCTTCTGGGTTTTCACCTTAGTCGGGTTAAAGCCTTTTTGCCCTTGATTGCTCTTCTAACAAAAACAACCAAGTCCGCTGGGGCATCAATATTTTTAACCCCATTTTTTTTTAACCTATAATGCCAGAAGGCAAGGAGAAAGTGGCACTCCCATAGGGACGTATGTGCCGCATAGGTGGGACAAGTGGGTGGATTTGACTGCCCTAGTGGGACGCAATTAGCCAAATCCAAAAGTCGAAGGTTGAACGGGTTGGCAACCCGAAAAGGGTGTGCATGTGCCAAGCCCGGTTGGGACAGCAAAGGAGTAGGTTTAACAGTCCGAAAGGGACATGCGGGTTAAACCTGGAGGCCGATAGGCGGGATGGGTTGGCAGCCCGAGAGAGCATACATAGGCCGGACCTGAAACGATGAAAGAAGGGGATTTGATAGCCCGGGTGGGACGTATAAATCAAATCCGTGAGCCGATAGGCGAATAGGGTTGGCAGCTTGACAAGGGCATGTGGAGGCCAAGCCCGTGGAGACAAAAGAATGAACTTGACAATCCCGGTGGGATAGATGAGTCAAGTCTGAAAGCCAAGAGGCGAGATGGGTTGACAGCCCGAAAGGGGCATGCAGAGGCCAGACCCAGAAGAAGAAAAAGGGTGGATTTGACAGCCCTAGTGGGACGTGAGAGTCAAACCCGAAAGTCGATAGGCGAGATGGGTTGGCAGCCCGAGAGGGCATACTGAGGCCAATCCCGATGGGACAAAGATAGGTTTGACAGTCCTAGTGGGACATAAGAGTCAAACTCGAAAGCCGATAGGCGAGATGGGTTGGCAGCCCGAGAGGGCATGCTGAGGCCAATTCCAGAAGGAGGTAAAATGAGCCGAAAGGCATGATGTGGGTTGGTAGCCCGAGAGGGCATACTGAGACCAATCCCTAGAAGGAAAAAAGTGCCGAAAGGCGTGATGGGTTGGCATCCCGAGAGGGTATACTGAGGCCAATCCCAGAAGGAAAAATGAGCCGAAAGGCATGATGAGTTGGCAGCCCGAGAGAGCATACCGAGGCCAATCCCAAGAAAGTAAACAGAGCCGACAGGCATGATGAGTTGGCAGCCCGAGAGAGCATACTGAGGCCAATCTGACAAATGTAAAATGAGCCGAGAGGCATGATGGGTTGACAGCCCGAGAGGGCGTACTGCGGCCAATCCCTAGAGGTAGTAAAGAGAGTCAAAAGGCATGATGGGTTGACAGCCCGAGAGGGCATGCTGAGGCTAAACCCGGTGGGACAAAGATAGATTTGACAGCCCTAGTGGGACGTGAGAGTCAAACCCAAAAGTCGATAGGCAAAATGTGGGTTGGCAGCCCAAGAGGGCATACTGAGGCCAGACCTAGTGGGACAAACAAGTAAATGGGTTTAACTGCCTAGAAGAGACATATGGGTTAAACCCAGAAGCCAATAGGAGAAATGGGTCGGCGGCCCGAAAGGGGTATGCGGAGGCCGAGCCCGATGGGACCAGAAGGACAAATTGGATGGCCCAGAGAGACACAGGGTTCGAGCCCGGGAAGTCCAAAACATGAGTAATCCCGATGGGACAGAGTATGACAACGTCAGAATGCCGGTGGGACTAGGTGTCACCGGATGATATGTAAGGCGTAGCCATGGCATCAATATGCTGTTTCGGCCATGATGGGGCGGAGTCATTGACTTAGAGCCACCTGTAGAATAAGCAGAGAGAGAATTTTTTTTTCACATTACCAACCTCACCGCCCTTTCGGGTTTTCGCCGAGGCTGGCCCCCTTTAGCTTTTTCCGATGCGCCCTTGCGGGTTTTCACACCGAGGGGTTGCCCATTTTTGCCCGAGACGCCCTTTCGGGTTTTCACCTCCACCGGGTCTATGGCCTTTTTGCCCTCAGCCAACCGTTGAAGGATGACTAAGTCTACCAGGGTATCAGTATTTTTAACCCCATTTTTTTTTAACCTTCACTGAGGAGAGGTACTGTCCTGTGAGGATTGCTGTAGAAACTCTTGCGGTGGCGCATGATAGAGCTTCATATGCTTGCCATTGAGAGGAGGGAAGGGATTATCTCCTTTGTGGTCGAGGACCGTATAGGCACCTCCCTCGTAGACCTTCTGGATGACATAAGGCCCACGCCAATTAGGCTGGAGTTTGCGGCTGGATCTTCCCGCGAGAACCTCCTTTTCTTTGACCATGACAAGGTCACCTTTCTTGAATGCCCTTTGCTTGACCATCTTATCATAGGCACGTGTCATGCGGGCTTGATACACTTGTAAGTGCTCGTAGGCTTTGAGTCTTTGACCTTCAAGGTTGGACAATTCCTCGAGCCTTCTTTCTACTTTGGACTAGTCTTGGCCTGGCAATCCGGCGTGCACAGCAACGCGGTAGGACGCCAGCTCGATCTCCACAGGGACCACCGCCTCGGCTCCGTAGACCAGAGAGAACGGGGAGCAACCCGTGGGGGTTTTGTAAATGGTACGATATGCCCATAGGGCTTCGTGGACCTTCTCGCCCCAATCCCGTTTGCGGCCACCTACTATCTTGGACAGCAGCTTGCAGAGGGTTTTGTTGAAGGCCTCGGCCAACCCGTTAGCTTGGGGGTTGTAAACGGACGACGTCCTCCAGTCGATATGAAACTTAGCCGCCAAAGCGTAGACAGTCTTGTTCCGGAATGGCGTGCCGTTGTCAGATATAATCCGATTAGGGGTGCCGAATCTGTATATGATATAGTGCCTCACGAAGCGGGCAACTATTTCCCCTGTGACTTCCCGTAGCGGGACGGCTTCTACCCATCTGGAGAAGTAATCTGTGGCGGCCAGTATGAACTTATGGCCTTGAGATGATAGCGGGAATGGTCCCACAATGTCCATGCCCCACTCCGTGAATGGCCAAGTAGGCGTTGTTGGATGGAGCGGATTGGGCGGTCTCCAAGGCACTGGCCCGAATGCTTGGCATTGGTGACATGTACGAGCATACTGGTTGCAATCTTCGTACATGGTGGGCCAATAGAACCCTTTGAGCTTGATGTTGTTCTTCATCTTAGCTCCTGCTTGATGCGCGCCGCACAACCCGGAGTGGACCTCGTGCATCACGGTCTTGGCCTCCTTAGATGAAAGGCACCGTAGGAGGATCGATCAGTCCTTTTCATGGACGAGCCTGAAGAGCAGATCGTCAACCAGCTGGTAGGACGCCTCCCTGCGTAGCAGTTGCACCCTCTGAGCCCGATCAGGAGGAAGCCAACCATTCTTTATCTTTATGATCGGCTCACGCCAATCCTCTTCTTCAGGAGCATTCTCCTCTTGAATATTGTCGACCTCGTAGACAGTGAGGCCGGATTCTTCGTCGAGCACACTTGGCATGAGCCTTCGGTGTCTGACAGTAATGTTTAATTCTCCCTCAGGCGGGAGTTTTAAGGCTGCTGCCAACTTTGCCAAAGCGTCAGCCTGGGAGTTGCTGCCTCTGGGGACATGGCCTATTTCGAATAGGTAGAATTTTTCCTTGAGCCTCATGACGGCTGCATGGTAGGGAACGAGCTGCTTCTTCCGGACGTCATAGACGCCCAATACTTGTCGGATGACGAGCCGAGAATCCCCGTACACTTTGATGCACTTGATGTCCATCTCCAGTGCCAGTTGAAGCCCAATGATTAGCGCTTCATACTCTGCCTCATTATTGGTCAGCGACTTCATGAGAGCGCAAGAGTTGTAGAGGATGCCGCCTTGCGGAGATACAAAGACTACCCCCGCGCCCGAGACATAGTCTGTAAGGCCGTCGGCCCTTTTGATTGTCCGAGAGGCATCGTCAAAATACAACTCCCAGTATGGGAGGTCGAGGGTGAGGACACCCGGCTCCATCTGTGGTGGGGCTTTTTCAGAATGCTCCCCAGTTTCTTGAGAAGGCACTAACACCTCTTCGTCGGGTAGCTCGAGGGTGGCACAGGATGTGCTGCTAAGAACTCCGCCATTCTCTGTCCCTTGATCGCCTTGCGTGGGACGAAGGTGATATCGAACTCCATAAGGATAAGTGCCCATTTGCCGAGCCTACCGGAGAGGACGGGCTGACTGAGCAGAAACTTGAGTGGATCACACTTGGAGATGAGCTCCACCCGGTGAGTTAGAAGGTAGTGCCTTAGCTTCTTGACGGAGAATACCAGAGCTAGACACACCTTTTCCATAGGTGCATATCGGTGCTCAAGCCCGATCAACTTCCGGCTGAGGTAATACAATGGCTGCTCTTTGCCCTCATCATTGATCTGGGCTAGCAGAGCCCCCAAAGAGGCATCCATGGCAGCAATATAGAGGATGAGGGGCTTCCCTCTGACGGGTGCCCCTAAGACTGAAGGAGTCAGTATATACTCCTTGATTTGCTCGAAGGCCTTCTGACAGTCTTCGTCCCATATGAAGGGTGCTCCTTTCTTCATCAATTTGTCGAAAGGTAGGCATCTTCCCGAAATATTAGAAATGAATCGCCTAATATAGGCGAGTCTTCCTTGAAGAGATCTGAGCTCTGTCAAGTTCTTGGGCGGAGGCAGTCCTCTTATGGCCTTGATCTTGTCGGGGTCGATTTCTATGCCCCAATACCTGACGATGAAGCCAAGGAATTTGTTGCTGGAGACGCCGAAGGCGCACTTCATTGGGTTCATCTTGAGCTGGTACTGTCGAAGCCTTTCGAAGACTCGACGCAGATCAGCCAAGTGATCTTCCTGCCTCTTCGTCTCGACGACCAGATCATCGACATAGCATTCGAGAAGGTCATGTAGCATCTCGTCGAAGATCTTGGTCATTGCCCTTTGATAGGTTGCACCGGCATTCTTCAAGCCGAACGGCATCCTTTTGTAGTTGAAGATCCCCTTAGGAGATCGGAAAGCTGTATGGTCTTTGTCTTTGACGGCCATGCGGATTTGATTATAGCCCGACGACCCGTCCATAAAAGACAAGGCTTCGTGACCAGTGGTCATGTCAACCATTGTCTCAGTGATTGGGACAAGGAAGTCGTCATTCGGGCATGCCTTGTTCAAATCCCTGAAGTCGATGCAGATTCGGACTTGGCCGTTCTTCTTCTTGACGGGGACTATATTGCTGAGCCACACAGGGTACATGCAAGGCTCTATGAAGTCCACATTGAGCATCTTGTCAACCTCAGTATTGACCTTCAGCTCCAGCTCATGGCGCATACGCCTTTAAGCTTGCTTGACTGGCTTGACTATTGGAAGTATTGCCAGCTCGTGTTCAGCCACAGAAGGGTCGAGCCCGGGCATTTCCTTGTAAGTACAGGCGAAACAATCCTTGAACTCTTCTAAGAGCTGCCGATACGACTGCCTTTCTTCCTCGCTGAGGAGAGCACTTATGAAGGTGGGACGATGGTCATCTTTGCTTTCGAGATTGATCTCAATCAACTCGTCCACAGTTGCTTGACCACCGTCTTCAAGCTCTGGTAGAGCTGGTTGGAGGTCGACGAAGTCTCCCTCGTCATCAGTATTTGCCTCGTAGACCTCAAATTCTTCGAAGCACTCTTGCTTGTGGCTTGAAGTCGAAGGGCTTGCTTCGTCTTGCCGATGGTTAGCAGGCTGAGCTGCTCCTCCCTCTGAGGGGTGGTCATTGTCGACTTCCGATGAAGGTGATGTTGTCATTGACGCCTCATCGGACTCTCTTACAGAGTCGCCGATCTCGGGCTCAACTTCTGTTTGCTCGTTAGGGAGAGGCAGCAGCCCTATGGCATTAACTGCATAATAGACTTCGAAGTCCCTCTCCTGGTCATAGCCGAGTCCCCGCGTATCTTTGCGGGAGAAGGGACGTTGCCCACGGACCTTCGGAGGGTTCCACAGTTGATGGAAATATGCCGCTCGTGCGGGGTCCTGAGCTTGTGGGATGTGTTGCTTTTTACACATTTCCCTGATGTGCTTCGGCATATCATCCATCTCCTGGATTGGCTCTGGCGTCACTTCGACGGGAGTATCCCAGCCGAAGTCATCTTTAGGAGGGTCCGGTGGGACTAAGTCACCTTTGTAAAAGATGATCGGCTTGTCTCCCTTGCTTTTGTTGCGTCTCCTTCTCCGTTGATAGGAGACTGTGAAGGTCTTCAACTGCTCTACCTCATACTCTTCCCGTTGGGACGAGAGCTGGAAGCACTTCGGCGGTAAGGAGATCCTTCGGTCAATGACCTGACTGATAAGGTTGTCTTCAAAGTCAACACTTCGCCTTTCTGGTTGAGTTGGCTTGGAGGCGGCACTGAGGCTCAGCCTGTGCAGCTTTACCATGTCTTGGTTAACAATGAAGAGATGCCCTTCCTCGACTTCATGGTCTACTTTTTGTTTCCCTTTGTCTTTTAAAGGTTCGGGGATTGCTAAAGTGGGCTTCCCAAAATATAGAGAAGCATCGGCCAAGTGGCACTCATTGGGGTGGAACGGAGTCTGATCTGCAAAGACCGTATGTTGCTCCCCTTCCTTGGCATATTTAATGCACTGGTGCAAAGTTGAAGGAACGACCCAATTTTCGTGGAGCCACGGCCTTCCAAGCAGCACCTTGTAAGATGTGTCGGAGTTGATAATATGCAATGTCGCTTGGGTGACAAAATCTCCCAAGGCTACTTTGACATCAACCCGATCAAGCGCCTCCTCGGAACCCTGATTGAATCCCGAGATTTTGACCGCGGTCACCTTTTGTAAATAAGGTGCCAGGTATAGAGACTTGAAAGTTTTTAAAGGCATGATGTTGACGGCCGCTCCGGCATCAACCAGGATACGATTCACGTCATGCCCATTGATCGTCCCCCTCATATATAAAGGGCGATTGTGGCACGGAGAAGATAACAATATGTCTTTATCCGTGAAGGAAATATTGGCTGTGAGTGCCTCGTACGCCTGAGCCTGCAGTTCTGCAACATGGGCTTCATAGGCCTCTGGGTCTTGGAGTATCTTGATAAGAGCCTCCCTGAGGTCTTTACTCTAGGCAATGGCTTCCCAAATGGTCACATTGGTTGGGAACCGCTTCATATGATAGATGATTTTACGGTCTGCCCTGGCACGGGTCTTGTCAAATGGAGGGATGATCTCCGCCAGAGTCTTCAGTGCCTGGCGAGGCTTCTCCCGTTTAGAAGGGCGCTCCTCATTCTGACCCTCTGCATCATCTTGGAATAGCGGAGCCAAGGATTCCTCCGGAGGTGGCAAAGGCTCGTCATGTTGGTCTTCATTAGAAGGACCTGCTGGGCTTGCGGGCTCGACCCTATTGGAGGGGCCGGCCTGCTCTGACGCTTTCTTGCACACTGGCGACTTGGCTGGCTCCTCTTCTTCATCGGAGGAGGTGATTGTAAAAGGGACGCCAGCCGGCTTGGCCGCTGAGATGGGGCCTGAACCCTCTGAGTGGCTGAGGATGAAAGAGATTCCCCGAACTTGGGTTTCCGGGACAGGACCCGGCTTCTCCCCTCTGAATATTATGACTCGATCGACAGTCAGGGGACTTTCACGTCCACGTCCTCGGCCACGACCTCGGCCACGTCCCCGGCCATTTCTTGCCGAGCGACGGTGATATGTTGCCATAGGAGCCTTGCCTCCCGTGTCATCAGCCGAATGAGAGTAAATATTGTCAGGCGGCGGGATCGTCACCATGTTGTAGGAGAGCTCTTGCAGCATTTCCTCGAGCATTTTCACAGTGAGCTCCTCATCTTTGTAGAATAAGGAGAGCTCCTCCGGGATTGGGAAGTCTTCCCCTTCTTCGAGACGGTGAGCCATATCTCGGAGCCATTGAAGAAGTCGGGCTTTGCGCCCAAACTTGTCCCAGGGAATGTACTTGTCTAGAGTGATTACCCCGGTGGGACGAGGGGGAGTGTACTCCTCCAGCTCATCTATGAGCTTTTGAAGTCTTTGTAGACGAGTTGGCTCCTTATGGGCCTCCATAGCAGCGGCTTGCTCAGCTTGCTTCTTCAACCTCCTCTTCAAATTCTTCCTGCGGTTCTTCTCTTGCTTCTTTTGGCGTGACGCCTCTTGAGAAGAGAGAGGACTTTACTTTGGAGGTGGGACTTGTTTGCCCCCAGAATTTTGCTTTTTGCTCCGGGCTGGCTCCTTAGGAGCCTTAGTGCCACGGCTCTTTCTGGGGGCGACCTTAGTCCAGTCGGCCTCCTTCGGTTGAACCTGGAAGGTGGCATTGATTGCTTGAGCAATTATTTCAGGAGGCAGCTCCTGGAACTCTGCCAGTCCACAGTGGGGCCCTTGGGGGCGTTGCAACTCCACCGATTTTGCTTTGACTGACGGCTTTGCTTGTTCGAGCTGGTTAGGTCTTTCTTCAATTGACGACCTTATTGGCTCGACAGGAGCTTTGGCAGGAGCTTTGGTCTGAGGCTCCCTCACCTTGGCCTTGCCTTTATCGTCTGGCGGAGGGTTTCCTCTTATGACGATGCCGGGTTGACCCGGGTTGGGTAGAGGTTTGGAGCCTTCCCCTTCGGCTTGGCTTTTTGGGCTCCGGGCCTTAGGCCCCTCGCACCTAGCCTTGCCTTTAGGGTTTGGCTGCGGATTACCACTACCCGTAGACTTGTCCGGTCGGACTTGTTGAGAGGTGGGTTTGATCCCACGCAGCTTGGTCTGCTCCTGTTGAACTTGCTGGAGAATGCTCTTAGCGGCCTCTTTAAGACGCCGCCTCATCATAGAGTTCCCCTGCGCATCGATCTACCCTCTTTGGATGAGAACTTCAATGCAATCTTGGACTTCCGGGCATTCCCGGGTCGGGTGAGACACCCTGGCATGATATTTGCAATAGTGAGGGTGGCTCTTGGCCGTCTCATTGTAGTAAGACGGCGGATCATGTGTCAGCACCCGACCATCTTCCAGGAGCTTGTCAAAGATTTTCTCAGTGTCCTCCTTGGGGAAAAAACACTGATGAGAGGGTCGCGACCCTGGGTACCACAGTGTGGATTTAGGTGGCTGGGAACTGACTCCCTGGGAACTGACTCCCTCCTCCTGCGGCTCGGGGAGCTGGAAAGCTGCTGCAGCATGTATAACATTGACGGAGAAGTGAAGACTCTCCCGTACATGCGGCTGTGGTGGATTGACCAAGAATTCACCCATATTGACTCTCCCTTGCCTGATTAAGTCTTTGGCGAGGTCCTTGAACGACTCACAGTTGTGGATGATGTGGCCAACAACTTCATGATACGGGCAATAGCCCTGATGAAACGCAGCACCTGGTGCCTGCTCCATGGGTGACGGGCTGATCAATCCCGCCCGCTTGCATGCGAAGAATATGTTTGGAGTCTTCTCGCAAGGGAATGAGTATAACTTCTCTGGCAGCTCAACTTGAAGTGGAGTCTCCTCGCCTTTCGATGAGTCCTCCTCGTCTTCAGATGAATCTGAGGATTCCTCTGAAAGTCAGCCCCTGAGCGGAGCCCGGCCGGTAGGTGATACACCTGCCTCCCGTATGTGGGCTGGAGCTAACCCCCTGGCGAACGGGCCAAAGGGGAAGGTGGACAATTGTTGATCAATGCTCTCCAAGAACTGCAGCAGACGCCTCTATTCCAGTTGCAACTGTTGGATTTCTCCTCGGATTTTTCGAATAGTCCTCCGCAGTGCTAGACATTCTGGGAGTGAAGGATGAGCGGCTCTAGGGCCGCCATTAGGCTGTTGATTAGAGGGCCAAGCCTCGGAGGCGTTGGAGCTCGAAGCCATTGCCACCATATGGACCACATTAGCCGACCGATTCGATCGGCTCCAGGCATGAGACTGGGGTGGGTCGACTGCATGGCCCAGCATATTTACAGGCCTTTTTGAATGAGCTCTTCCGCTATGTTCTTGAAGACATAGCAGTCCCCGACGGTGTGACCCAACGTACGGAGATACACACAATAAGTAGGGTCCTCTGTTTTGTCCACCTCTGAGGGCTTCCGCAGATCCGGCAAGGTAATGAGCTGCTCCTTCATGCATAGATCAAAGAGCATTTTAGTGTGCTCTTTCCTGAAGGAATAAGGCGTCTTCATGTGCTCCGCTAAGAGAGACGTGCTCGCCTTGTCATCAGGCTTTTTGCCCTTGCCTTTGGACTTTGCTTCCCCTTTATCTCCATTCGTCGGGGAGAAGTCGACAGCATTCACCTCCTTGCCGCTAGCCATACGGTCTTTGGAGGACTTGCCTTTTGCAGAGGCTTGTGTCGGATGATCAACAAAGAACATCTCGATCTCCGCCACCACCGTATTCAGCTGGTCGAAGCTCCTGATGTTTGAGCCCAGAAGCTTTTCACTGACTTCTGTTGAGAGACCCCTGCGGCAGATGGTGATTGCGTCTTCAGGCGTCGGAGGGTTATCGCAGCGCATGCTGACGTCCCTCCATCGCTTGATGAAGTCCAGTGCGGTCTCACCCTTCTTCTGCCGAAGGGCACAGAGCTCCGCCAGGGAGATTTTGCGTTCGACCATCTGGAAACGGTCGACAAACTTCTTCTGCATATCAGCCCAATCAGCTACAGAATTGGGCTTAAGTCTGGAGTACCACTGGAAGGCGGTGCCAGTCAATGACGTGGCAAAGTACCGCAGCAAATATGCCTCTTCCAGCGCCAATTCTCCCATGGCGTCATGTAATAGGCCAGGTGTTCATGTGGGGAGCCCTGCCCGTTCAACTTCTGAAGTTTCGGGGCCTTCGGGCAATCTGGGGGAAGCTTTTTGAACTGATGATGGAGGGGATATGGCACGTTGTACAAATCAACGGTATCCGCCCCCTCCCCATGCTGAGCAAACTTCGCCTCCACAATGCGCTTGATCATCTGCTTCTACGCCATGAGGCTCTCTGCAGCAGGAGTAGCAGATGACCGCGCGTTGACTTCATGCTGCGGGACTTCAAGGTCCACTGCCAATGGCAATTTTGCCGCAGTGACGGAGGCATTGGCTGCGACTGGAATCGGGGAAGGTTGGTGTTCCACCCCAGTGGGTGCCGCCTGAGGTGGGGCAAGAACCTCTTTTTCACGCAATAGCGCTTGTAAGAGGTTCTTGAGTTCTTGGTTCTCGCATCGGAGTTCTTCCAACGCGGGAATGTGTGTTCCTTCCCCCAAATCTTCCTCATGCCCGGCTATCCCCGTCAATGCTGTGGACGTCCTCTGGGCACTCTTCTTGCCGCGCCGGCTCGGACTGAGATGTCCCAGCAACCGGCATCTGCTGTGTCTACGCTAGAATCCGGGAGACCGGCCTTGACCTCCTCAAATATTGGAGAGGTTGGTTGAGCTCTCCCGAGGTGTCCTCGGGCTGTTTGTCGCCGGAAGTGGCGTAACAGGTGAACACTTTGACAACGTCATTGGTCACCTGAACCACTCGCTTCTTTCTGAATGGTTGTCGATCCGGCTTGGGCGGCTTCCCGAGTCTGTCAAAGACAGAAACTCGGATGTGGAAGCTTAAGGGGACCGATCCTCCTCCGTATGCGTGGAACTGTCCCACGGGGAGGTCGGTCGCACCTTCTTGCCAGCTCCTCGACGCTTTTGCCCTCGTTGGGGCTGATTTGTGTACTTTGGAGAGACCGAAGCCTCGGTGCTTGTTGGACTCCGCATATGTTGCAAATCCGATGTGCGGAAGGACTCTTCCGCCCTCGCGCGCCTTATAGTTCGGGCCTCCTCCTTGGTGACCCAAATTTTCTTCAATTGGAGGTGGTGCTCCTCCACTGGGTTGCCCCCTATCCTGGAACAGGGAGCTCGAGGCTTGGGTCGCTGTAGGGGACCCTGAGTTGCCGCCGATACGGCGGGCTTCTTCATTTTCGCTCCGTTCTCCCGGACTTGCTGAAGGAGCTCGAAGCGATTGGAGGTAGAGACAGTCGGGACGTGTAGATCCCTAGGCAGGATCCGCTCGCCCCCTTCTAGCCGAATGCGAAAATCTCCGACGAGGACAGTCTTGCCGGAGCGGGATGCGGCCGCTGTAGGCTTTACGCCTTTGCGGCTACGGCGTTGCCCCCAGTGAGCAGGAGCAGCCTTGGTGACATCCGCCGTAGGCGCGCCATTGTTGTGGCGACGACGCTGCCCCCGTTGAGCAGGAGCAGCCTTGGTGACGTCCGCCGTAGGCGCGACGTCGTTGTGGCGACGACGCTGCCCCCGTTGAGCAGGGGCAGTACCTCTGAGGGTGGCCGCCGTAGATCTGTTGCCGTTACGGTGACGGCGCTGCCCCCGTTGAGCAGGGGCGATGCCAGCGGTGACTTGATTGACCGAGAAGACTCGGCCAACAGCTAAGGCAAAAGGCCTAACACCTTCTGCCATTGACATGGCAGTCGAGGAAGCTCGACTGATTGTAGGGATGAAGGGCTCGACACCCTTAATAGTTGAAAAGTTGACCGGGCGAACCCGGTCGGCTGCTGCAGTAGAGGGCCTGACACCCCCGACGGTTGCTTTCCTAACCGGGAGAACTCGGCCAGTTGCTGAGGTCAAGGGCATGACGCCCCTGACACCTTCAGCCTTTGACATGGCAGTCGAGGAAGCTCGACTGGTTGTAGGGATGAAGGGCTTGACACCCTTAATAGTTGAAAAGTTGACCGGGCGAACCCGGCCGGCTGCTGCAGTAGAGGGCCTGACACCCTCGACAGTTGGCTTGTTGGCCGAGCGAACTCGACCAATTGCTGAAGCTGAGGGCCTGACACCCTCAGTGGTTGTTGCTGCAGGCGTGGCTGAGCTGGCCTCTACCACGGGCACCACGCCCAAGAAGAAGGGCGAGCCGACGACTGGCGGGAAGTCGCTGAAGATGAGTGGGGTCGCCATGTATCCTAACCTGGCGTGGTTGGCGATGATTTCGGGGCCGTAAGTGACGGCGGCCATCGCTGTTGATGATTGTCGGTGGTGGTGCGTAGCACGAAAGGAGTGGTGTGCAGATGCACGAAAAACTCTCAAATGACCAGAGAGATGCGCCCTCCTCTTCTCGTCCTGTAAGAGGAAGAGGGGCAATCAGAACCTTGAAGAAGGTTTTTGGGGACTTTCTTTGACAGAAAGAAGAAAGGTGGGAAAAGTCCCACCGGGTGTACCAGTCTGTGATGATATGAGAAATATAAAGTGATCTAGAAGGGGAGAGGATGAATAGATCACTGTTTTCAACCGATTAAAAATTACTGAAGAATGATTCACTTAAAACAAGCAATCTCGGAGTTGAACCCACAAACACGCAGTGCGGACAATAGCTCGAGTGGATAGAAGGCACACCACAAAATCACCACAGACAATCACACGAGTACCCAGAGGTTTTTAAGGTGGTTCGGTCAGACCTCCAGTCTGCCTACGTCCACCCCTCACTTCAAATCGAAGTGAGGCTTCCACTAGCACCTGCTAGCAAAGCAGACTCAGTCTGCGACAACGGCTGATTCACAGCTTCACCAGGGGAACACCCTCCCCTCTTCCTCCACACCCGGAGGGAACCCTAAGGACGCCAAGTCCCTAGAAACCAGGAATCAAGTTCCTCTTCCTCCAACCGGAGGGAACACTAGTGATCTGCAGTCACTAGAACCAGAGACCAAGGTCTCTCTTCCTCTGAAGCCCAGAGGGAACACCTCTTCTACGAGAGGGAACAATACTGCAACCTCTGTTGCAAGTGAACCAGAGAGAACACGTCTCTCTCTTCCCTTGAACACCAGGAGGTAACACAGAGAACTTTCAATCAAGAAGGAAAAAGCAGATAAAAACGAAAACAAGAAAGAAGGAAACCAAATTTCAGAAACTGGAAACAATGTAGCTCAAACTGAGCAGCAGACTTCGGATTTGATCCGTAAGTCAATACCCATCTTCTGATCACTCTTCTGCTCTCTCTTCTCTCTCAACTGGATCACTCTATTTTCTCAGGGAGGCTCTTTCTCGTCTGCTCTCACTCAAATTTCTTTTCTGTAACCTCGGAGCTCCTCACTTTTCGTAGATGGTGAGGCAGTGCTTTTATAAGCGATCAGGAGGGTTCATGCAAGGCGTGTGCTTCCCGCGCTCGATCCAGAACCTTCTTGCCACGTGCCCTTATAGCATTGGTTCCTTTAGTATTGGATCACGTGCAGCCCAGACACTGGGGAATATTCTTCCTCGGACCGCCTTCTTCTTTTTGTTTTTCTTCTTCTCCTGCAAAGAAATTAAAACCATTAAAACTCAGGGCCACAAAAACTAAAACTGCATGAGGTATGTGATAGCAATACGAGATGCACTATACTGAGAACGACACGAGATACATAAGATGACTACAGCACGAAATAAAGAGAGAACGACACGAGGTCAGATGAGAACAGCACGAGGTGAGAAGGAAATAACACGGAGTGAAACGATAGAAACACACGATCAAAGGAACCTTGGACGAAGATAGAAAGAAGCAACACGAAGACACAAATACAAAAAACAACATGAAGACACAAAAACAACACCACGAAGACACAAACACAGAAACAACACGAAGACATTAAAAAACGACTCGAATACAAAATTGCTCGAACTTACGAACGACTCGAAGACGAGGACGACACGGACTGAAACCAACTCGAAGACGAAAACAGAACCCTACACGAAGTGTGGTCACAAAGCAAAAAGGACACGGGGTCTAGGAAAAACAACACGAAGACAGAAGACAGGAACGGTTACAACGACACGTGATAAAACAGTGAAAGCAGGAAAACGACTCGAGTAACTACAGTAAATGACACGAAAACACAAGAGCAAAAATAAAAAGGATGACTCGAGATGAGCAACTAAATACTGAAGAAACGACACGAGGTTCACAGGAAAACGACTCGAAGTTCATCGGAACAAATCGAGCTGCTTCAGTAAACAGCACGAAGACAATCAACAAACATAGTTGGAACAGCACGACGTACAAAAGGACAACACGAAGTGTAGTAAACACAGACAACACGAAGTATGAAAGGAACAGTACGGGCATACAAGGTACTACCTCATAGCAGTTTTCCTGTTAATCATGGAAATTTCAAATGCATAACATTACGCAAGATATCTGATTAAAATGACAATATTTAACAAAACACTAGGGAAGTCACAAAAATCCAACAATCTCCCCCTTTTTGATGATGGCAACACTATATTAAATAACAGAGATGAAGTGCAATGAGATTATGTGAAGATAAGCAATGCAGACACACAACACACTCGCCTCCTCTGACGACTCCCAAGAGCTCCCCCTGAACACAACAACTGCTTTCCTCTGACTAGATAACTCAGAGCACTTATCTTTCGCTCCCCCTCAGCAAAACACAAGCAAGACACTCTCCCCCTTTGACATCATCAAAACTAGGGGCAGGTCTGAAGATATCACGAAAAGAAAATTGCTGACAGTGGAGAGAAAACAAGAGAGAGTATGGCTGATAAAGGAAAGTTATTGAGATGTTTAGGCAATTAAGAAAGCCATTAATTTAATGTGAGGATTTTGAAGATCAGTTAGTCAGACTGTGTGCAAAATGGTGAATGAAGATCCGCTCCATACACAGAACCAGATTCTGAGCAAGTAAGGTACAAGATACCAGTATGGTCAGAGTAAGTCTTTACTCAGGGAGTATAAAGCAAGGAAGTCAGGAAAACAAAGACCTGTGGTATTGAAAACAAACAAACCAAGGACTATATGCCAAGTGAACAAGATCGTGATACCAAGAGGGAGAAAATTTTTTTTGAAAGATGGTCAAGATCAAAGGTAAATCTGTCAAGTACACCTTTGACATTAGGGAGACACCTTGTTTAGAGGCAGGAATCCCCAGTTACTTGGTGGCAAGACCACATTACCCCTTCTGACAAGAGGACAGAGATAGTATTCTAACTGGTGTTGACATTAAGGTGACACCTTTACCAGAGGCCAGACACCCCAGTTACTAACCAGATATGTACCATAGCTCTGTATGATCAAGACAGCTAATTAAACCTGATTTATACTGCCATCTCATGACATGGGATGCTTTCACTTCATTGATGAAAGTCCCAGTTTCTCAATGAACAGTTAACAAGGTTGTTAAAACTTCTTTCATGAATTTTTTTTCATTAAACTGCACTTGAAACCTTGTAAATTAGTCTTGATTCAGTTTGAGAACAATACACCAGCTCCAAAGTTTTTCAGACTTAAACACTATATACCTCATTTCGGACTTATCTAGACTAAGTAGGTATGCTGTACTGGCTAGATCAGAAGTCAATTACAGTGTAGGAAGATAGTCTTGAATTCAGATTTTGATCTCAGTGGGACTAACAGCTGAAATTCCAACAAGAAATTAGATGAACAGTCTTAACGGATAAAACATCCAAAAATTTCTTTTATACACCTACTCAAACTGATTCTCTTATAAGGTCAGCAAAAATCCGTTCAAAGTATGTTCAGATTTGGCCAAAAGAGCATGACACCTATTATTAATCTAGCTCCCCCTGAGACCTTGACTCCAACTCAGACTTTACCAAGACATACCTCAAAACACCTCAAAGAGAACAAAGTGATATCAATCAATACGAGTGAATCAGCAAACACTCATAATGAGGTTATTTTGAGCAACAGACAATGAGTATAGATAAGCACAAGAGCACATGACAGTATTCAGAGATCAATTATTCAATCATGAAATTCTGTAAATACCTAATTCTCTGCGCAATGTGCTAAATTTTTCAGTATCCAGTGGCTTAGTGAAAATATCTGCAATTTGTGAGTTAGTGCCAACATGGATCAACTCAAAGGTCTTCCTAGCTACTTCATCTCGAATAAAATGATGTCTGATTTCGATGTGTTTAGTTCGAGAATGAAGTACAGGATTCTTTGCAATGTTTATTGCACTAGTATTGTCACAAAAGATGGAAGTGCAACCTAGCTCAACTGAGTAATCCAGAAGCTGGTGTTTTATCCATATAACCTGTGTGCCACAGCTCCCTGCTGCCACATACTCAGCTTCAGCAGTAGAAAGAGCCACAGAGTGTTGCTTCTTGGATCCCCAAGAGACTAGGCACCCTCCTGAAAATTCGCAGTGACCACTAGTACTTTTCCTGTCCAATTTACATCCTGCATAATCTGCATCTGTATATGCAATGAGATCTAAACTACATGATGCAGGATACCAAAGACCTAGATCATGGGTAGCAGATAAGTATCTAAAGATTCTTTTTACAGCTGCCAAATGCAATTCAGTAGGCCTAGCCTGGTATCTGGCACACATCCCTACACTAAATTGAATGTCAGGCCTGGATGCTGTTAAGTAGAGGAGTGAACCGATCATACCTCTATATAATTTAGCATCCACCTCTTTACCTTTTTCGTCTGAATCCAGTGAGGAGTTGGTGCCCATGGGTGTTGAGATAGTCTTGAGGTTGGTCATTCCAAACCTTTTCAGCATCTCCAGAGTATACTTGGTTTGATTTATGAAACAACCATCCTCCATCTGTTTGACCTGCAGCCCAAGAAAATACTTTAGTTCGCCAACTAAACTCATTTCAAATTCATGAGACATAGATTCAGAAAATTCTTTACACAATTTTGAATTGTTAGATCCGAAGATGATATCATCAACATATACCTGGACCACTATTAAATCCTTTCCGAGATTTTTGGTGAAGAGGGTTTGGTCAACCTTACCTCGAGTGTAGCCCTTGCTCAAGAGGAATTCAGAAAGTCTCTCATACCAGGCTCGGGGAGCCTGCTTCAATCCATAGAGGGCTTTATTCAACCTAAAAACCATGTTAGGCTGAACAGAGAAATTAAAACCTGGAGGTTGTTCAACATATACCTCTTCCTTCAATAACCCATTTAAGAATGCGCTTTTGACATCCATCTGCTGCAGCCGAATGTTCCTAGAGCATGCAAATGCAAGCAGAATTCTTATAGCTTCCATCCTAGCCACTGGGGCATAGGATTCCTCAAAATCCACACCAAATTCCTGACTGTAGCCTTGAGCTACAAGTCTTGCTTTGTTTCTAGAAATAGCTCCATTCTCATCAACTTTATTCTTGAAAACCCATTTAGTGCCAATGACATGAGTGTTATCAGGTCCGGGAACTAGTTCCCATACAATATTTTTCTCAAATTGATTTAATTCCTCACACATGGCGGATACCCAAGAATCATGTTTTAAGGCTTCTTCCACAGATTTGGGTTCCACCTGAGATACCAATGCAGCTAAGTCCTGTTCTTGGACAATTCTAAAATGAGACCTTGTCCTAGGAGGATCATGCAAATTGCCTATGACATTTTCACTAGGGTGGTCGTTGTGAAATATTATCTCACCTGAGGGTTCACCTACCTCAGCAGCTCCTTCTTGCTGTGAGTTTTCTGGTTGAGCAGCTGGCTGCATCTCTTCTTCTTCAATTCTCTCCAAGAAATCTCCCTCATTAGATGGCTCCCTGTCATCATTCATCACTTTGTTCGAGAAATCATTTTCATCAAACACTACATGCAGTGTTTCTTCAACAGTTTGATCATCTTTATTGAAAACTCTGTAAGCCCTTGAGGTTTCTGAATATCCGAGAAAGATTCCAGGAGAGCTTCTAACTTCAAATTTGTCCAAACCATTCTTACCATTATTGTGAATAAAACATTTGGAGCCAAAAACTTTAAAGTAAGAAATGTTTGGCTGCTTACCCTTGAGAAGTTCATAAGGAGTTTTCCTATGAGTAGGTCTTACCAAGGCTCGGTTTAGAATGTAGCATGCAGTATTCGCAGCTTCAGCCCAAAATCTCCTTGGAAGTCCACTCTCAATCAGCATAGTCCTGGCCATTTCAATTATTGACCTGTTTCTTCTCTCAACAATTCCGTTCTGCTCCGGTGTCCTGGGAGAAGAGAATTTGTGAGTCACTCTCTCTCTTGAGCAAAATTCAGAAAATGAAGAGTTCTCAAACTCTCCTCCATGGTCAGACTGAATTGTAATGATATTATGTTCACCTTGCAGTTTGATTTTATTGAAAAGTTCTTCAAAGTGAACAAAAGCATCATTTTTATTTGCTAAACAAAACAACCAAGAAAATCTAGTGAAGTCATCAACTATGACTAATCCATATCTCTTACCTGACAAACTTTGTATGCGAGTAGGACCAAAGAGATCCATGTGCAAGTGCTGCAGCGGTTTAGATGAAAGACTCTCAGTTCTCAACTTAAAAACTGCACGAGTCTGTTTACCTTGTGCACAAGCATCACATAGCTTGGACCCTAACTGAAATCTTATTCTGGGCAAACCTCTAACTAGGTTATGCTTAGACAGTTTATTCATTGTAGACAAACTAGCATGGCCTAGACGCCTATGCCAGTCAAAAGCAACCTGTTCAGAGTTAGCAGACATACACAAGTTAGTTTCAGGATTATCATCCAGGTCTACGATGTATACATTGTTTACTCTATGACCTTTGAACATGACGTTATCAGAATTCAGCTCAAAAACAGTGCAGGAATTGTGGTCAAAGAGTACCTTGTGTCCTTTGTCGCAGAGTTGACTTATACTTACCAAGTTGTGCTGAAGTCCTTCTACACGACACACATCTTCAATGGAGTTAGTAGAGGACTTACCAACTGTACCAATTCCAATTATTCTTCCTCTGTTATTTCCACCGAATTTGACCAAGCCCCCAAACTTCATTTTCAGTTTGCTAAATTTGGACCGGTCTCCTGTCATGTGCCTGCTACAGCCGCTGTCAAGATACCACTTGTTATGCTCGGCTGCCAGGCTAACCTGCGAGAGTTCAGACAAAGTAATGTGGGACCCAATTCAAATTGGGTCCAAAGACAGTTTTCAATTCATGCAAATTACACTTAGGAACCCACATTTGTTTTACTGTTCTTTTCAGTGATTTCATGTGGATTGATTCTTCCTTCTTGGCATTTCTCAGTGGGTGTTGAATGAGCCTATTCCTATTAAAATTATGCTGTTTCCGAACAGAAAAATTGTTGTTTGGCCTCTTAGAGGAAACACGTGTGTGCTGAGCATAATTCATGTAACCATTTTTATTCAAATGAAAATTGTGCTGAAAGTGATGCATGTTTGCATGCTTTCCTTGATAACTAGCATGCTGAACTTTCTTAGCGAAACTGTTCACCTTTCTAGTGACATCAATAGGAATGGTCGTGTGAAAACCTTTGTTCCACAACTGTTGCACAGGAGCAGTTCTAGTCTCAGGATTTCCTGACTTAGCTTGCTGACCAGTGGATTGAATGGATTTGCTGGTCGAAACCTTCAATGTAGAGACAGATTTGGAACTGGATGGTGTTTCCAGTTTTTCTTTGCCCTTGGCGGGGCAGAACGTGACAGTTTTAAATTCAAAGGGTTTTTTACTTGTGGGATAGTATCCTAATCCCTCCCTATTGAAGTTTACCCTCGACCCCAGAAGGGCATTCAGATTATTTCTCCCCTCTGTAAATTTTTCTAGCATGTTTCCTTTGTCCTCAATCTCCTTCTGAAATTCATTACATTGGTCCTGGAGTTCCTGATTAACTTTTCTAACCGCCTCATATTTTTATGCAATCAGTCTAAACTCTTTTTTACTCTCTTCAGTTTTACTCTTCAGCTCATTCATCCTAGCTAGATTTTCCTCTCTTTCCATTCTAAACTTCTCGATCTCACTTCTAGCCTGATCTAGCTCAATGGCCATCTCCTTGGTTTTCATGTTACCTGTAACAGCAATAGAGTGTTCCTCAGAAACAGAGTGAAACTTTCGTTTAAGCATTCTGTGCTCCTTGGTTAGAAAATTATATTTAGCTAACAGGTCGCCATAGGCGTCCTCCCAATCGTCCAAAGTAAAATTCTCAAATAAGTTCGTTACCTCTTCCTCATGGTTGGCCATGAGGCAAGTCTTCTCTTCACCTTCACTGGACGAGGTGGCTTCTGGATCCTCCTCCTCGTCGCTCCATGTGCACAGTATGGCTTTCTTCTTCTTGTGCACCATCTTCTTCTGGTATCCGGGAGCCTTAGCTTGCAGCTCTGGACATTCACTTTTCATGTGACCAGGTTTCTGACAATGGTAGCATGTAACCTTCTTAACAAACCGGTTCTTCTCAAGTTCTCGTTCAGGAGACTTCCTTGCAGCATTAAATTTCTTTCTCCTGTAGAATTTCCCTTTAGTCCTCAAGAACTTTCTGAATTGCCTGGTGAGCATGGCCTGCTCGCCCTTGTCCAGGTCTGAGAATCCGTCAGAGTCTTCGCTGCTACCACCACTGCTGCTGCTGCTGCTGCTGCTCTTCTTAGTATGTCGTGAGACTTTCAGAGCAACATTCTTTCCCTTTCTGTCATGTCCATCATTCCCTTGTTTGAAGTTCATTTCGTGGGTCATGAGAGACCCAATCAGCTGGGTTACTGACATGGTGGATAAATCTCTAGATTCCTCTATGACGGTCACCTTAGTATCCCAGATGGGAGTTAGGGACCTAAGGATCTTCCTGACAATGTCTTCTTGCTGAATCTCCTTTCCAAATCCTCTCAGACTATTGATGATCACAGACAATCTAGCATACATTTCTGTGATCGACTCCTCTGGCTTCATCTTAAACAACTCATACTGAGTTGTAAGCATATTGATCTTGGTAGCTTTCACTTGAGATGTGCCCTCATAAATTAACTGCAATTCATCCCACATTTTCTTTGCAGTCTTGCACGCTGAAATCCTCAAGTACTCTTCCGGGTGGACGGCGCACTGTATGATGTTAAGAGCTATCCAATTCAGTGCGGAGAGTTTAACATGTTCCTCTGTCCACATGTCTTCGTTCGGTGGAAGTTGGTACGGACCATCTGTAATTACTCTCCAGAGCTTGTGGCTTTGGGCCCTGATAAAGACTTCCATCCTGTTCTTCCAAAAGAAATAGTTATTACCATCGAAGAAAGGGGGACGGGTGATTGACTGCCCTTCAGCAATGTAGCTGCGAGAACCAGCGGATCCGTTTCCCTGGCCGTTGGACCACATATTGGGAAATACCCGCTCTGATACCAAGTGATATGAGAAATATAAAGTGATCTAGAAGGGGAGGGGATGAATAGATCACTGTTTTCAACCGATTAAAAATTACTGAAGAATGATTCACTTAAAACAAGCAATCTCGGAGTTGAACCCACAAAAACGCAGTGCGGACAATAGCTCGAGTGGATAGAAGGCACACCACAAAATCACCACAGACAATCACACGAGTACCCAGAGGTTTTTAAGGTGGTTCGGTCAGACCTCCAGTCTGCCTACATCCACCCCTCACTTCAAATCGAAGTGAGGCTTCCACTAGCACCTGTTAGCAAAGCAGACTCAGTCTGCGACAACGGCTGATTCACAGCTTCACCAGGGGAACACCCTCCCCTCTTCCTCCACACCCGGAGGGAACCCTAAGGATGCCAAGTCCCTAGAAACCAGGAATCAAGTTCCTCTTCCTCCAACCGGAGGGAACACTAGTGATCTGTAGTCACTAGAACCAGAGACCAAGGTCTCTCTTCCTCTGAAGCCCAGAGGGAACACCTCTTCTACGAGAGGGAACAATACTGCAACCTCTGTTGCAAGTGAACCAGAGAGAACACGTCTCTCTCTTCCCCTGAACACCAGGAGGTAACACAGAGAACTTTCAATCAAGAAGGAAAAAGTAGATAAAAACGAAAACAAGAAAGAAGGAAACCAAATTTCAGAAACTGGAAACAATGTAGCTCAAACTGAGCAGCAGACTTCGGATTTGATCCGTAAGTCAATACCCATCTTCTGATCACTCTTCTGCTCTCTCTTCTCTCTCAACTGGATCACTCTATTTTCTCAGGGAGGCTCTTTCTCGTCTGCTCTCACTCAAATTTCTTTTCTGTAACCTCGGAGCTCCTCACTTTTCGTAGATGGTGAGGCAGTGCTTTTATAAGCGATCAGGAGGGTTCATGCAAGGCGTGTGCTTCCCGCGCTCGATCCAGAACTTTCTTGCCACGTGCCCTTATAGCATTGGTTCCTTTAGTATTGGATCACGTGCAGCCCAGACACTGGGGAATATTCTTCCTCGGACCACCTTCTTCTTTTTGTTTTTCTTCTTCTCCTGCAAAGAAATTAAAACCATTAAAACTCAGGGCCACAAAAACTAAAACTGCATGAGGTATGTGATAGCAATACGAGATGCACTATACTGAGAACGACACGAGATACATAAGATGACTACAGCACGAAATAAAGAGAGAACGACACGAGGTCAGATGAGAACAGCACAAGGTGAGAAGGAAATAACACGGAGTGAAACGATAGAAACACACGATCAGAGGAACCTTGGACGAAGATAGAAAGAAGCAACACGAAGACACAAATACAAAAAACAACATGAAGACACAAAAACAACAACACGAAGACACAAACACAGAAACAACACGAAGACATTAAAAAACGACTCGAATACAAAATTGCTCGAACTTACGAACGACTCGAAGACGACGACGACACGGACTGAAACCAACTCGAAGACGAAAACAGAACCCTACACGAAGTGTGGTCACAAAGCAAAAAGGACACGAGGTCTAGGAAAAACAACACGAAGACAGAAGACAGGAACGGTTACAACGACACGTGATAAAACAGTGAAAGCAGGAAAACGACTCGAGTAACTACAGTAAATGACACGAAAACACAAGAGCAAAAATAAAAAGGATGACTCGAGATGAGCAACTAAATACTGAAAAAACGACAGGAGGTTCACAGGAAAACGACTCGAAGTTCATCAGAACAAATCGAGCTGCTTCAGTAAACAGCACGAAGACAATCAACAAACATAGTTGGAACAGCACGACGTACAAAAGGACAACACGAAGTGTAGTAAACACAGACAACACGAAGTATGAAAGGAACAGTACGGACATACAAGGTACTACCTCATAGCAGTTTTCCTGTTAATCATGGAAATTTCAAATGCATAACATTACGCAAGATATCTGATTAAAATGACAATATTTAACATAGTGATGCTCATCATCAAAACACTAGGGAAGTCATAAAAATCCAACATGTGAGACACGGAAAATCTAATCTTTTTTTTTATCGTAGATAAAATATAGATTTTGTTCTTTTTGAAAAGAAACATCCCCCCCTATGTGTAGAGGGTGATTCCGTGGGTGCGCGTCGTATCAGACGATTTGGGTTCGAGTGCTGGACCTTTCCCCACCGACTGTAGTCAGTGTTGATTTACATCGACCTAACGTCCGAACACCTTTGTTTAACTGTCAAAGAAATCTCAAAGTCTTCTATAGAGGTTCTGATGTGGAGGGCAGGCTCACTCGAGAGACTCTCCATGACCACTCATTTACCACCAACATGTTAATAGAGTTAGAGCTAGGCCTGAACAAAACCCTAAGATTTAGGAATAGGAGCGCAAATATGCGGAAGCCGTAGACATTTTTGCAATAAAGGTAGGTTTTTTGGACCCCGAGGGTGTTTTGATAATTTTACCAACGCAGGGGTATTTCTGAAATTTATGGAGTGAAATGGAAATAGGATTGGGTTCCTGACTCCCCAAGGCACTGAGCTCTTTCTGGAGGATTTTAGGGGCTGCTAGGCCATTTCTGAGTCATAGGGGTATTTTGGTAATTTTACCATACCCTACGTAGACCTAGGTTTGGGGTGACATCTGAGTATCGGACTGCACTGACAACGTTTCCGGACCAAAGGAATGACAAGGGGCTTCGTAGAAGACACAAATAGTCAATTTGGTCGAAGGAGGGGTTTATATGCAATTTTGACAAGTCGAGGGTTTTATTATAATTTTCCCGATTGGTGTTCAGAGACAATATGTAGAGTACACTGGATACATTTATAGCCCGGATGGGTACCAGGGTTGTCGGCGAGTTGTCGACTGTACAAAGGTCCGCACTAACGCGGGAGACAGGGGCGTAGCCCCAATTACAAGAAATTGCAGGGTAGAACTGCAAATTACAGGACTTTTATCTCTTACGGTCCCGGGGAGGATATTTTTGTAATTCCGTCGTCATAGAGACAGAACGACATAGCTTAGTCGCCCCGGGACCTAAAGACTTACAAACATGGCCCGCTGAGGGGCGTAATTATAAACATGGCCCACTGAGGGGCGTAATTACAAACAGACCCCGTAGGGGCATAAGTACAAGACTCGGGGACTTACCTCTCACAGGTCAAGGCCAACAGAACAAAACTCCTTGTGCGGGTGTAGTTGTCAGATGTCCAGATCGTAGATCCTCTCTCTCTGTGTAGATGTCTCCACTTGGACCCTTGGGGGTCTATTTATAGAAGGCGGGAGGACCCAGGTTGACAAAACCGTGAAGAAATGCTCCGGTTCTGTCAAGGTAGGGTGGCAAAAAGTCTTTTTGACCCCTCTGCCTCTTTTTTCCTTTATGGTTTTGGCGCACGGGAGAATAACCCTAGGGGGGGTCAAATGACCCATCTGGCTACCAGAGGGGTCAAATGAGGAAAATTATCCCGGTTCTGACAGGGTGGGGTGCAAAAACCCTTTTTTCTGTCAAAGTGGGGTGGCAAAAAGTATTTTTGACCCCTCTCCCTCATTTTTCTTCTTTTCTCTCTTTCCCTCTCTTTTTTTTTTGAAAAATAGAATGCCGGAGGGGGGTTAACCGCACGCGGACCCCGGAGGGGTCGCACGACCCCGGGAGGGGCCTCGCGACCCCGTGGGGGCTCGCGCAGTGCCGTTGGGTTCAGCGGGGTGGGGGCTGTCCCCCCTCTCCTCCTCGCGCTTCAAGAGAGGTCATTTGACCCCGGTATCCTCCTTTTGACTCCTCTCGGTGCCGTTTTGCCTTCTTTCTGTCAACCTGGGTCGAGTAGAAGCCGTGGGGAAGCATTTATAGTCTGTGGAGACTCGTTCTTCGCCGCGTGGCAGCCGTTCGTCAGTGGAGACTTGCGCGGGAGCGGAGGACCGTCTTGTTTGTTTATTTGGATACGCGTCGCCGCGTGGGGAAGGATCCTTACGTCCATCAGTGCCGTGTGATACACTTGCTCGGCTATTTTGACGAGTTCGTACGCATGTTTTTTCCTCCTAATCTTCATTGCTGCGACGCCATCCATGGTTGTATAGTCGGGACGACGGACCCTAAATTACCGAGGTACTCCGTAATTCGACGGTGTTGACGTTACGCCGTACTTCTGTCGATGGTGACATGATAAAATTCTCGAAGTATTTCGAGAACAAATTCGGGTGGAACAGCTGCTAATAGTTTAAGATGGCTAAACACACCCATAGTCATGTTCAGGTTACTATAAGAACGTACAGGTTCATCCTTCTAGGCTACACATGCATAGAAAATGGCGTATATCTGAAAGTACAGAATTTCTGGGTACATGAAACTTTTATAGTGGGTTACTAACTTATCCTTCTACCATTTTTCTAATTTTTCAGATTTTTATGAAATGAAATGCTCTTTCAAAACTCTCTTTTCTGTGTTTCTGGAAATCTGGACAGACCCACAGGTGCACCGACCTTACTTGGACCTGCTCAGTTTGCCTCAAGGTCTTCAACACATATGCACCGACCTTACTATGGTCTTAACCATACATGCATCGACCTTACTTAAGTCTGTGCAGCACATGCACCGACCTTACCTATGCATGGACCAAATATGCACCGACCCTAGTTATGCTTGAACCAAACGTGCACCGACTTTACCTATGGTCTTAACCATACATGCATCGACCTTACTTAAGTCTGGGCAAAACATGCACTGAACTCACCTTGACCTGGGGAAAACATGCACCGAACTCACTTTGACCTGGGGAAAACATGCACCGACCTTACTTTGGCCTGGGCAAAACATGCACCGACCTCACTATGACCTGGGGAAAAACATGCACCGACCTCACTATGGCCTGGGGAAAACATGCACCGACCTCACTTCGACCTGGGCAAAACATGCACCGACCTTACTTTGGCCCGGGCAAAACATGCACCGACCTCACTACGGCCTGGGAAAAAACATACACCGACCTTACTTTGGCCTGGGCAAAACATGCACCGACCTCACTATGGCCTGGGGAAAAACATGCACCGACCTTATTTTGGCCTGGGCAAAACATGCACCGACCTCACTATCCAGGTTGGCAGTTTCGGCCGAAACCGATACGTTTCGGCCGAAACGTATCGGTTTCGGCCATAACCGATCCGAAAAGCACCTTAAACACTGTAGCAATCCGAAACTAAAGGGGGGTATCGGTTTCGGGCGAAACCGATACTAGTTTCGCCCGAAACCGGTCGGTTTCGGCCGAAACACGTGAACTTATGGGTTGTGTTGGCCCCCGAAACCCCACTACCCACAGGTTTCGGCCGAAACCCACCCCCCCTGCTGTCTGTGTCGCGGGTGCTGTCTGCTGCTGTGCTGCTGGCGAGCTGCTGCTGCTGTGCTGCGGCTGCTGAGTGCTGCCTGCGGCTGCTCCTGCTGCTCCTGCTGGCAGCGACTCCGACCAAGGGTGAAAGCAAGGTTGGCAGAGGTGGACAGGCCCGACCGCCCGAGTCCGACAGGGAGAGGCCGAGAGGGAGCCAACACAACTTCAAGGGTTTGATTGTTTTGTTTGAGGTTAATTTCATTGGGTTTTGTTTGATTGTTTTGTTGTGTTCTTTTGGTTGGGTTAAAAATTTGGGGTAAGTAAGCCTTGCTTATTAAGTTTCTTCCAAGGGTGATTAAGAGCTTAAGGGTTAATTGCTAATTAAACCCTAATCAGTTTATAAAAATTGGGGCTTTTGTCTATTTTGATTTGCTTAGGCTCAATTGAAGTTAAATTAAGGTTCATCGAGGATTTTGGGGTGGGATCATGCGGGTAATTAATTTTTCCCAAGGGTGATTAAGGGTTAATTGCTAATTAAACCCTAATTAGGTCATAAAAATTGGGGCTTTGTCTAAATTGGTTTGCTTAGGCTCAATTGAAGTTAAATTAAGGTTCATTGAGGAATTTGGGGTTGGATCATGCGGGTAATTAGTTTTTTCCAAGGGTGATTAAGAATTAATTGCTAATTAAGCCCAAATTAGGTCATAGAAATTGGGGCTTTTGTCTAATTCGAGTTTCTTAGCCACAATTGAAGGTTAATTAAGTTTCATTGATGAATGTGGGGTGGGATCATGCTGGGATTATATTTTTATGAAGGGTAATTAGGGCTTAATTAGTAATTAAGACTTAATTAGTTCATAAAAATTGGGCCTTTTGTCTAATTCGAGTTTCTTAGCCACAATTGAAGGTTAATTAAGTTTCATTGACGAATGTGAGGTAGGATCATGCTGGGATTATATTTTTATGAAGGGTGATTAAGGGTTTCGTACTTACAATTGTTTGTCTTTGACTGTGTAACTTCTTAATGCAGCATCATGCCTAGACGTCAGCAAATACAGGAGCAGCAAGGGCAGGAGGATCCGGGGTGGGCCCACATGTCCTTAGTTGATGCTAAGAGAAGGAAGGTTAAATGTAATTACTATGGTAAGGATATGTATGGCGGAATTACCAGAGGCAAGCAACATTTGGCAGGGGTACGAGGAGAGGTGAGACAATGCGACCACTGTCCACGAGAGGTGCGAGAGGAGATGCGCCAGTGCCTTTTGGGGAAAAAGGAGAGGGTGCAACAAAGGGCTGAGGATGAGGAGGAAATTGCTGAGGAGATTTCTGGCAGAAGGGTTAGGAGGGATGATGATGAGGAAGGCACTGAAGATTCTGATCCGGAGCTGACTGAAGCAAGGGAGTGTGAAGAAGCCGCTCGAAGGAAAGGAAAGGCACCCATGGGTTCAGGAGGGACCTACACCAGTACAGCTGCACGACGTCCTGATGTTGCTGCCCCGCCCCCGTAGACGCAGAGAGCAGGCCCCATTGACAGTTATCTCCACAGAAGGCCCCAGGCTACACAACCTAAGATCAAAAGTGCATTAAGAGGGGTCAAAAAATCTGCAGAAGTTGCAGGGCATGCATTTAAAAGCATCTGTAAATGGTTTTTTCATGCAGGTGTCCCTGCACATGCTGCTGAAAGTGAATATTTTCAACCTATGTTGGATGCCATAGCAGATGCTGGCCCTGGCTTGAAGGCGCCGTCACGTCGGGACATATACGGGCGTGGCCTTGAGGGAGAGGTTGAGGAGCTCCATCAGTGGGTTGAAAGCTTCAAGCATATATGGATGGAGAGA
Source organism: Amorphophallus konjac (assembly GCA_022559845.1). Taxonomy (NCBI): domain Eukaryota; kingdom Viridiplantae; phylum Streptophyta; class Magnoliopsida; order Alismatales; family Araceae; genus Amorphophallus; species Amorphophallus konjac. Next base: position 265,812,447 of record CM040127.1, read on the forward strand.
GGATGCACTATTATGTGTGATGGTTGGACTGGTACCACGAAAAAGTCCATGATTAACTTTTTGGTGTATTGCATCGAAGGTACAGTATTTGTAAAATCTGTAGATGCATCAAATTTTGAAAAAAATGCCAATTATTTGTTTCATTTGATGGACAACATGGTAGACGAAATTGGTGAAGAAAATGTTGTACAAGTTGTGACTGATAATGAAGCCAGTTATAAGGCTGCAGGGAGGAAATTGATGCATAAGCGCAGGCATTTATATTGGATCCCATGCGCAGCACATTGTCTTGATCTCATACTTGAAGACATAGGGAAGGACAAACATGTGAAGAAGACGGTTGAAAGGGCACAAAAGATTACCCAATATATTTATGGCCATCCTAGGATATTGAACATGTTCAGGGAGCATGCAAGTGGGGGGCGGGATATTATCCGTGCAGGGCCAACTAGATTTGCTTCAAATTTCATTTCTTTGGAGTCTCTGCATAGGTATACTATTGAACTCAATTATTACTTCTTTATCCTTATAGTTATGATCCGTATTTGATTCAAATTTTATTTCTTTGCACAGGTATAAGAATGAGTTGAAAGCTTTCATGTACCACAATGCCCTGCGGGAATACATCGACAAGGGCAATGTTGATGCTCAGATGGATTATTTGGATGTCTGTCAAATCGTGGACAACAACAAATTCTGGGGCAGAGTAACACGATACATGAAAGTAGTCACCCCCCTCGTTAAGGTCCTAAGATTGGTGGATGGCGATGACAAGAATGATATGGGATATCTGTATGAGGCCATGGACCGTGCGAAATTGGAGTTGCAGGAGTCCCTTCCCAAAGAACATGCAAAGTGGTGGAAGATTATTGACCATAGATGGGACACCACATTACACCACGACTTGCATGCAGCTGATGAGTGATTATTTGTATTCATATATTATTGACCATACATTAACTATATACAAATGCAGGTTATTTTCTGAACCCTCGATTAATGTACAATGCCAATGCACATGTTGATGCCGAGGTGCTTCAAGGCACTTTAAAAGTCATTGGTCGTTTATCGAGGACACAAGATAAGAGGCTTCAGGCGGAAGTAGAGGTTGGCCTGTTTGATAACTTTGATTTCATGAATAAGAGGTATAGAATTTACTTACGTAGTAATGCTAATCTATTATGTAATTTTTGTAGATGACCTCCTATAGAATGAGAAGTGGGACGTATTCTGACTTCCAATTGCAATACGCAGTGGGAAGAGTGAGCCCAGGTATACTTCATCTTTGTGCTTTCTTTGCAATTACATCTTTCTTAATTAATTTTTATTTACATCTTATATTTATTTGTTTATGGTTGGTTGGTGTAACAACTGACTGGTGGATCATGGTGAACAATAGAGAATTGGGCAGTTCTGCATTGGCTTTCATTGCAATCAGGGTGTTGAGTCAAACCACATCAGCAAGCCAATGTGAAAGGAATTGGAGCACATTCAGCCTTATACACTCAAAGGTTCGCAATCGGCTAAAGGCTGATCGGTTAGAGAAATTAGTGTACTGCCACTACAATATGAGGTTGAGAATAAAGAATATGAGGTTGAGACAACAGCTGCGAGACAAACGCGTCGCCGAGGATGCCGCCGCAGAGATTGATGTGGATGCCTTATTTGATGATGATAATCCCTTGCAGTCTTGGGTGGAGACACGAGAGCAGGTTGATGAGCCCGTTTTTGATGTTGATGATAGAAGATGGGCAGAGGGCATACTTGATGAAGATGAGGCAAGAGATCCCGAATTAAGAAGCAAATCAAAGAGGGCCAGAGATACTCATGCGCACCAGTCTAGGGTGGTTGATGACACTGAGGAGCAGTTCGAGTTTGAGCCTGCTAGACACTCAGATACAGATAGCAGGCCAGTCACTCCTAGAATGTCCTCCTTAAGAAGAAGTACATCAGTGCATGGGCAAACTGAGAGGGCAAATGCTACTGCTCGAGAGGACCCAGCAATTGAGGAGTTGAAGCAGATTTATGTGAGGCACACGCCAAGGGGAAAAGGACTCGTGTCAAAGTTGATTGAAAAAAGCACTCCAAAAGAGAAAAAAGCATCCTCAAAGGTTAAAAGGCGACTGGTTTCTTATGATTCTGACGATGATGATGATCATCCCGGAGGTGCTACAGGTGGTACTAGTGCTGCTGGTGGTACAGGTGATGCAGGTGCTGCAGGTGGTACTACTGGATATAGTCAAGGTCAACACGGATATGGTTCACCAGGTTACGAAGGTGGCCAATAGGAAGCAGCTATTTATGGGGCCCAGAATTATGAACCATCATTTCAGTTCCATCCATATCCGACCAGTGACTCTTCTCTTCCTCAAGATTCCTATGTTGATACTGGATTCGAATCAAGCCAACCAAACACTCCAAGAGGGATCCAAAGAGGGATGCAGGACTTGGCTACTTCATTGTTTGGTTATAGTGAATATAGACCATACATGCAACCTAGTTATGGGTATCGACATCAAGGGCCAGACGATGAGGGAGAAGGTTCTTCTAGTAATTATTATCCATATTAGGTAAGAATCAATGAATTTTTGTAACATTTATTTTGTCTAAATTGGTTTATTGTACTGCTTCTATTAATGTACAATGGAATATGACTTTAACTTTCACATGTTCAATGTTTGAAGTTGAATTTTTGTAGTTGTCTACTTCAAGGTTATTGCATTAACTTATAAAGTCAAATGCATGTGTAATGATTTTTGTGATTTTAAGTGATTATTTATATTTTTTATGATTTTTTTTCAGATTTTTTAGAATTAAATTTAATTTTTTTAACCTGTTATATGGGCTTCGGCCGGTTTCGGCCGAAACCGAAACCGAAACCGAGTCGACTCGGTTTCGGACCCGGGCGAAACCGAGTCCGAAACCGAGTTTGCCATCCTTGCTCACTATGGCCTGGGGAAAAATATGCACCGACCTTACTATGGCCTGGGGAAAACATGCACCGACCTCACTACGGCCTGGGGAAAAACATGCACCGACCTTACTTTGGCCTGGGGAAAACATGCACCGACCTTACTTTGACCTGGGCAAAACATGCACCGACCTCACTATGGCCTGGGGAAAAACATGCACCGACCTCACTATGGCCTGGGAAAAACATGCGCACCGACCTCACTATGGCCTGGGAAAAACATGCACCGACCTCACTATGGCCTGGGGAAAATATGCACCGACCTCACTTCGGCCTGAGGAAAATATGCACCGACCTTAGTATGGTCTGGGGAAAAACATGCACCGACCTTATTATGAATATTAGGAACTATGCACAGACCTTACCATGATCAACATGAAATATGCACAGACCTTGCTATGAACCATATGAAATATGTACAGGCTTTGCCATGATCAATATGAAATATGCACAGACCTTGCTATGAACCATATGAAATATGTACAGGCCTTGCCATGATCAACATGAAATATGCACAGACATTGCTATGAACCATATGAAATGTGTACAGACCTTACCTCAAAGGTTGACCCTCCCAGGGGTTGTGCAAATCCTTAGAGACACAGAGGTAACTCGTGGAAGCCCAAAACTTGATGAAACCAAAAATCACAATGAACATGGTGGTGGTCCCCACGTGCCCTTAATCCCTCTTTAAAGTGTATAAAATATATTTAAAACCGTTCTAATGCATCATTAACCCCTAAATTTTGAGGTTAGGTGCCTACCTTTGAGATGCTAACCGACGATCCGGGGATAATATCCACACCTCAGATCCCCCTCAGCTTTACCCCTTTCGATTCGGGGATGAGATCCACACCCCAGACCCTCCCAGGACTTCGCTGCCGGTTCACCCTTCTACGAAATGCCCAGGTCCCTCACCTCTCTTCCTTACCCATGGGAAACCGTAGGTGGCAGAAAATGGAAGATTAGTGTTGCTAAAAGGCTAACCTCCCATGACACCCCCCTTCTTTTATAGTTTCTTTCAAGTCTCTCAAGTTTCTCCTACGACCCAGAAGGCTCCCACCTGCTTCCCAAGGTCGATGGTTTAAGGAAGGTTAATGTTAAGCATCCTTTCGGTTTGAACAGAGGTGACCCTTTTGTCTCCCCGATCATAGATGTGGGTGGGCGCACTTTTCAGTTGGGTTTTGGGTTGGGACGTCTTCATATGAAATCAAGAGGACTTCTTGATCTAACTTTGGGTCTTGGTTTCATCGAATTTCCTTATTCCTAGCCCGAGTTATGATTTTTGCAAGTTTATCATTTATTCTCCCTTATTCAAATTGCGACCTTTCGATAGCCCGAGGTAATCCGGCCACAACTCTATTATCCAGTCCGTATTGGGTCTCGACCCCATGATAGAAGTTGTAGCTAACATCTTACTCGAAATTCTGGCCTTGGTTTCAGTTCATTTCATTAACCACAGGCGAAATTATGAATTTCCCATTAATTACCTTCGAATTTCCCCAACAGTCACACCCCTTCGTGACAGCTGTCAGCCAAAGGGCTCCGGGCCTAAGTTCTGGTGCGAATTGGGCTTCCTCCCTAATAGAGGAGTTTGGGCTAAGGGCCCAAGCTTTCTAACGGGCTTGGTTTCATCCTTTTCTGATCTTCCTATGTTAAGTTACGGATTCTTAATTAATCCGTCCAGATTTCCGGCCCGTTGAGTCTTATGGGTCCGAATTATACCCGATTGGCTAGTGTCCATTTAGCGGTCATAACATGACCGACTGAACCTATAACCCAACTAGGGTAAGAGCAATTTAAGCCGTTCCATGACAGCTGCTGCAGGAGTAGATAAATGGCTCTGGGCAAGGAGCTGCCATTTTCATCAAACTCCAAGGCAGCGGCACTTTTTTCAGATTTCAGTATGCTCATGCCATTGATTTGGTGCATTGGGCGGATAGGGGTATTTCTGGAATAAAGTAGATTTAGATTTAATTTGTCCTTTTTAGATATGAAAAATCAGTGGTATGTTCTTTTCAGATATTTTAATGCTCTAGTAAAAAAACTGATTGGAAAAAAATAAATTTAAATTGTGCTTTTCAGATATTTTCCCTAAATTTAACTACATTGACACCTCTTATACCAATATGTGAGTTCTTTAATGTGCATCAATGGATGTGACAGTCATATTAAGGATAGCGATATAATCTGCCCATGGTTATAATCAGATATGCATATTTATTGTTTGAATCATATCCACCCTGATAAGCTCATTTTGGTCTTCAGAATCCTTGGGATGTCATACCTTTCTCTGGCACTGCACAAATTCACTTGGATTCCTTTTTATCTGTCTTCAACATATCAGGATTGCGGGAAGAGTTCTATCACAACAGTAAGAATATGGATATATTTCAATCCAGCTGCTAACATTGCTTGACAAACATTCTCATCGTGAATGCCAGATAAGATGGAAACTCATAAAATATAACACTGTTCTGTATATGCTCAGACCTCTTATCCAAAGAAGATGATTTCATGGATGGAGCAGTCATTGCTGCCGCAAGAACGTTGCCAACATGGTCCAAAGGAGATATTCCTCCAATCCCTAGCATAGAAAGGAAGGCTGCGAGGGAATTGCAGGAGGAATGCCATCAAATTTTGGCAGAGTTTCCAACAACTTCTGATCAGGATAAGCAAATCCTAGGTAATTTAAACTCCTAGTACTGCATCTTCAAGAATTGTCTCTATTGGAAAACTAATTTATTATCATTTACCCATTCCCAAATGACAGATTGTAATCCACAAGCAAGCAGAACTCTTGAAGCTTCCATCAAGTATGTGGTGCAACTAGCCATTTTACAGTCTTGAAACAGGTTGCACAATCTATTTTAGATTTATCTGAAATATTCTGATGCTTGACAGGTACCGATGGCACCGGAAGTTGTTCATAGAGAAGGTCATTCAAGCATTGGAATTCTATCAAGACAGAATATTATTCTGATCATGTGTATACTGATTCTGCAAGCTTCCCGTGCATGCTGCCTCAATCTTGGATCTGGGTCAGTCCCACGTTTTTTGTTAAGGCATGTGTCAGGCTCTAACGAAAAAATTGAATCTTGTATGTTGTATAATTGAGTGTAGGGTTGTTCGGATGTGTCATATTTTAGGAAGACCCCTCTTGGTTTGGGTTAGACACTTTCTAAAGGGATGCATGCCTCTACTAAGAGCCTCTACTAAGTCCCACTAGGTAATTACCCATTGTTCTCCTCTGGCCTAGGAATGCTTTAATTTAGAGGAATATGCTTAGGTAGTATATACAGTTGTAATTACATTTATGATCTGTTCCAGAAGAAAATTCTTGAAATGCCATCTCAAGCATGGTAAGCATGGTAAAGTATAACCTAGTTATAGTTGGGTTAAAGGCGTGGTTAATGTGTTACGGGAAGGAAGTCGAGTATACAGTGTTGGGAGCACAGTGATTTTTTGGTGAATAATGCCAAGTACGGAAGGATAGGGACTGCAGGTTATAAGGATACATTCCATACACACAAAAACCCTTCCTCTGCTGTTGTTTTTTTTTTTTTTGGTTTTTCTGATAATCTATGTATGACATTGCTTGGCTGCGTGCTTGTGGCGTCCCTCTGAACACACATCTTGTTCCCTTGGAAATTCATGGCAAGGCTTGGCCATGTATGTTTGTCTTCACCGATAGGACATTCCACTTTCAATTTTCCCATCCTGCACCAAATCTCTCTCTCTCTCTCTCTCTCTCTCTCTCTCTCTCTCTCTCTCTCTCTCTCTCTCTCTCCATACAGACACAGACAGACACCCTTTCTCTGCTTTTTTTTTTTTTGCGGGAGGGGGGGGGGGGTTGATGTGATGATCTATGACAGGGCTTGGCTGCATGCTTATGGCATCTCTGAGCACAAATCATCTTGTTCCTTCCGTTGTTCCTTCGGTAAAGTCATGGCACGTATTCTTCACCAATAGGATATTCCACAATTAATTTTCCCATCTGGCACCAAAATACCCACCACTGGCTTTTGTCAAAACAAAAAATATTACCTACATGTTAGCAGGCAGACAATAGAGGAAATTACTGAGAAGGGCAAAGAAACTTTCGAAATATCCAATTTGGACACTAAGCTTAGTCTATTGTTAGGCACATTAGTCAATGCCGGAATGTTCTTTTCAACATCTTAAAATGCTCCTTTGTTCCTCATCACTTGGGGGGGGTTATTTGGTGTGTGGTAAAATATCAATCTTGGAATCGCTGGTTTTTTCAAGTCCTATGAAAGTAAACCTTTTTGGATTTAAAATCAGAAACCGAACAATTTACGTCACTGCAAGAATAAGGAATTTCAATCACAATAAAAAAGAACATTTACAGTATTTTAAGGCGCATCTAACAACCCCTTGACCAAAAACCTGCCATGAAGGAAAGGGCTACAAATCTCTTGAAGAGCCGCTCCAAGGCCTCGCAAGTTTCAATCGATAATTTGCAAAGCATTATACAGGATTCATTTTTAAGAATGGCATGCTATTATGTCATATCATGCTCTACTAGAAATGGATATGGATAGGAGGTTATAAGATAGATTGCTGATGGTATGAAATAATTGTCGGCACATATTATTGTGTTATATCGTGGCATTTTCAAGTTTTATTTCTACATAAGAAGCAAGCCATGTCATGTGTTTCGACGCCCACTGGGTCTTAGTTAGCGTGAGAGACTCACTCTTAACATTTTGTAGGAGAAGACCCTAAAAAATAAGATGATAGGTTTCATGTGCAAGCCCGAAGAGTTGATTGAAGGTAGAAGAATTTCAAGGCAGTGTGCAAGGCCCTACATTGTAAATGATATTTATATTTCAATTATATAATGTAAAGTGACTGTTGTTGTTTTTTTTTGTCTGTTGACTCTTGTGCAATGCTTCCGGGAATGATATCTGCCATCATTATGTATTTATTGAAATTGTTTTGGGACCACCCTGGTTCACAATAGTGTGAATTTGGATTAGTGTGGACCTTTAAGAGAGAGAGAGAGAGAGAGAGAGAGAACAGGGATGGATTTCTTTTTTTCCTTGGGAAATGAACTATTTCCCTAGCAAGAGGGGTGAGGATATAAACTCCAGCTGAATAGGAAATATTTTCCGAACTAACCGTCTGTAGATTGGAAAAATGATTCCCAATAAAATTTTTGAGAATGCAAACATCCTTTTTCGGGGTGTCAATGGATGTGTCTGATCTGACGACCCGATTCGAATCCGAAAAAAGAATGGATTCGGAGCAGGTCGGTGCATCTGAAACGCGGCACTTCTGTGGATCCGGGGCGACGGTTGTTTGATTCGAAATCTCTCCTCTCGGATCGGGTTTCGGGGCGCCATAAAACCCTACCTTTCGGGGCGAGCAAATCCCTAGCGCCCATCACGATCGGCGTTCCGCATGCGGCGGCTTCCTTCTCGACTGCTCCCATCTCCACCTCGCTCCTCTCGCTAGGGTTCCAGCTGCAGCATTTCACAACGGAGATGTCCTCGGCCACCCGCGACGGCGACGACACTACGCTCCCCCTTGGCTCCTCTCTCTAGGGTTCTAGCAGCGGCAGCATTTCACGACAGCGATCTCCTCGGATCAAGGGAGGAGGGCCTCTCTCCATTTTTTCCTCACACGACCACTACACGGCCGCTGCAGAGCGCAACAGTATCGGAGTTGGGGGTTCTCTGGCAGCACCACCAGGCAGACGTCCACCGCCCGGGCAAGAGACGCCTTGAAACCTCCAATCAGGAAGCGATGTAAGATGTCAATCTGACAAGTTTCTGTACATATTCTTAATTAATCTTGTGAAAGTTTCTGTAGCAGCTACTACTATCGATCGGGAGCCGAGGATGATGATGTAGTAGTAGTAGTAGTAAAAGGGCTTTCCCTTTTAACTCTTGGCTTCAGTTAAACTCGACCCTTCACCCACAACGGCGACCCGTCACGGAGGTGGAAATCAACAAGGCTCACGAAGCAGCTTATTCCTTCGAATCCACCAACCCTTTGCTAGTGCTAGTTATGCGAAAATATGATGCAGAAATATGCAAGCCTCCATATTATGAGGGGAGCATTGCAGCCCACAGAGCACTGTGCCTTGGCAAAGAATAATAAATTGAAACTAAATTGAAGTGTGAAGTATATATTGACTTGTTTTCACATGTTTTTTGTTCTCTTGTTCAAGACTGCATTTTGTTTCAGATTTAAGTTGTTTCGGCACTTTGTTCTAGTAGATCCGAAAGTTCGTTCCTTTAACTGATTCTGCCTGTTGCCACAAAGTGGGTGTTTGCAGGTCCAAAGTGAACTACCAAGTAGTTTTTTTTTCCATCAAAAGAAACCAATGTTAATACTTATAAGTTATGAATTTTACCATACTCGAATGCACGTGGATGTCAATATACTTTCTTCTTATTATTATTATTGTTGTTGTTGTTTCTTATGAAGTTAGTGCATGGTGTTTCCCGTCTGCTGGTTCCTTCATAGTATTTGTTATCGTCTTCTTATCTATACCCATCTGTCCAAGTGCACTGTTTTGCTGAAATCCAGTGTTTTTCCTTACAACCTTTCGTCTTTATTTTTAAAAGTTATTGGCCTTGTTGTTTCTTATGAACTTTTTTTGTTGCTTGTTGATTATATTAGTAATTCTAGTGGATTCAGGTGGCCTTCATGCTTCAATGGAGGATGGTTGCCACAATATATTCAGTAGTTCTAAGAGTTTTTTTCTTTCCTTTTTCTAAGGCCAACCATGTAATGTATCATCTCTGTTTTTGTTGGTTCTTCATGGCTTGATCCCTGTTTTTGAGGAATTGGATGTGCTTGTCAATGAAGCTAGGGAGATCTTGGAGAAGCATGCGCAGAGAATGAGCAAGATATGCAATGTGAGTGTTGCAATCTTCATTCTTAATAGTATATCAGCTTTGCATGCCTTACTTTTCCTTTTCTCTATTACAGTGGAATGACTTTCTGATGCAACCCAGTAAGAGATAACTAAGTGACATTCGCCAGTTGTTGCTGACTATATGATAGAGTTGATCTATTAACAAACACGTGGTTTTGCAGGGAGTCCATGCTACAATTATAGTACGCATGGCCACTACACATTTATCCCGGTTGAGCCCGGTTCACTTATGCAGATGGCTGCGCCAAGTGCAGCACCTCCCATGGAAGCACCGGCACCTGCTCGATCTCACCGTTTCTGATGTTATAGACCCACCATTGCCTTTGGTTTCCGACCAAACAGCTTCAGCTCCGGTTGCAGCACCAACTTCAACTCATCCCAATGGGTAGCCCCTCCAATGTGATGATCAATGCACCTGTATTTCAGTTTACAAACTTAAGGTTTTGCTACACTCATGTTTTATCCTTCAGTTCATAAGAGCTGGAGAAGGTCAGGGAAGAGTACATTCGGGCAACTTTCATTGTATACGCAGGGTTATGTGGATCCGAAAATAGAACTATCTAGTGGTGTGTGTTATGTGGATCCGAAAATAGAATTATGGATTCATATTATCATCGGCAAGCCTTCATTCATGTTTTATCATGCTTGCTCAATTACCATCGGCAAACCTTGTCCACAAAACTAAGTTTAATCCATGGAACCCATCTACATCTACAAAAAGTTTAGCACTTTTGAAAATGGGATCCAATCCATTAATAGTCATGCCATACAAGCTTTGCAGGATCCAAGATTGAAAATAGGATCCAGATCTAGATCCAAAAAATATGGATTCAGAATAGGATCCAGATCCAGATCCAAAAATTGGATTACAAGATTGAAAAATACATATTAAGATTCGGGTAAGATCCGGATCCGAAATTATGAGTTCGGATTCGGATCAGATCCGAATCCGAAATACCATTTCATTTCGGATTCAAGTCAGATCCAACTCTAAAGAGATCGGATCCAGATTCGGATGATAACGGATCCGACCCGGATCCGATCCATTGACAGGGCTAATCCTTTTCATGGTTGAAGGAAGAAGTTTTTCCTATACACATACATACGGTTTATATCTGTAAAAGGATCTAGAGAGAGAGAGAGAGAGGCTCAAAATACAAAAGGATTTATGTCTATAAATTTCTCGATTCTAGTCAAAGTTAAAGTATGAATAAGAAAGCTTAGGAGAGTTTCTTCATAATTTTCAAGTTGGTATATTTTTATGTTGAGATTTCTAGAGTTTATTTCATACGATATGTCATATTTAAGGACCGGCCCCTCTCAATTTAAGGAGAAATGTCCCAGAAAAGAGGTTTAACAAACAAACATGTAATTATGAGGGGTTATAAATAAATATCAGAATCAGAAGGATTGATATCTAAATATGACTGTTTGGCTGTGTACGGAATTTATTTGAAATAAATAAATAAATAAATAAGTAGGTTGATTTATTTATCTTTTTTTAAGGAGGGTGTTCATTTATCTGACACGGATGCACATTTGTATGCTATTTAAGAAGTATGTGCATTGTAAAATTCTGTGTTTAGTTTGTTAGACGATTTTAGGTTCGGGTGCAGGACAATTCTCCGTCGACCGTAGTCCGTGTATTTATATTACGATAATGTTCAAACACCTTTGATTAACTGCCTGAGAGAACCGAACACTTTTACGACGTTGGTTATGATGTTTGAAAGATGCACTCGTATTAACAACACCGAATACCCGTAGGAGATATAGGCGAACACATAGTTCTTTGACCCACATATGAGACGAGAATATATTCAGGCGTGACCCAAATCCTTAAATGGATTTTTGTACAAATTTCAAAAGATGTAGGGTATTTTTGTGACCCTTGAACATGTACATAAAGAAATATTTTTACAGTTGTAGGACTTTACAAGATTTGACTATAAAATACATGACTTTTCAACGAATTACATATTTACAAGACTTTTTGGCAAGAGTGCAAGACACATCTACAAGTACTGAGGGTTGCAAGGTACTTTTGTAACCACAGACCATTCAGGGGATTTCTCGTAAATTTGTGGGATCTTTCCATAATTCCAGATTAATTCTAAAAATTACATGACTTGTTCTACAAAATTTATAGAAATATATTACATACACACAAGCTCAAGGACATATATATATATATAAGCGGGGGCATATATACAACAAACCCTTGCTCTGGGCTTAAAACACAAAAGCACAAGTGGAGAAAATCTCCAAGTCTTTAGCTTCGAGTGTGTTGTTCTCGTCTGTGTATCTTCTTTTTTTAGGGGGGCCCACGGGACCTAGGTTAAGTCGATTTGACCCTACCTGGACTGGATAGGTTCCCACGAGAGGGGTACCAGGACCATATAGGTCCCTTTGGGGGCCCACCTAGACCGGATAGGTCCGCATGGAGGCCTATCTATGAACATGGTCTCTAAAAGGACCACGATTAGAACGCGGTCTCTGAGTAGACTGCATTCTTGATAGGTCCGAAAGGGGGTTACTGCGACCAGATAGATCCCTTTAGGAGTAGTTTGGGACCGGATAGGTCCCAAAAGAAGGGCACCCAGACTAGATAGGTCTCTTTGGGAGTAGTTTGGGACCGGATAGGTCCAAAAGGAGGGTACTCGGACTGGATAGGTTCTTTTGGGGACTTACTTGGTCCGAATAGGTCTCTAGGGGAACGTGATCTCTAAGAGAAATGCGATAATAATGTGGTCTCTGGGTCGACCGCGTTCTGATGCGTACCTATCCGGTTCAAGTAGGGTCCCTTTGGGGCTCTACCTAGTCTAGATAGGCCCCCAATGGGGACCTATTTGGACCTCCTAACCCCGATGAGGGGAGGAAAGGAGGCCAGCCTTATAAATTGGGGCTTTTTGGGCCTTTTTCTATTGGTTTTTTTGTGATTGTGCCACATGTAGAGGAGAGGAAGCCTCCTCCTTGTGTCTTGTGACTTGGTGCAGTCCGTCGCTTATCGCATGCGGTGGTTCCGAGCTTGTGGGATTTCTTCCCGGTCGGTCCCGTACACCTTGTAGATTGACTAGCTAGAGTTAGTTCTAGACTTGTAGGATGTCTTCCTGGTTGGTCACATACCTTATAGGCTGCGAAGAGATGGTTCTTTGCAAGTTGGTTTTTCCAAATACCCGTCGGAATGTTGTCGGGGCTTGTATGACCCGGTGTGATGATGGCACGGACTTCGTGTCTTTTCTAACCATCACAGGATTAATCTGAATTTAATTTTCTCGATTAGTTCGAGAGAAAATAAACGGGTTCAACAAATGTCCCCCATGGGATGTTCGTTTGAGCCGATGGTGAAGACGGGCGACCCGTGTATTTCAAAAATTGCATCATTTTCTCTGAGTCTTTTTGACGTGCCAGAGTGCAGGTGTCTGCTTTGTTACTTTCCCCTTTTGTTGAGACTAATCAATGATTTCTATGTTTGTCGTTTGCAGTGATTTCCAACCATGGCTCGTTACGGAGGTGATGACCGGAGGCGGAGGTCAACCCGAGATGGGGATGATCCTTATGTTGTCTGCATGGGGGTCCCGATGCCGAGTTTAGCTCCACCAACTATAACTGTGGAGACAATCGACTCCTTGGATTTTAGGTTCACTTGGATAGCGGAAGGACCCACTGATGAGGCAGGCTTTAGGGAAAGCGTCGTTGATTTGTCCAGGATTTCCTTAGAGCATGGCATTTACAAATATGATCGATCAAGGGGATATTTATTACATTTCCCGCTCGATCGTTATCTTATTTCATTCATCCAGGGTTATATCCCCTTGGACATGGAGGCTGATGACTCTACTCACCGCTGAACGGTGCAAGCTTCAAAGGGCTATCTTATCAGAGTAGGACAATATGCAAGGTACCTATACCTGTTATATCTGAGCTATCTTGAAGATTTCGAGCGGCAAGCGCACTTCCCTGATCAAAAGATATTGGGCTTCTTCAGTGACTTCAAGACTTTCAAGACTTGGGCATTGCCTTTATCACCACCCGTATGAGACTTATATGGTTAGCATAGGGATACCAAGCCCAAGATTGAGGGGTTGGTCTTGACACCTTTTGGCACCCAGTATGTTGGTGATGGCTATGACCACAAATGCATGCTTGAATGAATCATGGGATTCAAGGCACCCAGTTGGTATGCACCGACGCAATTGTTCAAAACCTGATTGAAGAACATAGCAAAGTCAAAGCAACAATCAGCAGCAGTTGTTAAGAACCAAGAAAGGTCGATGCATAAAGTTCTCGAGTGTTGATCGGGTGACATAGGTCGATGCAATAGTTCGACCATTGCTTTGACGGGTCGGTGCAGAAGCAAATCTTCTGCCTAGACAGAGACAGGTCGATGCATCTTGCATCTACACTAAAATAAGGTCGATGCTTCAGAAAAGTACCTCGATGCACCAAGCATCAGCATTCATCCACAGCATCGACGCGATTGGGTTAACCATGCAACTGAGGTCGATGCATCAGCATTTAGAAAAGGAACAGGTATGGAGCTGTAGCCCATCTAAGAGCATCCGAACTAGGTCCATTAGGACCAAACGAGGCTCAGCTCATCCGAGTGACAGCCCCATAGGGCCCACTTAGGCTAAAAAGCCCAATAAAGATTACTCGGGATCCCACCCTTCCTCGGCGGCCCTTAGGCTCGGAAGGCCCGAGCGTCAGAACGGAGGAAGACCCATGCCTGAGTTATCCCTTCATCGGGATAGAGGCAAGCGCTCTGCGCCTACTCCGACCTGACTTCATCCGAGCTATGCCTATCGCCCGGACAAGGTTGGCACCTTTTACGCTCGGACCGACTGACGATTGCTTATCCACGCTGCCGTTGAGAGCCCTTTATGAGCAGGAGTTTATGAGGATAAGGGACCCATGATCCCACGATGAGGACGTAAAGATCTCACGATGAGGACGTAACTCCCGCCTGAAACTCCTCAGCTTACGGACTCATAAGGTGAGCACACTATATAAACCAGGGACTCCCTCCAGTGAAAGATAAGGGCAATACACACCTAAAATCTCCAGAGCAGGAACCACTTCACCACCTTGGTGTTGGGGGATCTCGTGCACCTCTTTCTACCTCCCTCCATACCTTCCACCATTGCTCTACTGACTTAGACATCGGAGGGTTTTCCCCAAGGAACCATCCCTGGGCCTCCTGATCCGTTTCCCTTTCTCTACACTTCACTATTCGGTGATCATCCTCCGAGCTCAGGACAAGCGCAAGATCACGCCCCTTCATCTGGCGCCGTCTGTGGGAAACGACCAAAGAGCCAGTATGGTGCGAAGAAGTTCAGGGAGGAGGTCCGCCGGCGACAGGGGGAAGGCCATTGTGGTAGCGGGGGGAGGCCCCTCTCAAGCCTCCCAAAACCCCCCCTCCGGTGCTTGCACTCCCGCGGACGGACCGTCCCCTCCCCCCGCGGCAGGGCTTCCGCCCCCTCCCCCCGTGGCGCCAGGGCTGCCGCTTAACGGCGACGCTGACGCCTTCCAAGCCATCAACGTGAAACTGGACGTCCTCGTGGAACTCATGAGGACCCATCCGGCCAGGGATGGAAGGTCACGCGCCCCTCCGGAGAGCCCTCCCAGCGAGAACATGTCCCAGCACACCGCCAGAGGCCGCTTCACCCTCCGAGGGTAGCAGCTTATTCGCAACAAAGAAGGAGGACCCTCACAAGCCTTCCCTCCGGAGCAAGGGGCTTCCTCCACACCAAAACGGGGTAAGCATGGGGCACACCGTCCCCTCCCGGAGACCGAAGTCCCCAGGGAGCGCCAGGACAGCCTGCCATCACGCCCCCTCAGTCCTACGGCGCAGCGGCAGCCGGAGCTACCCCTCCGACTGCGAGAATTCGAGAGGCGTTTCGCAGAGCAGGAGCGCGCCCTACGAGCCCTGCAGAAAACCTCTCCCCCAGAGGACGAGGAGAGATCCCTGTTCTCCGACCATATCTTGAAGGCAGAGGTATCTCCCAGAGCCTCCATCCCGACCTTCAAGCCCTACGATGGCCAGGGTGACCCGGCCGACCACTTCGACAGCTTCGACACCCTGATGACCCTTCAAGGAGCGTCCGACGCCATCAAATGCCGAGCCTTTGCGACCACCTTGGTCCAAGGCGCCCAAGCATGGTTCCGGACTCTCGCCCCCGGATCCATCCGGGACTTCAAGCAATTCGGGCGAGTATTCAAGGAGAGTTTCGCCGGCAGCGGTCCCCCAAGGTCGGTAGCGGGGCTTTTGGCCATCAAACAAGCGCAAGGGGAGAAGCTTCAGGCCTACATTATCCGATTCAAATCGGAAGCCGTGAGGATCCCCCGCCTGGACGTCACCTCGGCCATAACCGCACTGACCGGGGGCACCCGCGACGAGAACCTCCGCCGCGAACTTGTCCTCTACCCTCCCTCGACCCTTGCTACGCTAGTGACTCTGGCATTGCGCCATGCTGAGTGCGAAGAAGTGCTCAGGGCATGCCGAGACGCAATCGACTCGGGTCGGGAGGGGGACAAGAAGCGGGCACCCGAGCCAAGTTCGGGCCAAGGAAAGAGGCGGAATCGAGATGGGGAGCATAAGAACCGTCCAGGAAGTACGGGCATTACACTCCCCTAACCGCTCCGGTATATGAAATATATGAAGACATCAAAGGCTCGGGCCTCCTCCGCCAACCCGAGCCAATGAGGTCGAAGAACCGCAGTCGCAGCAAGCATTGCCTGTTCCACAACGACCACGGACATCATCACACCGACGACTGCCATCAGCTCCAGGATGAGATCGAGCGTCTCGTTCGTCAGGGGCACCTCTCCCGGTTCGTGGCCGGGCACAAGGAATACCGAGGTGCCCCAGAGGAAATCGACAACGCCCCCCGAGGGGTCCACATCAACCTCATCGCCGAAGGAGCTGCATCAGGAGGAGATAGTGGCCGAGCCTACCGGAGAGGACGGGCTGACTGAGCAGAAACTTGAGTGGATCACACTTGGAGATGAGCTCCACCCGGTGAGTTAGAAGGTAGTGCCTTAGCTTCTTGACGGCGAATACCAGAGCTAGACACACCTTTTCCATAGGTGCACTGTCACGCCCCGAGCGCGGAAGATTACCCGGAGGCGTGACGCGTCTATATAGATCGTGTCAATCTTGTAAATATCAGAGTGCGCAAATAACTAAGATTTAACTCGAAGTTAATACAATTAGAATGAACTGACAATTGATACAACTAACCCAATGACAATTACATACATATCCAAGTCCAACTACTAG
Organism: Amorphophallus konjac; assembly: GCA_022559845.1. NCBI lineage: Eukaryota > Viridiplantae > Streptophyta > Magnoliopsida > Alismatales > Araceae > Amorphophallus > Amorphophallus konjac. The sequence continues at coordinate 265,829,613 of CM040127.1, forward strand.
GCTTCAAGCCCTTATTACAATTATTGGACTAATACAGCTGACATCTGACATAACTTGATATGACTGACATAAATGAAATTACAATAACACCATTTACACAAGCACAATTTACAAGATAACAAGATAACTCTATTTTTACACTCATCACTCCGACTCATTCCCTCCCGAGTTCTGGCTGATATCTGAATTTCCTGGAAAGGTTAGAAAATAACTAGATGAGCGAATCGCTCAGTAGGATTTACATCACAAATTTTAACATGCTTTAAGTGAATTACACATTCATTTAATGTACGTAACCTATGCATGCAGACAGATAGATATCAAAGAATTGTAAAATCGACGGGAGTAGAAAGTGAGAGTATAGATTTCACAATTTCAAGCAGCAGTGGCAAGTGATAGTAAATGATGTCAAGTCAGTGATAACTGAATAGCAACATGTTATTCAAGCTAGTAACTGAGTAGAAACATGTTATTCAAGCTAGCAATAGTAAGCAAAGTAGTTTCAAGTATGTATAACTGGAATTGACTATTTATAATGCATTCAAGTAAGCACTTTTACCCTTTTGCGGGTCTCAAGTCAATCAATCAAGTAATATCATGAGAATGAGTGGAATGTCTAAAGTCTAGCAAGCAAGTACTTCGGTGCAATGCCAAACACCGTGGTCAATAAACTCCCATGGGCACAAGTACCTTCGGGTGCTCCCCCCAGGACCAGACCGGGCCCTATATGCACAGCATTCATCATGTATGTTGACATCCACTCTCATTTATAGCCAATATGGAATTTCAAGGTTTGACCAGTATGATATATAAGGTGGAATTATGGAATGGAATCCAAGGGCGCATTGATGTGTAGGGATGAACTAGGAGTGGAAACCAGTAACGTTTGATACACGGAAAAACTAGATAAGAGAGGTGCCTTATAGGTCACCTGACAATTTTGGAAATGACACCCTCACTGTGGGATGCCCTTCTTGAGAATTATACAGGGTTCAGAGGACCCTATCAGGAGTTAAAATCACCTCTCCGACTGCCATCTATCAGTGGAGATGGAAAAAGTGAAAGCCTAATGATCACGTTAACGTAATGAGCTAGCTGGGTCGACTCAATAGTCCATCGCGTCAACTCATTAGTTCATCGCGTCAACTCATCAGTTCATCGAGTCAACGCGATGAACTGGCAGGGTCGACTCATCAGTTCATTTTCACAGGCAGGGTCGACTCATCAGTTCATCGCGTCAACGCGATGAACTGGCAGGGTCGACTCATCAGTTTACCAGTTCACAGGGTCGACTCATCAGTTCATGTGAACAGTGCTGCGTCAACCCATCAGTTCATGTGAACAGTGCTGCGTCAACCCATCAGTTCATGTGAACAGTACTGCGTCAACCCATCAGTTCACAGCGTCAACCCATCAGTTCACAGCGTCAACGCAGTGAACAGACAGGGTCGACCCTATCAACAGGCAGGGTCGACTCTGCCATTCACTGCGTCGACGCAGTGGACAGGCAGCGTCGACCCTGTCAAAAGGCAGGGTCGACTCTGCCATTCACTGCGTCGACGCAGTGGACAGGCAGCGTCGACCCTGTCAACAGGCAGGGTCACTACGTCGACCCTGTCAACAGGCTGCGTCGACCCTGTCAACAGGCAGGGTCGACTCATCAGTTCATCGCGTCAACGCGATGAACTGGCAGGGTCGATACTTTCTTTTGTTTTCCAGTTTTCATGCCCTTTCAATCCTCTTTTCACTCTGAGTTCTTCACAAAAGTTCTTCTTCTCTTATAGATGTAGATTTTATTCTTCTACCATGACCTCCAATTCTTCTTAATTTTTAAGTTATAATTAATTTTCTAAGGTTCTGTTTTTTTTTACTCAGTAACTGTTCACATATGCCTATAGATCTCGTTTTTTCACATTTTTCACCTTCTTCCTCTCATTTTCTCTCTCTGTACTCTTCATAAAACTTCTTTCTAACCTTCCAATCTACGATTTTCTCTTCTGTCATGTACTCTCATTCTCTCTAGATTCTTTGTTATTCTCCTTCTTAGAACCCCCCCTATTTTCAATATAATTTCTTGGTCTTTTTCAACTTTGTCTCGTTTCCACATTTTTCATCCTCTTGACTACAATTTCTTCTTTCACTATTTCAGGTTTTTGTTTCATAGAAATTGACATAATGACAGGCCCTTTACTAAAGCATGAACTATATCAAATATAGATACTAGCTACTACATGCTAATCATCTCAGATTTAAGCCAACATATGTTAATCATTCTAGATATGATACTAATACTTGCTAATTCTTCTGGGTATAAAGTTAATACATGCTAATTATCTTAGGTATGAAGTTAATATATGCTAATCATCCTAGATTTAAGCCAATACATGTTAATCATTCTAGATATGAGACTAATGCTTGCTAATACTTGCTAATTATTTTCGGTATAAGGCTAATACATGCTAATCATTTCAAATTTAAGCCAACACATGTTAATCATTCTAGATATGGCACTAATACTTGCTAATACTTGCTAATTATTCTGGGTATAAAGTTAATACATGCTAATTATCTTAGGTATGAAGTTAATATATGCTAATCATCCTAGATTTAAGCCAATACATGTTAATCATTCTAGATATGAGACTAATGCTTGCTAATACTTGCTAATTATTTTCGGTATAAGGCTAATACATGCTAATCATTTCAGATTTAAGCCAACACATGTTAATCATTCTAGATATGGCACTAATACTTGCTAATACTTGCTAATTATTCTGGGTATAAAGTTAATACATGCTAATTATCTTAGGTATGAAGTTAATATATGCTAATCATCCTAGATTTAAGCCAACACATGTTAATTATTCTAGATATGAGACTAATACTTGCTAATACTTGCTAATTATTCTGGGTATAAAGTTAATACGTGCTAATTATCTTAGGTGTGAAGCTAAGACATATTAATCATCCTAGATTTAAGTCAACACATGCTTTATAAACATTAAAATCGCATGGAAATGAGCCTAATACTAAAGGCCTAGACTAATCATCCTAGATTAGCTACTAATTTAGTTAAAAGTTGAGAACACCTACCTCTGTGAAGTTCGTAGCAGCAGACCCCTTCTAGCAGAGCTTTGCCCCAACCTTTAGCTAAGCTAGAATGGGAATGGGGTAGCAAAAGGGGATGTTATAGGGTCTAGTATGAACGGATAGGGGACAAGATCTGAAATAATGAGTCTTTACAGCTTGCACAGGTTGGAGAGATAAGAGATAGGCTGGAGAGATAAGAGACAATTGTTTGGACATATCTGAAATAATGAGTCTTTACAGCTTGCACAGGTTGGAGAGATAAGAGATAGGCTGGAGAGATAAGAGACAATTGTTTGGACATATAACCCATGGCCCAATTCGTAAGTGCAAGATTAGCTTATAACATATAATTATTTGGCAAAAAGGGTAGATACATGTGGATGCTAGGATTTGAACCCTGGTCATTGGGTTGGAAGGCAAGTCACTAAACCAACTACATTAGGAAGCCACTTGTTAAGTGAATAACCTTTACATAACATAACAGGGTCGACTCATCAGTTCATGTGAACAGTACTGCGTCAACCCTTCCAACAGACAGGGTCGACTCATCAGTTCATGTGAACACCCTTCCAACAGGCAGGGTCGACTCATCAGTTCATGTGAACAGTACTGCGTCAACCCTTCCAACAGGCAGGGTCGACTCATCAGTTCATGTGAACAGTACTGCGTCAACGCGATGAACAGTACTGCGTCAACGCGGTGAACTGGCAGAGTCGACTCATCAGTTCATTTCCAGTTCATAGGGTTGACTCATCAGTTCATCGCGTCAACGCGATGAACAGTACTGCGTCAACGTGGTGAACTGGCAGGGTCGACTCTACAGTTCAAATCTGCTCAAAATGGTTTAAGGTATTAATCTTTACATACGATAACTTCGTTTCCACTTCTTACATAAACTTCCTAAAGAGTTTATTTAATTTTTTTTTGGCAATTATTAATAATAATAATATTTTTTTCATTTTTTTTAAAGGGTGCTACACCCTCCCCTACTTAAAAGAATTTGGTCTCCAAATTCAATGGTATAAGGGTAAATTCAACTACATAAAGATACTGTAGAAAGTATAAGATACTTGCCGACTAAAATAGTTCTGGGTATCTTCTCTTCATAGATTCCTCGGTCTCCCAAGTTGCTTCTTGCTCCGAGCATCGATTCCATTGAATTTTTACCATAGGGATCGTCTTGCTCCTTAGAACTCGAACTTCGCGGTCGAGGATCTGCATCGGCCTTTGCTCATAAGTAAGATCCATTTGAATCACCAATTCAACATGATTGATGATGTGAGAAGGATCATGCACATATTTCTTCAGCATAGATATATGAAATACATTGTGCACTTCCGAGAGTTGAGGAGGTAAGGCAATGCGGTAAGCCACCTCGCCTATTCTTTCCAATACTTCAAATGGACCGATAAACCTTGGTGTAAGCTTGCCCTTAACACCGAATCTTCTAATACCTCGGCCGGGAGATACCTTGAGAAATACATGGTCACCCACTTGAAATTCCAAATCTCTCCTTCTATTATCAGCATAGATTTTTGCCTGCACTGAGCTACCTTGAGTCTCTCTCTGATAAGGTGTATCTTCTCAGTCGAATCTCTAACCATATCTGGGCCTAGAATTTGTCTTTCACCGACTTCTTCCCAGCATATTGGAGAACGACAACTCCTGCCATAAAGCGCCTCGAAAGGAGCCATTTGAATACTAGCTTGATAGCTGTTATTATATGCAAATTCGGCTAGTGGTAAGTGGTCATGCCAGCTTCCGCCGAAATCTATAATACATGCCCTTAACATATCTTCAACAACTTGATTTATCCTTTCAGTCTGACCATCTGTCTGGGGATGGAAAGCAGTGCTGAAATTAAGTTTCGTCCCCAGAGAGTGTTGTAGACCCTTCCAAAAATGAGAGGTGAAGCGTGGGTCTCGGTCAGATACGATCGAGACGGGAACTCCATGCAATCTAACCATCTCCTTAATATACAGGGCAGCAAGTACGTCGACTGACCATCGACTTTTGATGGGTAAGAAATGGGCCGATTTAGTTAATCGGTCGATAATTACCCAAATTCCATCATATCCGCCCCTAGTCTTGGGCAAACCCATGATAAAGTCCATGCCAATGTCCTCCCACTTCCACTTGGGAATATCCAGCGGATGTAGCTTTCCGGCGGGTTTTTGATGTTCCGCCTTCACTTGTTGGCATGTGAGGCAACGAGACACAAAGTCTGCTACCTCCCTTTTCATGTTAGGCCACCAGAAAGTTCTTTTCAAGTCTTGGTACATCTTAGTGGCTCCTGGGTGGATTGTGTACCTCGATCTATGAGCTTCTTCAAGAATCTTCTTCTTCAATTCGGGACAGACGGGCACACATGTCCGTTCATGAAATAGTAATCTACCATCAGGTGCCAGCTTGAAATCCAGTCTCTCGTCTAGCTTGCTCTTTATCTCCACTAGCGAGGGATCCTCTTCTTGTAACTTCTTGATTTCAGGTAGCAAATCTGGATGTATGCTCATATGAGATAGAGTAATACACATGTTCTTCTCATCTGTGCTGATATCAAGCTCAGAGAATTTCTCCAGCAGTTTCCATTCTTGTATCATGCAGTTGGCCAATATTGTTCTCGGCTTTCGACTAAGGGCATCAGCTACGGAATTACCCTTACCAGGATGGTACTGTATAGTAAAGTCGAAATCCTTGAGATACTCGAGCCAACGCCTTTGCCGCATGTTCAGCTCATTTTGGGAGAATAAGTACTTGAGGCTTTTATGATCGGAGTACACGGTGAATTGTTCTCCGTAGAGATAGTGCTTCCAGATCTTTAAAGCGAATACTACTGCGGTCAGCTCTAAGTCGTGAACTGGGTAGTTCTCTTCATGTTTCTTCAATTGTCAGGAAGAGTATGCAATGACTCTCCCATTCTGCATCAATACACATCCGAGGCCAATACCAGAAGCATCGGTATATACCTCATATTTTTCTCCTTCCATTGGTAATGATAAGACTGGAGCAGTGGTCAAGAGATCCTTCAAAGTTTTGAAACTCTTTTCACAGTCTTCCTTCCACTCATAAGGCACTTCCTTGCGGGTTAACCTGGTCATGGGAACAGCAATTTTGGAGAAGTCCTTTATAAAACGCCGATAGTAACCAGCTAGACCCAAGAAGCTCCGAATCTCAGTTACATTTGTGGGTCGTTCCCAGTTCTTCACGGCTTCGACCTTTGATGGGTCAACAGTAATTCCGTTCTTCGAAATGATATGGCTTAAGAAGGATACTTCCTCGAGCCAAAACTCGCATTTGCTGAATTTGGCATATAGCTTGTTTCCCCTTAATATCCGTAATGCCTTCTTGAGGTGTTCTTCATGATCCTCTTCGGTCTTTGAATAGATCAGAATATCATCAATAAAGACCACAATAAATTGGTCTAAATAGGGTCTGAATATGCTGTTCATTAACTGCATAAAAGCTGCGGGGGCATTTGTTAGTCCGAAAGGCATAACAGTAAATTCGTAATGCCCATACCTGCTTCGGAATGCAGTTTTATGAATATCTTCTTCTTTGATCTTCAATTGGTGGTAACCAGAACGAAGATCAATCTTGGAGAAATATAAAGCTCCAGATAGTTGATCGAACAGCTCATCAATCCTTGGCAGTGGATACTTATTTTTGATTGTAAGGTGATTTAGCTGTCGATAATCTATACATAATCTCATCGATCCGTCCTTCTTTTTGACGAATAGCACGGGTGCTCCCCATGGGGAAGTACTCGGCCTGATGAAACCCTTTTTCAATAATTCCATTAGCTGCTCTTTTAGTTCCTTCAGCTCAGCAGGGGACATTCTGTATGGTGCCCTGGAAATAGGACCAGCACCAGGGATAAGGTCGATGGTGAATGACACTTCCCTCTCCGGGGGTAAGCCGGTTAAATCTTCTGGAAAAACATCGGGAAAATCCCGAATTACACGGATGTCTTCAAGTTTAACCTTCTCGACTTCCGTGGTAGTCACGAATGCTATGAAAGCCATGCATCCCTTATTCATAAGTTTACTAGCTCGGAGTGCTGATATAAGAAGAGATTTACTCCGAGGGCTATTGTAAACTAGCTCTGGGAAATCTACGAAAGTTACCTTGCCATGCCGGCAATCTACAGTTGCTTGGTATGTGGATAGCCAGTCGGCACCTAGTATGACATCATAACCCTTCATATCTAGGCATATCAGGTCAGCAGGTAAATTGCTTCCCTTAATCATCACTTCACAATTTGGATAGTGGTAAGTGATATCAGACTCATTCCCAAGGGGTGTAGATATGACCAAATCTAACAGTTCATGTTTCTTAGAAAATGAAGCAGCAAAGTTCTTGGAAACGAATGAATGAGTTGCTCCGGTATCGAATAAAACTTGAGCAGTTTTTGAACAAATAGTGAGAGTACCTTCCACAATTCCGCCTTCAGTGGGTTCCGTCTCTCGGAGAGCTTGTAGACGGCCTTGTTTCTTTATCGGACGCTTCTCGTCTTTGATGTCCCGCTCCTTCATCAGTGGGCAGTTTGGGATTCGATGCTCTCGGCTCCCACATCGAAGACAAGCTCCTAACTTTCTCCAGCATTCCTCGGTCTTATGACCAGCTTTATCACAATACTTGCAAATCTCCTTTGATGGTGTGGTGGAGGAGAATGGCCTGTCATTCTTCTGAAATTTCTTTATCTTGGAGGACTCCCCTCCCGTGAAGAACCGCTTCTTGTTGAAGGATTGTTTGAATTTTCCCGAGCCAGTGACGGGTTCCTTCTTGTCTCTTCCTCGAATCCTCTCGAATAACTCGGTCGCGTCTTCTAGCAGTTGAGCACGCCGAACCATCTCCGAATAGACTTGGATGTCCATCGGGGCAAGTTGTGTGATATAATGGGGCCGAAGCCCGTTGAGGAATCTTCTCGCCTTCATGTTTTCCGTACACACCAAATGGGGTGCATACCTTGATAATCTGGAGAACTGGGCCTCATACTCAGCCACTTTCAAGCCTCTTTGTTTTAGAACGGCGAATTCCGCAGCCTTCTTTTCCTGGATATGGTCGGAGAAGTACTTGTTGTTGAAATGCTCCGTGAATTCATCCCATGTGACATGGTATCCTGGCAGTGTTGCTTCTATAGATTCCCACCAGCATCGAGCGTCCCGCTCTAGTTGGAAAACGGCCAGTAAAACCTTCTCTTCATCCGAGCATTGCATCACACGAAAGATCCGTTCTATCTCCTTCAGCCAATTCTCGGCATCCTCGGGGTCAGACGAACCCGTGAACCTTGGTGGGTTCATGTTACGGAAACTCCGGTGGAGATCTCCCGCTCCACGGTTTGCTCTGCCTTGGGCCACTTGTTGTAGTGCCTAGGTGAGGTTTTGCACGGTGCGCTGCATCTCACGCCATTGTGCTCTTTCCGCAACCATGATCCTACAAAAGAGTTAAGTATGATAAAGATCGGATTTACTGGTAAGGTCGAAAGTCATTGTAGAACTTAACCCATGGCTCTATCCATCTCACCGGTTAAGGTATATCTATCCTTGAACTCAAGTTTTTTTACTTAGATTTCAATTTCTAACAGTTTATTTTTTTTTCTAGTTCCCTAGGTTTGAAAACCTAGGATCTGATACCACGAAGACTGTCACGCCCCGAGCGCGGAAGATTACCCGGAGGCGTGACGCGTCTATATAGATCGTGTCAATCTTGTAAATATCAGAGTGCGTAAATAACTAAGATTTAACTCGAAGTTAATACAATTAGGATGAGCTGACAATTGATACAACTAACCCAATGACAATTACATACATATCCAAGTCCAACTACGAGGCTTCAAGCCCTTATTACAATTATTGGACTAATACAGCTGACATCTGACATAACTTGATATGACTGACATAAATGAAATTACAATAACACCATTTACACAAGCACAATTTACAAGATAACAAGATAACTCTATTTTTACACTCATCACTCCGACTCATTCCCTCCCGAGTTCTGGCTGATATCTGAATTTCCTGGAAAGGTTAGAAAACAACTAGATGAGCGAATCGCTCAGTAGGATTTAAATCTCAAATTTTAACATGCTTTAAGTGAATTACACATTCATTTAATGTACGTAACCTATGCATGCAGACAGATAGATATCAAAGAATTGTAAAATCGACGGGAGTAGAAAGTGAGAGTATAGATTTCACAATTTCAAGCAGCAGTGGCAAGTGATAGTAAATGATGTCAAGTCAGTGATAACTGAATAGCAACATGTTATTCAAGCTAGTAACTGAGTAGAAACATGTTATTCAAGCTAGCAATAGTAAGCAAAGTAGTTTCAAGTATGTATAACTGGAATTGGCTATTTATAATGCATTCAAGTAAGCACTTTTACCCTTTTGCGGGTCTCAAGTCAATCAATCAAGTAATATCATGAGAATGAGTGGAATGTCTAAAGTCTAGCAAGCAAGTACTTCGGTGCAATGCCAAACACCGTGGTCAATAAACTTCCATGGGCACAAGTACCTTCGGGTGCTCCCCCCAGGACCAGACCGGGCCCTATATGCACAGCATTCATCATGTATGTTGACATCCACTCTCATTTATAGCCAATATGGAATTTCAAGGTTTGACCAATATGATATATAAGGTGGAATTATGGAATGGAATCCAAGGGCGTATTGATGTGTAGGGATGAACTAGGAGTGGAAACCAGTAACGTTTGATACACGGAAAAACTAGATAAGAGAGGTGCCTTATAGGCCACCTGACAATTTTGGAAATGACACCCTCACTGTGGGATGCCCTTCTTGGGAATTATACAGGGTTCAGAGGACCCTATCAGGAGTTAAAATCACCTCTCCGGCTACCATCTATCAGTGGAGATGGAAAAAGTGAAAGCCTAATGATCACGTTAACGTAATGAGCTAGCTGGGTCGACTCAATAGTCCATCGCGTCAACTCATTAGTTCATCGCGTCAACTCATCAGTTCATCGCGTCAACGCGATGAACTGGCAGGGTCGACTCATCAGTTTACCAGTTCACAGGGTCGACTCATCAGTTCATGTGAACAGTGCTGCGTCAACCCATCAGTTCATGTGAACAGTGCTGCGTCAACCCATCAGTTCATGTGAACAGTACTGCGTCAACCCATCAGTTCACAGCGTCAACCCATCAGTTCACAGCGTCAACGCAGTGAACAGACAGGGTCGACCCTATCAACAGGCAGGGTCGACTCTGCCATTCACTGCGTCGACGCAGTGGACAGGTAGCGTCGACCCTGTCAACAGGCAGGGTCACTGCGTCGACCCTGTCAACAGGCAGGGTCGACTCTGCCATTCACTGCGTCGACGCAGTGGACAGGCAGGGTCGACCCTGTCAACAGGCAGGGTCACTGCGTCGACCCTGTCAACAGGCTGCGTCGACCCTGTCAACAGGCAGGGTCGACTCATCAGTTCATCGCGTCAACGCGATGAACTAGCAGGGTCGACTCATCAGTTCATCGCGTCAACGCGATGAACTGGCAGGGTCGATACTTTCTTTTGTTTCCCAGTTTTCATGCCCTTTCAATCCTCTTTTCACTCTGAGTTCTTCACAAAAGTTCTTCTCTTATAGATGTAGATTTTATTCTTCTACCATGATCTCCAATTCTTCTTAATTTTTAAGTTATAATTAATTTTCTAAGGTTCTATTTTTTTTTACTCAGTAACTGTTCACATATGCCTATAGATCTCGTTTTTTCACATTTTTCACATTCTTCCTCTCATTTTCTCTCTCTGCACTCTTCATAAAACTTCTTTCTAACCTTCCAATCTACGATTTTCTCTTCTATCATGTACTCTCATTCTCTCTAGATTCTTCGTTATTCTCCTTCATAGAACCCCCCCTATTTTCAATATAATTTCTTGGTCTTTTTCAACTTTGTCTCGTTTCCACATTTTTCATCCTCTTGACTACAATTTCTTCTTTCACTATTTCAGGTTTTTGTTTCATAGAAATTGACATAATGACAGGCCCTTTACTAAAGCATGAACTATATCAAATATAGATACTAGCTACTACATGCTAATCATCTCAGATTTAAGCCAACATATGTTAATCATTCTAGATATGATACTAATACTTGCTAATTCTTCTGGGTATAAAGTTAATACATGCTAATTATCTTAGGTATGAAGTTAATATATGCTAATCATCCTAGATTTAAGCCAATACATGTTAATCATTCTAGATATGAGACTAATGCTTGCTAATACTTGCTAATTATTTTCGGTATAAGGCTAATACATGCTAATCATTTCAGATTTAAGCCAACACATGTTAATCATTCTAGATATGGCACTAATACTTGCTAATACTTGCTAATTATTCTGGGTATAAAGTTAATACATGCTAATTATCTTAGGTATGAAGTTAATATATGCTAATCATCCTAGATTTAAGCCAACACATGTTAATTATTCTAGATATGAGACTAATACTTGCTAATACTTGCTAATTATTCTGGGTATAAAGTTAATACGTGCTAATTATCTTAGGTGTGAAGCTAAGACATATTAATCATCCTAGATTTAAGTCAACACATGCTTTATAAACACTAAAATCGCATGGAAATGAGCCTAATACTAAAGGCCTAGACTAATCATCCTAGATTAGCTACTAATTTAGTTAAAAGTTGAGAACACCTACCTCTGTGAAGTTCGTAGCAGCAGATCCCTTCTAGCAGAGCTTTGCCCCAACCTTTAGCTAAGCTAGAATGGGAATGGGGTAGCAAAAGGGGATGTAATTATAGGGTCTAGTATGAACGGATAGGGGACAAGATCTGAAATAATGAGTCTTTACAGCTTGCACAGGCTGGAGAGATAAGAGATAGGCTGGAGAGATAAGAGACAATTGTTTGGACATATAACCCATGGCCCAATTCGTAAGTGCAAGATTAGCTTATAACATATAATTATTTGGCAAAAAAGGTAGATACATGGTGGATGCTAGGATTTAAACCCTGGTCATTGGGTTGGAAGGCAAGTCACTAAACCAACTACACTTGGAAGCCACTTGTTAAGTGAATAACCTTTACATAACATAACAGGGTCGACTCATCAGTTCATGTGAACAGTACTGCGTCAACCCTTCCAACAGACAGGGTCGACTCATCAGTTCATGTGAACAGTACTGCGTCAACCCTTCCAACAGGCAGGGTCGACTCATCAGTTCATCTGAACAGTACTGCGTCAACCCTTCCAACTGGCAGGGTCGACTCATCAGTTCGTCAACCCTTCCAACAAGCAGGGTCGACTCATCAGTTCATGTGAACAGTACTGCGTCAACCCTTCCAACTGGCAGGGTCGACTCATCAGTTTATGTGAACAGTACTGCGTCAACCCTTCCAACAGGCAGGGTCGACTCATCAGTTCATGTGAACAGTACTGCGTCAACGCGATGAACAGTACTGCGTCAACGCGGTGAACTGACAGAGTCGACTCATCAGTTCATTTCCAGTTCACAGGGTTGACTCATCAGTTCATCGCGTCAACGCGATGAACAGTACTGCGTCAACGCGGTGAACTAGCAGGGTCGACTCTGCAGTTCAAATCTGCTCAAAATGGTTTAAGGTATTAATCTTTACATACGATAACTTCGTTTCCACTTCTTACATAAACTTCCTAAAGAGTTTATTTAATTTTTTTTGGCAATTAATAATAATAATATTTTTTTTCATTTTTTTTAAAGGGTGCTACATGCATATCGGTGCTCAGGCCCGATCAACTTCCGGCTGAGGTAATACAATGGCTGCTCTTTGCCCTCATCATTGATCTGGGCTAGCAGAGCCCCCAAAGAGGCATCCGTGGCAGCAATATAGAGGATGAGGGGCTTCCCTCTGACGGGTGCCCCTAAGACTGGAGGAGTCAGTATATACTCCTTGATTTGCTCGAAGGCCTTCTGACAGTCTTCGTCCCATATGAATGGTGCTCCTTTCTTCATCAATTTGCCGAAAGGTAGGCATCTTCCCGAAAGATTAGAAATGAATCGCCTAATATAGGCGAGTCTTCCTTGAAGAGATCTGAGCTCTGTCAAGTTCTTGGGCGGAGGTAGTCCTCTTATGGCCATGATCTTGTCGGGGAGGTCGATTTCTATGCCCCGATACCTGACGATGAAGCCAAGGAATTTGATGTTGGAGACACCGAAGGCGCACTTCATTGGGTTCATCTTGAGCTGGTACTGTCGAAGCCTTTCGAAGACTCGACGCAGATCAACCAAGTGATCTTCCTGCCTCTCATCTTGACGACTAGTGTTGTGCCCCTGGTTTTGATGATGACAACCATGAGATGTGAATGTTGAATCCAACTTAAAATGTTGAATTAACTCTTGATTCAGTAACGCATGCATTTGGCTAATGTTTGGTGCAAGAAAGGAATAGGGTCGACGCAGGGAGTTCAAGGTGTCCACGCATCAGTTGAAGAGGCAAAATCATAAGTCACTCATATAATCACAGTGCGCCAACGCCATGCTATTGCAGCGTCGACGCATCAGATTAAGAAGCAGAGGCACTCACAGATCTACTTCACTGCGTCAACGCCACAGTAGAGCAGCGTCGACGCAGTAGTTCAAAAGGCAGAAGTATGGTTCACTGAAATACCCCAATGCGTCAACACTACAGCTTGATAGCGTCGACGTAGCAGTTCAATCTGAGATGATATTGGCTCTGGGTTAGCTCAGTGGGTTGACGTAGTAACCCAATGCGTCCACGCATCCACTTATGAACTAAAAGCTTTGTGGATAGTTCAAGGCAGCGTAAACCCTTTGGTCACCATGGGTTGACGCCATATGAATTCTTTCATAGAATTAGTTGGGTGGACCCCAGTCATTAGTGACGTCAAAGGCCACATCAGCCAAAAAGTGTTTCGATCTTGTTTTCATTCGCGATTCCAGAAGGCTCTGATGAGATCAATCAGTGGGCTAACCAGAAAATCTGGTTGGGGCCCACTAGATGTATATAATACATGGATCTGGAAGTGAGCGCGGGAACTTGATGATCAAAGAAGTTTTTGGAGATTTCGAAGCTGCTGCGAACAAGGCTCACGAGAGGAACTGGGAGTCGATCTTCTTCCTGATGGCGATCTGCTGAAGACCTGAGGAGATCTAGGAGCAGTGATCTATCGCAAGTTCATCTACATTTCAGAAGAAGAAGATTAGCTGATCGTTGAAGCCTTTTCTCCCAGACTTCTGAATTCAAGCCTGAGATCCGGTTGCCTCATAGATCTGAGATTGTTCTTTCATTACTGAGTGATTTCGTTTATTATTTGTCTTTTCAATTTGAACTCTATTACATTGTTTCTCCCTCGTACTGGTTTGAGTAGAGGGAGGGGTTTGATCCAGCAGATTGTGCTTGGATCAAGGGTGTATGGGCATGGTTGTCTGCAAGCTGTTCGTCAACAGTTTAGATGATCTTTCCTCTGGTTAAGCCAAGCTGTAATGCTCAGCGTTGTTTGAGGAAGAAGTTCCTCAGTGAAGCTAAGCTGTAAAGCTCAGCAGGGGTCCTCACTGGTTTAGTGAGGGGTGGACGTAGGTCTCCACAGGGAGACCGAACCACCATAAAAATCTGTGTTCCTATTATGGTTTGCTATTCTCACATTATCCATCTATCGTTAGATGTTTGATTAGGCATGATCTTCATATACTCTGTTTACTGAACTTCTAATTAGTATTCTGATCTATAAAGCGAGTGTGATCTTGCATTAATTTTTCAAAGGGTCAACCTATTCACCCCTCCCCTCTAGTTTGACCTTCCACCTAATCCAACACGTGGTATCAGAGCAAGGCTCTCTTGTCAAGGGTCTCACAACCCAGAGAGATTTAGTGGAATGGAAAACAAGGGGCTCATGCCTGAAGGGTATGCAGTGAATAGACCACCCTTCTTTGATGGCACTAATTATGCTTACTGGAAAAATCGGATGCAGGTATTTCTGAGAGCTCAGGACCATGAGATTTGGAGAGTCGTGAGCAAGGGACCATATCAGTTAGAAGGAGATGAGGATCTGTGGGTGAAAGAGCAGATTCGGAAGTCCAACGTCAATTGGCAAGCTATGAACATCATGCAATGCTCATTGCATCCCATGGAATTTTCACGAGTATCCTCATGTGCCAGTGCCAAGGAAATGTGGGACAGACTTCAAGTCATCTATGAAGGTACGTCAGAGGTAAGAGAGACAAAAGCCAATATGTTATTTTTTGAATATGAAGCTTTTAGAATGAAGCCAGAGGAAAATATATCTGAAATGTATGCTAGACTAACCCTATTAGTGAATGGTCTTAGAGGTCTGGGAAAGATATACACTGATTACGAACTGGTCAGGAAAATTCTTAGATCCCTAACTCCAGTTTGGCACACCAAGGCCACTGTTGTTGAGGAATCTAGGAACCTTCCTACCACTACCCCTGATGAGCTTATCGGATCTTTGATGGCTTATGAGCTGAACCTCAAAAGGACGGATGAGGATGTGAAAAAGAAAAAGCCTCTTGCATTGAAGGCAGGACCAAGTAGCAAGGAGAGCTTAGATGACAGTCACTCATCTACCTCAGATAATGACTCAGGTGAGATAGCAATGTTCACCAGGAAATTCAGGAAGTTTCTAAGAAGGAAGGTAAATTTAGAAACAACAGAAGACCAAAGGTAAGAAAGAGTTCAAAATTCAAATCAGAAAACTCTAGGAAATCTGACAAGGTTGTCTGTTACCAATGTAGGAAATAAGGTCATATTAAATCTGAATGTCCAGAGAATGTGAAGAAAGTTCAACCGAAATGGAAGAACAAGAAGTCAAAGGCCATGATAAGTACGTGGAGTGACGAGGAGAAAGATGAAGATGAAGAAGAAAGCACTTCTGAAGAAGAGAGTGATGTTAAGCTGTGCTTCATGGCTAAGGGAGATGATAAGGATGAGGTAACTTCCTCTTCTGAAAACTTTTCTTGCAGTGATTGGGAAGAATGATAAAATCAGGTGCCTAGAAGCTAAAATTACTAGTTTAAGAAAATCTCTTGATGAAAGTGACCAATGTAGAGATCAATTAATAGAGATGAATAGAGAAAATGAATTTTTACTGAAAATTCAGGATGACCTGAAACTCAGAATGCAAAAATTGGAGAGTGATGTAAAAATTGCTGAAGAAAAATATGAAGCCATTCAAGGAGTAAATCAGGAACTCCAAGAAAATTTGAAGAAACTGGAAGATGAGAATTCAAGTAAACAAGCCTCTCTTGAGAAATTAACACAAGGTAAAAACAATCTTGAGGCTGTCATGAGAATAAGAAGCAATTTTGGAAAAGAAGGACTTGGTTATAATCCAACCAAGAAGAAGGATCTAGGAGCTAGATTTATAACATTTGTTTCTGAACAAGGTACATCTGAGCAGAGCCAAATGGCTAAAAAGAAGTCATGTGAGAAAAATCAAGAAGTAAAACAGACAGATGAAATCAGAAAAGAAAAGGGTAAAGAGAAAATGTATGCTACCTTAAATGCCAATCACCATAAGAATGTGCCTAACTTCAGAAGTAAACCCTCATGTCAGCCTATAGACCCTAGTTCATCAACCCAGCATCAAGGATATAGAAATTCAGGGAGTCATAGTGTAATGCCCGACAATTTATAGCATTTTATTTAATAAATAAAAATTTTTGCATGCTTAAAAGGGTTGAATATATTGGTTTATTATATTTATTTATGTCATGAAAATAAATTAAGAGAATTTTTAAAGGTTAGAAGAAAGTAAAGAAAAATAATAATAAGCAAAATTTTTAAAAAAAATATTTGAGAGTTAATGTGTTTAAAATAGAATAAGAAAAAGATTAAAACAAAAAAGGGTCATAAACATAAAAACAAAACTTTAAGGTTAAAATCAAAAAAAATAAAAAAATAAAAAAACATTGGGCGGGCGCCGCCCACGCGGTCGCCCGCGGGCGGGCGCCCCCCCCTTTTGTTCTGCCGCTTTGCGGCTTAAATTTAAAATTTTTTTTTAAAACTTGTTTATTAGTTAGTTTAATTATCTTCATTCTTTAGTTAATCCCACATGCCATATAGCTATAAAAAAAAAGAGAAAAATATAGATTAGTCAAAAGTTTAGGCTGAGTGGGGTTGGTAAGGGTTGGAAGGTCAAATTTTTAATAAAATAACATTAAAACAAATGTTTAAATCCTAACCATTGATTTAAATGGAGGGTTAGGATGGATTAGGTAACTACTATAAATTGATGGGCTAGGGGCTTCATTTGCATCCTTTAGAAGCTGGGTACGTGAGGTGCTGAGGAGAAGGTCCAGAACCTATTAGGAAGGTGTTTAAGCATTTTTAAGGTAATGGATTAATACTTATTCCCCTAGATTAGCATGTATTAGTGTATTTAGCATGATTTATGATATGTAGTCAGCATCTATATAGGTATTTAACTTCATAGATCGTGGTTTATTAATATGAAATTTTATCTTGGTCGGATTAGTATTTAATTATTAAGTTAAAGTATGCGATTAAGGGGATAATTAAGTGATTAACATCTCAAAATTATCAACGGTGTATGATAAATTGATAGAACTTCCAGAATCATGTACCTGATGTTAGGAACTTTCTGCACAAATTTCTATGTCTAATTAAATTTATTTTCACGTTTATAGATATTTCGATATTAACCTAAAGGTGTTTAAATTACATAAAATACCAAAGAAGTATATTAAATCACAATAAATTGTGGGAAGGTATCTTACTATGAGTTTCACTTGTAGAAAACTTTTCATACTTTCTGGATCATGATATTCATTTTTAACGAATTTTCATACAAGATAAAATATATAAATAATTGTATAGAAATTATAGAAATTAGAAATCGTGTTCACAAAGGTCTTAAAAATTTTACAGTATGATCCTTACATTTGGTGTGTTGAATTCTGATAATAGCAATAATTATTGATATCTGCAAGAAATATTAGATAATTTTTGATATTTTAATAGAAGTGTAAAATTTTGAGAAAAATATAAATAATACATGAAAAATATTACAACCTTACCAGAAGACTCAAATACTTGTTAGAACTAATTGATGAAAATTTCATCTCATTATGAAAACAGAATCATCACTGGTATAATTATCAATGTTTAAGTAAATAATTAGAAAATTTAGATAAATACAACTATTCTGTGAAAAATCTAAATAAATCACAGAAGTGATGTTTTGATATCTGTAAATTAATTTTCAATATATTTTGGCCATTGTAAGTATTCTGTATAATATTCTCTAATTTAAAGCTATTAATGTAAATTATTGTACATTTTAGAAACTGATATAAAAATTTAGTAAATAGACATACTAAATGAAAAATAATTAAAATTTCTACATATGATACCTATGACTGAAAAAACTTTTTGTAAATTTTTGGAAGTTACCTGGTCATTTTAGATATATTTAATTGATTTATTATTCATGATATCTTTTTCTCACTAATTATGAAAAATAGTAACATAGTGTGAAAAATATTAATACAGCGTGAAAAATAATGAATAATTTTAAGAATGATAATTCTGTTATGAATGATAGTTTGACAAATTATAGTGAATTTTAGAGTGTTGTAGATATATTTAGTTAATTTTTCATGTATTGTATAATTCAAATAATTTTGTAAAAATTATTATTCCTGCATGAAAAAATTATGAAACTTTTTCTATGCAGTGTTACAGATAATTTTAAGTTCCTGTAAAAGTTTCATGATCCTATGAATTTATTATCTAAATTTAGTCAATTATGTTACATTTTAGAGTATAAGCAATTTCAGAAACAAAATATAATTGCTGTCTGAAAGAAAATGAAAATTTACTATTATGATCTTTACTGTAAATGTATTATATTCCTAAAATTGTAATATATTCTGAGTTTGGATAACTGAATTATAAATTTTTGATGTATAAATGGACTATAGATAATTATGTAAAAATATTAAATACTTTCTGAAAAAAATAAAAATTTACTGTTTTGATCATTTCTGTAAATATATTGATTCCCTGAAATTTCAAGGCATTCTGATACCTGTAAATAGATTTAGTAATTTTTGCTATATAAATATGTCATTATAATTGAATAACTTGAAATTTCAGAAAAAGAAAAATGATTTCAGTATTGGTAAATTAATATTCACAGCATAAATTTTGAGTGGCATGTGTTCATTTCATTTATGTCATATGTATATTTTTACCGTACCGTTAGTAATGCCAAATGGACACTGCCACCATAGGGGGAGACTGGAACCAAACTGTAGAAATGCCCCTATGGGGAGGTTCATACTGTACTGGCCCCGAGGGTAACGGGGATTGAAATCCTGGAGGTGGACAAGTACCACTGGTTAAGGTGGAGAGGACTTCTCCCGGTTCTGCGCAGTAACCAAAACTCATCACTATTTACCTAGGTGATCGAGTACCGACTGACTGTCCTTCTAGTGGTGGTTTGGGCACTGTGTCTGACTATTTATACCACTGTTTACTGTTTACTGAACTGAAATTGAACGACTGTCACTGCCTACTGAATTGATATTGAACAACTTTGGAAAAGTGCAGATTACGTATGTCTGGATCCTTTCACTATGCGTGAGACTACTCCGCCTAGTACTGGAATCATTAGTTAATGTGGATAAATGATGAATCCTTATCTACTTTGTCATGGGTAGATAACTTTTAATGTATATACTTTCTTTGTTAAATGATAATAGAATGACTTATGAAATAACTTGTTGTAAATCACTTTGAATATGTTGATACATGTTTTGACTGGGGACTATGCTTAGTCTCTTACTGGGTCTATTCGTAGACTCACCCCGTTAAATAATTACAGGAGAAGCGGTAGAAGAAAGCGAGGAGTGATCTCGCAGTGTTTTGACCGCGGCTCGGATTTTACTACCAGTCTTTATCTTAGGTGGTTATGTTATGAATTATGTCTTATGTAAAAGAAAAAAAAAGTGTGTGAAATTTGGATTTGTAATAAAAGACTTGTGAAATTATTATCTTTATTTTTATCTATGTGGATGTAGTCATTTGACTGTAAGCTGATGAATAGAGTATTTTCATTTCCGCTGCAATGATATCTCAGTGTTTATGTGTAATTCTCAATCGCAATTGTACCGCTTGGGTTGTTCCCACTGTGACGTTCCGACCGGGATCCGACGGGAGTCTTTACGGCTGGACCGGGTCTCCGAGTCGGGGTGTCACAGAGAGTGGTATCAGAGCCAACGGTTGAGAATTGACACAAAGGGTCATCATCTTAATCCACATCTTAAAAAGTCTTGAACTAGTAGGTTGTTTTGACAAAAACCTAACCGTATTACTGCATTGTCAGACCATGGCGGGAGGAAGTCGTCGTGCGGTTCAAAATGACGATGCTCAGGAGGAGCCGAGAGGACCTCCAGCTCCGCCCCCACCACCTTTGGTGGACTATGGGATGTTCATGCAAGGCCTGGTTCAGGCTATGCAGACCCAGGCGCAGACGCAGGCGGCACTTCAGGCGCAACTCCAGACTCAGACAGCGTCACCTCAGGAGCAGGCTTTAGGAGGGGTGACTATGATGGAGAGGTTTCGGCGGATGTCACCACCCTCTTTTAAGGGGGAGAGTCAGCCAATCATAGCCGAAAACTGGCTCCGAGAGATCGAGAAGATCTTCCGGGTCATCCGATGTGCAGATGAGGACAAGACCAGTTTGGCTGCGTATATGCTATAGGAGAGAGCGGACGTATGGTGGGCGTCTGTTCTAAGGAATCAGCCAGACAGACTAGAGCAGGATATTACTTGGGAAGAATTCACGGAGCTGTTTACGGCAAAGTACATACCGGAACATGTGCAAGACAAGCTGGAGCAGGACTTTCTGGCCCTAACTCAGGGGTCGAAGACCGTGCTCGAGTACGAAGCAAAGTTCGCGGAATTAGAAAAATATGCACCACACATTGCTTCAGATGAAAGGAGGAAGGTGAAGAAATTTGTGGCGGGACTTCGACCGTCGCTTCGGACCCGCCTAGTTGCATTGGATCTTACTACTATGGAGACGGCTCTTGGGGCGGCATGTCGTCAAGAGAGCGATATGGAGTTATATCAAGAAGAGAAGAGGACTTCGACAAAAAGGCCATCGGCACCCTTTCACCGGAATGATAAAGGCAAAAAGGTGATGAGAAATCCGTCACGACCGTTCGTGGCATGGAAGACCACACCACCAGCTTGGGGCAGCAACAAACCAGAATGCAAGAAATGTGGCAAGCGTCATGGCGGGGAAGTATGCTGGATCGCCTCCGGTAAATGTCTCCGTTGTGGTGATAAGGGCCACATGATTCGAGATTGTCCGAAGATGATGCAACCTATTGTGGCTCGGTCAGTAGCAGCAACAACAGCTCCAGTGGCAGCTAGACCAGCAATAGTACCAGCCAGACCGGGAGCAGCGAGACCTGCGAGGAGACCCCGAGCGCCAGCTCGGGTATTTACACTTGCGAGAGAGGATGCGGAACAGGCGGAGGATCTCACAGAAGGTACTATTTCTATCAATGGTATTCATGCTAGAGTACTATTTGACACCGGTGCCACACATACTTTTATTTTCGAGAAGTTTGCTAGTCAATTACATGAAGAATTTAGAATTGAGTCAGTGGACCTAGACGTGCCCCTGTTGGTACACACACCTGCAGGAGCAGTGTCTACCAAGAGGCACATCCCCTCACTATCAGTCAATATAGAAGGAAGAACTCTGCCTGGTTGTTTTTGTTATTTACCTATGCAATATTTTGATGCTATACTAGGACTGGATTGGTTAGAAGAGCATTACGCTCTGATAGATTGTCGAAGGAAGAGAGTAATTTTTCGCATCCCTAGAGAGAAAGAGTTTTCTCATCCCCTACTGAAGCATATGGCTGGGAAGAAGTTAGTAGTTTCAGCAATGAAGACGGTGCGAATGTTGAGAAAGGGCTACGATGTATTCTTGGCAAGCGTAGTCACAAAGTCGGATGTTGACCAATCACCGACTATAGCAGATATCGAGATTGTTCGGGATTTCCTTGATGTGTTTCCAGAGGATTTGCCCGGGTTACCACCTACAAGGGAGTTAGAGTTTTCCATTGACTTGTTACCTGGCACAACACCTGTCTCTAAGGCACCCTACAGAATGGCCCCAGCAGAATTGTCAGAGTTGAAAAAGCAACTGCAAGACTTGTTAGACAAGGGGTTTATCCGTCCAAGTGTGTCATCATGGGAGCTCCAGTTCTATTTGTGAAGAAGAAGGATGGTTCTCTTAGGTTATCCGTTGACTATCGCAAACTTAATGAGGTGACCATTAAAAATAAATATCCTTTACCCCGCATTGATGACCTGTTTGACCAGTTGCAAGGAGCCACGGTGTTTTCAAAGATTGATCTACGTTCGAGATACCATCAGTTGAGGATTAAGAAAGAAGACACATCCAAGACGGCGTTCCGGATGAGATATGGTCATTATGAATTTTTGGTGTTACCTTTTGGTCTGACAAATGCCCCAGCAACTTTTATGGACTTGATGAATCGGGTGTTTAGACCGTATCTTGACACCTTTGTGGTTGTCTTTATTGATGATGTGCTGATATATTCTCCTGATGAAGCTTCACACCGAGAACACTTGAGGATCGTCCTCGAGACGCTAAGAGCGCATGAGCTGTATGCTAAGTTCAGCAAATGTGACTTTTGGCTGACGGAGGTTCATTTCCTCGGGCATGTAATATCAGGCAATGGTGTTGTCGTTGACCCCGCAAAGGTCCAAGCAGTTCTGGAATGGGAGACTCCTAAATCTCCCACAGAGATTCGGAGTTTCTTAGGGTTAGCTGGTTACTATCGCCGCTTTATAGAGGGATTCACGTCTCTAGCGGCGCCACTAACCAAGTTGACCCGAAAGGGAGTCAAATATATATGGTCTAAAAGCTGTGAGAAAAGTTTCCAAGAGCTGAAGGCTAGGCTGACATCGGCACCAATTCTTGTTTTGCCTAACAATGAGGATGACTTTGCTATATATTCTGATGCATCGAAGGTTGGGCTAGGCAGTGTATTGATGCAAAATAGAAGGGTGGTCGCTTATGTTTCTCGCCAACTAAAGGAGCATGAACGAAATTACCCGACTCATGATTTGGAATTGGCTGCAGTGGTTCATGCATTGAAGATCTGGCGTCATTATCTTTACGGTGTCAAGTTCGAAGTGTTCACTGACCACAAGAGTCTGAAATACCTATTTTCTCAGAAGGAGTTAAATCTAAGGCAAAGAAGATGGGTCGAATTCTTGAAAGATTATGACTTCGAATTGCGATACCATCCAGGAAAGGCAAATGTAGTAGCCGATGCTCTCAGCAGGAAAAGAGTTATGATGCAGCAAGACTGGAAGATGATCGAAGATGCAGCGCAACTTATGGCTGTGATCGAGCCTCAGCTATGTCAAGCATTTGTGTCTCAACTGACCATTCGGTCAACAATGCTTGACAAGGTGATAGGGATGCAAAAAGATGATCCCCAGCTGCAGGGATTGATCGAGAAGACCGGCTTTGCTCGTGATGAAGATGGAGTGATTCTGTTTCAGCACCGGATCTGTGTACCCGATTTAGCCGATTTGAGAAGGCAGATTCTGGAGGAAGCTCACCGGTCAATGTTCTCTATTCATCCAGGAGGTGGTAAAATGTACTAAGACTTGAAACGGTCTTTCTGGTGGCAGGGAATGAAGAAGGACGTAGCTGACTTTGTGGCTAGATGCTTGGTTTGTCAGCAGGTAAAAGCAGAGCACCAAAGGCCAACAGGGCTAATGCAGAAAATGGAAATTCCTCAGTGGAAATGGGAAGCAATCACTATGGACTTTGTGACCTGCTTACCCAGATCTGTGAAGGGTAATGATGCTATATGGGTGATCGTGGACCGATTTTCTAAGTCCGCACATTTTCTTCCTATGAAGGTAAAGCAATCGGTGGAAAGTTTGACAAGATTATATGTTGATAACATTGTCAGACTTCATGGGATTCCAAAGTCGATCATCTCCGACAGGGATCCCCGGTTCACATCCAGACTGTGGCAAGGGTTGCATGAAGCTTTTGGTTCGCGGCTCAAGCTCAGTTCAGCTTTTCACCCGCAAACTGACGGTCAGTCCGAAAGGACGATTCAGACACTGGAGGACATGCTTCAGGCTTGTGTTCTTGATTGGAAGGGCGATTGGGAGCGACATCTATCTCTCGTGAAATTTTCTTATAATAATAGCTTCCACGCGAGTATAGGTATGGCTCCATTCGAGGCATTATATGGTCGACCTTGTAGGTCTCCATTGTGCTGGGAGGAAACAGGAGACAGGCAGTATGTGGGTCCAGAAGTTGTCCAAGAAACTACAGAAAAGATCAGGCTGATCCGACAAAGACTGATGACAGCACAAGACAGACAGAAGAGTTATGCTGATAATCGGAGGAAGGAGCTGTCATTCGAAGTTGGTGATCATGTTTTCCTCAAGGTATCTCCGTCAAAGGGAATCGTTCGGTTCGGCAAACGTAGAAAATTAAATCCACGATATGTCGGACCATTCGAGATTCTGGAGTGACTAGGGAATGTGGCATATCGGCTGGCTTTACCTCCGGCTCTGGAGGGAGTACATCCGGTGTTCCACGTGTCCATGCTGAGGAGGTACGTGCATGATCCGGCTCATGTGATCAGTTCTGAGCAGATGCAGTTCCAACAGAACCTATCCTATGAGGAACAACATGTTCGAATTCTGGACCGCAAAGAGCAAGTGCTGAGGACTAAAGTCATCTCACTGGTGAAGGTACTATGGAGGAACTTCTCGCACGAGGAAGTCACATGGGAACCAGATGAAGCGATGAAGAAGAAGTACCCCCATCTGTTCGGTATGTGATCTAACCCCAACTTCGAGGATGAAGTTTTCTTTAAGGGGGAGAGGATGTAATGCCCGATAATTTATAGCATTTTATTTAATAAATAAAAATTTTTGCATGCTTAAAAGGGTTGAATATATTGGTTTATTATATTTATTTATGTCATGAAAATAAATTAAGAGAATTTTTAAAGGTTAGAAGAAAGTAAAGAAAAAAAATAATAAGTAAAATTTTAAAAAAATATTTGAGAGTTAATGTGTTTAAAATAGAATAAGAAAAAGATTAAAACAAAAAAGGGTCATAAACATAAAAACAAAAATTTTAAGGTTAAAATCGAAAAAAATAAAAAATTTAAAAACAAAATTTGGGCGGGCGCCGCCCACGCGGTCGCCCGTGTGCGCGCGCACGCCCGAGGGCGGGCGGGCGCCCCCGCCCCCTTTTGTTCTGCCGCTTTGCGGCTTAAATTTTAAATTTTTTTTAAACTTGTTTATTAGTTAGTTTAATTATCTTCCTTCTTTAGTCAATCCCACATGCCATATAGCTATAAAAAAAGAGAAAAATATAGATTAGTCAAAAGTTTAGGCTGAGTGGGGTTGGTAAGGGTTGGAAGGTCAAATTTTTAATAAAATAACATTAAAACAAATGTTTAAATCCTAACCATTGATTTAAATGGAGGGTTAGGATGGATTAGGCCAAAACTACTATAAATTGATGGGCTAGCGGCTTCATTTGCATCCTTTAGAAGTTGGGTACGTGAGGTGCTGAGGAGAAGATCCAGAGCCTATTAGGAAGGTGTTTAAGTATTTTTAAGGTAAGGGATTAATACTTATTCCCCTAGATTAGCATGTATTAGTGTATTTTGATTGATTTATGATATGTAGTCAGCATCTATATAGGTATTTAACTTCATAGATCGTGGTTTATTAATATGAAATTTTATCTTGGTCGGATTAGTATTTAATCATTAAGTTAAAGCATGCGATTAAGGGGATAATTAAGTGATTAACATCTCAAAATTATCAACGGTGTATGATAAATTGATAGAACTTCCAGAATCATGATACCTGATGTTAGGAACTTTCTGCACAAATTTCTATGTCTAATTAAATTTATTTTCACGTTTATAGATATTTCGATATTAACCTAAAGGTGTTTAAATTACACAAAATACCAAAGGAGTATATTAAATCACAATAAATTACGGGAAGGTATCTTACTATGAGTTTCACTTGTAGAAAAATTTTCATACTTTCTGGATCATGATATTCTTTTTTAACGAATTTTTATACAAGATAAAATATATAAATAATTGTATAGAAATTAGAAATCGTGTTCACAAAGGTCTTAAAAATTTTACAGTATGATCCTTACATTTGGTGTGATGAATTCTGATAATAGCAATAATTATTGATATCTGCAAGAAATATTAGATAATTTTTGATATTTTAATAGAAGTGTAAAATTTTGAGAAAAATATAAATAATACATGAAAAATATTACAACCTTACCAGAAGACTCAAATACTTGTTAGAACTAATTGATGAAAATTTCATCTCATTATGAAAACAGAATCATCACTGGTATAATTATCAATGTTTAAGCAAATAATTAGAAAATTTAGATAAATACAAATATTCTGTGAAAAATCTAAATAAATCACAGAAGTGATGTTTTGATATCTGTAAATTAATTTTCAATATATTTTGGCCATTGTAAGTGTTCTTTATAATTTTCTCTAATTTAAAGCTATTAATGTAAATTATTGTACATTTTAGAAACTGATATAAAAATTTAGTAAATAGACATACTAAATGAAAAATAATGAAAATTTCTACATATGATACCTATGACTGAAACAACTTTTTGTAAATTTTTGGAAGTTACCTGGTCATTTTGGATATATTTAATTGGTTTATTATTCATGATATCTTTTTCTCACTTATTATGAAAAATAGTAACATAGTGTGAAAAATATTAATACAGCGTGAAAAATAATGAATAATTTTAAGAATGATAATTCTGTTATGAATGATAGTTTGACAAATTATAGTGAATTTTAGAGTGTTGTAGATATATTTAGTTAATTTTTCATGTATTGTATAATTCAAATAACTTTGTAAAAATTATTATTCCTGCATGAAAAAATTATGAAACTTTTTCTATGCAGTGTTACAGACAATTTTAAGTTCCTGTAAAAGTTTCATGATCCTATGAATTTATTAGCTAAATTTAGTCAATTATGTTACATTTTAGAGTATAAGCAATTTCAGAAACAAAATATAATTGCTGTCTGAAAGAAAATGAAAATTTACTATTCTGATCTTTACTGTAAATGTATTAGATTCCTAAAATTGCAATATATTCTGAGTTTGGATAACTGAATTATAAATTTTTGATGTGTAAATGGACTATAGATAATTCTGTAAAAATATTAAATACTTTCTGAAAAAAAATTAAAATTTACTGTTTTGATCATTTCTGTAAATATATTGATTCCCTGAAATTTCAAGGCATTCTGATACTGTAAATAGATTTAGTAATTTTTGCTATATAAATATGTCATTATAATTGAATAACTTGAAATTTCAGAAAAAGAAAAATGATTTCAGTATTAGTAAATTAATATTCACAGCATAAATTTTGAGTGGCATGTGTTCATTTCATTTATGTCATATTATTTTTACCGTACCGTTAGTAATGCCAAATGGACACTGCCACCATAGGGGGAGACTGGAACCAAACTGTAGAAATGCCCCTATGGGGAGGTTCATACTGTACTGGCCCCGAAGGTAACGGGGATTGAAATCCTGGAGGTGGACAAGTACCACTGGTTAAGGTGGAGAGGACTTCTCCCGGTTCTGTGCAGTAACCAATACTCATCACTATTTACCTAGGTGATCGAGTACCGACTGACTGTCATTCTAGTGGTGGTTTGGGCACAGTGTCTAGCTATTTATACCACTGTTTACTGTTTACTGAACTGAAATTGAACGACTGTCACTGCCTACTGAATTGATATTGAACAACTTTTACTGTTCACTGAGTTGTTAGTTATACGACTATTACTGTTTACTGAATCAATATTGGAACTGTTTTACTGTTCACTGAAACTATTGTTACTGCTCATTTAACTGATATTGAATTTACTGTTGTTACATTTTTACTGTTACTGCATGGTAAATATTTACTGCTGATGAATCTCCAGTATATCGAATGGTGATTTGGAAAAGGGCAGATTACGTATGTCTGGATCCTTTCACTATGCGTGAGACTACTCCGCCTAGTACTGGAATCATTAGTTAATGTGGATAAATGATGAATCCTTATCTACTTTGTCATGGGTAGGATAACTTTTAATGTATATGCTTTCTTTGTTAAATGATAATAGAATGACTTATGAAATAACTTGTTGTAAATCACTTTGAATATGTTGATACATGTTTTGACTGGGGACTATGCTTAGTCTCTTACTGGGTCTATTCGTAGACTCACCCCGTTAAACAATTACAGGAGAAGCGGTAGAAGAAGCGAGGAGTGATCTCGCAGTGTTTTGACCACGGCTCGGATTTTACTACCAGTCTTTATCTTAGGTGGTTATGTTATGAATTATGTCTTATGTAAAAGAAAAAAAAAGTGTGTGAAATTTGGATTTGTAATAAAAGACTTGTGAAATTGTTATCTTTATTTTTATTTATGTGGATGTAGTCATTTGACTGTAAGCTGATGAATAGAGTATTTTCATTTCGCTGCAATGATATCTCAGTGTATATGTGTAATTCTCAATCGCAATTGTACTGCTTGGGTTGTTCCCACTGTGACGTTCCGACCGGGATCCGACGGGAGTCTTTACGGCTGGACCGGGTCTCCGAGTCGGGGCGTCACACATAGGATTGGTACACGACAGTCGCGTCAACGCACTGGGTATCCTGCGTCCACTCAACCCATGTCCCAGGGGTTCTACAGAAATAATGCTAGAACAAACCATTGGGCACGTCAATGCAGTGTCCACACTGCGTCAACGCACACACCCTTCCCGGGTGGGTATTCTTTCAGAAACATGAAAATGAGTCGACGCAGCCACTACAGTGCGTCGACGCACCCTATGTACCAGAACCCATATGACAGAAAGGTGAGGTGGATGAGTCAACGCAATCATGTGATAGGGTCTACGCAGCGAACCTTCATCCCTTCAAGAATTCAATATTCCTCTAGAACTTCTCATCCTAGGTTCCCCAATGCTTATTGGAGTCACAATAACTATTGGAATGAGAACAAGAATAAAACTTCATACTTCTCTAACAACAGAAATGGTTCAAAAAGGCCATTCCAAAAGGTACATCAACCTAATCAGAAAAATTTCAAATCGATGACCCCCACATCTCAAAAACCCTCAAAACAACAGATTTGGATTCCCAAAAGTATGATGTCTTACTTGACACAATCGTATGGTCTGATGGGACCCAAGTGTATTTGGGTTCCAAAATCTCTTGTTTGATGTGATTTGCAGGAGTGCCTTGCAGCTGTACACAATAGGTTGTACCTTGACAGCAGCTGCTCAAGGCACATGACGAGCGATAAGGCAAAATTCTGTCTCCTAGTTGAGAAAGAAGGAGGACATGTCACGTTTGGGGGGAACAATAAAGGTAAAATAATTGGAAAAGGTAAAGTTGGCAAAACTCCCCTAAACTCTATTGATGATGTGTTACTTGTTGAAGGATTAGAATACAATCTTCTTAGTATAAGCCAACTGTGTGATAGGGGGCACAAAGTTATGTTTGATTCCCATGCATGCACCATTATTGAAAAGCAGTCTGAAAGTGTCAAATTCTCTGGAAATAGAATAAATAACATGTACATGGTAGATTTAGATGATCCTGCTCATAACAATCTTTGTCTAACTGTGAATAAAAGTGAACTGGCTTGGCTATGGCATCGTAGACTAGGACATGCTAGCTATAGTGTCATGCATAAGTTAGCCAAATTCAGCATGGTGAATGGTCTGCCTGATGTATCATTTAAGTAAAATCACAAAATTTGTAATGCATGCACTCAAGGCAAGCATACTAGGAAGTCATTTAAATCCAGAATTGAAAATCAATCTTCTAGACCTCTTGAACTTGTTTACATGGATCTGTTTGGACCCACTAGAACAGCAAGTTTGAGTGACAATGAATATGGATTTGTTTTGGTAGATGACTTTTCTAGGTTTACTTGGGTATTCTTTTTAACTCAAAAGAATGATGCATTTGAAGAATTTTAGGCATTCTTCAGGAAAGTTCAGCAGGATGATAAGTATACTATTTCATCTATCATGTCAGATCATGGAGGAGAATTTGAAAATTCAGAATTTGATGATTTTTGCAGGGCAATGGGAATATCTCACAAGTTCTCATCTCCAAGAACTCCTGAGCAGAATGGAGTGGTGGAAAGAAGAAACAGAACCCTTGTCGAGATAGTTAGAACAATGTTGATCGAAGGACAACTCCCAAGGAAGTTCTGGGCAGAGGCGGTAAACATAGCTTGCTACATTGTAAATCGGGCAATGGTAAGACCTCTGTCCAAAAAGACTCCATATGAATTGTTGAAAGGTAAGAAGCCTTCTGTTATACATTTCAGAGTTTTTGGATCAAAATGTTTTGTTCAAAATAATCACAAACGGGACTTAGATAAATTTGAACCTAAGAGTGAACCAACCATATTTCTAGGATATTCAAATCACTCTAGGGCCTATAGAGTCCTAAATGTCAAAACTCAATCTGTTGAAGAATCTCACATATTATCTTCGATGAAATGAATATCAGGTCTGAAAATGAACAATCTTGCAGGGACAAAGATGATTGAGAGTTTCTTGAAGAAAAGGAAGAACAATACACTCAAGAGGAAGAGCCAAGGTCAAATGAGAATCTAGCAGAATCAAGTACTAGAGGTAATGCAGATGCTAATGAAGGTAACTTCTTGACCAATGTTAGAATGCTAAAAGACCACCCTCTATCAAGCATTATTGGTAATCTGCATGACCCTACCAGAACTAGATCTCATTTTAGAGCTATTGAAGAAATGGACAATTTAGCTCTTATATCTCAAATTGAACCTAAAAATGTAACAGAAGCCCTGAAAGATGATTGCTGGATAAATGCAATGCATGAGGAATTAAATCAATTCAAAAGAAATAAAGTGTGGCATCTTGTGCCAAGACCCAGTGAACTTTCAGTAATTGGAACTAAGTGGGTCTTTATAAATAAACAAAATGAAAATGGAATTGTGATAAGAAATAAAGTAAGACTGGTAGCACAAGGATATAACCAAGAATTTGGCATTGATTTTGCAGAATCCTTTGCACCAGTAGCTAGATTAGAAGCTATTAGATTATTACTTGCATATGCATGTTGTCATGGAATAAAACTCCATCAAATGGATGTAAAAAGTGCATTTCTTAATGGTTTAATAAAAGAAGAGGTGTATGTTGAACAACCCCCTGGTTTTGAATCTATAGACTGCCCTGACCATGTTTACAGATTAGACAAAGCTCTCTATGGGCTCAAACAGGCACCTCGAGCATGGTATGATAGACTCAGCTCATACCTCACTAAGAAATGATATTCAAGAGCTAAAGTGGACCAAACCTTATTCACCAAGGTGAGAAATAATGACATTATTCTGGTTCAAATCTACGTTGATGATATAGTCTTTGGATCCACTAAACCAAGCATGTGTGAGGAATTTGCAAATTTGATGACCACATAATTTGAGATGAGTCTCATGGGTGAGCTTCAATTTTTTCTAGGTCTACAAATCACTCAAAGCAAGGATGGATGCTTCATCAACCAGGCAAAGTACGTCTCTGAACTATTGAAGAAATATCAAATGGAGAATCTTAAGGCAATCAGCACTCCCATGAGCACCAATACAAGTTTGGATGCAGATCTGAAAGGTAAATCAGTAGATGCAAAGACTTATCGAGGTATGATCGGATCACTCCTCTATCTTACTGCATCTAGGCCAAACATCCAATTTTGTGTATGTATGTGTGCTCGTTTTCAGTCTGATCCTAAAGAATCCCACTTGATTTCTGTCAAGCGTATCTTTCGATACCTTGCTGGAACTCGAGACTTAGGGATTTGGTATCCTGCATCTTGCACTTTTGATCTAGTATCATACTTAGATGCAGACTATGCTGGATGCAAACTTGACAGGAAAAGCACAAGTGGCTATTGCCAATTTTTGGGAGGGTGTTTGGTTTCTTGGACATCCAAGAAACAACACTTAGTGGCACTATCCACTGCAGAGGCAGAATATGTCGCTGCAGGGAGTTGTGGCACTCAAGTGTTGTGGATCAAACACCAACTCCAAGATTATCAAACTGATCTTGGATGTGTCCCAATATTGTGTGATAACACAAGTGCCATTAACCTGGCAAAGAACCCCATCCAGCACTCTAGGACCAAATATATAGAAATAAGGCATCACTTCTTGCGAGATGAAGTTAATAAAGGAAGCTTTAAATTGATTTTTGTAGACTCAGAACATCAACTAGCGGACATTTTCACCAAGCCTCTGAATAATGAAAGATTTTCTTGTCTTAGGAGAGAGCTTGGATTGTGCAATCCTCATCTT
The DNA here is from genome assembly GCA_022559845.1 of Amorphophallus konjac. Taxonomy (NCBI): domain Eukaryota; kingdom Viridiplantae; phylum Streptophyta; class Magnoliopsida; order Alismatales; family Araceae; genus Amorphophallus; species Amorphophallus konjac. The sequence continues at coordinate 265,862,190 of CM040127.1, forward strand.
GATGCCTAAATTAATTACTTGTATTAAATTATTTGCTTGAGTTGAAAATGTCTGTTTTCTAAATAAGTCACAGATTTAGGGGGAGTTTAGTTTTGAGCATATCTTTTTAAGAACACATGTTAAATAAAAAGCCATCATGTCATCAATTGTATCTTCATTCATATTTTCAGTCATGCATGAATGGAGGGAGAGTTTGCAGTAGTTCTTATTTGCTAAAGAATGCAATTCTGTCTCTTTAGATTAAGTGATCTGGGATTCTGAAGAGTGGTTAATAAGGCTGAGTTAACGCTGTTGCAAGACTGAGTCAACGCACTGATAGAAACTTTCTGGAAACAGGCTGGAAGTTGAACTGACTGGTTGAGTGAGTTAACGCAGTCACTTGGTTGAGTTGACGCACTGAAATAAACCTGGTGCAAATGTGTTATGGAATTAATTGGATTACTTCAGAAGGGTTAACGCAGCACTGAAGTTTGGATCTCACATATCCTTGTATGTTGAAATCTTCTAGTATCTCAGTTTGTCTGAAACTTGGTGTCGTCTTCTCAACCTCTCATCAACCTTGTTTCTTCTATACTCAGTTTTTTTTCCAGCTTGTAGTGAAGTACCACTCAATCTTTAGTATGAGGGAAATTTCTTGAGATCTGAAATGTGAATTGATGTCATAGATTCATGGGGAGCTAAAATGATAATTCCCTTATAAGAGGTGGTGATCTTTATTGACTGTCTCTATGATGTATTAATGGTTGGAGATCTATAAATCTTTTGTTATTTGAATGCTAAAATTCGTGAACATAAAAGTGCTTTTCATATGGAATAGTCATGGAACTACTTAATAAAACTGGGAACTCATCCATTCTTGAACTATGATGATCAAAAGTAAAGAGACCACTTTGTGCAAATGAATTTAACATATGTATTGACTTTAAACTCAGAATAGGTTTAATAAGAGTTGAAGAAACAAACACTGAGCATTGTATATAAATATCTACATGGAATAAATTGCAGAGCAATGGCAAGCTTTCACTAAGAAACTGTCTCTATGCACCAAAGAAGTACTAAGGAGCATGTCATGAAGTGAGTTGTTATCTCTGTTTCAAAAGAAAAATAACTCATTGCAGAGCAATTGTAACTTTCCACTGAGAAACTACCTTCATGCACCAATGAAGTGCTAAAAGACATGTCATGATGTGAGTTGCCAACTCTGTTTCATTGGAGCAGAATAGTTAGCTATGCTGAGTAACCGGGAACTCTGGTGTCTGATAAACATGTGTACCCGTGTCAAAAGGTTAGCTACACTTGACTGCAAATGAGAATTTAACAAATTAAATATATATGCGTGGTTGACCTGAAGCTCATATAAAGACCTATAGAGTTCATCTTCAATACTAGTTAAATTCACTTCTCTAAGGATCTCTTGAAATTGAACAATCTAAGGGAAAGATATGAGAAAGTTCCAAGTGTGCAAATTGTTCTATCCTTATTCCGTAATCATGCTCTTCTTGTTTAAGGATTTGTCTCAAATTCTTAAGATTGTTTTTCTCCACATCATTAAATGAATTAGGGACTCTCATAATTTCTCATCATATCTCTCATTAAGGAAATTGAATTTTATCTATTAAAAATCCCTGAATGTAATTTCATCTTTTCATAATCTCAGTGTCTTTAGAATGGCTAAATACTATGGGTCTTCACTATTCCTTATGTCTTCTCAACACTACATTCATGATTCACTTTGGTAGCATCGACGCAGTGCCTTACTGCGTCAACGCAGTCATGCAATAACTTCAAATTCTTCCCAGTCCGGTTCAGCACAGTGAACCGGTTCACTTTTTTGATTTGAACTCGAGTCGTCTCATTCTTTAAAACCCCGCAGCGTAAACGCTGCCGTCTCCTCAGCTCCTTCCAAAACCTAGTGGGCTTCTACCTCTCCGAATCTTCTCTCCTGTTCCTGTTTGATTCTCGCTGCCATGGCGCCTCCGGATCAAGTGAAGAAGGGGAAGAACAAGAAGGGTCTAACGAGAAGAGCTCCCATATTTTCTAAGGGCAAGATTGAGCCTCGAACCAAATTTCAACGTGCTCCAGAGGAGATACCTTCCCAGTCAGCTTCACGGACATGTAAGGGGAAAGAAAAGAGCTCTCCAGCAAAGACAAGGGCAGCAAAGCAGAAGGAGACTCCTGATGTTCCCTTAGCAAACCCTCCAGAGGAGATACCGTCTCCTTCAGCTCCAAGGAAACAGAAAGGAAAACAGATAGAGCTATCTCTTCGAAAATGCCATCTCCATCCAAGCCCACCAACCAAAAAGAGAAAGCTATCTACATCAAGGGCAGCAGAGCAGTCCATATCTTCGGCTGCTGCAAAGGGGAAGCAAGGTGCAGACAGCTCCCATGCAAGGTCTTCTGATCCCTCTCTCACCATCAATGTGGAAGAACCTCTGAAAGTCCTTATTCCACGGTATATTGTTGCTACCGACATTGAGTTGCTTGAGGTTTTTCCGCAACTATTCCCTACCTTGGATTTTCAGGGTTGGTGGTCTTTCGTTACAAATCATAAGATTTATTACCCCACCCTAGTTAGGGAATTTTACCACAATTTGAAGTATGAACCTCAGATCCCCAAAATTTCTTCAACTGTCAGGAATGTTAGTTTCGAATTGACAAATAAACTATTTGCTAGAGCTTGGAAAATACCAATGAATGGGGTTCAGCTACACACTTTTCAGTTTGATGAACATGTAGCCTATGCTCTTCTGACTGAAAAACCAAGTGATCCTACAGACGTCAAGGAGACTTTTTTATCTAGTCTTAAAGCAAATAGGTTCCCTCCATTCAATAGACTGCTTCACCATATTTGCACATCCATGATAACACCTCAGAGCAGTGGTAGGGAACGGGTTACTGAGATGCAGAGATTTTTACTGTATTGCATGCTGAAAAAGATACACATTTCATTGTCAGATGTAATCATTCAGACTATGGGATCTTGCTTAACACAATCTAGGACACTTCCATATCCTGCTCCATTGACTGCCATATTTAGAAAAGTTGGAGTAAATTTTGGAGATGAGAAGAAACTGAATATTCCTAAAGGGAATGCATACTCCCTCTCTTACATTCAGAAATTCATGGGATTTAAGGTCATACATGGAAAGCCAGTCCGGGTTTTGCCAAGTCAGAAACATGTAACTACTTCAGTGGACAAGCAGTGAGAACTGAAACACAAGATCAGCAAGAGCCCAGTCTAAACAGAATGGAAAGACCAAAGGCTAGGGCAGATAGACCTGAAGCCAGTTCAGCCAGAATGGACTACCAAGACTTCAACAATATCCAAGATGATTACAATGTACAAGATGATACTCCTGTGTTTCCAGTTACTTCCAGAGAGCTTGTCATTATACATGGTCCTCTTCCAGAACCCACTCCACCAAGGGGACCTGCATCTACTTTTGAGGAAATTCCAGCTAACTTTCAGCATGATGCTGGTATACCTGATTTTTCTGGCATCAATCCTACACTCATTCAATTTTTGGAAGTGAAATTCAAGAGCATTGACTCTTCCATAATGCACCTAAGCTCAACAACGGATATGAGGTTGTCACATCTTGAACAGAAATTAGACAGCATATGGGAAAAATTTACGCGTGATAAATTCAAGTCAGACAAGAAGCTTCATGAATTTATGAATCTCTTCTTCAAGCTTGTCAGAAAGCTGGGTCAGTCATGCGTAATTTACAAAACTTGCATCAATAATGTTTGAATAGGGTAAAGAGTGTACAGACATACAACTATGAGATCAAGGAAAATCAGTCAAAGCTGAATCTGAAATATTCTACCCTGATAGACAAGAATTTGATGTTAAGCGAAACGATTCAAAACTTGTTTGAAAAGATTACATCATTTGGTCAGGACATTGCTAAACTGTTTGAACGAACCACTCTAGTAGGTGATGAGGTTGTGGATGTGTTGCATATTATAAAAGAAAACTTCCCACCCACAATTGAAGATCAGCGTGATGTGTACTGCCCTCCACCAACAGAAGCATCCTCTTCTACACCTGAATGTAGATCTCAGTAGAAAGCTCAGGTGGACTATCTGTTTGATATATTACACAACTGGTTTGATGGTATTTCTACCAAGATCAAAGAATACCACAAGTTTGTGGTGCACAGAGATCAGCTGCTTTCTGAAAGGATGGACACTATGGTAGCATCCATGGCTCAGCTTTAGCAACAGTTGGATATTGTGTCTGCAACTGTACTTCACTCTTCCTCATCTACTCCCCTTCCGGATGATGTCAAAGGGGGAGAGAAATGAACTCAAGTTGGAGTAATGAACTCAAGTTGGAGTCTAGTCTAGAACTGCATTGCATCTGCATCAAATATGTTGACTGACTGAAGTTTCTTTTTTCTGTCTTTCTCTTTGATGTAAAACTTTGGACTTAAATGAATGACAAAAATTGGTGTTTGTTTCAGTCACTGAAGTGAATTCTTTGTTTGATCTGAACTTCCTTGTTTGATCTGAATAATACATTTTTATTTAGATGCAATGGCATTCACCTCATAGTTGCCATCATCAAAAAGGGGGAGATTGTTGTGCCCCTGGTTTTGATGATGACAACCATGAGATGTGAATGTTGAATCCAACTTAAAATGTTGAATTAACTCTTGATTCAGTAACGCATGCATTTGGCTAATGTTTGGTGCAAGAAAGGAATAGGGTCGACGCAGGGAGTTCAAGGCGTCCACGCATCAGTTGAAGAGGCAAAATCATAAGTCACTCATATAATCACAGTGCGCCAACGCCATGCTATTGCAGCGTCGACGCATCAGATTAAGAAGTAGAGGCACTCACAGATCTACTTCACTGCGTCAACGCCACAGTAGAGCAGCGTCGACGCAGTAGTTCAAAAGGCAGAAGTATGGTTCACTATAATACCCCAATGCGTCAACGCTACAGCATGATAGCGTCGACGCAGCAGTTCAATCTGAGATGATATTGGCTCTGGGTTAGCTCAGTGGGTTGACGTAGTAACCCAATGCGTCCACGCATCCACTTATGAACTAAAAGCTTTGTGGATAGTTCAAGGCAGCGTAAACCCTTTGGTCACCATGGGTTGACGCCATATGAATTCTTTCATAGAATTAGTTGGGTGGACCCCAGTCATTAGTGACGTCAAAGGCCACATCAGCCAAAAAGTGTTTCGATCTTATTTTCATTAGCGATTCCAGAAGGCTCTGATGAGATCAATCAATGGGCTAACCAGAAAATCTGGTTGGGGCCCACTAGATGTATATAATACATGGATCTGGAAGTGAGCGCGGGAACTTGATGATCAAAGAAGTTTTTGGAGATTTCGAAGCTGCTGCAAACAAGGCTCACGAGAGGAACTGGGAGTCGATCTTCTTCCTGATGGCGATCTGCTGAAGACCTGAGGAGATCTAGGAGCAGTGATCTATCGCAAGTTCATCTACATTTCAGAAGAAGAAGATTAGCTGATCGTTGAAGCCTTTTCTCCCAGACTTCTGAATTCAAGCCTGAGATCCGGCTGCCTCACAGATCTGAGATTGTTCTTTCATTACTGAGTGATTTCGTTTATTGTTTGTCTTTTCAATTTGAACTCTATTACATTGTTTCTCCCTCATACTGGTTTGAGTAGAGGGAGGGGTTAGATCCAGCAGATTGTGCTTGGATCAAGGGTGTATGGGCATGGTTGCCTGCAAGCTGTTCGTCAGCGGTTTAGAGGATCTTTCCTCTGGTTAAGCCAAGCTGTAATGCTCAGCGTTGTTTGAGGAAGAAGTTCCTCGGTGAAGCTAAGCTGTAAAGCTCAGCAGGGGTCCTCACTGGTTTAGTGAGGGGTGGACGTAGGTCTCCACAGGGAGACCGAACCACCATAAAAATCTGTGTTCCTATTGTGGTTTGCTATTCTCACATTATCCATCTATCGTTAGATGTTTGATTAGGCACGATCTTCATATACTATGTTTACTGAACTTCTAATTAGTATTCTGATCTATAAAGCGAGTGTGACTTGCATTAATTTTTCAAAGGGTCAACCTATTCACCCCTCCCCTCTAGCTTGACCTTCCACCTAATCCAACAACCAGATCATCGACATAGCATTCGAGAAGGTCATGTAGCATCTCGTCGAAGATCTTGGTCATTGCCCTTGATAGGTTGCACCGGCATTCTTCAAGCCGAACGGCATCCTTTTGTAGTTGAAGATCCCCTTAGGAGATCGGAAAGCCGTATGGTCTTTGTCTTTGATGGCCATGCGGATTTGATTAAAGCCCGACGACCCGTCCATAAAAGATAAGGCTTCGTGACCAGTGGTCATGTCAACCATTGTCTCAGTGATTGGGACAGGGAAGTCGTCCTTCGGGCATGCCTTGTTCAAATCCCTGAAGTCGATGCAGACTCAGACTTGGCCGTTCTTCTTCTTGACGGGGACTATATTGCTGAGCCACACAGGGTACATGCAAGGCTCTATGAAGTCCACATTGAGCATCTTATCAACCTCATCATTGACCTTCAGCTCCAGCTCATGGCGCATACGCCTTTGAGCTTGCTTGACTGGCTTGACTATTGGAAGTATTGCCAGCTCGTGTTCAACCACAGAAGGGTCGAGCCGGGGCATTTCCTTGTAAGTCTAGGCGAAATAATCCTTGAACTCTTCTCAGAGCTGCCGATACGACTGCCTTTCTTCCTCGCTGAGGAGAGCACTTATGAAGGTGGGACGATGGTCATCTTTGCTTCTGTGATTGATCTCAATCAACTCGTCCACAGTTGCTTGACCATCGTCTTCAAGCTCTAGTGGAGCTGGTTGGAGGTCGACGAAGTCTCCCTCGTCATCAGTATTTGCCTCGTAGACCTCAAATTCTTCGAAGCACTCTTGCTTGTGGCTTGAAGTCGAAGGGCTTGCTCCGTCTTGCCGATGGTTAGCAGGCTGAGCTGCTCCTCCCTCTGAGGGGTGGTCATTGTCGACTTCCGATGAAGGTGATGTTGTCATTGACGCCTCATCGGACTCTCTTATAGAGTCGCCGATCTCGGGCTCAACTTCTGTTTGCTCGTTAGGGAGAGGCAGCAGCCCTATGGCATTAACTGCATAATAGACTTCGAAGTCCCTCTCCTGGTCATAGCCGAGTCCCCGCGTATCTTTGTGGGAGAAGGGACGTTGCCCACGGACCTTCGGAGGGTTCCACAGTTGATGGAAATATGCCGCTCGTGCGGGGTCCTGAGCTTGTGGGATGTGTTGCTTTTTACACATTTCCCTGATGTGCTTCGGCATAGCATCCATCTCCTGGACTGGCTCTGGCGCCACTTCGACGGGAGTATCCCAGCCGAAGTCATCTTTAGGAGGGCCCGGTGGGACTAAGTCACCTTTGTAAAAGATGATCGGCTTGTCTCTCTTACTTTTGTTGCGTCTCCTTCTCCGTTGATAGGAGACTGTGAAGGTCTTCAACTGCTCTACCTCATACTCTTCCCGTTGGGACGAGAGCTGGAGGCACTTCGGGGGTAAAGAGATCCTTCGATCAATGACATGACTGATAAGGTTATCTTCTGATGTGACACAACTCCTTGGACCTGAATTTGTAAGCAACCAGACCGAACGACGATCTCTCACAAGCGGGTTCACCCGCGTCGCGCGCACCCGGGTCCGTAGGTAGACCGGCGATGATGGTGAGGGTCCGAGGTTGGACCTTAAGGTTCCAAGGGTATGGCTGGCTGGGGATGGACCCCAATGGGCTAGGGATGCCCAATTTCAAGGGCAGACGGCACGCCGAGGGCGTGGGATGTAATGTCTCCCTCACAACTCACCCCGCGGTGGCTCTCGATTAGATGGAAAGTTGGAACGAGCACTCTCTTACTGCCGACGGAGCAACTAGAAACAATACTAAGCTAAGCAAGGGTAAAAACCAGCATAGAAGAGTGGCCCGATGCTCACCTTATCGATGTGAAGACACCGATCCCGTTCGGAGACGAGGGCGAGCGGGGAAGCGTGGGCTACCCGCACGCCGCGCCGATGAGGCTTCCGGTGACGACCTGCTAGTACAAACACTACGCCTCACGCAGGAGGGGGATCTTGGGGTGGGGAGGATTGGAGTACAAACAAACACTACCTCCACACAGGGAGAGGCGGTAAGCCGGCCAGGCGGGGAGGGGAGGAGAGCTAGGGACGGAGCCGAGCGAATCCTCTAAGTTCTGCCCGCCGATCTGCCTGACGGACAGGCGCTCACTGTTGGTTCTGTAGTAGCCGTTTCGGAACTCAAAAGTCAAACAGACCAGCGCCCAATCGTCGGTGACTGACCCAGGATGAAGCCTGAATTTTGCCGGAATCTCGAAGTGTCGCCGATGGCCGGAGCAGGTGCTGGATCGGCGCTGCTTGGTTCTGGCTCGAGCAGGTTTCAGGATACTGCAGCGGGAAGACGAAGCCTCCCCGAGTGCTTCCGTGATTAGAATGATGCGGGACTAAGACGGTTATGAGCGTGGCCGCGTCCTCTTCGATCAGCAAGGAAGAATGGCTCCGGAGGAGGTCGGGGTCGAGAGTGGCAGCCCGAGAGGTGGAGTGGTATCGGGACAGACCCTGACTGACCTGAACAGCGTCCCTGCGGTAGAAAAATTGGTAAAAACAGCTCCGATCTCCAAATGATGTCCCGTCGACTGCGTTGGTTAGGCGACTGGCAGATCTTCGTCCCGGTCAAACGGCGCACTAAGGGAATCCGAGGAGAGGCCGCAGGAGCTTCTGGACTGAGGCTCTGGCCCCTGCTCGGGTGCTGAATGCGCTGCCGGGCGAGAACGGGTGCCGATAACAGCTCCAACCTCGGAACGGGGCAAGACCACCTCGCCTGCGAAGCTGATTGGGGGAGCTTTCCAGCAATATATAATATGCCTCCAGAAGATGCTCGGTGAAGACGTGCCAGTCACTGCAACAAGAAGCTAGTCTGCTGCCTGCGACCTAGACAGGGTATGATGGTGGAAGGGGATGGTAGTGAGGAGATGGGGAGGGGGAAATGGAGTGGGAAGTGGCTGGGGTGTCCCCTGGTTGATAGAGGGTCAAGGGGGTTGAACCAAGGGGTGATATGGGGGAAATGGAGGCTGGAAGGGGGTCTAGCAGGTGGGAGACTGGGGAGCTGCGAATTTGGTGTTGGAAGGGAGAGGGAGAGGGAGATCTCTCTCCTTTGGTTTGAATGAGTGGTTAATGGAGGGTTAATGTTGCTTTGGGGAGGGGAAAGGTTGTGTTGGGGATGCGAAGGGTTGTATGGGAAGGTGGAGGGATGTGTGGGGAAGTGGCAAGGGCGCTTGGGGGAGTGGAAATAGTGCTTGGGAAGTGGGAGGGTTGCTTTGGGAGATGAAGGGGTGCTTGAGTAATGGTGGGGGTAATGGTAGTATTGATGGGCCTAGGGGAGGTGAAAGGTTGTAGTTAATGGATGGGCTGATGTGGAAAGTAGAGAGTGGGGGAGGTGTTGATGAGGTGGCAAGGGAAGGTGAAGGGGCAAGGGCGCCCTAGAGAGAGAGAGAGGGAGAGGGAGGAGAGAGAGAGGGGGGGGTTCTCACAAGATTTAGTGGAATACTCAATTCAAATTCTTCATTCATTCATTCATTAGTTCTCAAATGGGGGATTAGGGTCCTATTTATAGGAATCTCACAATTTTACATAAGTCCCTGACTTTTGGACTAATAACAAGAAACCAAGGGAAGGGGGGGTCGAACCATTGAATTGGGCCTATTAACCTACCAAACTAACATAACGACTCAAGACTTAGGTAAATGACTCATTAACCTAGGTACTGGACTTAAATAAAAGGAAAAGTACATGATAAGAAAATGAAAATTACATCATATGACTCGAAATAAAGTGGCGAACAAGATGAAGCATAGTTGGCGAGCATCGGGATCCTCGAACAAATGGGATTGCTGGTGATGTTCCCATCATACCCCCGGGGTGCGGAGAACTCGACTCCGTCGAGTATGGGTCCACCGGGGAAGTGGTCCTCTAAAGCAGCTCGGGGTGAACCTCAACCTCCAAACTCAACCCTACGTCTGCAACCAGGGGACGGTCCTTCATCCTCTTACGGTGGCTTGGGCACACCCTCTTGTAGAGACGCCATTTTCGACATTGCCACGAGTAAATCCCATATTATGCTACGATGCCCCAAAGTGGCTCACACAACCGAGTAATTTGAATGCTTTCTGATTTTTATCGGATAATCTCATCTCGCAAAATTAAAATGTCACTTTCTTGTAATGAATGAGATTGAATCTGGTTAATGGAATTGTGGCTATTCTCTTTTCTAAAAAAAAAAATAATACAAAAAAATGTGTGTTAATGGGCTTGGCCCATCTTCTTCTTTACATAATAAATAAATGACTTCAAAAAACATGTGTTAATGGGCTTGGCCCATTCTTAAAAATAATTGAATGAAATAAATTAATAAGTTTGGCCCCATACTTTATTACTTAAACAATCAACAATAAAAAAGCAGACTCCCTCCCATATTATTAGGATCTTGCCCCCTCCCATCTATGTAACCCCTCTCCACTCACTCCACTCACGGGCTACACTACACAACACACACTCACGGGGGGCATCTCTTGGCTGGATCCGACTCACCCCTCTCTCGCACTCGTTTTTTTCTCCCGACGACAACAACTCACGTGGTCTGGCTCCCTCCTCCATCTCCCCCTGGCGATCTCACTTCTCTCTCTGCACCCTCCCCTTCTCTCACTCCCTCCTTTCTCTTCTCTGCAGGTATTATCGTTGGACACCCGGCACCCCCCGCGAGAACCCCCCTCACACCCCACGAACCCAGCCACTGACCGAACGCTCTCCCATCGTCACTTCCACCTCCGCAGCCTCCTGCCACCACCGTCTACTCCATCTCTTCTCATCACCCTCTCTCTCTCTGTGTGAACCGTGAGCCCCTCCCTTACTCTCCCATCTCTTTTCTCATCGACCTTCTCCCTCAGCTCCCACAGAACTCACAGTCACTCCCTCTGCTCACCTTCTGACCACCACAACCGCAATCTCTAGTCCGCAGCATCTCCGCCCGACCACCACAATCGCAAGCTCCCACTCCCCACTCCCCCTCCATTGGACCTCACACGCCTCACTTTTCCCACAACAGACCTCGCCCGCGCTCTCCCTCTCTTCTCATCCTCCGCTCCCCCGTCGCCAACGTCGCAGCCAACCAACGATGCCGGCCTCCCCGCTCACAGTTGCAGTCGCTCCCACCTATCTCTCCCTCTCTCTTCCATAGACGTTGACAAAACCGGCCTCCGCGTCGACCCCGGCCATCTCTGACATCATCGCCACGAGCCTCCGCGACTGAGCACCGTCTCCCACCGAGCCTCTCATCGCTGGTGCGACCGTGAGCCCACGCCTGCCCGTCGATCACCGTTGTCTCCGCTGTGAGCCCACCGCCCGACGCTACTATCTCCGGCCGGCCATCAACCCCGGGTCTCCCTCCCTGCCGCAGCCATCCATCGCGAGCCCACCGTCCGAGCCACCGCCTCGCCGCTCCTCGTGCCGTCGTCTTCGTCTCCACCTCCGGCTCGCCGTCGTCATCCCCCTACCACGGACGCCGCCGTCGACCACCCACCATCCGCAGCCACCTCGGCGAGCCGGCCACGTCCGACCACAGCGGCAGCCTTGTCCGCCGTACCCTCGCTGTCGTCAGCCTTGCAGCCGCGCCCCGCCGCTGCACCCTCCACCACCGGAGCACCTCGTTGTCGACACCGCCGTGTAGCCCGCCGCTCCGAGCCTCCCTCACCGTCGTCGTCGTCCTCGTCTCCACCTCCGACTAGCCGACGTCGTCCCCCAACCGCTGCTGCATTGCCGTCCCTGCGTGACCGCCGCTCCACCACTTCTTGTTGCGAGCCATGTCCACAGCGCCTCCCCGCCGACCGCCTGTCGCCGGTGCCGCCGCTGCTGCCTCCACCTCCCATCGTCTTCGTCTCCACCTCCGGGCACCCCCACGTCGTCGCCGCTGTCGCCCTCCCCGTCGGGGACCTCGCCGCCGCGGACGACCACTCCCCCGCTCTCCCGCGATCTCCCTTCTCTCGCGTCCACTCTCCTCTTCTCTCTCCTTCTATCTCCCGTTTTCTCTCTGCTCTCATCTCTCCCACACGTCCTCTCTCTTCCCCCCATCTCCGATCTCTCTCTTTCTCTCTTTTGTTTTTATCTTATTTATTCTCTTCTCCCTCTCTCGCGTGTCTCTTTCTCACTCCCTCTTTACCTCTCTTTTCTTCCCCACTCCCTTCCTCTCTTTGGTCTCTCATCTCTCTCAATTCTTTTTTTTTATTTTTTTTATCCCTCTCTCTCACACTCTCTTCCTCTCTCCCTCACGGATTCTCTCTCTCCCTCTCTTTTACTCTCTCTCTCTCTCCCCTTCGATCTCTTACTCTCTCATCCTCTCCCTCTCTTTTACTCTCTCTCCCTCTCTCTCGAATCTCTCTGTCTCAACTCTTTCTTTTTTTATTATTTTTTATCTCCATCTTTTACTCTCTCTTCCTCTCTCCCTCACGTATTCTCTCCCTCCCTCACTAATTCTCTCTCTATCTCTTATATATATATTAGATATATCTTTTGCTTTATGTTATATTTCTTTTCACTTTTTATCTACTTCTTCTGCATTTTTTAGACTGAAACTAAAGCATCCAAAAAACATAAAAAAAGCAAGGAGGAGAGCTTTCTCCTCTCCCTCCTTCTCTCTTTCTCTCTTTAACTCTCTCTCTCCACTACCTAGTTTGATATATATATATATATATATATATATACGTCTATATATATATATATATATATATATATATATATACGTGTGCATATATATATCTATATCTATATAGATATACACGTATATGCATATGTATATTATATATATATATATATATATATATATATATATATCTATGCAGATATATAACGGCATCGACACCGGAAAGGCCCTGCCGGGTTTCTGAATGTCCGAGCGCATACGGGAGAAGCTGGTCTGCTCCACCGAGCTCTCGCACCATCCTCGTCCTGGAGAAGCTCCTTCAAGCCCGCCAATGGCCTCTCAATAAGCTTCCTCACTTCTTTGTCTTATTTTGTTCTTATTTGTTAGTTGCATAGCATTGCATGTGTCATCTGTCATCCCTATTGCATTTCTCTCCCTGAGAGAGTCCTAGTTGTTCATTCATCATATCATCTGTCTATCCTTTTACATCTAAAGGGGTTTCAGACAACACCAACCAGGTGCGTGTTTGAACATGATCGTGCCACTTTCATTTCAAGGGATCGATACTACACTATTTCCATTCTAATCCACTGTCTATTTATTTCGTCTGCTTTGTTTTGCAAGGGTAACCAAAGGAGACCCTCTTCATCGGCCGGCCGAAGGAAGGGGAAGAATAAACCCACGTAATCCCTTTGCTCGGAGATAAGATGCGATCATCCCCTTCCATTTCGAGGTACACTACCTCTGGCGATCACACCCCCCTTACTTTCATTTTTTTAGTTCTTTGTTTTATCCTCACCCGTGCGGAGGATCATTCCCCGTGGCGGTTCCCCTCCCCATTTAATTTCTGTTTAAACCCCGTTGACGAAACTAGTTCCTCGCGGAGGTTTTATTTTATAATCTTCATTCGAACCCCGTTGACGGAATTAGTTCCTCACGGAGGTTTTATTTCAAGTCCTTCATTCTAACCCCGTCGACGGAACTAGTTCATCGTGGGTGTTTTATCTTCTGTCTTTCATTCGAACCCCGTTGACGGAACTAGTTTCACGCTGAGATTTTATCTTCTGTCTTTCATTCGAACCCCATTGACGGAACTAGTTCCTCGCGGCGGTTTTATCTTCTGTCTTTCATTCGAACCCCATTGACGGAACTAGTTCCTCGTGGGGGTTTTATCTTCTGTCTTTCATTCAAACCCCGTTGACGGAACTAGTTCCTTGTGGGGGTTTTATCTTCTGTCTTTCATTCGAACCCCGTTGACGGAACTAGTTCCTCGCGGAGGTTTTATCTTCTACCTTTCATTCGAACCCCGTTGACGGAACTAGTTCCTCGTGGGGTTTTATCTTCTGTCTTTCATTCGAACCCCCTTAACGGAACTAGTTCCTCGTGGAGGTTTTATCTTCTGACTTTCATTCGAACCCCGTTAACAGAACTAGTTCCTCGCGGTGGTTTTATCTTCTGTCTTTCATTCGAACCCCATTGACGGAACTAGTTCCTCATGGGGGTTTTATCTTCTATCTTTCATTCGAACCCCGTTGACGGAACTAGTTCCTCGTGGGGGTTTTATCTTCTATCTTTCATTCCAACCCCGTTGACGGAACTAGTTCCTCGCAGCGGTTTTATCTTCTGTCTTTCATTCGAACCCCATTGACGGAACTAGTTCCTCGTGGCGATTTTATCTTCTATCTTTCATTCGAACCCCGTTGACGGAACTAGTTCCTCTCGGAGGATTTATCTTCTATCTTCATTCGAACCCCGTTGACGGAACTAGTTCCTCGCGGCGGTTTTATCTTTTGTCTTTCATTCGAACCCCGTTGATTGAACTAGTTCCTCGCGGAGGTTTTATTTTCTATCTTTCATTCGAACCCCGTTGACGGAACTAGTTCCTCGCGGAGGTTTTATCTTCTATCTTTCATTCGAACCCCGTTGACGGAACTAGTTCCTCGTGGTGGTTTTATTTTATAATCTGCACTCGAACCCCGCTGGATGGAATAAGTTCCTCGCGGAGGTTTCCTTTCATAATTTTCATTCTGTCATTCATTCCCGTTATTTTTATCTTTGCTATAAAAATCCCACAAAGACCAACGTTTAGTGGTGGTTTGTTGCACGTGTATATACTTATTGTTATATATATTGCTATAAAAACCCCGCAAAGACAATGTCTTGTGGTGGTTCGCTCTTTCTATGTTATGTTCTCCTGTTAAGTGATATCTTGCTATAACTCTAGTTCGTTTTGTTCATATTGTTATGATTTCATGATGAGTGACATTCTGCTGTAATTTGGTATTCCTATTTTGATTGCCCCCCATTCCTGAATCCGGTGGAGACAACTCTCACCGAGTATTCTTTAGCGTTCACTATCTAATTGGTACCCCCCTATTCCCCGTTCTTGTGTCATTACTTTCATCATCGCCATTGTTCGTGTCAACACCTTGCATTCTCTCGTTACTTAGAGTCCCAGCATATCCTATCCAAGCATCTGGTATCTTTAAAGCTACTCTCGAAATGATAGGCTACGCCTGTTGAGGAGGTAGTTAGCTTGCGTGAGAAGATCTTTGGATCTCTATCTCTGTCCCGTACCGAAAGGTAGGTAAGTCTAGATTTCTCGTGTTCCACTAGAACACTTCCTTCAGGTCGTGTTTTCCACTACCTTTCTCATATTACCCTGTAATTCATCCTCGTCCCCTTTCCTTCTCTCTCCTTGGTACGTTCTCGTCGTCCACATCTCTTGGCGATCACGGTGGGACATCTTTTGTTTTCTCTGGTTATCCAAATATTTTCGGCACCCACGTGTGCCCCTTCACCCGGCACCTACTTGTGCCCCTCCTGATTGCGCCCGTGTGCGCTACATTTGTGCTCCTAGTAGCACTCTTGACATCGGCACCCACATGTGCCCCTTCACTCGGCACCCGCATGTGCCCCTCCTGATTGCGCCCGCGTGCGCTACATTCATGCTCCCAGTAGCACTCTTGCCATCGGCACCCACGTGTGCCCCTCCACTCGGCACCCGCGTGTGCCCCCCCTTGATTGCGCCCGCGCGCTACATTCGTGCTCCCAGTAGCACTCTTGCATTCCAGTTTCATCCCTCGTGCACTACCTGCATTACCCCATCGTCCCTTGTGAGATCTTAAGAGATTCGCGTCGTTACGGAAAAGGAGTGTTGTGATGTTTGTTTAATTTCTTTTGTTGTATATATTTGTTGTCTGTTTACATATCTCTTGTTAAATTCAGCACTGCATTGCATATCATCTCCCCTTTATTTTATTTTTATTTTTTCTAAGGATCACTCTTTCTCGGTGAAGGAAGGACTCTCCGTCGGGAATTCCTCTCGACGGACTAGGATCTCCTCCATTGGGACCTCCGTAAGTCCCCGACATCGAAGGATTCCCTCTTCGTTCACTGGGCTGGTTGTACCATTGAAGTTCCCTGGAGATAGTCAACCCATTCGTGGTGAGTCGAGTGTCCTTAGATGACACGGCGGAAATCAATATTGCAACTAAGGTCCCTCCTGTGGTGTGAACATTAGATTAGGAAAAAGAAAAAAAAGAAAATAAAAAGTAAACAAAAAAGCCGTTAAACATCAACTTATTTGTTAATCTTTGCTATTGGTTTGAGTGTGTATGTTATTGCGTTCCGGCAAAATCTCGCGTTCCGAAAAAGATCAAGAAATGTCCGGGAACGGTCAGAATCCGACCCCGAGTCACCAGGGGACACATGTCCATGCTGAGGATGCAGGTTCCTCCCGTGAGCCCTCATATGAGGTGCGAACCAACGTTTGGGAAACATCCCCGCCGCAAGATATTTCCTCCCTGCTAGGTATCCTCGCGAACACACAGCTCAATCCCGAGTAGGTCCGAGCCTTTGAGGCCATCCTAAAAGGGAAATCTGTTGCTTCTACTCCCCAAAACCAACCACCAGTTGCTCTCCCTACTCAAGAGCCTGCACAGGCAATCCCTTCCTCCTTCCCTCTCGCGCAGACAAGTCTGCAACCTCCCTCTTTCCAATTACCTCCCCAGTCTCAAGTTCCACCAATTCTTCATACAACATTTCAGTCAGTTCCATTTACTGACATACCACAACGTCCCTTTCATCCGGAATTCCCTTCTCAGGCTTCCGCGAGGCCTCAGTGGCCACCACAACCTGCTCCTTACGATGAGGTCACTCGATCTCTCCTTCATAGGCTGAACAAGATGGACGAACAATTCCGAGATTTCAAAAAGATTGTGGATGTCAAATCCGCGCCTGAGATCTCTTTACCAACCCTTCCGATATTCCGTCTCCCTCCTTTTGAAATGCCAACGTACCGACGGTACACTGGCATAGGCAACCCCTTCATGCATCTAAAGGACTTTATGTATGAGTCCTCGTTTTGGCAGAACGATCAAAGATCCCTGGCATATCTCTTCAGGAGATCATTGGATGGCCCCACCTTAGAATGGTTCTATTCCCTAGAGCCGAGTGAGGCTGAGAACTTCGACGTAGTGCAACGGAAATTCCTACAGAAATATCAGGATAGGGTCGGTCCCTCCCTTTCTATTACCGACCTAGTGGCCGAGAAAATGAAGTCGGACGAAGATTTCGTCCAATTTGCTGATAGATGGAGATCCTTGGTAGAGAAAGTGAGAGACCCCATTTCGGAATCGGAACAAGTGAAGATGATCGTGTCTAATGCCACTCCGCAATTCAGACACGTCCTGGCAATGAACAAGCTCACCACTATGGAGGAACTATATGAGAGGGCTCGATATATCCAAACACAGCTGAAAGATTCTCCCCTCATACATATGTTCGAGCCATCAAAGCCAAGGGTGTTTAGGAAGCCAAGCGCTGGTGCCCAAGGTGGGGTGACAGAAGGGTCGTAACGAATGAGCAGGTGAGTGCGGTTGGCAATCCCAACCAGCAAGCCAACCCCAGGCCTCCACAAGTCCTACAACTCCCCTTCCATCAGCACCACCAAGGTCAACAACCCTATCGTCCTCTCCCACAAAACAACCTCCTCCAGAATAATATGCCTCAACCACTCCATCTCCAACAACAACAACAACGACATCCTCAATATAATCAAGTTCCACCACCCGGGGACTATGGCCCCCAACAACAGAGGAGGCCGATCGGCCCTAGGAGAGCTCACTACCCACCTTTGCCGGAGTCGTTGCCGGACATCTTTAATGCTCTCATGGCTGCTAATATACTCACCTTGCCTAAGGAAAGAGCCATATGGCCCCCGAACGTCGACACTTCTAGATATTGTGCCTTCCATAGACAGCTGGGTCATACAATGGAAAACTGTTTCCATTTCAGAGATTATATCTATGATATGAATGATGAACATCAAATAGATTGGGATGAAATGAGGTGATACGTCGTCATGATGAAGGCCAGGAGACCTCCTCCTAGACAACAGCAGCAGCAGCAGCAACAACAACAACAAGCACAACAACAACAACAACAACAACAGTTTCAACAGGCACAACAGCAACATCCAAACATGGGCATCCTCCAAAATCCACTACCGGCGCACCAACAACCCAACCACCAAGTCAACCCCATCTCTTCCTTCCCCGAAGTTGGAAGAGAGCGAGGTTGGCATACGGAAGGCAGCTCTGTCCTTGTCGCCAATCATGTTCCTAACCAATCCCCTTTCCTTATCTGTCCCGCACCTGTCTATCGTCGACCCGTAGCACAACCTGCAATAACGCCTCACCCATTTCCACCACCATCACGTCCTCTCATCCGCATCCCTGCTATTAACCTTCCACTGAGTCCTCAGCAAACATCATCCACCTCCACCGTAACCCCTTTACCCTCGAAACCCCTCATTACCCACCGCCCATCCGGGGCCCCATCAACCTCTACTATGCCTCCACCTTTCAAACCCCTAATCATCCACCGTCCATCTGAGACCTCATCCACTCCCACCATACCTCCACCTAACAAACCACTCATCAGAGCCCCTACACCTGCCATCGCCCCTGCTTCGTTAACTGTTCCTCCACCAATACCCCTCGAGCCCCTGCGAAACCCCATATCTAACTCCATAGAGGGCACGCCAAAACCACAAGCCATGGTGCTCCGTAGTGGAAGGATGTTCCATCGGATTTTTCCCCAAAATAGTCAGGTCCCCGAGCAATCTCATCCAGAGAAAGACACCGAAGAACAGCTAGAGGAGTCTATACCCGAGACACAATATGACATGTTGAAACACTTGGATAAAACACCAACTCGGATCTCCATTCTCGAGCTAATCAAGAGGTCGAAAACCCATTAGGACGCCTTGATGGAGTATCTTCAGAAGGTTATGGTAAATGTGGATCTCCCAGTGGAGAAGATCTCATCGGTATTGACGCCGACTGATACACAACCGGCTATTATATTTCACCACCATGAGCTTGCCCCCAAGGAGGCTCGAAAATATACTTTGTGTATTGCAGTAAAGATCAATGGGGCGTCTATAGACCCATGTTTGGTGGACACTGGTGCGTCTATAAACGTGATCTCTATGAGCACCCTCCAATTATGTGGGGTTGACACGGAACAGATAAGGCCTTCATCAATCACGGTTACGGCCTATGACAATAGCAAAAAGCCACCAATGGGGATGGTCATCTTGAATGTAGAATTGGGCCCTGCATCAGTCATTGCGGAGTTCCATATCCTTGATATGGATCCCACATTCAAGGCCATACTAGGCCGCCCTTACATTAAAGTTATGAATGTTGTGCCTTCCACCAATCATCAGTGCTTAAAGTTTCCATACAAAGCTTGGATTATCAAGGTAAATAGCATGCCCATCTTTTCTACAGTGGATGCTATTAATACCTCTTTGCCTTCTGTTTGACCGACTCACCGGCCAATTCTTTCACTGCTAGATGTGTGTGACCTTCGTTGTGCCCCTTTAACACAAAAGTCGTTTCAGGCATCAAAGTCATGTCACCCTTCCCATTCTAAGGGATGGGAGATCATGAGAAACATTGGCTACCAACAGGGTAAAGGCTTGGGTGCACAGTTACAAGAGAGACTGAGACTGCCAAACAAGACAAGGTTAACCCTTAGAGTCGACCTAGGAATTGAAGGGCCACTTGAAGCATATGAGGAACCTCTTACATGGACCTTGTACTCTCATTTCAGGAAGGGGCCGGTTGTATAGTTGGGGGATTACCCGCAAGAATCACATGGGAAATTGCAGATTGCCTATTTAGCTGAAAGTTGCTCGAGAGCTACAAAGAAGGGGAAGCACAATGACCCGAACTGCGAGTGGATCAAGTGGTTTGATATACATGATATTTCCATTGCGCTACAGCAGATGTTCTCACCTCCGGACTTGGAGAGGCCACTTTTGATCTCCGAGGTGCCAAAAGGTGTCGTTGACATTATCAAAACTCCAAGTTTTCCGCGCCAAGAGGATGCTGCCATTGACGGATCACTTCCATCACTCTATCTAATCATTCTCCTCAGCCAGTGCTGCTGACTCTTTCCTGGGCCAGACGTTTGTCTGATGATATTCCCAGGTCCCCTTCTCTACTCACATTCTTGCGCGGGTTTCTCAGCCCGTGCCGAATTTTCAACCATGATCTGCTCAATGAGCCCTACAACCCCCTAGCTATAGTCCCCTCCTCTCATTCCCTAAGTTCTTTCAATTGTTTTGTAATTGAAAATGAAAATAAAAAAAACGCTGCTTTGATCGCTTTCACGTCTGTCGCATCACCCTCTATGCCTAGCTCCCTTTCTTTAATCAAAGGAAGGTTGGATAGTGTAGGAAAAGAATGTGGAGGAAGACCGATTTGCAGGCAACATCGGTGCGAGCTGTAAAGAACAAATTCGGTTGCACCTATAAGTTGGAGTTCCACACCAGGATGAGATCTCGTGAGAAGCTCACGCGAAAGTAGACATGCTGGCGTGCAAGTGAACATATTCCGCGCCAAGGTGTTGAAATGAGCACGCCAATCTCCGCGTGTCTTCAGCCGGGGCATGCGATTGACCACCTTGCCGCTAAAACCCAACACATCAGCCATGTGATAAAGGGGGCTTTGTTGGAAGATTCTGGAAGTAGTTCGCGCCTCCTCGCAGCGATCAAATTTGAAGTGAAGATCGATCCAGCAATTGAGAAGAAGCATGCACCCATAGGGGGGCTGGCCCATGCTAGAAGCCGTGAGACCACTGTAAAGGTAGGCGAGGATGGCTGGCCCCATTCTTTTGCCCTCCCAGAGTCTGCAAATCGCGCCCAATTGATCTTCCTCCACGATGTCGTCGGTATAGGGGAAGAGGAGAGCTCCGGCCAAACAGATCACGAACCCTTTCATGAGTCCTTCTAAGTGTTCATCACTTGTCAATCTTTCCAAAGCGCTCATGGTCCAGTCTGCGAACTTTTGTAAGTTGATTCCCTTCTGGGTCTGAACACCTTTAATGGCTCTACAAGGCATGAAGCTCCCCAGAATTTCCTCAGAGGATACCTTCTTCCCCATGGGCAAAATTTTTATTTTGCCATCATTCCTGAATCTTTTTAAGCCAAGCAAGAGTTCCGTCTCCTCCAGAAGGATCGTCGATTCAAAAGTAGGAAAGACGAAGGTGTGAGTTTCAGGGTGCCAAACCTCTACCAGTGCACCCATGGCCGCCCAGTCTATGCAAATCTTGTTATAATGTTTGGCGTGGATGACCAGGCCTTGAAGGTGTCACTTTGAAATAATAGCCCTCATGTCGATAGTAATGTTGGAAGTGAGCTTTGAAAGCCAGGGCAGTCTGGAGAATTTTCGCGGACCCGGAAATAGAGGATACGGCTGAAAGGAAAGAAAAGAAAAGAATAAAGGGGTAAGAAAGAACTCATATAGGAAACATAAAGGAAAGAGCCAACTCACCAGCCGTGAGCGAATTCTTCTGCTCAGATGACCTTCAATCTCGGTTAATTTCTTGAATTCGTGGTCGACCCTCCCCCTCTTGGTAGGGCGGGAAGGTTCACCCTCCATCTCCAAAGGCCAGGATCTCTCCTTTCCCATCTCAAAGGAATCCACTTCACCGAAGCCACCTGTAATGACATTTGGCTAAGGAGTAGGGGGTACTTATAGGAGGAAAAGGGGTAAAAAGGTAAATGTAAAGCATTAATGGTGAGTTACCGTTATGGACTTTGACAGGAGGAATTTTGTTTGGTTTGCATTGTATTTTTGCTGGCTTCTGTGAATCACCTTGGTGTGTAGATTTCTTTGTACAGTGGAATACAATTCCGTTTCTTATGCAATAATTGTGTGCTAATTGTTGAGTGCAGGTATCAAAAATAGCAAAAAAAATCAAAAAAATAAAATAAAAAAATAAAAACAACAACAAAAACAAAAACAACAACAAATAATTAAAAAATAAAAATAATAAAAAATAATAAAAAATGGGATATCACTGTCCCACCCCCAGTCACCTCGGTGACTGACCCCACTGTGTCATGCATCTTACTATATGATATCTACGTTATTAGAGCATACCAAGACCTTATGCCTTGGATAAATCTGGAGTTTGAGTTCTCCTTCAACAAAAACAGTGATAACTTCAGAGGAGTTCAGGACGTACGGATAGGCCGTTAGGTTGTGATAGCTTGGGGACGATAGTTCCGCTCGGTGGATCAGTGCGTGGATAAATGGGCCCCGGCTCAATGCCGACTCATCGAATCGGTATCCTAACCCATCCTTAGCAACTTAACAATATTATCCTTGGCTATTTTCTACTTTTCATTTGTTTTAATTTTTCTTTTAAACCCAGCATGGATTCATGTAGGACCTTGATGTTATTGTGGAAAATCATTCACTTAACTTGATTGTGAGAGCCGCTATGCTTAAATTCTTGACAAATATGAGTTATTCTATTCTGAGTCGAGTACTCAGTTTCCTCGTGACAATCTCGGGTTGGTTTTCCCGGAAGAGACGTTTGTTTGGATTTATCAACTACCCCATTTTTTTCATTATTCTATTGGACCCACATTGGCCGCAGTACTTCCACATTGGCTGGTAACCGCTCCCCAATGTGAAACCTCCAGGTCTACGACCCAGGTACTTCCGCGCAGAGAAGTTGGTCCCCTTTTTTATTCGTGCCCGAGTGCACATTGTCTCCTTCCCTATTTCCATCCAAACAATCGTTGATTCCGGAGGACCCACTTCAGGGTTGTTTCGTTGAGGCTATGAAAGATTCCAATCACGTAATGTTGAAAGCGTGTCTCATCACACCTCGGCATCCACTTTTCGGTCCACTCTACTGTGTTTCACTACACTTCGATTCATTCCACTACGTGTCCCTCCCCCACAAAGTGGATGTCAAGGCGAGGCAACTGTAGAGACGCCATTTTTGACATTGCCACGAGTAAATCCCGTATTACACTACGATGCCCCAAAGTGGCTCGCACAGCCGAGTAATTTGAATGCTTTCTGATTTTTATCGGATAATCTCATCTCGCAAAATTAAAATGTCACTTTCTTGTAATGAATGAGATTGAATCTGGTTAATGGAATTGTGGCTATTCTCTTTTCTAAAAAAATAATAATAATACAAAAAAATGTGTGTTAATGGGCTTGGCCCATCTTCTTCTTTACATAATAAATAAATGACTTCAAAAAAACATGTGTTAATGGGCTTGGCCCATTCTTAAAAATAATTGAATGAAATAAATTAATAAGTTTGGCCCCATACTTTATTACTTAAACAATCAACAATAAAAAAGCAGACTCCCTCCCATATTATTAGGATCTTGCCCCCTCCCATCTATGTAACCCCTCTCCACTCACTCCACTCACGGGCTACACTACACAACACACACTCACGGGGGGCATCTCCAGGCTAGATCCGACTCACCCCTCTCTCGCTCCCATTTTTTTCTCCCGACGACAACAACTCACGTGGTCTGGCTCCCTCCTCCATCTCCCCCTGGCGATCTCACTTCTCTCTCTGCACCCTCCCCTTCTCTCACTCCCTCCTTTCTCTTCTCTGCAGGTATTACCGTTGGACACCCGGCACCCCCCGCGAGAACCCCCCTCACACCCCACGAACCCAGCCACTGACCGAACGCTCTCCCCTTGTCGCTTCCACCTCCGCAGCCTCCTCCCACCACCGTCTACTCCATCTCTTCTCATCACCCTCTCTCTCTCTCTGTGAACCGTGAGCCCCTCCCATACTCTCCCATCTCTTTTCTCATCGACCTCCTCCCTCAGCTCCCACAGAACTCACAGTCACTCCCTCTGCTCTCCTTCTGACCACCACAACCGCAATCTCTAGTCCGCAACACCTCCGCCCGACCACCACAATCGCAAGCTCCCACTCCCCAGTCCCCCTCCATCGGACCTCACACGCCTCACTTTTCCCACAACAGACCTCGCCCGCGCTCTCCCTCTCTTCTCATCCTCCGCTCCCCCGTCGCCAACGTCGCAGCCAACCAACAACGCCGGCCTCCCCGCTCACAGTTGCAGTCGCTCCCACCTCTCTCTCCCTCTCTCTTCCATCGACGTTGACAAAACCGCCCTCCGCGTCGACCCCGGCTATCTCTGACATCATTGCCACGAGCCTCCGCGTCTGAGCACCGTCTCCCACCGAGCCTCTCATCACCGGTGCGACCGTGAGCCCATGCCTGCCAGTCGATCACATTTGTCTCCTCTGTGAGCCCACCGCCCGACGTTGCTATCTCCGGCCGGCCATCAACCCCGGGTCTCCCTCCCTGCCGCAGCCGTCCATCGCGAGCCCGCCGTCCGAGCCACCGCCTCGCCGCTCCTGGTGCCATCGTCTTCGTCTCCACCACCGGCTCGCCGTCGTCATCCCCCTACCACGCACGCTGCCGTCGACCACCCACCATCCGCAGCCACCTCGGTGAGCCGGCCACGTCCGACCACCGCGGCAGCCTTGTCCGCCGCACCCTCGCTGTCGTCAGCCTTGCAGCCGCGCCCCGTCGCTGCACCCTCCACCACCGGATCACCTCGTTGTCGACACCGCCGTGTAGCCCGCCGCTCCGAGCCTCCCTCACCGTCGTCGCCGTCCTCGTCTCCACCTCCGACTAGCCGATGTCGTCCCCCAGCCGCTGCTGCATTGCCGTCCCTGCGTGACCGCCGCTCCACCACTTCTTGCTGCGAGCCATGTCCGCAGCGCCTCCCCGCCGACCGCCTGCCGCCGGTGCCGCCGCTGCTGCCTCCACCTCCCATCATCTTCTTCTCCACCTCCGGGCACCCCCACGTCGTCACCGCTATCGCCCTCCCCGCCGGGGACCTCGCCGCCGCGGACGACCACTCCCCCTCTCTCCCGCGATCTCCCTTCTCTCGCGTCCACTCTCTCTCTCTTCTCTCTCCTTCTGTCTCCCGTTTTCTCTCTGCTCTCATCTCTCCCACACGTCCTCTCTCTTCCCCCCATCTCCGATCTCTCTCTTTCTCTCTTTTGTTTTTATCTTATTTATTCTCTTCTCCCTCTCTCGCGTGTCTCTTTCTCACTCCCTCTTTACCTCTCTTTTCTTCCCCACTCCCTTCCTCTCTCTGGTCTCTCATCTCTCTCAATTCTTTTTTTATCCCTCTCTCTCACACTCTCTCTTCCTCTCTCCCTCACGGATTCTCTCTCTCCCTCTCTTTTACTCTCTCTCTCTCCCCCTTCGATCTCTTACTCTCTCATCCTCTCCCTCTCTTTTACTCTCTCTCTTTATCTCTCGAATATCTCTGTCTCAACTCTTTCTTTTTTTATTATTTTTTATCTCCATCTTTTACTCTCTCTTCCTCTCTCCCTCACGTATTCTCTCCCTCCCTCACTAATTCTCTCTCTATCTCTTATATATATATTAGATATATCTTTTGCTTTATGTTATATTTCTTTTCACTTTTTATCTACTTCTTCTGCATTTTTTAGACTGAAACTAAAGCATCCAAAAAACATAAAAAAAGCAAGGAGGAGAGCTTTCTCCTCTCCCTCCTTCTCTCTTTCTCTCTTTAACTCTCTCTCTCTCCACTACCTAGTTTGATATATATATATATATATATATATATATATATATATATATATATATCTATGCAGATATATAACGGCATCGACACCGGAAAGGCCCTGTCGGGTTTCTGAATGTTCGAGCGCATACGGGAGAAGCTGGTCTACTCCACCGAGCTCTCACATCATCCTCGTCCTGGAGAAGCTCCTTCAAGCCCGCCAATGGCCTCTCAATAAGCTTCCTCACTTCTTTGTCTTATTTTGTTCTTATTTGTTAGTTGCATAGCATTGCATGTGTCATCTGTCATCCCTATTGCATTTCTCTCCCTGAGAGAGTCCTAGTTGTTCATTCATCATATCATCTGTCTATCCTTTTACATCTAAGAGGGGTTTCAGACAACACCAACCAGGTGCGTGTTTGAACATGATCGTGCCACTTTCATTTTAAGGGATCGATACTACACTATTTCCATTCTAATCCACTGCCTATTTGTTTCGTCTGCTTTGTTTTGCAAGGGTAACCAAAGGAGACCCTCTTCATCGGCCGGTCGAAGGAAGAGGAAGAATAAACCCATGTAATCCCTTTGCTCGGAGATAAGCCGCGATCATCCCCTTCCATTTCGAGGTACACTACCTCTGGCGATCACACCCCCCTTACTTTCATTTTTTTAGTTCTTTATTTTATCCTCACCCGTGCGGAGGATCATTCCCCGTGGCGGTTCCCCTCCCCATTTAATTTCTGTTTAAACCCCGTTGACGGAACTAGTTCCTCACGGAGGTTTTATTTCATGTCCTTCATTCTAACCCCGTCGACGGAACTAGTTCATCGTGGGTGTTTTATCTTCTGTCTTTCATTCGAATCCCGTTGACGGAACTAGTTCCACACTGCGGTTTTATCTTCTGTCTTTCATTCGAACCCCATTGACGGAACTAATTCCTCGCGGCGGTTTTATCTTCTGTCTTTCATTCGAACCCCATTGACGGAACTAGTTCCTCGTGGGGGTTTTATCTTCTGTCTTTCATTCGAACCCCGTTGACGGAACTAGTTTCTCGCGGCGGTTTTATCTTCTGTCTTTCATTCGAACCCCATTGACGGAACTAGTTCCTTGTGGGGATTTTATCTTCTGTCTTTCATTCGAACCCCGTTGACGGAACTAGTTCCTCGCGGAGGTTTTATCTTCTACCTTTCATTCGAACACCATTGACGGAACTAGTTCCTCGTGGGGGTTTTATCTTCTGTCTTTCATTCGAACCCCCTTGACGGAACTAGTTCCTCGTGGAGGTTTTATCTTCTGTCATTCATTCGAACCCCGTTAACAGAACTAGTTCCTCGCGGCGGTTTTATCTTCTGTCTTTCATTCGAACCCCATTGACGGAACTAGTTCCTCATGGGGGTTTTATCTTCTATCTTTCATTCGAACCCCGTTGACGGAACTAGTTCCTCGCGGCGGTTTTATCTTCTGTCTTTCATTCGAACCCCGTTGACGGAACTAGTTCCTCGTGGCGGTTTTATCTTCTATCTTTCATTCGAACCCCGTTGACGGAACTAGTTCCTCGTGGCGGTTTTATCTTCTATCTTTCATTCAAACCCCTTTGACGGAACTAGTTCCTCGCGGAGGTTTTATCTTCTATCTTCATTCGAACCCTGTTGACGGAACTAGTTCCTCGCGGCGGTTTTATCTTCTGTCTTTCATTCGAACCCCGTTGATTGAACTAGTTCCTCACGGAGGTTTTATTTTCTATCTTTCATTCGAACCCCGTTGACGGAACTAGTTCCTCGCGGAGGTTTTATCTTCTATCTTTCATTCGAACCCCGTTGACAGAACTAGTTCCTCGTGGTGGTTTTATTTTATAATCTGCACTCGAACCCCGCTGGATGGAATAAGTTCCTCGCGGAGGTTTCCTTTCATAATTTTCATTCTGTCATTCATTCCCGTTATTTTTATCTTTGCTATAAAAATCCCACAAAGACCAACGTTTAGTGGTGGTTTGTTGCACGTGTATATACTTATTGTTATATATATTGCTATAAAAACCCCGCAAAGACTAATGTCTTGTGGTGGTTCGCTCTTTCTATGTTATGTTCTCCTGTTAAGTGATATCTTGCTATAACTCTGGTTCGTTTTGTTCATATTGTTATGATTTCATGATGAGTGACATTCTGTTGTAATCTGGTATTCCTATTTTGATTGCCCCCCATTCCTGAATCCGGTGGAGACAACTCTCACCGAGTATTCTTCAGCGTTCACTATCTAATTGGTACCCCCCTATTCCCCGTTCTTGTGTCACTACTTTCATCATCGCCGTTGTTCGTGTCAACACCTTGCATTCTCTCGTTACTTAGAGTCCCAGCATATCCTATCCTAACATCTGGTATCTTTAAAGCTACTCTCGAAATGATAGGCTACGCCTGTTGAGGAGGTAGTTAGCTTGCGTGAGAAGATCTTTGGATCTCTATCTCCGTCCCGTACCGAAAGGTAGGTAAGTCTAGATTTCTCGTGTTCCACTAGAACACTTCCTTCAGGTTGTGTTTTCCACTACCTTTCTCATATTACCCTGTAATTCATCCTCGTCCCTTTTCCTTCTCTCTCCTTGGTACGTTCTCGTCGTCCACATCTCTTAGCGATCACGGTGGGACATCTTTTGTTTTCTCTGGTTATCCAAATATTTTCGGCACCCACGTGTGCCCCTTCACTCGGCACCTACTTGTGCCCCTCCTGATTGCGCCCGTGTGCGCTACATTCGTGCTCCTAGTAGCACTCTTGACATCGGCACCCACATGTGCCCCTTCACTCGGCACCCGCATGTGCCCCTCCAGATTGCGCCCGCGTGCGCTACATTCATGCTCCCAGTAGCACTCTTGCCATCGGCACCCACGTGTGCCCCTCCACTCCGCACCCGCGTGTGCCCCCCCTTGATTGCGCCCGCGCGCTACATTCGTGCTCCAGTAGCACTCTTGGCATTCCAATTTCATCCCTCGTGCACTACCTGCATTACCCCATCGTCCCTTGTGAGATCTTAAGAGATTCGCATCGTTACGGAAAAGGAGTGTTGTGATGTTTGTTTAATTTCTTTTGTTGTATATATTTGTTGTCTGTTTACATATCTCTTGTTAAATTCAGCACTGCATTGCATATCATCTCCCCTTTATTTTATTTTTATTTTTATTTTTATTTTTTCTAAGGATCACTCTTTCTCGGTGAAGGAAGGACTCTCCGTCGGGAATTCCTCTCGACGGACTAGATCTCCTCCATTGGGACCTCCGTAAGTCCCCGACATCGAAGGATTCCCTCTTCGTTCACTGGGCTGGTTGTACCATTGAAGTTCCCTGGAGATAGTCAACCCATTCGTGGTGAGTCGAGTGTCCTTAGATGACACGGCGGAAATCAATATTGCAACTAAGGTCCCTCCTGTGGTGTGAACATTAGATTAGGAAAAAGAAAAAAAATAAAAATAAAAAGAAAACAAAAAAAGCCGTTAAACATCAACTTGTTTGTTAATCTTGGCTATTGGTTTGAGTGAGTATGTTATTGCGTTCCGACAAAATCTCGCGTTCCGAAAAAGATCAAGAAATGTCCGGAAACGGTCAGAATCCGACCCCGAGTCACCAGGGAACACATGTCCATGCTGAGGATGCAGGTTCCTCCCGTGAGCCCTCATATGAGGTGCGAACCAACGTTTGGGAAACATCCCCGCCGCAAGATATTTCCTCCCTGCTAGGTATCCTCGCGAACACACAGCTCAATCCCGAGTAGGTCTGAGCCTTTGAGGCCATCCTAAAAGGGAAATCTGTTGCTTCTACTCCCCAAAACCCAACACCAGTTGCTCTCCCTACTCAAGAGCCTGCACAGGCAATCCCTTCCTCCTTCCCTCTCGCGCAGACAAGTCTGCAACCTCCCTCTTTCCAATTACCTCCCCAGTCTCAAGTTCCACTAATTCTTCATACAACATTTCAGTCAGTTCCATTTACTGACATACCACAACATCCCTTTCATCCGGAATTCCCTTCTCAGGCTTCCGCGAGGCCTCAGTGGCCACCACAACATGCTCCTTACGATGAGGTCACTCAATCTCTCCTTCATTGGCTGAACAAGATGGACGAACAATTCCGAGATTTCAAAAAGATTGTGGATGTCAAATCCGCACCTGAGATCTCTTTACCAACCCTTCCGGTATTCCGTCTCCCTCCTTCTGAAATGCCAACGTACCGACGGTACACCGGCATAGGCAACCCCTTCATGCATCTAAAGGACTTTATGTATGAGTCCTCATTTTGGCAGAACGATCAAAGATCCCTGGCATATCTCTTCAGAAGATCATTGGATGGCCCCGCCTTAGAATGGTTCTATTCCCTAGAGCCGAGTGAGGCTGAGAACTTCGACGTAGTGCAACGGAAATTCCTACAGAAATATCAGGATAGGGTCGGTCCCTCCCTTTCTATTACCGACCTAGTGGCCGAGAAAATGAAGTCGGACGAAGATTTCGTCCAATTTGCTGATAGATGGAGATCCTTGGCAGAGATAGTGAGAGACCCCATTTCGGAATCGGAACAAGTGAAGATGATCGTGTCTAATGCCACTCCGCAATTCAGACACGTCCTGGAAATGAACAAGCTCACCACTATGGAGGAACTATATGAGAGGGCTCGATATATCCAAACACAGCTGAAAGATTCTCCCCTCATACATATGTTCGAGCCATCAAAGCCAAGGGTGTTTAGGAAGCCAAGCGCTGGTGCCCAAGGTGGGGTGACAGACATAACGAATGAGCAGGTGAGTGCGGTTGGTAATCCCAACCAGCAAGCCAACCCCAGGCCTCCACAAGTCCTACAACTCCCCTTCCATCAGCACCACCAAGGTCAACAACCCTATCGTCCTCTCCCACAAAACAACCTCCTCCAGAATAATATGCCTCAACCACTCCATCTCCAACAACAACAACAACAACGACCTCCTTAATATAATCAAGTTCCACCACCCGGGGACTATGGCCCCCAACAACAGAGGAGGCCGATCAGCCCTAGGAGAGCTCACTACCCACCTTTGCCGGAGTCGTTGCCGGACATCTTTAATGCTCTCATGGCTGCTAATATACTCACCTTGCCTAAGGAAAGAGCCATATGGCCCCCGAACGTCGACACTTCTAGATATTGTGCCTTCCATAGACAGCCGGGTCATACAGTGGAAAATTGTTTCCATTTCAGAGATTATATCTATGATATGAATGATGAACATCAAATAGATTGGGATGAAATGAGGTGATACGTCGCCATGATGAAGGCCAGGAGACCTCCTCCTAGACAGCAGCAGCAGCAACAACAACAACAACAATAGTCTCAACATGCACAACAGCAACAGCCAAACATGGGCATCCTCCAAAATCCACTACCGGCGCACCAACAACCCAACCACCAAGTCAACCCCATCTCTTCCTTCCCCGAAGTTGGAAGAGAGCAAGGTTGGCATACGGAAGGCAGCTCTGTCCTTGTCGCCAATCATGTTCCTAACCAATCCCCTTTCCTTATCCGTCCCGCACCTGTCTATCCTCGACCCGTAGCACAACCTGCAACAACGCCTCACCCATTTCCACCACCATCACGTCCTCTCATCCGCATCCCTGCTATTAACCTTCCACTGAGTCCTCAGCAAACATCATTGATGCGGGACAGGACCGAAATGGGCTAAGACCTACGAATGCAACAAGTGCGGCCAGCACTCGCACGCCAAAGGCAAGCCGGGCGGCTGACCTCCGTAGCGTTCCTCCGGGTGGAGGCGTCTCTCAACAAGAAACTCAAGCCCAACGACCGTCCCTATGAGGGAAGCGCGGGGATCTCAGCGACTAAGGAGCCGTCGTGCGCCTATGGGAATCTAGTCCGAGCTCGGCGCTCGACTAGGGCCACGGAATGGGTGCTCTCAACTCACAACCACGCGGTGAATAAGAAGCTAGCTAGGAACCTACACACACTCACGCGGCATGCTAGAAAGTATACTAGTAAAGCAAAATGCCAACAGTGAGGAGCTTCGCACGTACCTCCACGCCTAGGCGTGGGGAAGGAACCCCGGCCGAGATCGACAACCCCGATACACGAAGGATGAACAATCAATACAACCCAATAAAGTGCCCACTCCTCGCAGGGAGGTAACAGGCTACATGCAGAGATTCGGGGCTGCCGATGTACGGGCTGACGGGCGGCACTCGGTGAAGGGTTGGCCGCGAGGAGGACCCGAACGGTGGTCGGCAGGTTCGCAGCAATGCGTGACTCGGCGGTGGAAGCTCCCACGACCTGCTCCGACGTCCGATTGAAGCGCCGTCAGTGATGCCGCGCAGCTAGGTCACGGGAGGAAGCCTCGGCCAAAGGGCGCGCACAGATTCCGTCCGTGGAAGCCGGGGGCGCACCTGCAAGCGGTGACTGGATTCTGCTCCCAGAACTGCGCGCTCGAGCGGGAAAATTCAGAAGAATTAGATCCGAAGGGAGAACGGGGCTCCGCTTGTTGTCGGATGACGAGGACGCAGAGCAGCAGGTCCCGATCGAAGGGTTCGATCAGATCTGGCCGTGGCTGGGAGCAGCAGGCTCTGGAATCCGCAGGTAATCCTGGCGCCGGGTGGACAGGGCAGACTTGCGCGACCTCACGGGAAGAGACGCCACGAGCAGCTCGGACGTCCGATCGAGGCGAGGTCGGCGGCGTTGGACAGAGGACGAAGAGAGGTACGACCGGTGAAGATCCCGCGTCCAAATTCACAGACGTCCATCCTGTGGGATTTTTGCAAGGGGGCGGGCAGAACCAGGCTCGCAGGGAGAGGGGGTCCTGCGCGCGCTGACAGAGAAAATCGCCACGGGTGATGCCAAACTCCGAATGAGGTGAGACCACCTCGCACGCGTCGGTGACTCGTAGAAGATCCACACAAAAATGTTCTGGTCGCCCAAGGCCTTCACGAACAGGGGGTGGTCGTCGCTGCTCTTGGAGGGGAAATCCGGGTGCACCGAACTAGAACTTGAGAAGGGATAGAAGAGAAAGGGGCCCTCGGCGTCGCACCGAGGGATGGGGAGTCACACCCCGAGCTTGCTCCCGTCGCAGGAGCAAGGAGGAACAGAGGAGGGGGCGCAGCCACCTTCAGCAAATGCTATTTCAATTTCATTCCATAATAATGCTCAAAAGAAAATACAAGCCTTTATATCGGGGGGGGGGGGGGGGGAAAGCTAGGGTTTCACCCTTGCCACATGGAGGGGGGGGGGCGCAAATGGAAGGGGGGGTGCGACCCAGCCCTTCCCCATACAAGGGGGGGGGGCGGCCATCCCTCCTCCAATCAAGGAGGGATCAAAGGGAGGGGGCGCCCAAGGGGGGAAAGGGGGGTGAGATGGAATGGGGCAAGGGGGGCGCCCAAAAAGGCAAGTGGAGGGGGCAAGGGGGGGAAGGTGGCGCAGCCACCCAGGATGAGGGATGAGGGGTGCGCCCCAAACCCTAATCCTAAGCCCATTAATTATGGGCCAAGGCCAAGCCCAATAATAAGAAGATAGCCCACTACTCCCTTTACACATAGTCTGCTAATATAAAGAACTAGATAACGTGTCCACGCAGGGACCAAACCTAGGCCCAACATGCCCTCAAATGAGAAGGAAGTTCCACTAATAGATGCCGTAGTCGCCTAGCCAAAGAGATGTTGGCGTGCTCCCTGTGCTCCGTCGAGTGATGCGGCGCGTGTCCTCACCAATTCTCCCCGGGTGGGAAGAACTCGACCCCGTCGAGTAAGGGTCACGGTCGCTCAGGTAGCGCTCCAGCAGGTCTGGGTCGATCCTCTCCAGCTCTCCACGTGTGATCCAGGCGTCGTCTGTCGCAGGGCGCCCTCTCCAACGCACTAGGAAGCATTGGTAGGCTCCGCTCCTGGTCGTGGTCACCTGCTCATCCAGTATACAATCTATATGCTCGCGTTTCTGTAATGGGGCTGGAAGAGGTGGACGCTCAGAAGGTGTAATACTCTCAACAGGAGGGGAGGGCCCAAAAAGCTCACTGGGAATCACCGCGGGATCCCGATATGCCACCAGATCTGAGACATTGAACGTCGAACAGATCCCATAGTCGTCTGGCAGCTCAATCTCATACGCATTCGACCCGATTCGCTTCAAGACTCGAAAGGGTCCAGCACCGCGGGCCTGGAGTTTCTTCACGGCCCCCGAAGGAAACCGTTCAGGTCTGACCCTGATCATGACGTACTCTCCTTCTCGGAACTCACGGGTGCGTCGATGCGCATCAGCTAACTCCTTATAACGTGCGTTGCTGGCCTCGAGGTGGTGATGATGCAGACTCCGAACTAGCTGTGTTGACTCATACCTATGTGAATGCAGTGGTGGTCCTGGACATCCAAACACAGACCTAGCATGCCTATGACTCCTACATGATTGGATAACACGGGGAGGACCTGGATAACCAAAGTTGTATCTATCATGCATGGGTGTCCTACTGAATGTGGTAGACTCATGGGGACTAGATTGCCCAAACTCACTCATGACATTACCCCTATATGATGAGGGACATGGAGAAATATGAGAGAGAGACATGTGTTCCTGGCCTCCTAAACTCTGGCGTCTGGAAGTATGCAAGGTGAGGTGTTGGCTAGCAGGTTTGGATAGGGTGTGATGATATACCTCCTCGACTAGGCGGGGAGGAGAGTATGAGTCGAGAGGCTCACTAGGGAGGGGATCGAATGGATCAAAGAAATGATGACCCCTCCCGACAGGTCCCTTCACTATACTTTCCCATGTGCGACATTCGCCCAGGTGCAGAGGATCACCTTCAGGCGCTCTAATATATGGGGCAAGGGGCTCACAAGGGAGGCAAGGAAAGCTAGGTTCCTCCCTCGGGACCGTGACACCATAAGAGGGGACAAAATCAACCTCCACGGGTATGGGAAAGAATAAAAGGATCTCGGAGGTGATATGTCCTATGGTGTAGACCGAGGTAATAGACCCCAAAGTAGGGAGTGTAAAGCAATGACTATAGGGTTGGTCAGACCCTAAGGTCAACATATAAGTCAACTCCCATTGATAATCTAAACTCCTAAGGAAGTCCTTCACATTTTCAAGAAAGCAGAAGGACCGAAAAGTGGTGTGAAAGGAGTTAAGGGGTACTACCGGTAGAGCTGGTTCCATGGGTGGGTAACAAGGAATCGAAGCATCTAGAGTGGGACCCTTCCTTAACCAGCTAGCTAGAGGCTCTCCCATGATAAGTTTGCCCTCAGGAGACAAGAAAGGCCCTAGATGAGGGTCGAAGGGCGAAGCATCTCCCTCAGGTGGGGATAGGGATTCCTCTATGAAGTAGATGGGACCTTGGCTCTCGATCATGGGTGTTGGGCAAAGAGTGTCGACCCTAACCCCTGTAGGTTCTGGCACGACTTCGTCCTGTCTCGAGAGTGGGCCAGGGGAAGTCGGTGATCCCATAGGAGTGCCCATCCTTTCAAGTTTCTCCCTAAAGAGTTGCAGGAGTTCTGCGAGGGGGAGATCTCTCAAGTTAAGGGCATTCGGGGAGACTTGCTGGTGATCATGAGATTTAGTCTCGGGCCTAGACTCACACACAGGTGGCACCTTGCTCCTCCAACTATGATGTGCTCGGTTGGGGGTAAGAGGTGATGGGCGTTGCAGAGGTTGAGCCCTTACAGTGGCCTTAGACTGGCCGAGAGAGAAAGGAGGAGTGGTAGTGCTCCTCGAGCTATGGGTCTCCGAGTAGGAGGGGGAGCGTTGGGGAGTGTAGATCTTCCTAAGTTCTACCTTCATCTCCTCCCAAGAGTGTATGGGCTCTTGCCTCCAACCTGCCCTAAGACTCACTATGTGATTCCACGCTTCCATGGCTTGAGGTGAAAGTTGCCCCTCGGCAATGTTGACTCTCGTGGAACCATATATCCAATTCTTCTCAAAGTATTTTCCCATGCTAGCCTCCCACCTTAGATAGGCTCTAGGGCTCGATCCATCAAAGCGAAGGTTCTCATCTCGAATGATGTCCAGGAATAGAGGGTCGGTCGGACCCTTGTGGAAGGCTGAGTTGTATGGAGTTGACCAAGTAGGGATAGCCATAAAGATACGCCTGAGGACTCTAAATACACATGCACGCCCTAGGACTATGGAAGGGACATGTAGGACAACTAAGGGATGGGACTAGACACGACTCAAAATGGAGATGAAAAAAAAAAGGGGAAGAATGAGGACTCAAATGCATCTAAAACAAACCTAATGACTCACATGCAACTTAGACAAATCTAATGCCTCAATTGCACCCTAGACAACCTAAAGACTCAAATGACCTAAGACCCCAATTTGTTAGAACAAACTGGTTCCCTAAGCTCTGATACCACTTTGATGCGGGACAGGACCGAAATGGGCTAAGACCTACGAATGCAACAAGTGCGGCCAGCACTCGCACGCCAAAGGCAAGCCGGGCGGCTGACCTCCGTAGCGTTCCTCCGGGTGGAGGCGTCTCTCAACAAGAAACTCAAGCCCAACGACCGTCCCTATGAGGGAAGCGCGGGGATCTCAGCGACTAAGGAGCCGTCGTGCGCCTATGGGAATCTAGTCCGAGCTCGGCGCTCGACTAGGGCCACGGAATGGGTGCTCTCAACTCACAACCACGCGGTGAATAAGAAGCTAGCTAGGAACCTACACACACTCACGCGGCATGCTAGAAAGTATACTAGTAAAGCAAAATGCCAACAGTGAGGAGCTTCGCACGTACCTCCACGCCTAGGCGTGGGGAAGGAACCCCGGCCGAGATCGACAACCCCGATACACGAAGGATGAACAATCAATTCAACCCAATAAAGTGCCCACTCCTCGCAGGGAGGTAACAGGCTACATGCAGAGATTCGGGGCTGCCGATGTACGGGCTGACGGGCGGCACTCGGTGAAGGGTTGGCCGCGAGGAGGACCCGAACGGTGGTCGGCAGGTTCGCAGCAATGCGTGACTCGGCGGTGGAAGCTCCCACGACCTGCTCCGACGTCCGATTGAAGCGCCGTCAGTGATGCCGCGCAGCTAGGTCACGGGAGGAAGCCTCGGCCAAAGGGCGCGCACAGATTCCGTCCGTGGAAGCCGGGGGCGCACCTGCAAGCGGTGACTGGATTCTGCTCCCAGAACTGCGCGCTCGAGCGGGAAAATTCAGAAGAATTAGATCCGAAGGGCGAACGGGGCTCCGCTTGTTGTCGGATGACGAGGACGCAGAGCAGCAGGTCCCGATCGAAGGGTTCGATCAGATCTGGCCGTGGCTGGGAGCAGCAGGCTCTGGAATCCGCAGGTAGTCCTGGCGCCGGGTGGACAGGGCAGACTTGCGCGACCTCACGGGAAGAGACGCCACGAGCAGCTCGGACGTCCGATCGAGGCGAGGTCGGCGGCGTTGGACAGAGGACGAAGAGAGGTACGACCGGTGAAGATCCCACGTCCAAATTCACAGACGTCCATCCTGTGGGATTTTTGCAAGGGGGCGGGCAGAACCAGGCTCGCAGGGAGAGGGGGTCCTGCGCGCGCTGACAGAGAAAATCGCCACGGGTGATGCCAAACTCCGAATGAGGTGAGACCACCTCGCACGCGTCGGTGACTCGTAGAAGATCCACAAAAAAATGGTCTGGTCGCCCAAGGCCTTCACGAACAGGGGGTGGTCGTCGCTGCTCTTGGAGGGGAAATCCGGGTGCACCGAACTAGAACTTGAGAAGGGATAGAAGAGAAAGGGGCCCTCGGCGTCGCACCGAGGGATGGGGAGTCACACCCCGAGCTTGCTCCCGTCGCAGGAGCAAGGAGGAACAGAGGAGGGGGCGCAGCCACCTTCAGCAAATGCTATTTCAATTTCATTCCATAATAATGCTCAAAAGAAAATACAAGCCTTTATATCGGGGGGGGGGAAAGCTAGGGTTTCACCCTTGCCACATGGAGGGGGGGGGGGCGCAAATGGAAGGGGGGGTGCGACCCAGCCCTTCCCCATACAAGGGGGGGGGCGGCCATCCCTCCTCCAATCAAGGAGGGATCAAAGGGAGGGGGCGCCCAAGGGGGGAAAGGGGGGTGAGATGGAATGGGGCAAGGGGGGCGCCCAAAAAGGCAAGTGGAGGGGGCAAGGGGGGGAAGGTGGCGCAGCCACCCAGGATGAGGGATGAGGGGTGCGCCCCAAACCCTAATCCTAAGCCCATTAATTATGGGCCAAGGCCAAGCCCAATAATAAGAAGATAGCCCACTACTCCCTTTACACATAGTCTGCTAATATAAAGAACTAGATAACGTGTCCACGCAGGGACCAAACCTAGGCCCAACATGCCCTCAAATGAGAAGGAAGTTCCACTAATAGATGCCGTAGTCGCCTAGCCAAAGAGATGTTGGCGTGCTCCCTGTGCTCCGTCGAGTGATGCGGCGCGTGTCCTCACCAATCATCCACCTCCACCGTAACCCCTTTACCCTCGAAACCCCTCATTACTCACCGCCCATCAGGGGCCCCATCAACCTCTACTATGCCTCCACCTTTCAAACCCCTAATCATCCACCGTCCATCTGAGACCTCATCCACTCCCACCATACCTCCACCTAACAAACCACTCATCAGAGCCCCTACACCTGCCATCGCCCCTGCTTCGTTAACTGTTCCTCCACCAATACCCCTCGAGCCCCTGCGAAACCCCATATCTAACTCCATAGAGGTGCCGCCAAAACCACAAGCCATGGTGCTCCGTAGTGGAAGTATGTTCCATCGGATTTTTCCCCAACACAGTCTGGTCCCCGAGCAATCTCATCCAGAGAAAGACACCGAAGAACAGCCAGAGGAGTCTATACCCGAGACACAATATGACCTGTTGAAACACTTGGATAAAACACCAGCTCGGATCTCCATTCTCGAGCTAATCAAGAGGTCGAAAACCCATTAGGACGCCTTGATAGAGTATCTTCAGAAGGTTATGGTAAATGGGGATCTTCCAGTGAAGAAGATCTCATCGGTATTGACGCTGACTGATACACAATCGGCTATTATATTTCACCACCATGAGCTTGCCCCCAAGAAGGCTCGAAAATATACTTTGTGTATTGCAGTAAAGATCAATGGGGGCGTCTATAGACCCATGTTTGGTGGACACTGGTGCGTCTATAAACGTGATCTCTATGAGCACCCTCCAATTATGTGGGGTTGACATGGAACAGATAAGGCCTTCATCAATCACGGTTACGGCCTATGACAATAGCAAAAAGCCACCAATGGGGATGGTCATCTTGAATGTAGAATTGGGCCCTGCATCAGTCATTGCGGAGTTCCATATCCTTGATATGGATCCCACATTCAAGGCCATACTAGGCCGCCCTTACATTAAAGTTATGAATGTTGTGCCTTCCACCAATCATCAGTGCTTAAAGTTTCCATACAAGGCTTGGATTATCAAGGTAAATAACATGCCCATCTTTTCTACAATGGATGCTATTAATACCTCTTTGCCTTCTGTTTGGCCGACTCACCGGCCAATTCTTCACTGCTAGATGTGTGTGACCTTCGTCGCGCCCCTTTAACACAAAAGTCGTTTCAGGCATCAAAGTCATGTCATCCTTCCCATTCTAAGGGATGGGAGATCATGAGAAACATTGGCTACCAACAGGGTAAAGGCTTGGGTGCACAGTTACAAGAGAGACTGAGACTGCCAAACAAGACAAGGTTAACCCTTAGAGTCGACCTAGGAATTGAAGGGCCACTTGAAGCATATGAGGAACCTCTTACATGGACCTTGTACTCTCATTTCAGGAAGGGGCCGGTTGTATAGTTGGGGGATTACCCGCAAGAATCACACAGGAAATTGCAGATTGCCTATTTAGCTGAAAGTTGCTCGAGAGCTACAAAGAAGGGGAAGCACGATGACCCGAACTGCGAGTGGAACAAGTGGTTTGATATACATGATATTTTCATTGCGCTACAGCAGATGTTCTCGCCTCCGGACTTGGAGGTGCCACTTTTGATCTCCGAGGTGCCAAAAGGTGTCGTTGACATTATCAAAACTCCAAGTTTTCCGCGCCAAGAGGATGTTGCCATTGACGGATCGCTTTCCGTCACTCTATCTATTCATTCTCCTCAGCCGTTGCTACTGACTTTTTCCTGGGCCAGACGTTTGTCTGATGATATTCCCAGGTCTTCTTCTCTACTCACATTCTTGCGCGGGTTTCTCAGCCCGTGCCGAATTTTCAACCATGATCTGCTCAATGAGCCCAACAGCCCCTTAGCTATAGTCCCCTTCTCTCATTCCCTAAGTTCTTTCAATTGTTTTGTAATTGAAAATAAAAATAAAAAAAATGCTGCTTTGATCGCTTTCACGTCTGTCGCATCACCCTCTGTGCCTAGCTCCCTTTCTTTAATCAAAGGAAGGTTGGATAGTGTAGGAAAAGAATGCCGAGGAAGACCAATTTGCAGGCAACATCGGTGCGAGCTGTAAAGAACAAATTCGGTTGCACCTATAAGTTGGAGTTCCACACCAGGATGAGATCTCGTGAGAAGCTCACGCGAAAGTAGACATGCTGGCGTGCAAGTGAACCTATTCCGCGCCAAGGTGTTGAAATAAGCACGCCAATCTCCGCGTGTCTTTAGCCGGGGCATGCGATTGACCACCTTGCCGCTAAAACCCAACACATCAGCCATGTGATAAAGGGGGCTTTGTTGGAAGATTCTGGAAGTAGTTCGCGCCTCCTCGCAGTGATCAAATTTGAAGTGAAGATCGATCCAGCAATTGAGAAGAAGCATGCACCCATCGGGGGGCTGGCCCATGCTAGAAGCCGTGAGACCACTGTAAAGGTAGGCGAGGATGGCTGGCCCCATTCTTTTGCCCTCCCAGAGTCGACCACCTACCGTCCGCAGCCACCTCGGCGAGCCAGCCACGTCCGACCACCGCGGCAGCCTTGTCCGCTGCACCCTCGCCGTCGTCAGCCCCGCAGCCGCGCCCCGCCGCTGCACCCTCCACTACCGGAGCACCTTGTTGTCGACACCCCCGTGAAGCCCGCCGCTCCGAGCCTCCCTCACCGTCGCCGTCGTCCTCGTCTCCACCTCTGGCTAGCCGACGTTGTCCCCCAACCTCTGCCGCATCGCCGTCCTTGCGTGACCGCCGCTCCACCACTTCTTGCCGCGAGCCACGTCCGCAGCGCCTCCCCGCCGACCGCCTGCCATCGGTGCCGCCGCTGCTGCCTCCACCTCCCATCGTCTTCGTCTCCACCTCCGGGCACCCCCACGTCGTCGCCGCTGTCGCCCTCCCCGCCAGGGACCTCACCGCCGCGGACGACCACTCCCCCTCTCTCCCGCGATCTCCCTTCTCTTGCGTCCACTCTCTCTCTTCTCTCTCCTTCTGTCTCTCGTTTTGTCTCTGCTCTCATCTCTCCCACACGTCCTCTCTCTTCCCCCCATCCCCGATCTCTCTCTTTCTCTCTTTTGTTTTTATCTTATTTATTCTCTTCTCCCTCTCTCACATGTCTCTTTCTCACTCCCTCATTCCCTCTCTTTTCTTCCCCACTCCCTTCCTCTCTCTCGATCTCTCATCTCTCTCAATTCTTTTTTTATTTTTATTTTTTTAATCCCTCTCTCTCACACTCTCTCTTCCTCTCTCCGTCACGGATTCTCTCTCTCCCTCTCTTTTACTCTCTCTCTCTCCCCCTTCGATCTCTTACTCTCTCATCCTCTCCCTCTCTTTTACTCTCTCTCCCTCTCTCTCGAATCTCTCTGTCTCAACTCTTTCTTTTTTTATTATTTTTCATCTCCATCTTTTACTCTCTCTTCCTCTCTCCCTCACATATTCTCTCCCTCCCTCACTAATTCTCTCTCTCTCTCTCTCTTATATATATTAGATATATCTTTTGCTTTATGTTATATTTCTTTTCACTTTTTATCTACTTATTCTGCATTTTTTAGACTGAAACTAAAGCATCCAAAAAACATAAAAAAGCAAGGAGGAGAGCTTTCTCCTCTCCCTCCTTCTCTCTTTCTCACTTTAACTCTCTCTCTCTCTCTTCACTACCTAGTTTGATATATATATAATATAAGGTGGAGATTTCATCACCCTTCCTTAGCCCATAAATCACATTTTCCCTTGCATCTTTGCATGGCCTAAGCCTTAATAAAAGTCAGTAGACATTGGCCCTAGGGTCACACTGTGATTTTAGTATGATTTGAGTTTACCCTCTTGTGGAAACCGGTGCCTAAGGCAAGACGGTCGGACGACAAACGCCTTAAGCAGGCTAGTGGTT
This sequence comes from Amorphophallus konjac, assembly GCA_022559845.1. Classification (NCBI taxonomy): domain Eukaryota; kingdom Viridiplantae; phylum Streptophyta; class Magnoliopsida; order Alismatales; family Araceae; genus Amorphophallus; species Amorphophallus konjac. Next base: position 265,904,035 of record CM040127.1, read on the forward strand.
TGACATAATTAGGTCCCTACGAAAGTAGGGGGAGCCTCCCACTACCCCACCCCTTACCTGGCCGGTGAAAATATTGAGGGTGAATTTAAATTACACTTTAGTCATTCTGTGAAACCCCATTTATAAGTCTAGGTCACATTTAGGTCGTTAGGTAATTGGCATGTTAACTTGTTTGTGTCTGTAAAAAAATAAAATAAAATTTAAAAAATCATCATCTTCTCTCTCTTCGTCTCAGTCAATGTTATTTTCAAAATTTTTTTTGTGGTTTTCTAATCTTAATCAAAAATAAAAAAAGAGAATAAAACAAAAAAGGAGATCAATAAAGGAAAAATAAAGTTAAAACATTGAAAAAATTGAAAAAAAATTTGAACAATCTTTCTGGGATCCAACTTATTTTTAAATGGCCATTCATCTTGGAGGAAAACTCATGCCTATGAAGGAACATTTTTTTCCTTCTACTTATAAACGCTCAACCTGTATTCAACTTCCTGACATTCTGGTGGATCATTATGAGATTGACCCTAGTCTTATCCAGATGCTCCCATCTTTTTATGAGAATCTCAATGAAAATCCTTATAGACATCTAGATGATTTTCTAGAAGTTTGCTCCCTCATCAAAATTCGAAACTTTAGTGACGATGTCCTTAGGTTGATCTTATTTTCACTTTCATTGACAGAGAAAGTAAAATCTTGGTTAAGGAATTTTGGAAAGATCATTAGGACTTGGGAAGTTATGCAGTTACAATTCTTGAGAAAATTTTATCCCATAGTCCGGACCAACATGATTAGAAGGACGATTATCGGATTTACTCAACTTCTGGGCGAGCAACTTCATGAATCTTGGGAGAGGTTGAAAGATTTGTTATGTCAATGTCCACACCATGAGTTGCCCAAATGGTAAATTATGTTTGCCTTTTACGAGGGGTTATCTGATTATGATAGGTAAATGGTGGACATATGTTGCGGAGGGGCGTTCATGAACAAGAATGAAGATGAGGCATATGATCTTTTTGAAATTTTGAGTAAAAATTCGATGAATCATGCCTCAATCTCATCTCATAAACAATCTGTAGGACTTTCCAGACAGACCAAAAATCCAACCCAAACTCACAAGGAAGCCTGTGATTTCTGTGCCAATCTCACTCACCATGTGAGTCACTATCCTACTATAGCCCAACTCCCACTAGTCATCCAAGCTCAAGTTCAAAATGCCTTAGGGTTCTCTCAGCCCAAGTATGATACCCTTTCAGAAGATTCTAATCTTGGCTGGAGTACTCACCTAAATTTACCTTGGACGGACCAACCAATTCAAGCCCATTTGTCTACACCTTCACCCCAAGAAACTCACAAGCAACTCATGTGCAATCAACTTCAGCCCAACTCATCTCACCCAAACATTCAAAGCAATATCGATATTAGGGGTAAGGCCCGGTTACTAAGTTGAGGGGCATTTTCCATGTTTTTTTTTGGCAGGTAGCTTTTTCCTCACGATTACTTTCAACGAATGGGCATAATATCAATCATCACCTAAGTGTTAAGCAAAATTTTCATCATCCTAATGTTTGCCATCTACCAATCTTGTTATTGTGTAATTGTGTGCAAGTTCAATAGAATTTCAGATGTATTCTGAGGAAAAAGCTAAAGGCATAACCAATTAATTCATCCCTTTAACTTCCTACTCTCACAAGTAAGACTCTAAGTCCTATCATAAAAAAAAATTTATCATCACGAAATATGAACATGAAGCACTTGTTAGAGGTGTGATGAAAGGTTGCAAGCATTTTGAGAAATTTATAGCTCAAGTTACCCTCCCAACTTAGGTGACATTATCCTCAATGGCATGAATAATATAGAGTAATGAACAATGTAGACATGAAATTTGTGAAGGAATGATACAACCTGACGGAAGTGAACTTCGACGGACATCAGTGCTTGAATAAAAGGCAATACTTGGCCGTTAATGGCGAGGCATAGGTGCAAAATCTTCTTTCTCCCCCCAACTTATCTTTTATTCACACCTACAAAATAAAAATAAAAAGTCAATAAAAACTTGGACTGCCCCCCAAGAAGTCATTTATTAGCACACGGAAATCACAAAAATTGTGGGTTACCTCCCAAGAAGCGCTAAGTTTAACCTCTTCAGCCAGACGCATAAAAGCTCACTAACCAACGTGTGGCATTCAGAATGAGCCACCAAGTGATCTTGTCCTCCTTCAAATTCCAGCCCTCATACCATTAGAAGACAAGAGTAAGCATGTACGGACTGGGGCTAGAAATATGCAGGACTCGCACATTATTGATTTTAATTTTAACCATGTGTGTGAGCCAATTGTCATGTTTAGGGATCAAGAAATAACCAATGGCTAATAATTTATCAAGATCGGGGTTGAACCTTTGCCCAACATCAACCCATTGTTCTCCTTGTCCTGCATCTTCCTGCCTGACTAACCCTTTTGTGATGACTTCCTCCATGGTAACTTGATCAGACACTAGTGGCTGATGAATAAGATTGGTATTATTAGCCACGTTCTTCTCAGTAACAGCCTCATGAGCAGTAAGGGCAGTAATCAATTAGTTTTCCTGATGGGAAGTTAAATCAAAGGTGAATGTGATTGGCACGTCCCCCTCAGGTCCTAGAATGTTAGTGGAGAGGCTGTATTGTCGGGGGAACCAAATTGGAAGGAAGAGTGAGGCCAGGATCTAACTCATCCAAAGATTCAAACTTCATTGGATAGGGCTCAAGGGTAAGATAAAATGTGAAATTTTCTAACAAGGACCCTTTATCACACTCATCACTCGAATGAACATTATCAATCAAACTTTCCAATAATGAGGTGGAAAGATCAAATGTAAATGTTTCCAGCCCGGCCCTTTCATCATACGTCAGATCAAAGGTGAATTTCTCTAAGACGGACCCATCATCACACTCATCACTCAACTGAAGATTATGAATCAAATTTTCCAGAAATGAGGTCGGTAGATGAAATGTAAATTTTTCCAACAAGGCCCCATCATCATGTTCTTCCAGGGGAGGAGGATATTCAGAATTTATTATCATTAAATCACCAAGATTGTTGATTACAAAGTAATCCTCCTCGTCATGTATATCCTCAATTGAGTTGTGTCGGCCACTATTCTTCACAGTGATATTCTCAATCTCAAAACATTCATAGGAGGGGGTGACGATATCAATATGATCATTCTTATCTTTCAATTCTTCCCCTACTTCCTTCCCGTCCTCCATCATGGTATTACGAGTGCACTCCCCCTCACTCTCAGTAGTTATATCTTGAGCCAAAATAGCAGGCATCAAATCATCATCATCATCATTCACATATGGAGGGGCTTGAACCTCAAGTCGTGTACTCTCAGTCTACTTACCATGGCCCTCCTTCAACCCCTCAATCTTGGGCTTGGTATCCCTATGCTAACCATATAAGTCTCATACGGGTGGTGATAAAGGCAATGCTTGAATGAATCATGGGATTCAAGGCACCCAGTTGGTATGCACCGACGCAATTGTTCAAAACCTGATTGAAGAACACAACAAAGTCAAAGCAGCAATCAGGAGCAGTTGTTAAGAACCAAGAAAGGTCGATGCATAAAGTTCTCGAGTGTTGATCTGGTGACATAGGTCGATGCAACAGTTCGACCATTGCTTTGACGGGTCGGTGCAGAAGCAAATCTTCTGCCTAGACAGAGACAGGTTGATGCATCTTGCATCTACACTAAAATAAGGTCGATGCTTCAGAAAAGTACCTCGATGCACCAAGCATCAGCATTCATCCACAGCATCGACGCGATTGGGTTAACCATGCAACTGAGGTCGATGCATCAGCGTTTAGAAAAGGAACAGGTCCGGAGAGGGGGATTTCTGTAGCCCATCTAAGAGCAGCCAAACTAGGTCCATCAGGACCAAACGAGGCTCAGCTCATCCGAGTGAGCCCCATAGGGCCCACTTATGCTAAAAAGCCCAATAAAGATTACTCGGGATCCCACCCTTCCTCGGCGGCCCTTAGGCTCGGAAGGCCCGAGCGTCAGAATGGAGGAAGACCCATGCCCGAGTTATCCCTTCATCGGGATAGAGGCAAGCGCTCTGCGCCCACTCCGACCTGACTTCATCCGAGCTATGCCTATCGCCCGGACAGGGTTGGCACATTTTACGCTCAGACCGACTGATGATTGCTTATCCACGCTGCCATTGAGAGCCCTGAATGAGCAGGAGTTTATGAGGATAAGGGACCCATGATCCCACAATGAGGACGTAAAGATCCCACGATGAGGACGTAACTCCCGCCTGAAACTCCTCCGCTTACGGGACTCATAAGGTGAGCACACTATATAAATCAGGGACTCCCTCCAGTGAAAGGTAAAGGCAATACACGCCTAAAATCCTCTGAGCAGGAACCACTTCACCACCTTGGTGTTGGGGGATCTCGTGCTCCTCTTTCTACCTCCCTCCATACCTTCCACCATTGCTCTACTGACTTAGGCATCGAAGGGTTTTCCCCAGAGAACCATCCCTGGGTCTCCTGATCCGTTTCCCTTTCTCTGCAGTTCACTATTCGGTGATCATCCTCCCAGCTCAGGACAAGCGCGAGATCACGCCCCTTCATCTGGCGCCGTCTGTGGGAAACGACCAAAGAGCCAGTATGGTGCAAAGAAGTTCAGGGAGGAGGTCCGCCGGTGACAGGGGGAAGGCCATGGTGGCGGCGGGGGGAGGCCCCTCTCAAGCCTCCCAAACCCCCCCCTCCGGTGCTAGCACTCTCGCCGACGGACAGCCCCCTCCCCCCGTGGCATTCACCTCCTTCCCGCTAGCCAGACGGTCTTTGGAGGGTTTGCCTTTTATAGAGGCTTGTGCAGGGTGATCAGCGAAGAACATCTCAATCTCCGCCACCACCGTGTTGAGCTGGTCGAAGCCTCTGATATTGGAACCTAGAAGCTTCTCACTGACTTCTGCCGAGAGACCCCTGCGGCAGATGGTGATTGCATCTTCCGACGTCGGAGGGTTATCGCAGCGCATGCTGACGTCCCTCCATCGCTTGATGAAGTCTAATGCTGTTTCACCCTTCTTCTGTCGAAGGGAACAAAGCTCTGCTAAGGAGACTTTGCGCTCGACCATTTGGAAGCGGTCGACAAACTTCTTCTGCATATCAGCCCAATCAGATACTGAATTGGGCTTTAACCTTGAATACCACTGGAAGGCGGTGCCAGTCAAGGACGTGGCAAAATATTGCAGCAAATATGTCTCTTCCAGGGCTAATTCACCCATGGCCGTCATGTAATAGGCAAGGTGTTCATGCGGAGAGCCCTGCCCGTTGAACTTCTGGAGTTTCGGGCCCTTCGGACAACCAGGCGGAAGCTTCTTGAATTGATGGCGGAGGGGATAAGGCACAATGTACAAATCGACGGTGGCCACCCCCTCCCCATGTTGAGCAAACTTCACCTCTACAATGCGCTCGATCATCTGCTTCTGCGCCATAAGGTTTTCTGCAGCAGGAGTAGCAGATGACCGCACATTAGCTTCATGCGGCAGGACTTCGAAGTCCATCGCCAATGGAAGTCTTGCAGCGGTGATAGAGGCATTGGCCGTGACTGGAGTGGGGGAAGGCTGCTGATCCACTCCAGTCGGTGCCGCCTGAGGCGGGGCAGGAGCCTCCTTTTCGCGCAAGAGTGACTGTAGCAGTTTCTTGAGCTCTTGGTTCTCCCGTCGAAGCTCTTCCACTGTGGGGGCCCGTGGCTCTTCCCTCAACTCTTCTTCGTGCCGGGAGTGACTGTCCTCATCAACACTATGGACGTCTTCCTGGCGCTCTTCTTGGCGTGCCAGCTCGGGCTGAGATGTACCAGCAGCCGGCACTTGTTGTGTTTGTGCCAGACCCCGGGATCCGGATCTTGACCTCCTCGAGTACTGGATAGGTTGGTCAAGGTCTCCCGAGGTGTTCTCGGGCTGTTTGTCGCCGGAGGTGGCGTAACAGGTGAACACTTTGACTGTGTCATCGGTCACCTGGACCACCCATTTTTTCTTGGGCGGTTGTCGCTCCGGCTTAGGCGGCCTCCCAAGTCTGTCAAAGACAGACACTCGAGATGTAGATACTTGAGGGGAGCGATCCTCCTCCGTTTGCGTGGAACTGGCCCACGGGGAAGTCAGCCGCACTTTCTTGCCAGCTCCACGGCGCTTCCCCCCCCGTAGGGGCTGATTTGTAGATCTCGGAGAGACTGAGGCCTCAGTGCTTGTCGGACTCCGCATTCGTCGCAGATCCGACATGCGGAAAGGCTCCTCTGCTCTCGCGCGCCTTATAATTCGGGCCTCCTCCTTGGTGACCCAGATCTTCTTCAGATGGAGCTGGCGCTCCTCCACTTGGTTGCCCTTGGACGGGGAGCTCGTAGCTTGGGCCGTTGTAGAGGGCCCTGGGTTGCCGCCGGTACGGTAGACTTCTTCTTCTTCGCTCCATCCCCCCGGACTTGTCGGAAGGGCTCCAAGCGGTTGGAGGTAGAAATAGTCGGGACATGACGATCCCGTGGTATGATCGGCTCACCTCCATCGAGCCGGATGCGAATATCTCCGACGATTACAGTCTTACCGGAGCGAGAGATAGCCGCTTCGGGCTTTGCACCCTTGCGGCTACGGCGTCGCCCCCATTGGGCAGGAGCGACGGTGGTGGGCGTTGCCCCCGTATGCCATAGGCATATCGTCATCCTGACGACGGCGGCGTTGCCCCCGTTAAGCAGGGGCAACACCTCTGAGGGTGGCCACATTGGAGTTGGGGCCGTTACGACAACGGCGTTGCCCCCGTTGAGCAGGGGCGGCGCCGGCAGTGATTTGATTGACTGAGAAAACTTGGCCAATAGCTAGGGCAGAAGGCCTGACACTTTCGGCCATTGACATAGCAGCCAAGCGGGCTCGGCTGGTTGTCGGGATGAAGGGCTTGACACCCTTAACAGTTGGAGAATTGACCTGATGGACCCGGCCAGTTGATGAAGTAGAGGGTCTGACACCCTCAGTGATTGGTTTCTTGGCCAAGTGAACCCGACCAATCAACGAAGCTGAGGGCCTGACGCCCCAGAGACGACCTTGTTGACCGGACTAACCCGGCAAGTTGTTGAGACCGAGGGCCTGACGCCCTCGACAGTTGTCTTCTTAGCCGAGCGGACTCGACCAGCAATTGAGGTTGAGGGCCTGACACCCTCGATAGTTGCCTTGTCGACCGGGCGGACCCGGCCAGTTGTTGCAGTAGAGGGCCTAACACCCCCAGTGATGGTCTTGTTGACCGGACTGACCCGGCCAGTTGCTGGAGCCGAAGGCCTGACGCCTCCGATAGTTGTCTTCTTGACCGGGCGGACCCGGCCAGTTGATGAAATAGAGGGCCTGACACCCTCAGTGATGGCCGTCACAGCCGTGGCTGAGCTGACCTTAATGTTGAGTAGTGGACAGCGGATCTAGAGGGGAGGGGTGAATAGATCTGCCCTTCTTTTCGTAATGCAACCCTCTATATAGCTAGATAAAATAAATTACAGCGAAATATAACTAACTTAACGAAGGACACAACGATTTGCTTAGCAAGATGATTACGCAATATAGAGATTGAACCTAAGCATGCATCTAGAACGAAGTAATCACATAAACAAACCACAACACAAATGATTTTAAGGTGGTTTGGACTGAATCCCCAGTCCTACGTCCACCCCTCACCAAATCCGGTGAGGCTCCACTAGTGCCACGCACTGAACCGCAAATCGGAAAGACCACTGATTGCCTTCCTACTAACCACCGGTAGAGACGTCAACACCGCAGATCGGAAAACTTCTGATTGCCTTCCTACTAACCACCGGTAGGGACGATCTTCAGTTTCAATCGTTTGTATGAAATGAAAAAGAACAAATATGAAAACACTCAATCATCAAACAAGATATAGAATATGCTCAAGAAGAAAAATCTTGTCTGAGATTGCTGGAGCTTGAGTTGGATGCTTCAATGGTGTCTTCTTCCTTGAGAGATGATCTTCCTTGAGTTGATGAAGAAGACTATGGATGTAACTTGGATCTTTCTTTTGATCTTCTTGAGTTGATGAAGAGGTTTGAGGATGCAGTTTAGATCATCCTTGAGATGATGAAGATGATGAAGGATGCAGCTTTATCTTCTCTTGGATTGGGCTTGATCTCCTCTTCAAGTAGCTTGAATCACTTGAGGATTTGATGAAGAACTTCTTCCCGGAGTACTGTTCACGGCTACAGTACTCAAACTCCTCTCACCCTTGTAGCCTCCTTTGATCTCCCTTGGATTCACAAATGATCAACTAGGGTTTCTAACCCTCTTGCATGTGTTTTATAGCCTTTGAATGGTCCTTAGACATCCCCCAGACCAGATCCACAATCTATGGAAGATTGGGTGACTTTGGGGTTAAACAAATACAAGGAAAGGGGCTGGCCTCGAGGTGGAAATCGAAGTCAAACATGGCTGCATCGGGGCTGGCGATCGACCGGAGGTAGGTGGCGGTCGACCGCTACTGAAAAACCTGCAAACGGATGGTCCTTGGGAATTTCGGTCAACCGCTACTAGGCTGGCGGTCGACCGCCACTGAAAGAACAGCAGCCGGTGGGCTGCTGGCTGGGGCGGTCAACCGCCCCTGTGCTGGCGGTCGACCGCCAGCTGGGCAGACCCTGGGCTTTCCCGGGTCGGTCCGTTAACTGCTTTAGCTCCATCGCTTGACTCCTTTAATAGCCCGTTCATGTCTGTGACATCACCCTTGAAGATTCCTTTAGCTGCCCCCTTGACCCCCGCGACCTGACCGCGCAGGTCGATCCGCGTACGAGGGCGCAACATTGAGCTTTCACATTTGCCATCTCCACTTCATTCCTTGGCAATTCATTGGCATATCTGTCATGAACAAAACATCACATATGTTAGTCATATGAGAGTTAAAGCAATAATGACTTGTAGTCTTTAGCTATTATTAAAACCAAGAATATCCAATAACTCAAATGACCACAAGATGATGTCGAATGACCCAAACCATAGGAAGACTCAAATGATCACATGGGCACAACATTCTCCCCCTTTTTGATGATGGCAACACTGTGAGTCATTATGTGACAGTAATATCCAAAATGGCAAAAGTTATAACAAATGCAACATATGCAGCTCAAGATCCATGATAGTAATACTATGTGAATGTAATTATGAATGCAGATATGAATGCTATGCAATTATGCAAACCCCATCACATACACATATGAGATACACAAAGCGCACAACGGATTCTCCCCCTTGGACTCTCCCCCGTACACAATTCACTCATCCCCCAATGACAACTCACAAAGCAAAGGACGACTCACAACAAAATATTTTCCCCTTTGACAGCAGCAAAAAGGAGGGATAAGTGAGAGAAGCGACAAATGTCGGTGAGACCAGTTCTTAAAGGAGTGGAGAGCAAGCCATTATATGCAAACTTGAAACATACCGCGAGCAACATATATGGTTCAAAGCTAATAAAATCTGAGATCATCAACAGAGTTCGAAAAGTAGCTACATCCAAGATTTAATAGAAATGAACCAAAGGTGCATATCATGGCAGTGTTTAACCTTCCCTTGTCTTATATATCCATATTCAATAACTACAAAGGGAATAACAAAAAAACTAGTATTGAGGCTAAACAATCATGACTAAAGCATGGAATTTTATGAGTTCAACAAATTTGATTTTCAATATCTTTTGAATTTGAAGGCACATGACTCATATTTTACGAGCAATCAAGTCTAGTATATGCCTCTTAGCCGTAAGAATATACGTTGTTTAGACGCCAGTATCCCTAGGTAGTTGGCAAGACTGACGGTTATGCTTCAGAATGAATAGAGATAGCAAAGGCACGTCATGACATATCCAATCTCATTTCTGTGATGAGAAGATATATTTCTCAGTAAGTATGCCAGTGCTCTGCCTAGAGTCCCAATATAATTAAGACAGAGATAACAGGGGCACATCATGACATATCATTCGTCACTTGATTTGATGACGTGAGATATTTCTCCGTGCAACAATATCATTGCTCTGTCAAATTGATTTTCAGGAATTCCAGCTCATCAAGATGTTTAGAAACAATACTAAGCTCTAGAGTATCACCAAGATTGTCATGACGTTTGGATTTTCAGATATCAGGATAGTCATGCAAAGCACAATATGCAATCTCTAGTTAAGGTCTATTAAAATCACAGAACATAGATGATTTCAGAATAAATATTTTTGAACTTCAAGGAAATCATTAAATCTAAACCATTTTCATTGGATGGACAATCATCAGGGCATATAATAGAAAGCTCTTATGCCGTAGTTCTGCCAGTGAAGTGCAGATTGCAAGAGGTTAAGAGAATCAACAAAACTCCCCCTAAGGATATGCAATGGATACACGAAGGAGTTATGTTTGCAATCAAGTGGAATGACGAATGTCAATGAGAAGTTGACTAGAACCATGCAGTGGTTGACCTGATCAAACATGAATTTGACAGACATAAAATGCATGACCCAACACATGGTTGTACACTTATTAAATGCAACAGAATGAAGATGAAACATATGCATGAATGCTGCAAAGAGACAACTCCCCCTTACTATATGGCCTATATGCGACAGTGACGTATGGTACTTGGCGGAGGTGAAATCTCACGCATATTGAGTGCTTCTAGGCAAGCATAACCTGTCTTTCTATATATCAACATTTAATATACCATGGCCATGCAAGAAGGATGCTACACAAACCATGCAATACATTATGACCATGAAATCAATTTTATTATGCATCATGACTATATGCAATGCTACACCATATGCAAAATGACATATTTACATATAAACAATGCATGGACACCAATCTGTAAAAACACACAACTAAATTGAACAAAGTCATCATTTCAATTTTTATTGGACTGAGGCCGGCAAAGACCAAGCTCCCTTCTGAGTGTTAAAAACCTGTCATTACACAAGGGCTTAGTGAAAATATCAGCAATTTGATTTAGAGTATCAACAAAATGCAGTTCAAATTTTTTCTTACCGACCTCATCTCTAATGAAGAGATGCCTAATCTCAATATGCTTAGTCCTAGAGTGCTGGACTGAATTGTTTACAAGGTTGATAGCACTAGTGTTATCACACAGAATCGGGACACAACCAAGATCCACTAGGTAGTCTTGGAGTTGGTGTTTAATCCACAACACTTGGGTGCCACAGCTCCCCGCAGTAACATATTCTGCCTCTGCGGTTGAGAGGGCAACCGAGTGTTGTTTCTTGGAGGCCCAAGAAACTAAACACCCTCCTAGAAACTGGCAATAGCCACTAGTACTCTTACGATCCAGTTTGCATCTAGCGTAGTCCGCATCAGAATAAGATATAAGAGATAAGTCACATGATGACGGATACCACAATCCCAAATCTTGAGTGCCGGCAAGATATCTAAGGATACGTTTGACGGCAGTCAAGTGGGATTCTCTAGGACTAGCTTGAAATCTAGCACAAAGGCATACACTAAACTGGATATCTGGTCGGGATGCAGTCAAGTAAAGCAAAGATCCGATCATACCTCTATAGATCTTTGCATCCACTAATTTACCATTTTCATCTGAATCCAGTGATGTTGTGGTGCTCATAGGAGTTGTAATGATTTTGATGTTCGTCATGTCAAATCTTTTCAGCAGCTGCTTGATGTATTTGGCTTGACTTATGAAGCAACCATCTTATCCTTGGTTGACCTGCAAACCGAGAAAGAATTGGAGTTCTCCCATTAGGCTCATCTCAAATTCGCTAGTCATGAGGTTAGCAAATTCCTTACACATTTCAGATTTGGTAGAACCAAACACAATATCATCAACATAAATTTGAACAATCAAGATGTTCTTACCTTGCTTCTTGGTAAAAAGTGTTTGATCTACCTTACCTCGTGTGTACCCTTTTTCAATGAGGAACGAGCTTAGTCTCTCATACCAAGCTCTTGGTGCTTGCTTAAGTCTATAAAGCGCCCTGTCTAGCTTATATAAAAAATCTGCATGGTTAGAATTTTCAAAGCCAGGGGGCTGCTCAACATAGACTTCTTCTTTGATCAAGCCATTCAAGAAAGTACTTTTCACATCCATTTGGTACAGCTTTATTCTAAAAGAGCATGCAAAGGTAAGTAAAATTCTAATGGCTTCGAGTCTAGCAACTGGGCTATAAGATTCATCAAAGTCTACCCCAAACTCTTGATTATATCCTTGGCCCACCAATCTAGCCTTGTTTCTTATTATCTTGCCATCCTCACTGAGTTTGTTCCTAAAGACCCATTTTGTGCCAATGACAGATTGTGATGAAGGTCTAGGAACAAGATGCCAAACTTTATTTCTTTCAAATTGGTTTAACTCGTCTTGCATTGAATTTATCAAGTTTTCATCTTTTAATGCTTCATCAATGTTTTTGGGTTCAAGCTGAGAGACAAGAGCAAGTTGGTCTAATTCTTCCACAATTCTAAAATGTGACCTTGTTCTAGGTGGGTCATTCAAGCTACCAATGACATTTTCTAAAGGGTGATCCTTAAGAATTCTAATGTTTGTAGAATCATTACCTTCTCCTGGAGTTTGATCCCTTGAATTGCTTGATTCAGCTCGGTCACCATCTTCTTTTGTTTCTTCTCGTGGAGGATCACTCTTATTCTTCATGCTTAGGAATTCTCCATCTTCATGATTTTTCCTGCAAGATTTGTCATTGTTAGAATCATCATGATATTCATCAAAGGAAACATGGGGTGATTCTTCCACAGTTTGACTCTTAATGTTATAAATTCTATAAGCCCTAGATCTATCAGAATATCCAAGAAATATACCTTCATCGCTCTTGGGCTCGAATTTATCTAAATCTCTTTTGTCATTATTGTGGATGAAGTATTTAGATCCAAATACTTTCATGTGTGTGAGAGAAGGCTTTTTACCTTTCAGCAACTCATAAGGAGTCTTTTTGGTGTGTGGCCTTACCATAGAGCGGTTGATAATATAACATGCCGAGTTTACCGCTTCAGTCCAAAATTTCCTTGGAAGCTACCGTTCGGCAAGCATGGTTCTTGCCATCTCTATGAGAGTTCGATTTCTTCTTTCAACTACACCGTTTTGCTCTGGGGTTCTTGGTGAAGAAAATCGGTGTGAAATGCCTTCAGCCCTGCAAATATTATAGAAGTCAGCATTTTCAAATTCACCACCATGATCAGATTGAATGTTGGAGATTTTGAACTCACCGTCCTGCTTTATCTTCATGTAGAGTGCCTGAAACTCATCAAAAGTATCATTTTTATGTGTGAGAAAGAAAACCCATGTGAACTTAGAAAAGTCATCTACCAAGATATATCCATATTTTCTACCACTTAAACTAGCAGTTCTGGTTGGACCAAACAAATCCATATGAATCAGCTCAAGTGGTTTAGATGACATGTTTGCAGATCTAGCCTTGAAGAATTTTCTTGTTTGTTTACCTAGGGCACATGCATCACACAATGTATTTTCTTGTTTAAAAGAAAGTTCAGGCAACCCATTCACCATTGAATGCTTTAACAGTTTATGTAAGATATTGTTGCTAGCATGACCTAGTCTACGATGCCATAACCATGCAAGCTCAGATTTTGGTGCAGCAAGATAAATGTTTAAATGAGCAGGATCATCTAAGTCAATCATGTAAACATTGTTAAATGAGCAGGATCAGCTTAGGGCCCCCTGGCTGGTCCGCGTAAACCCTTTTCCCTCTCTCTCAGCCCGTAACCCAAGCACTATTCCATTGGGTTTACGTGGACCAACTCACCCCCCCTGGCTGGTCTGCGTAAACCCCTTGTGACCATTCATCTTCCCCTATAAATTTCCCTTGGGATCTCAAGGGGTGGGGCATCAATCCAATACAAAGCATCTAGCAATACGCAAGATCGTCCGGCACCTGGCAAGCACAAGACTTCGAGCGCGGAGCAAAGGAGAATTGTGTGTGGGTGACTTGTTCGGCAGTCTACTACGCCGGGGGTATGTCGTTCGCGCTCCCCTCACGCCATAGGTAGTCGTCACACACAAGTCGACACCCACCGTGTGTGAGACGTTGTGATATGGGCAGACGTCCCCTCATGCCGGGATTCCCCCTCGCACGCCCGTCGGTCGCAACCACTCGCGTGCCATGACGTCATGCTCACTCATAGTCACGAGGCCAAGTCCGACCGCTCAACTCGAGCCGCGTCCGACCCTTGTCCAGATGCCGGATCGACGGATCCCCTCAGTTATCCAGTTGTAGGCCCCCGTTTGGCACCACAGTCGCGGCCCACGCCACGGGAGGACCCCTCTGTAAAATGCACATGTGTGTATTCATCACGCATCAACCCGGGGACCGACTAGCACGTCGGAATTGTCCCGTGGCATGTGCCAGTTGTACTTTGGCCATTACGGCTTTCCCGTAAAGAAATACGCGTCTCAGTACAACACCGCCGATTGGACGAGTGCCCTCGCACCCGCGTCCCGACATTCAATCTCCTATCTATATCCTTCGGCATCCGTGCCTAACACTCCACCCCCAACAAACACCCCTCAGTCTAACACGTACCCCTAGCTGCTAAATGCGCCCGGCCCTACACCCATGGCTTCAGACACATATACAGACTTTTCTTCAGCATGGAACGAAGGTATTCCGATTCAATCCGATGTAAATAAACACCGGTTGCTTGCGGCCGGTGGGGAAAGACGTCTTGTACACGATTCCTGCAATCGCCTACGCACTCGCACCCATGGAACCCCTTCTCTCCACGTGTCGCCCGATCGCCTGAGCCCACGTGCCGCGCCCTGGTGGCGCTTCCCCGGTCAAATCTTGGTTCCATGAGTGATTGTCGAGAGATCGACTGGCACGCCCGCACCCTGTCCGATTAACCCTTAGCCCGACATTCCCGTGCCATTCCGCCCCTTTCGACTTTCCGTAAAAGGAGAGTGCCCTGTACCACCGTGAGAGGCATGCACCCGTAAGGAGGATACCTGAGATACATCAAACTCCCGTATTTTCCTTCCCCGCTGTATTCCTTCCTTCACCCCAGTTAACCGGCATAAAAAATGCGTGCAACAGAGAGGATGGCACGTCCGGTGGGACGTCTCCCTCCTTCCTTCTTTTTGCTGAAGAAAAGTCTGTGCCAGGCCTGAAGCCCGGTGCCCTTTCCCTGTCCTTGCAGGAGAGGCAGAGGAGGGTACTCGTGCGCATTCTCCAGCAGCCTTCGGTCCGCGTTCTGATCGTCGGGCCGCTCTCAGCGGCTATCAGCGACTGTCGCCTCCGTCGTCTCAACACTCTGGCAACTATGGCGGCCGTCACCTACGGTCCCAACGTCATCGCCACCCATGCCCGGGTTGGCTACTTGGCGACGCCCCGGTTATCGGATCGCCCTACTTTCTGGGTGTGATCCCTGTGGCTTCTTCTCAGCCAACTCCAGTCTTTCCGGTGGCCCCTGCGGCCAATGCGCCATGCGCGCCTCCAGCTCCAGTGTCCCGCCCGAGTGCCGGGCGCCGGACTGTCACTGCAGGCCCCTACAGGGCCCCCAGATCAACGCCGGTCCGGGTGAACGTTAGCTCCCGAGGCCAGCCTCGTCCGATCTCCAATGCGGGCCCCGCGCCCCGGACTTCGGTCACCATCTCAGCATCTTCCTCGGGTCCTCAGCCCCGAGCCCCAGCCAAGCCGACACCCAACATGGGCTCCCTGCCCTGGGTCCACGGCTTCCCAGCATCTTCCTCGGGTCCTCAACCCCGAGCCGCAGCCAAGCCAGCACCCAACATGGGCTCTCAGCCCCGGGTCTACGGCTTCCCAGTATCTTCCTCGGGTCCTCAATCCCGAGCCGCAGCTAAGCCAGCACCCGACACGGGCTCCCTGCCCCGGGTCCACGGCTTCTCAGCATCCGCCTCGAGTCTTCAACCCCGAGCCCCTGTAAAGCCGGCACCCAACACGGGCTTTCAGCCCCGGGCTTACGGCTTCCCAACATCTGCATCGGGTCTTCCACCCCGAATCCCGGCAAGGCCGACAGTCAACACGGGCTCACAGCCCCGAGTTTACGGCTCCCCAGTCATGCACTCGGGACCCCGGTCCCGCGCTCCAGTCAAGCCGGCTCTCCCCGTGGGTCTTCCACCAAGAGGGTAGCTCTTCTCAGCACCTTCCTCGGGCATTCCGACCCGAGCCCAGACTACGCCGGCGCCCACCACGGGTCCTCGACCAAGGGGCGTCGACACCCCGGCACTTCCAACGGCGTTGCCTCCCGGTGCAAGAGTGTCATCTCGAGCCTCGGCGACACTCTTATCGGCGCGGGCGAAGGCTTACACCCGAGTCACCCAGCTATTGACTCCCGGTGCGGGTTACTTACCCCGGGGACCGATTCCGGCACTTTGGACCGACGGCTTCATCTTGCCGATCGTTCCGGGCCATGTTTTCTCGGTCTACCATCTTGGGGCGGAGTCATCCTCAGCTCCTCAGAAGAAGCGTCGCCATGGCCGCAGAAGCAGGCGACTCACTGCTGCAACCGACAACTCCGGCAAGACGGTCCTTGTCAGTGACCTGCGGATCCGTCTCGACGGGGGTGAGCCAATTATACCCCGAGAATGGACTGTTCCCACCATCCCCACTTCCAATCATTTTGACCTCTTACGTCAAACCCGAGAGGACGGGGCGAAGCTCAAAGGAGCGGGTTCCTCGGCGGCAGCCCGGGGGCACCCACCACAGCAAGACACACGGCCTCCCAAGATGACTCGTCGGAAAAACGGCGACAAGGGAGACCAGCAATCAGACCTGAGAAGAATCTGGGTCACCCCAGAGGAAGCTCAAGCTGTTCGAAGGGTGCGTATCACCAACCCCCTGCGAGCACTCAGACGCGGCATCAAACGGGATGCGGCTGGCCTTACAGTAGCACAGTCTGACGATGCCCAGTCGTCCAATGTCCCCCGCTCAAGCAAGCGGAGGCAAAGGCGAACCCGTCCTCGGGCCATCCAGCAACCTGTCCAGGGTTCTCCTCCGACCAACATCGGGAATGAGCCCCCTCTGCAACGCATCTCAGTCTTTGACAGACTAGGGACGCCTGTCCGCCCCGAGCGACACCCGCGCAGGAAGCGGACGGCCCGATTTATCAATGATGTTGTTTGAGTGTTTGCGTGTTACACCACCAAACACCAGCCAGACACCCAGTCTGACGATTTGAACTAGCCCCTGTCTCACTTCAGGAGGCCGCGCCATCAGGCTCCGCCACCTCCTTCAACAGGTCACATCGGCACTTCTGCCGGACCGCAAGCGTCGGAACGCTCAGAAGAGGTCCCGGTGGAAGACCGCGACCCCCCTATCAATGCAGAGCCGGTCAACAACGACCCGCCTGCAAACGAGATTCAGGAAGTGACCCTCAACACTCTAATGAAGGAGAACCAGCATCTGAAGGCCCTTCTGCAAGACCTTCTCTAGGAGCGAGACCTTCATCCTCAGCAACCTGTCAGGCCTCAGGCCAAGGCACCAGTACCCCCGATGGCTCACGACGTTGCCAACACTTCAACGGCGATTGCCCGAACCCCGTTGGCAAATGGGTTTGGCATGCCCCCGGTCGAGACTCAGCCACGAGCCTCCAATACGCCAATGCCAGAAAATCTCTTGGCACAACGCCAGATGATCGAGGGCATTGTCGAGACAAAGCTCACCCAGTATGGTGAAGGGACGGTCACGGTGGACCTCTACAGTGTACCCTACCCGCTTCACCACCAGTTGAAGAAGCTTCCTCCATAATACTCCAAGCCCCCGAAGCTGCAAAAGTTTGATGGGCAGGGGTCGCCACATGAACACTTGGCCTACTATGTTACGGTCATGGGTGAGTTAGCATTGGAGGAATCCTATCTCCTCCGCTACTTCGCCACTTCGCTCACAGGGACGGCCTTCCAATGGTACTCCCGCCTAAAGCCTGACTCAGTCATCGACTGGGCGGATCTCCAGAAGAAGTTCCTCGACCGATTTCGAACGGCCGAGCGAAAGGTCTCCTTAGCCGAACTCTGCTCAATTCGGCAGAAAAAGGGCGAGAGCGCCCTCGACTTCATCAAAAAGTGGCGAGACCTCAGCATGAGGTGCGTCAATCCACCCGTCCAGGAGGACGCCACCACTATATGTCATCGAGGTCTGGCGGCCGAGGTCAGCGAAAAGCTTCTCGGCACCAATATCAAAGGCTTCGACAAGCTCAATTCGACAGTTGCCGAGATAGAGATGTTCTTCACCGACAACCCGAGTTATACAGCAACAAAGGGTAAACAAGCGCGAGAACGCCAGCCCGGTAAGGAGGTGAACATCATAGAGTTCACCCCTACCGCTGAGGCCAGTAAAGCGGCCGAATCCAGTGGCTCTGACAAAAAGCCAGCAGACAAGCCGGCTACTCCTTCTTTCTCAGAGCGTATGAAGACACCATTCTCCTTCAAGAAGGAACATACGAAGATGCTCTTCGACCTTTGCATGGCTCAGAAGATTGTCGAACTGCCAGAAATCCGCAAGCCGGACGAGGCCCTGAAGACCGACGATCCCAGTTACTGCCTATACCATCGCATGCTGGGTCATTCAATTGAAGATTGCCACGTCTTCAAGGCTCAGGCGCAGAAGCTGATCTGAGACGGCCTAGTCAAGATGAAGAGCGGTCTCGTTGATCCTCCGCAACCACATACGTGGGCCAGGCCAGCTAAGGCAGCACGCGTGGCTCACCCCTCGGCCAATGTCATCCACATGATGGTCGCATTCTCTCTTTCTGACGACGAATCAGAAGAGCCCATCGCCAGTCAAAGGGAACGTTAGATCTCGTATCTAGGGTGGAGGCCTTGGCATGATCGGAGACCTCTCTCCTTCCCCAGGGAGAGAACCCGGTGACTCTTCGATATCCTCGTCGAGACTGGGCAAATCATGCCCCGCGACTCGCCTCCTGGCTACACCCACTGGGATCGTAGTCACCCCCAGTATTGCCCCTTCCACGCCAGAATCTGCCATCCGATCGAGTCCTGTGAGTAAGTCCGATACCTCATCCAGGAACATATCCAATGGGAGCAGATCGATGCGGAAGGAAACTCCATGTCGCTCTTCAGGCTTCGGCAAGCTGTCGAAGAGACCCTGAGCATCGCCAGGGATGCACCGGAGCGGCCAGACTCTCCTCAAGAAAATGGGCACGGGCTGCCTTACCAGCATCTTCCAGAATGGCTCGAGTTCCGGACTGACAACCAAGAAGCGCTCGAGCGACTGCGAAGACATAGAGAGCAGGAGGCCAGTCAAGAGACGGAGCCGACTAACCTCTCGGTCAACGTCATCCATTCTCCTGTTCCTTTGGTCCATGAGGACTCTCAGGCACCAACAGCTATCCAGCCAACCCCAGCCACTTTGGCCGTGCAATGGCGGGAGCTAAAGTCTCTCCCTTTCCCTGAAGAAGACACTGCCATGCTCTTCCGGGTCCTTCTCGACCGGGAGGACGTTTTAGTGGGAGAGACGATGACAAGCTCTTCAGCTCTTTCTTGTTCTTCTCCCGTCCAATCTCCGCCATCGACAGCCGCGGATAGGAAGGGAAATCAAAAACAGGGTGAGGCCCCACCTCAGCCTCGTGACACCTCCTCAGCGGGGGGGGCCGTCCGGTCCTCTCCGCCTACATGTTGACGCAATCCGAAGTACAAAGAAGACATCTTCGGAGTCTTCAGCGGCTTCGATTCAAGTGGTGGGCCCACCGCCACAAGGTTCCTCCATTTCGCAAAGTCGGGATAACTGTGCAGAGCGACAATGTCCCGCGACACTATCATTGGTCGCCAGGCCTAGCCCTCAGCATGGTTACAAAGGCAAGACTAAGGAGCAGGACGACCAGTGCCCTTCTCTGTCCGCTCCTCAACAGAAGCCGCCGCCACCGCGGGTAAGGCATCAAACCGCGCATATGTCTTCCAACACTGGTCCCAACGTACCGGTTCAGCAAAAGACATCTCCACCGCCACCGCGGGTAAGGCATCAAACCGCGCATATGTCTTCCAACATCGGTTCCAACGCACCGGCTCAGCGAAAGACATCTCCATCGCCACCACGGTTAAGGCATCAAACCGCGCACACGTCTTCGGATGCCAGTACCAGCCTACCGACTCCTCGTAGGCTCCCATCGCCACCGCGGGTAAGGCACCAAACCGTGAACACGTCTTCGGACGCCAGTCTTGTTGTGACTCCTCTGTGTTGATGATGTTGACAATAAGCTTTACTTCATTGGCAACAGCTTGTTTTGATTGATTGGCAACTGTTTATGTTTTGATGAAACTATCTTTATCAGATTGTCTGTGTGTTCCATGCAGTCAGAGTCTATACATCGTCATGCACACACACACACAGGTCTACACATTGCACACACACACAAGTCAACACACTCAAAGTCTATACATTGCATTGAAGCATGCACGTAGACTCTATACATTACTTTGTGTTGTGTTTGTGCATCGTTTAGAACACAAGTCTATACATTCAAATGGCCTGTCTGCACGCTAAAGTCTGTACAGAGTTTTTGTCTATTTGACCAGTAAGTCTGTACATCAATTGCAAAGTCTGTACATCGGACTAAGTCTGCATTGGCTAAGTCTATACATCGTCCGTCTCACTTAGCGTCTTATGCATATATGCTAAGTCTATAGATTGCAGCATGCATTGTCTCCAAGTCTGTACAGCGTCTAGCGTCTCATACATAGTCTGTACACTCATTGCCAGCATGTCTGTACATCGCCTTGGGCATGGCAAAGTCTATACATTGCTGCATTGCTCGCACAGGCAATGTCTATACATCGTGTTGCAAGCATGCATTAAAGTCTGTACACTGCATTGCACGAGCTGAAGTTTACACATTGTCTTGTTGCACGCACTTGAAGTTTGTACATTGTCCACTTGCAGTATTAGCACAAGTCTGTACAGCCTGTGTGCTTCATAATGCCATGTCTATACATGCTCGTCTTACTTAGTGTCTCATGCTAAGTCTGTCAGCACACACAAGTCTATACATTCTTGGCAGTTCAACGTCTCATGCAGTGTCTCATGCAAGTCTATACATTCTTGGCAGTTCAGCATCTCATGCAGTGTCTCATGCAAGTCTGTACATCGTCTGTCAGCGCTTACAAGTCTATATAGCTCACCAAGTCCATACACTGGCTAGTCTGCACAAGTCTGCAAGTCTATACATTGGCTGCTGCATGCTCATCGAGTCTGCACATTTGATAGTGGCAAGTATGTACATCGCCCAGTGTCATGCATTCAAAGTCCACACATGCACACACTTAGTTTGTGCATTGTGCTCTCATGCTTTAACACTAAGCATTGCAATGTCTATATACTGCTGTCACATGTACACCAAGTCCACACATCTGTTGACGGCACGTCTATGAATTCATCTTCAATGTACACACTTTGCTTGATGCATTCTACATTACACATCAGCAAGTCTGTACAACGTCTGCATAGTGAACATGAAGTCTGTACAATGGTCGATGGCATGTTAGTGCATTCAGTTTTGTTGTGCATACTTCACCTTGTGCACACTGCATTACACTTCAGCAAGTCTATACAATGTCTGCACATTACATACTATAAAGTATGTACAAGGTTTCAACCTTAAACTGATAAGTTTCTTCGACTGTCTGACAGGGACTCTTTGCAGAGATTGATGACATGGCTCGTGATCCAAGGATGGACGAGGTGTCCAGATTGTGACACGTGGAATGCAGCCCAACCAGGATGCTGCCATGTGGTCGAAATTCCTCAGATCTGGAAAAAGCTCTGGGCGGGAAATGTGGAAGCCACACACCCTCTTGCTTGCTGCTGCTATAAATGGAAGTCTTCTTCCTCAGAAGAAAGCTGATCGATGAGGTGAAGGCTAGAGAGCAGAGAAGCTCGAAGCAGCAGAGAGCCACTGAGAGCAGAGAAGAAAATTCATGATCCAGAGAGAAGAAGAAAAAGAGAGAAGAGAAGATTGAGAGAGTTTATTTGAGAGGTTGTTACTCAGACTCTTGGTTCAGATACCAGAGCTGAGTTTTGCTCATTGAGAGCTATATTCCCCTTTGGGCTTTCTTGTTTTCGTATGTTTCTGTTTTTGTTTTTCGAACTCTTGTTTTCAAGCTGTGAGTCAGCGTTTGCAGAGGTGCTGCCTCTGGACGGGGAAGCTGTAATCCCCAGCGGGTTTGCAGAGGTGTAGCCTCTGGACAGGTTAAGCTGTAACTCCTCAGCAGGCGAGACTAGGTCTCGGACAGCAAGCTGTGAAGCTCAGCCGTTTGTAGGCAAGCTGTGAAGCCCAGCTGTTCAAGCTGAGTCAGCGGAATCCACACTCTAGTTGGAGTGTGGGGTGGGCGTAGATCTCTGGATTGAGATCGAACCACCTTAAAATTGCTGTCTACTGTGCGATTGCTTGTGGATCTTGTGATTTCATTGTGCTCCTTCGTTTGTTCAACAGCTGCTCGTTTTAATTCCGCATTAGAGTATAACTATGTTCTTAATTTAGGCAATCGATCTATTCACCCCCCTCTAGATCCACTCTCCGTGGTAATAGAGTGCTTCCATCTAACATAACAGTTGGTATCAGAGCCTAACTCTTCTACAGGGACTTACCGCCCGAAGAGGAAAGGCACAGATGGATGCTAGAGGAATGATCGCTGAAGGACACTCAACCACCAAGCCCCCTTTCTTTGATGGATCGAATTATGCATACTGGAAGAACCGTATGCAAGTCTTCTTGAGGGCGAAAGACTACGAGATTTGGAAGGTAGCCAGTAAGGGACCTTATGAGCTGTCCCCTAACGAGGATGTCTGGACCAAGGGAGAGATCAGAAGGTCCACTCTGAACTGGAGCGCCATAAATGCTATCCAGTGCTCTCTGCACCCCACAAAATTTTCTCGTGTATCGGCTTGCAGTTCAGCTAAGGAGATGTGGGATGCACTGGAAGTTATCCATGAAGGGACTTCTCAGGTTAGAGAGACGAAGGTGAATTTTCTAGTGTCAGAGTATGAAGCCTTCAAGATGAAGCCCAACGAGACCATCAAGGAGATGTACGCTCGATTGACAATCATTACTAACGGTCTCAGAGGTCTTGGGAAGACACAGACAGAATATGATATAGTAAGGAAGATTCTGCGTTCCCTGACTCATCTTTGGCACACCAAAGCTACTGTGATGGAAGAGTCAAGGGATCTGCGCAACACCAGGGCAGATGAGTTAATTGGTTCGCTGATGGCGTATGAAATAAATCTGCCAAAGATAGAGGAAGCTGAGAAGAAGAAGAAACCAATTGCTTTGAAAGCTGGTGCCAGCAAATCTAGCCAATCCAGCTCTAGTGGATCATCATTCGAGGAGAGCCTGACTGGAGAAGATATAGAACGTAATGAGATGGCAATGATCACCAGGGAATTTAGGCGGTTCCCCAGGAAAGAAGGAAGGCGATTCAGCCGAAGGAACCATGGTGGCGGCCGACGGGATACAAGGTATAAATATAATCCTGCAAAGAAAACTGAAACTAATACATGTTACCAATGCAGGAAGACCGGCCATCTGAAAGCTGATTGTCCATAGAACTAGAAGCACAAGGACAAGTCCAAGAGAAAGAACACTAAAGGGAAAGCCATGGTGAGTACCTGGAGTGATGAGGGCGAAGGGTCCTTCAGCAGCAGCTCAGACAGTGAGGGAGAAGCTGAAAAGCCCATTTGCCTTATGGCAACAAGCTCTGAAGACAGAGAGGAAGACTCAGATGAGGTATCCTCTCGATTCGATAATTTCACTATTGCTGATCGGGTAGATGCCTATCATGACATAGCTGATAAAGCAGATGATATCAGAAAGGAAAATAGGCATCTAAGAAGAAATATAAATTCCATGCAAAATGACACAACTCTAACTAATAAAATTGCATGCCTTGAATCAGAGAAAAATAAACTGAAACTCACATGCTCTGAAATAGAAGAAATCAAGCATGAGTTAAGAGCCTCTAAAGAAGATAATGCGAGGTTAGAAAAAGAAACTGATGAATGGAAATTGAAAATTCAGAAATATGAGAGTGAGATGAAAATTGTGAGTGAAAAATATGAAGCTGTCCTAAGTGTGAACACCGAAATGAAGAAATCCATTGAAGATATTCAGAAAGATATTGAGGACAAGCTGAAAATTATTGAGAAAATGACCCTAAGGTTCAGACAACCTAAATGCTTTGTTATGGTCAAAAGTAAATTTCAGGAGAGAGGGCCTTGGATTTAATTCTAGTGCAACAAAAAGTTTTGGAATGAAGACCATTTCATTTGTAGCACAAAAAGAGAAAGGACCTCTGATTAACATGAATTCAAAAATTTCTGTGAACAAAACTGGAAATCTGAAGAAGCCCAGTGCTGAGGAGAAGGGGAAACAAAAGATAAGTGAGTCTAGTAGAGCTGGTACATCCAAGCAAAATTCTAAGGCTCAGTCTCAGGTTAGGGGTCAGCCTACACATGCACATAAACCCCATGTTAAGGTCACCAAGTCTCCACCACCACCACCATCTCAGAAGAAGACCCAATACACACCTGTGAATAGGTCAGCAGGGTCCAAGGTGCAGGGGAGACAGAATGTATTTAGAGCACAACCCAACCATTTCTACCCATCCAGAGCCCAGTCCTACTACACTGCACAGTCAACCTATCCAAATAGGTCAGGGTGGATTAGGACTCAGGGAAGGTTTACAGGTCATGGTCATGGACATCAGTCTTACACCAGAAATTGGGTTGGTGGGTATGGCAATTGGACACCTAGGAACCAACATTTCTTCAGCCAGCCCAAAGATTACTATGGCCAAAGTTTCGTGAATACACCCTGGCCAAGGCACTGGCACAGAAGCAACAAATCTATAAATAATCCTGCTGGTGCAAATAAGAAGAAACACAACAAAAAGAAATCCGAAAAATCCACTGAACAAAATTCTTTTAAACAAATGTGGATTCCTAAAAGCTTGCTTTCATGTTTTAACTGCATTTCATTTGCTCAGGAGCCCAATCAGACTTGGGTTCCAAAATTCTATACCTGATTGTGTGTGCAGGTATGCCTGGCAGCCAAGAACAATCTGTGGTACTTGGATAGTGGCTGCTCCAGGCATATGACAGGAGATAAGGCCAAGTTCTGCATGCTGACAGAGAAACATGGAGGCCTTGTCACCTTTGGTAGCAACACAAAGGGTAAGATTGTCAGGACAGGTAAGGTAGGTAAGTGTACTACCTGTTGCATTGAAGATGTCATGCTGGTTGAAGGTTTAGCATATAATTTACTTAGTATCAGCCAGCTATGTGATAAAGGATATAAAGTTCTTTTTGACTCTCAATGCTGTAAAGTTTTTGAACCTGATTCTGAAATTGTTAAATTTTCTGGTAAAAGAATAAATAATACTTACATGATAGACTTAGATGATATACAACATTCTAACCTATGCCTTACTACTAGCAGAGAGGACTTAGCATTCTTATGGCATCGTAGGTTAGGCCATGCTAGTTACACAGTATTGCATAAACTGAATAAGCATAGCATGGTTAGAGGACTTTCTGAAGTTTCTTTTAAGAAAGAAAATAAACTCTGTGATGCATGTACTCAATCAAAGTTAACTAGAAAGTCATTCAAATCTAGAACAGAAAATCTGTCTTCTAAACCCTATGAGCTGATACACATGGACCTTTTTGGACCAACCAGGTCTGTCAGCTTATCAGGGAGGAAGTATGGGTTTGTCATGGTAGATGACTTCTCTAGGTACACTTGGGTATATTTCTTATCACATAAAAGTGATGCATTCACAGAATTTCAGGAGTTCTGTCTTAAAATAAACCAGAAAATTGAAAATATTTTAACTGATCATGGAGGTGAGTTTGAAAACTCACAGTTTGATGATTTCTGCAGGACAAATGGAATTCTTCACAAGTTCTCCTCACCAAGAACACCCGAGCAGAATGGAGTTGTGGAGAGGAGAAACAGAACCTTGGTGGAGATGGGTCGTACACTCTTAGTTGAAGGTGGTCTGCCAAGGAAGTTCTGGGCTGAAGCTGTAAATACTGCCTGTTATGTAATTAACAGAGTTATGGTAAGACCTTCTACCCAGAAAACACCTTATGAGATCATAAAGGGTAAGAAGCCTTCAATTGCTCATTTCAAGGTATTTGGTTGCAAATGCTTTATTCACATAAATGATAAAAGAGACCTTGATAAATTTGAACCTAAAGGTGAACCAAGAATTTTTCTTGGTTATTCTGAAAACACCCGGGCATATAGAGTGTATAATCTGAATTTCAAATCTGTTGAAGAATCTCCACATATTGTCTTTGATGAATCTTTGGTGAAGACTAATGATGGTCAATACATGAATGAAGACAATGGTGATATTCTGAAAGAAGGGAACCCTGCAGACAAATCCGAAGATGAGGAAGAAAATGAAGAGCTTATTGGAGAAGAGCCTACAGTTCAGGGGGAGGTAAATGAAAATCATGATGATGCAATTGTCAACATTAGATATCTAAAAGATCATCCTGTAGATAATGTGATTGGCAATTTGCATGACCCTCCTAGGACTAGAGGCCATTTAAGAATTCAAAATGAACTGAATGCATATGCTTTTGTTTCATATGTAGAACCCAAGTCCATTGACTGTGCTCTCAAGGATGTGCATTAGATTAATGCCATGCATGAAGAGCTCAATCAATTTGACAGGAATAAGGTGTGGCACTTGGTCCCACCTCCTGATCATGAGACAGTCATAGGGACTAAATGGGTCTTCAGGAATAAAACTGAGGAATCAGGGAATGTGATTAAGAATAAGGCCAGACTTGTAGCTCTGGGGTATAATCAGGAATTTGGAATAGACTTTGAACAGTCTTTTGCCCCTGTAGCCAGGTTAGAAGCAATCAGAATCTTATTCGCTTATGCATGTTCCCTAGGAATAAATCTTCAGCAGATGGATGTAAAATCTGCTTTTCTGAATGGGGAAATCAGTGAGGATGTCTATGTGAGGCAGTCTCCTGGCTTTGAATGTTTAGACTTCCCCAATCATGTTTATAAACTTCGTAAAGCTCTCTATGGTCTTTAAGCAAGCTCCTAGAGCTTGGTATGACAGGTTGAGCAAATTCCTCACAGATAAGAACTTCACAAGAGGTGTAGTTGATCAAACATTCTTCACTAAGGTAAGTCATTCAGATATTCTTATTATTCAAATTTATGTGGATGACATTGTTTTTGGGTCAACTAACCCCAAACTGTGTGAGGAGTTTTCTCAGATTATGACTAATGAGTTTGAAATGAGCTCAATGGGCGAACTCAAATTATTTCTTGGACTGCAGGTGACATAGTCAAAAGATGGAACCTTCATCTCTCAGTCCAAGTACATAAGGGATTTACTGAAGAAATACAAGATGGACAACCTCAAAGACATAGCTGCTCCAATGGGTACCTCGACCAGCTTAGATGAAGATCCTCAAGGTAAACCAGTGGACCAAAAGCTATATAGAGGTATGATCAGATCCCTTTTATATCTTACAGCATCTAGGCCTGATATTCAGTTTGCAGTGTGTTTATGCTCTAGATTTCATGCTAGTCCTAAAGAGTCACATCTTAAATATGTGAAAAGGATTTTAGGTATCTACTAGGCACCCAAGAGCTTGGTCTTTGGTATCCTGCCAAGTGTGAGTTAGAACTTCTAGCCTACACTGATGCAGACTATGCTAGGTGTCGAGTAGAGAGAAAGAGCACTAGTGGCTACTGTCAATTCCTTGGTGGCTGTCTAGTAACTTGGGCATCTAAGAAGTAACACACTGTAGCTTTGTCCACAGCTGAAGCTGAATACGTTGCAGCTGGTAACTGTGCAGCCCAAGCACTTTGGATCAAGCACCAACTGGCTGATTATCAAATAAAACTGGAATGTATTCCAATTTTGAGTGATAATACTAGTGCCATATGTTTAGCTAAAAATCATGTTCATCATTCTAGGACTAAGCACATAGAGATCAAACACCATTTTCTTAGAGATGCTGTTAATATAAAGGAAATTGAACTGAATTTCATTGAAACTGAAAAACAAATTGCTGATATCTTTACTAAGCCACTAGGGAATGAAAGGTTCAAATTTCTTAGAAGAGAACTTGGCTTGTGTAAATTTCAGCATGATGAATAGAATTCAGTTGGTTTGAATATCTCGTTTTAAACTTGTTTGTCTGAATAAAATTCTGTGGCAGTTGAATAATGGATCAAACCTTGCATGTATCACATTCACATTCTTCATGATATATTCATTGCATAACATGTATATAGACAGGGGGAGTGTTGTATGTAATTCAGAGAGGGTATCAACTTCATTGCAACTCAAATTCTTGTCTCTCGTGAATTCATTCATTCCTTGACCCAGATGAGTTGAGTCTGACAATATGGCAATCTGTTAGTCAGTTCTAATTCTTAAGCAATAGAAAACAGACTTCTTCCTTTATAAGAATTTTAATTGCTTAAAGACTAACTAAATGGTTTAAATTTTATAATCTTTAGAGTTTAAAGATTGCAATCAGAAAATAAGAATGCTGATAATTGATAAAGCTCTCAACCCCTATTTCATTACATGTCAGACAAAGTTAACCGTATCTGAAATCTGAAAATTCACCTGAAATCCTGTTAGAGAAGGCTAAGTATGTGTATTGTCCTTAAACAAGTCATTCTGAAACAAATAAAGGACAGCTAAGAAAATGTTGAAAATCTTGAAAAATATTTGAAAAATAATGTTGGCAGAGCAATGACTGGTAAAGCACTGAGAAACTGAGTGATCCATCAAAGAAATGGACAATACTTAAGTCATGAGGTGTATCAGTTATCTCTGTATAAATGATCAAAACAGTAAGGTGGTTTCACTGAGTACCTGGGGGTAACTAGCGTCTGATAAATGTGTACCCTCACACAAAAAGGTGTAAATCAACTTTATTGAAATTGATCATAGGCAGAATGGTTCATTATGTTGAGTATCAAGGGGTACTGGCGTCTGATAAACATGTACCCTTACGTAAAAAGATAAATGATACCTGAATGCCCTTAATGAAATAAAATTGAAAATGTTGCTCCTTCAAAAGAACATTCAGATATGTCAAACTGTTTAATTTCAATACATGACCTGGTATCTCCTAACAATTTTTACTGAGTCTAAGAAAGTAAGATATTTTTGAAACTGAATCTCGCATGCTCAAATGTGATTTTGGTTTATTGCTATTATCATGCACAGAAAACTTATCCAACGATTGTAGTGCATGAACTCTAAATTCTATAACCTTTAAACCAGAACTCTATCTGAAAGTAGTTTCTAAATTCATCTGACTGAAGACTCTGTGCTTTAGAATGCTCAATTCCTGAACTACTTGCTCAGAATGCCAGTCAGATATAATTCTTCCTTTACACTTTCTTTCCCTCCTCTTTGTTGATGGCAAAGGGTGAGAATATATTATCTGTTTGGTGAATTCCAGGGGGAGTGTATGCATCATGTTATGGCAAAGGGGGAGATCTTGTGAGCAGGGAGTTAGTTTTCATTTCTTAGCATGCATTCATAGCATCTGCATGACAAATCTGACTAACAAATCATGTCTTTCATCAAAAATACATCTGTATGACAGGATGCTGTTATTCTATTTGATAGGGTGTTGTGACTCCTCTGTGTTGATGATGTTGACAATAAGCTTTACTTCATTGGCAACAGCTTGTTTTGATTGATTGGCAACTGTTTATGTTTTGATGAAACTGTCTTTATCAGATTGTCTATGTGTTCCATGCAGTCAGAGTCTATACATCGTCATGCACACACACACAGGTCTACACATTGCACACACACACAAGTCAACACACTCAAAGTCCATACATTGCATTGAAGCATGCACGTAGAGTCTATACATTACTTTGTGTTGTGTTTGTGCATCGTTTAGAACACAAGTCTATACATTCAAATGGCCTGTCTGCACGCTAAAGTCTGTACAGAGTTTTTGTCTGTTTGACCAGTAAGTCTGTACATCAATTGCAAAGTCTGTACATCGGACTAAGTCTGCATCGGCTAAGTCTGTACATCGTCCGTCTCACTTAGCGTCTTATGCATATGCTAAGTCTATAGATTGCAACATGCATTGTCTCCAAGTCTGTACAACGTCTAGCGTCTCATACATAGTCTGTACACTCATTGCCAACATGTCTGTACATCACCTTGGGCATGGCAAAGTCTATACATTGCTGCATTGCTCGCACAGGCAATGTCTATACATCGTGTTGCAAGCATGCATTAAAGTCTGTGCACTGCATTGCACGAGCTGAAGTTTACACATTGTCTTGTTGCACGCACTTGAAGTTTGTACATTGTCCACTTGCAGCATTAGCACAAGTCTGTACAGCATGTGTGCTTCATAACGCCAAGTCTATACATGCTCGTCTTACTTAGTGTCTCATGCTAAGTCTGTCAGCACACACAAGTCTATACATTCTTGGCAGTTCAGCGTCTCATGTAGTGTCTCATGCAATACTATACATTCTTGGCAGTTCAGCGTCTCATGCAGTGTCTCATGCAATGGCAGTTCAGCGTCTCATGCAGTGTCTCATGCAAGTCTGTACATCGTCTGTCAGCGCTTACAAGTCTATATAGCTCACCAAGTCCGTACACTGGCTAGTCTGCACAAGTCTGCAAGTCTATACATTGGCTGCTGCATGCTCATCGAGTCTGCACATTTGATAGTGGCAAGTATGTACATCGCCCAGTGTCATGCATTCAAAGTCCACACATGCACACACTTAGTTTGTACATTGTGCTCTCATGCTTTAACACTAAGCATTACAATGTCTATACACTGCTGTCGCATGTACACCAAGTCCACACATCTATTGATGTGCGTCTATGAATTCATCTTCAATGTACACACTTTGCTTGATGCATTCTACATTACACATCAGCAAGTCTGTACAACGTCTGCATAGTGAACATGAAGTCTGTACAATGGTCGACAGCATGTTAGTGCATTCAGTTTTGTTGTGCATACTTCACCTTGTGCACATTGCATTATACTTCAGCAAGTCTATACAATGTCTGCACATTACATACTATAAAGTCTGTACAAGGTTTCAACCTTAAACTGATAAGTTTCTTCGACTGTCTGACAGGGACTCTTTGCAGAGATTGATGACATGGCTCGTGATCCAAGGATGGACGAGGTGTCCAGATTGTGACACGTGGAATGCAGCCCAGCCAGGATGCTGCCATGTGGTCGAAATTCCTCAGATCTGGAAAAAGCTCTGGGCGGGAAATGTGGAAGCCACACGCCCTCTTGCTTGCTGCTGCTATAAAAGGAAGTCTTCTTCCTCAGAAGAAGGCTGATCGAGACTGAAAAGGCTAGAAGGCAGAGAAGCTTGAAGTAGCAGAGTGCCACTGAGAATAGAGAAGAAAAGTCACGATCCAGAGAGAAGAAGAAAAAGAGAGAAGAGAAGATTGAGTGAGATGAGTTGAGAGAGAGTTTGTTTGAGAGCTTGTCTGATTGTTCCTCAGACTCTTGGTTCAGATACCAGAGTTGAGTTGCTCATTGCGAGCTACATTCCCTGTTGGGATTTATTATTTTCATTTGCTTATGTTTTTGTTTTCTTCGAACTCTTGTCTTCAAGCTATGAGTCAGCGTTTGCAGAGGTGTTGCCTCTGGACGGGTAAGCTGTATTCCCCAGTGGGTTTGCAGAGGTGTAGCCTCTGGACAGGTTAAGCTGTAACTCCTCAGCAGGCGAGACTAGGTCTCGGACAGCAAGCTGTGAAGCTCAGTGGTCTGTAGGCAAGCTGTGAAGCCCAGATGTTCAAGCTGTGAGTCAGCGGAATCCACACTCTAGTTGGAGTGTGGGGTGGACGTAGATCTCTAGATTGAGATCGAACCACCTTAAAATTACTGTCTACTGTGCGATTGCTTGTGGATCTTGTGATTTCATTGTGCTCCTTCGTTTGTTCAACAGCTGCTCGTTTTAATTCCGCATTAGAGTATAACTGTGTTCTTAATTTAGGCAATCGATATATTCACCCCCCTCTAGATCCACTCTCCGTGGTAATAGAGTGCTTCCATCTAACATAACAAGTCCCAGCATTCCGGCATACCAGGAATTGCCACTCGAGGTGATCGAGCAGGCGATTAATGCCACCTTCCAGATACAACAAGTGGAAGGCGCCTGGATCGAGATCCGAGCAAGGAAGAGTCATCGACCTCACCCTGCAAGGGCGCCAGCTCGGAGATATCCTCATCAGGATTTGTCAACTCTGACTCCTGCACCTCTCCCTCGTACTCCCTTGGAGACGGCTATCGCCAAGAGACGAGAAAAATAGGAGGAAGAACCTCAGAAGGCGGCTCAAGAAATAGGCTGAACAAGCAGCCGCCCTGCAATTCCCGGCCGAGCGCCTCATTGATGACCTAGAGGAATACGTTCCCCCTCGTCCTACCGGGGCTCTCCCACTCAACAGCTACATCCCATGGGAAGAAATGCAGAAACGAGTCTGCCTCAGGAATTGGGTCCAAGAGATGATCCAAAAGCTCAAGAACGGCGAAAGACTCGTGATCCCTGACGAGCTCTCCTTGTGCTATAAAGACGAGGAGATTACCACGGAGCAGCTGGAAGAAATGCTCCGACGCTGCACCTGCAACATGGTGGCCATCCCACCACCCGACAATATAAATACTTCTCGGTGGGGCGAGCCAGCGGCCTCCCGGACAAGACAAAGGGATACTGCCCCTCTTGGTCTACAGCCAGCTCCAGAACACTCCGGACACGGCC
Source organism: Amorphophallus konjac (assembly GCA_022559845.1). Classification (NCBI taxonomy): domain Eukaryota; kingdom Viridiplantae; phylum Streptophyta; class Magnoliopsida; order Alismatales; family Araceae; genus Amorphophallus; species Amorphophallus konjac. The sequence goes on from CM040127.1 coordinate 265,936,828, forward strand.
GAGGCCGTGGCCGGGGACATGGTAGAGGCCGTGGGAGAACTCCCGAGCTACCCCTCTCTCCGTCCACCTTCGATCCGGAGCGAGTTATCCTCTTTCGAGGAGAGGAACCAGCTCCCATTCCGGAAGTAGAAATTCGGGGCGGACCCGGCATCTTCGATCCTTCCGGCAGCAAAGACGCTACTTCCAACCTCCCAGTCCCTGCGCCAGTACCAACTTCCGCAGCAGAGCAAGCGGGACCGTCCGGCAAGGACGAGCCAACCCGCCAATCACCCCAGAAGAGCCGTCATTGGCATCCCTGTTCCAAGAGCCCGCTGGTGATCGAGGTCAATCTGGTCCCGGTGATAAGGGCAAGGCAGTGCAACTTCCCGATGGGGAACAGCACGGCAGCTCGCAGAAGGCTCAGCCCGACATTCTACCCTCTCTGGAGGATGCTCGAGCCCGAGCCAACCGAAAGGTCCTCCACCAAATGAAACGCTTCCCTGCCAGCATTTCAATCTGGGAAGCCATTGATTGGAGTAAGGATCTGAGGGAGACCCTTATCAAAATACTCCTAGAGCTAGAAGTTTATGAAGCGCATGCCGCGGAAATGAAGGCGGCTGCCTATGGGGCCTTCGCAGCCACCATCACCTTCACGGAGAAAGACATGTTGATGTCCCCTCCGTGCCACAATCATCCTCTTTATATGAAGGGGAAGATCAATGGGCATGATGTAAACCGGATCTTGGTGGACGCTGGTGCCGCTGTTAACATCATGCCGCTCAAGACAGTCAAGTCTCTATATCTGACCCCATACCTCCAGAAGGTCCAGGCGGTCAAGATATCCGGCTTCAACCAGAACACGAGGACGTCCTCGGCCGGGTAGACGTCGACCTGGTGCTCGATGACTTCGCCTCGAAGGTGACATTCTACATCATCGACTCCAACACGTCTTATAAGATACTGTTGGGCAGACCCTGGCTCCATGAAAACTGGGTCGTCCCATCGACTCTCCACCAATGCATCAAGTTTGCCAAGGATGGAGAGCAACACAAGGTCTTTGCAGACCTGTCGCCATTTACACCAGTAGAATGCAACCTAGCTGACGCTGCGCTCTACTTCAAGGGCATTAGTCCATACCCCGTGATCAAGAGCAAAAGCAACCGCTGGCTCTCAGAGGAAGATGATGATGACCTCTTCTTTGTTGACGAGGAGAATGCCAAGCTTCACCGGCTGCGTGATGCGGGACGGACTGAGGAGACGATGCTATATGAGACGGACACGACTCGACCAGCAACGACACGACTACTAGAGCGATCTCGGCTCGACACTAAGAGCTCCTTTAGGCTACTCGTCGCTAACAGAAGTGTAAACTCACTCGTCGTCCCATGCGAGGGAAAGCGTGGATCGTGCGCGGTTAAGGAACCGGCAGAGTTCAAGGGAGTCTGACTCAACTTCCGGACTCGGATCGAGTCGCGGGACGGGCCACTCTCGCACTCACAGCGGTGATATGGACACACGGGCTAGTACCTATCGCTCTCGACTGCGGCAAAAGACCATATACTAAACTAGCAAGCGAATGCCAAGAAGTTGAGACCTTTACCTCCACGCACCCGGCGCGGCGAAGACAACCCCGGCCAATTCACGGACTCCCGGTTAAACAATATTCCAGCTATACAATAATTTGACCCACTCCACGCAGGGAGGTAAAAGGTCACATGTGGGATCCGAGAATCACGCAAATCGGGTTGACGGGCAGCATCTTGATGACGCCCGGCGGTGCCGAACTCCGCATTTTCGTGCTTTCCGAACGGTGGATTCTACGGGTCCGTGGGGCCCACGGACGGCGCTGTCCTCCAGATCTGCGGGGGTGGGACCCACTGTGATGGGGACCCCTGGTGGCGCGCCTCCACGGACGGTGGTCGGCCGGAAATGCCGATCGGGGGTCGATTGGCCCCGATTCCCAATTGTTGAAGTAGCTGCTCACGGATTTTGATTTCTATTTTCCGGCGCGCGCTCCGGCGAAAACGGCCGCTGCGATCAATCCCGACGTCGGATCGGGACGCACGAACTATCGTTGGAAAGCTCTCTCCAAATCCTTCAATATAGGCTCAGAGGAAACTACTGGATCTGGTCGGATATGGACTTTACTGAATTTAAAAGTTCATGTTGTACAGTACCCGAAATCTCAGATCTGCAGATGAGTTGTCTGAGAACGGCCGTTGACCGCGAGGTTGATGGCCGATTCAGCTCCGGAGCTCTTCAAGAAAGTTGTAGGATTTTGAACAAGGAAAACGGGGATATTTTTTGTGGACTGATTGGAGGTGGCTGTGATTTTTTATGATTTGTTTACCAGAGAGTGGTCGGATCTGGGAACAGGTCGACAGCACTGTAGCTTCCTCTGAGAACGAAATTTGAAAAATAGGTGGAGGGCTGATCAAAAATTGATGGATAGAACTCCCAGTAAAATTGGGAGCCCTAGAAAAAATCAAAAGGTGGATCGAAGATGCGAAACTCAGGAAAAGTGGAAAATCAGATCTGAAACTAGCAGAACTGAACTTGGAACTTGAAAGAAAATGGGAAATTATCAACTCGAAGATTCATGACCCACCAATTTTTTTAGAATGTGGGGAACACCTCTGGAACATCCCCTCAAAATCCCAAGCCGATCTGAGCTCGTGGCTGATAGAAGAATTTCATGGAAGTGGCAGTGGTCGGCTGAAAATAGAACTCCAACGAACTTGATGGCGGTGCGATGGCGGCTCGTGGCGGCGGCGATGATGACCGGAACCGATAGGGGAGGCATCACACCTCAGAATGGCAACCGTCTCAGCTGCAAGGGGGAGAGGGAGGAGAGAGGAGGGGTGCGCCCAAGGGCTGCTCCAAGCAAATTCCAGATTTCAAATGCATTAATTCCTCCAAAATGGGAAATTACAAGTATTTATGTGTTACATCTCAAATCCATTGTCCACCGTTGGATCTAGGGGATGGGAATGGGTGGCCTGGATTGAGTGTGACACACACACAAAAAATACAATAAAAATATTAAGGGGGGGGGGGGGCCTATTGACTAGAGAGGCAAGGGGGGGACATGGTAGTTAGCCACCTTGGACTTTGAAGTCCACTTGTCTCCCATGTGCCTTTTACCATTCAACCTTCTAGATGCCTCCATTTGACATGTTGACTGACCCCACATGGGGCCCTAGGGCTGAGGTGGTTCAATGGAAGGGGGTCTGGGGGGCCCGTGGGCCCGGGGGTCCCACTTTGCAAATAAACCCCTCTTACAAGCAAAATTACAAACCGACTAAAATGAAATAAACACACATTACACACAAATAACATCTAAACAAATATGATAACTGTCGAGACTCAGGGGGGAGTCTCCAGGCTATCTCCGAGCTAGATGGACGCTGAAGTGGCTCGAGTCGTGCTCCGTGTGCGGTACCAATGGCTCAGCGTATCGCGCCGCTCAACTGCTCGAGTGTCAACCCTAGACCGCCCTGAAAGGCGCCAGATCGACTTCGAGGCTAATCTCATTAGTTGGGCTATCGGCAAGAGTATATGCCTGCCACCAGATTGCATCCAGCTCCCGTGTACATCCGAGGAGCACAGCGTCGAGTCGCTGACAACATTCATTGTCACCTTCAAGCGACAACGTCGGAACAAGAAGAAGGCTAACAGGGACAAACCTATTGTTTTCTACAAAGGAGACATGGTCCCTCAAGCCCCGCCAGATGACGACTTCGGCTGGTCTAGGCGAGCCGATAACACCCCTGAAGCAGTTCAGGTGTGGGGTGACCTATCGCCGCATATTCAAGAGATGTGTTTGAAACAACACATTCCTCTGTGGCAGACCTATGCCCAACAAAGATACTTCCGACGACTGTGGGACCCTTCCCAGGTCCGGGGGCAACCCCCGTCCTTCCATAAGGATACCAGGGGGCTTGGCTTCGACCAGGACCGGGACTTCCGCGCCCACTACGCAGTTAACGTCATAGGCTCGGTACCACCAGCCGACGATCAAGCAAGAGTCGAAGCTAAATTCGACAGCTCTGGGGATGAGGGAGAGGAAATTTTGATCCCGATCTCCGCCAAAGCCAGAACCCCAGCTCAGGCCGTCGGGGAACCTTCTTCGCCTCCCTGCCAAGACAAAGGGGCGGAAGAAGCCCCTCCAGCTTCTCAGCCCGTCGAGGGGCCCAGTACAATAAACCCTCCTGGGGGGGGGGGATATCTCTGGTCCTAGCAGCGAAGGATTGTCAACCTCACCAGGCAACCCCGGGAAGGCCTCGACAGCCCCGATTGACAACTGCTGGCCAGGAGCCGATGACCCGGATCAACCCTCGATGGATCCCAGCAACAATGGCCCTCCAGTCCCATCGGCGTCAACCAGTCGCTTCGGGAACCAAGGACTACCCGAAGTTGACACTGATGATGAGGATTTGATCGACCTCCAACCCGCTCCTCCCAAGCTGGAGGACGGCGGCCAGGCGACCGTCGACGATCTCGTGCAGATCAACCTGGGCGATGATGAAGCCCTTCAGCCTACATTCGTCAGTGCCCTCCTCACCGAGGCAGAGAAGCAGAGCTACAAGCAACTCCAGCTCGAGTTCAAGGACTACTTTGCCTAGACCTACAAGGAGATACCAGGGCTAGACCCCTCCGTAGCGGAGCACGATCTGGCCATTTCTCCCTCAATCGCTCTGGTCAAGCAACCACAGCGACGCATGCGTCACGAGTTGGAGCTCCAGGTCTCGGCCGAAGTCCACAAAATGGCGGAGGTCGACTTCATCGAGTCGTGCATCTACTTGATCTGGCTCGCCAATATAGTCCCAGTCAAGAAGAAAAATGGTCAAGTCCGCGTCTACGTCGACTTTCGAGACCTCAACAAAGCCTGTTGTGGACGTACAAAATTGCACGCCCATACGTCCCAGTTAGCCCGGCATTAACAACAACTTCAACCGAAGAGACTGCGAAGAAAGAGGGGCCATCCGGACTCTCTGAATATCAACACACGCTGTGTGAGGCTGCCTCCATAGTCACGACAGCAAAGAGAGATCAGCCTTCAAGAGCCCCACAAACCATGGGCCACGGAGGAAATCAAACGGGCCACGACTCGTGCTCACAACGGGCTCAGAAATGCACCCCTGATGGCCTTCAGCGGCACACCTGATGGCCTTCAACAGCACACCCTGGTGGCCTTCAACGGCACGCCCTGAAGCCCATTCAACGGCATGCCCCCTTTGGCCTTCAGCGGCACACCTGATGGCCTTCAACGGCACACCCTGGTGGCCTTCAGCGGCACACCCCTGGCCTTCAGCGGTACGCCCTGAATCCCATTCAACGGCACACCCCCTTTGGCCTTCAACGGCACGCCCTGAAGCCCTTTCAATAGCACGCCCTCATGGCCTTCAGCGGCACACCCTTTGAGCTTTCAGCGGTACGCCCTGTTGGCCTACAGCGGCACACCCTTGTGGCCTTCAGCGGCACGGTGCTGTGGGCTTCAGCGGCACACTGTTTGCCCCCTTCAACGGCACACTTTGGCAGCCCTTCAGCGGCACGCCTCTTGCCCTCTTCAGCGGCGCGCTTGTAGGGCCTTGTAGCGACATGCCCCGATGACCTTCCAGCGGCACGACGCTCAGCCGTTTCAACGGCACGTCCGGCAGACCAAATCTCGCGCTCATGCCCTACGGATCTTTGGCGCGCAGTGAGCTGTCCGAGGTGTCGACTGGGGGTTGGGCCACGCAGGCTACCACTCCGCCACCCAGAACGGGGAAAGTCAAAGGCAATCATGTCGGAGCTTCTTCCCGCCTTCGCCGCCCGTGCTCGAGGGCTCCCGCTGCTGGGAGTATAAAACCACTCCCATCCCGAAGAAGAGGGAGGGGAGGAGGCAGAGAGGACGAACAGAAGAACACAGGTGCACACGGACAGAGAGAGGGAGGGAAGAAGAAGAGAAGACGAAGAAGAACAAGAAGAAGAAGAGAGCTCGCCCGCAGCGTTCCCCTCGGACGACCACTCGGAAGAGAGAGTAAGAGAGAGAGAGGGAGAGTGTGTGATGTATAGAGGAGAATAGGGGAGGGCAAGAGGCCGTCTGGTCCCTGCTTGACCCCAGGTCTTCCCCCTTTCTTCTGTCCGCCCCTTTCATTCTTTCTTTCTTCCTACGTTGTACTATGTGCTCCGATGCTTTGATGTGTACACGGCCAGCTACGGCCCTCGTTGGGCTTGAATAGAAGAGTCTTCTTAATTTTATTCTCCCTTTTGATGTTTCCGCCGGTTCGAATGTATGTGTGCGTGTTCGAACGTTTCTTCCTCCGTTTTTGTCTTTCGAGGGCTCGTCTTCGACAAGGGTTTTCATCCCCCTCGCCACTGCTCCTTCCTCGCCTTAAAACGCCCAACCATGCATATTCCCATACCGTCCCTGTGGGTCAACCCCTCTCTCTCCCTTCCACTCTGATTCCACCCTGTTGATCAGCCCTTCGCGTGGTTCCTTCAGCCTTTAAACTAAATGCCTTATCTAGTTTCCCACCGGTCCACCTTCTCCACGGTGTAGCTTCTCCAATCCCCAACGGTACACCCCACCAGGATCTTCCTTGTGATAAGTACAATATGAAGTGATCTAGAAGGGGAGGGGATGAATAGATCACTGTTTTTCGTAGAATTAAAAAATACTGCAGAGTATATTGCTAAACGCAAATAACCTCGAGCTCCGACTATCGAAAATGATGCAGTGCAGTTAAAAGCTCAAGCAAATAGAAGGCATACCACAATATTACCACAATCGATCACACAAGGACTCGGAGGATTTTAAGGTGGTTCGGTCCTTCAGAACTGCATCCACCCCACACTCAAACCGAGTGTGGCTTCACTAATGGCTGGGCAGCACAGCTTGCCAAACAACTGCTGATACACAGCTTCCCAGGAGAACAACCTCTCCTCTTCCTCCAACCCAGAGGGAACCTCTAGCGACCAGCAGTCACTAGAACCCAGAGACTCACGTCTCTCTTCCTCTTTACCAAGAGGGAACCCCACTAGTAGCAGCCCTGCTACTAGTGAACCAGAGGTCGAAGACCCCTCTTCCTCCCAACCCGGAGGGAACCTACAAGCAGCTCACCTGCTGCTTGCAGACTGGAGATTGACTCTCCCTTCTCCTGATCTCACAGGAGGACCCCGACCTCAGTCCAGAGGATCAGAAACACAAACAAGGACAGTTGAAGAAAGGTAAGAACAATAAATGAAAAATACGAACGAAGGAAATCAAATGCCAGAAAATGGAAACAATGTAGACTTCAGATTTGATCCGCAAGTCAGAACAACTCTTCTGATCACTCTTCTGCTCTCTCTCTTTTTCCCTCTGCTATTCTTTCTTCTTTCTTTTTCTTTTCTTGGATCGAAGGGCTCTCTATTTTCCTGCTTTTTCTTCTATGCCTCTCTTTTTCGATCACCTTCATCTGAGGACGAAGGATTCTATTTATAGCAGTAACAGCAGGTGGATAGGGCACAAAACGCGTGTGCCTCCCACGCTCGATCCAGAATCTTCCTGCCACGTGCCTTTATCAGATTGGTTCCTCTTGTCTCGGATCACGTGCAGCCCAGGAGTGTGGAATGTTCTTCCTCGGACCTGTAATGAGATTAAATCCATTAATACGCTGCATGGCCACAAAAACCAAAACTGCATGAGGTATATAGTAACAACACGACGTGACTATTACTCGAAATGACACAAGAACGACATGAGATACTCTGTAACAGGTCAGACACACAGAAGGAAATGACACGAGGTGAGGTTATAAGCCAAAAGAGACACGAGGTCACGAATGCAAAAACAACACGAGGACAACACGGGCTAACGACAGAAACCGACACGAAGTGGTTGCAAATATTCAAGACACGAGGTCTACGGAAGGCAACACGATGTGTGGTCAAGGCGAAAACGACACGAAGTCTAAAGCGAGAGACCAACACGAAGACAGAATATAAAGAGACGACTCGAAGTGAAAACAACACGAAGACGAAGTTGACACGAAGTGAAAACAACACGAGGTGAAGTTTGACACGAAGTGAAAACAACACGAGGTGAAGTTTGACACGAAGTGAAAATAACACGAAGTGAAGAACAATGACACGAAGTATAGTGGTGACAAAAACACACACTACACAGAAAACGACACGAAGTATAGTAAGAACAGCACGAGATGAAAACAACACGGGGTAACCACAACTCAAGGACGAAAAGTAGAAACCGACACGAAGACAGATTAACACGAAGACGTAAACACAACACGAAAATATGGACAACAGTAACCGTCACGAAGTGTGGTTACTAAGTAGGAACGACACGAGGTCTACAGGAAAACTACTCGAAGTTCATCAGAACTTTTAGAGCAGCTTCAGGAACACGACACGAAGACATGAGAAGAGAAAACAACACGAAGTGAAACGAACACTTGAACTTAGACTGACTTAGAGACTCAGCGAAAATAGACTCGAAGACAGGAATACAAACGGATGACATGAGCTAAGGATGACATGGAAACAACACAGTAATCAAAGACTGCACGAGGTGAAAGACAACACTCAATCAGACGACAACATGGCTAACTCGACACGAGGTGAAAACGCGAAGTAAGAATGACATGAGGTTTAAGGAAAACAGCACGAAGACCGAACTTGTACGAACACACGAAGTGTTACCTCTTAGCAGCCTTTTCATATAAAACCATGGATAACTCAAGTGCAAGATATCTGATAAAAAATATCAACAACAATTAACATAGTGTTGCTCATCATCAAAACACTTAGGGAAGACACAAAATCCAACAATCTCCCGCCTTTTGATGATGGCAACACTATATTAAGTATAAGAGATAAGTTCAAAAGAGATCATTTCAAGAGCTTTAATGCAGACAAATTAAAGTAGACTTTCAATGCACTAGCTTCCTTGCTTCCTCTGATGACACCAGAACACTCCCCCTGAACACAACAACAGTTTACCTCAGACTTGATAACTAACTCCCCCTCAACACTATGGCAACAAAAACTCTGAAACCCTGAAACCGAAACCACACAATTCTCTCCCCCTTTGACATCATCAAAACTAGGGGCAAATCTGAAGATACAGAGAAAGGAAAATTGTTGACTATAGAGAGAAAACAGGACAAAGTAAGGTAGATAAATGGAGGTTATTGAGATGTTTAGTCAATTAAGAAAGCCATTAATTTTATGTGAGGATTTTTGAAGATCAGTTAGTCAGACTGTGCAAAAACTGTGAATAAGGATTCGCTCCATACACAGAACCAGATTCTAAGCAAGTGAGTTACAAGATACCAGTTTGATCAAAGTAAGTCTTTACTGAGAGAGTATAAAGTAAGACAGTCTGAAGACAAAGACCTATGGTATTGAGAACAAACAAATCAAGAGCTATACTTCAAGTGAGCAGGATCTTTAAAGATAGTCAAGATCAAAGGTAAGTCTGTCAAGTACACCTTTGACATTAGGGAGACACCTTGTTTAGAGGCATGAAACCCCAGTTACTCGGTGGCAGGACCACATTACCCCTTCTGACAAGAAGACAGAGATAGTATTCTAACTGGTGTTGACATTAAGGTGACACCTTTATCAGAGGCCAGACACCCCAGTTACTAACCAGATATGTACCATAGCTCTGTATGATCAAGACAATTAATAAGAAACCAGATAAGTACTGCCATCTCATGACATGGGATGTTTTTTCACTTCATTGATGAAAATCCCAGTTTCTCAATGAGTAGTTAACAAGGTTGATAACAATTTTATGAAATTTTTGTTTTTATTAACCAGCTCTTAAAACCTTGTTAATTAAGCTTGAGTCCGTTTGAGAACAATACACCAGATCCAAGGTGATTCAGACTAGAGCACAAAATACCTCGTTTCGGACTCAACATTGACTAAGTAGGTATGCTGTACTGGCTAGATCAGAAGACAGTTACCGTGTAGGAAGATAATCTTTGAATTCAGATTTTGATCTCAGTGGGACTAACAGCTGAAATTCCAACAAGAAATTAGATGGACAGTCTTAAAGGATAAAGCATCCAACACTTTCTTTTATACACCTAATCAACCTGATTCTCTTTTGATGTCAGCAAGATGTCGTTCGGAGTATGTTCAAATTAGGCCAAAGACCAAAGCACCTATTATAAATCTAGCTCCCCCTGAGACCTTGACCCCAACACAGACTTAACCAAGACAACCCTCAAAACACTTCAAAGAGAACACCATGAAGTTTGAACAAACTATTCAATCAAAACGGAGTGAGTCACCAAACACTCATAATGAAGTTATTTCTTCAGCAACAGACAATGAATATGATAAGCACAATAACACATGACATGGTATTCAGAAATCAATTGTTCAATCATGAAATTCTGTAAATACCTAGTTCTCTGCACAAAGTGCTAAATTTCTCAGTATCCAGTGGCTTAGTGAAGATATCTGCAATTTGTGAGTTAGTGCCAACATGGATCAACTCAAAAGTCCTCTTGGCTACTTCATCTCGAATAAAATGATGCCTGATTTCAATGTGTTTAGTTCGGGAATGAAGTACATGATTCTTTGCAATATTTATTGCACTAGTATTGTCACAAAAGATAGAAGTACAACCTAGCTCAACCGAGTAGTCCAGAAGCTGGTGTTTTATCCATATAACCTGTGTGCCACAGCTCCCTACTGCCACGTACTCAGCTTCAGCAGTAGAGAGAGCCACAGAGTGTTGCTTCTTGGATCCCCAAGAGACTAAGCACCCTCCTAGAAATTCGCAGTGACCACTAGTGCTCTTCCTGTCCAATTTACATCCTGCATAATCTGCATCAGTGTATGCAATGAGATCTAAACTACATGATGCAGGATACCAGAGACCTAGATCATGGGTGGCAGATAAGTATCTAAAGATTCTCTTTACAGCTGCCAGATGCAATTCAGTAGGCCTAGCCTGGTATCTGGCACACATCCCTACACTAAATTGAATGTCGGGCCTGGATGCAGTTAAGTAGAGGAGTGAACCGATCATACCTCTATATAGTTTAGCATCCACCTCTTTACCTTTTTCATCTGAATCCAGTGAGGAGCTGGTACCCATGGGTGTTGAGATTGTCTTGAGGTTGGTCATTCCAAACCTTTTCAGCATCTCCAGAGTATACTTGGTTTGATTTATGAAACAACCATCCTCCATTTGTTTGACCTGCAGCCCAAGAAAATATTTTAGTTCGCCAACTAGACTCATTTCAAATTCTTGGGACATAGACTCAGAAAAATCTTTACATAATTTTGAATTGTTAGATCCGAAAATGATATCATCAACATATACCTGGATCACAATTAACTCCTTTCCGAGACTTTTGGTGAAGAGGGTTTGGTCAACCTTACCTCGAGTGTAGCCCTTGCTCACATGGAACTCAGAAAGTCTCTCATACCAGGTTCGGGGAGCCTGCTTCAATCCATAGAGGGCTTTATTCAACCTAAAAACCATGTTAGGCTGAACAGAGAAATTAAACCCAGGAGGTTGTTCAACATATACCTCTTCCTTCAATAACTCATTTAAGAATGCGCTTTTGACATCCATTTGCTGTAGCCGAATGTTTCTAGAGCATGCAAATACAAACAGAATTCTTATAGCTTCCATCCTAGCTACTGGTGCATAGGATTCATCAAAATCCACACCAAATTCCTGACTGTAGCCTTGAGCTACAAGTCTTGCTTTGTTTCTAGAGATAGCTCCATTTTCATCAATCTTATTTTTGAAAACCCATTTAGTGCCAATGGCATGAGTGTTTTCAGGTCTAGGAACTAGTTTCCATACATTATTTTTCTCAAATTGATTTAATTCCTCACCCATGGAGGATACCCAAGAATCATGCTTTAAAGCCTCTTCCACAGTCTTGGGTTCTACCTGAGATGTCAAAGCAGCTAAGTCCTGTTCTTGCACAGTTCTAAAATAAGACCTTGTCCTAGTGGGATCATGCAAATTACCTATGACATTTTCACTAGGATGATCTTTGTGAAATATTACCTCACCTGAGGGTTCACCTACCTCAGTTGCTCCTTCTTGTTGTAAGTTTTCTGGTTGAGCAGTTTGCTGCATCTCTTCTTCTTCAATTTTCTCCAAGAAATCTCCCTCATCAGGTGACTCCCTGTCATCATTTATTTTTTTGTCAGATAGAACATTCTCATCAAACACTACATGAGGTGTTTCTTCAACAGTTTGCTCATCTTTATTGAAGACTCTGTAAGCCCTAGAGGTTTCTGAATATCCGAGAAAAATTCCAGGAGAGCTTCTTGCTTCAAACTTATCCAAACCATTCTTACCATTATTGTGGATGAAACATTTGGAACCAAAGATTTTAAAGTAAGAAATGTTTGGCAGCTTACCCTTGAGGAGTTCATAAGGAGTTTTCTTATGAGTAGGTCTTACCAAGGCTCGATTCAAAATGTAGCATGCTGTATTTGCAGCTTCTGCCCAAAATCTCCTTGGAAGTCCACTCTCAATCAGCATAGTCCTGGCCATTTCAATTATTGACCTGTTTCTTCTCTCAACAATTCCATTCTGCTCCGGTGTCCTGGGAGAAGAAAATCTGTGAGTCACTCCCTCTCTTGAGTAAAATTCAGAGAATGAAGAGTTTTCAAACTCTCCTCCATGGTCAGACTGAATTGTAATGATATTATGTTCACCTTGCAGTTTGATTTTATTAAAAAGTTCTTCAAAGTGAACAAAAGCATCATTTTTACTTGCTAAACAGAACAACCAAGAAAATCTAGTGAAGTCATCAACTATGACTAGACCATATCTCTTACCTGACAGGCTTTGTATTCGAGTAGGACCAAAGAGATCCATGTGCAAGTGCTGTAGTGGTTTAGATGAGAGACCTTCAGTTCTCAACTTAAAAACTGCACGAGTCTGTTTACCTTGAGCACAAGCATCACAGAGCTTGGACCCTAACTGGAATTTTATTTTGGGCAAACCTCTGACTAGGTTATAATTAGACAGTTTATTCAAAGTAGACACACTAGCGTGGCCTAGACGCCTATGCCAGTCAAAAGCAACCTGTTCAGAATTAGCAGACAGACACAAATTTGTTTCAGAATTATCATCTAGATCAACGATGTACACATTATTTACTCTATGACCTTTGAACATGATGTTATCAGAATTCAGCTCAAAAATAGTGCACGAGTTGTGGTCAAAGAGCACCTTGTGTCCTTTGTCACAAAGTTGACTTATACTTACCAAGTTGTGCTGAAGTCCTTCTACAAGATACACATCTTCAATGGAGTTAGTGGAGGACTTACCAACCGTACCAATTCCAATTATTCTTCCTCTGTTATTTCCTCCGAATTTGACCAAGCCCCCAGACTTCATTTTTAGTTTGCTGAATTTGGACCGGTCTCCTGTCATGTGCCTGCTACAGCCGCTGTCAAGATACCACTTGTTATGCTCAGCTGCCAGGCTGACCTGCAAAAATTCAGACAGAGTAATGTGGGACCCAATTCAAATTGGGTCCAAAACCAGTTTTCAGATTATGCAAAAAGCACTTGGGAACCCACATTTGTTTTATAGTTCTCTTCAGTAGTTTTATGTGGGTTGATTCTTCCCTTTTGGCATTTCTTGGTGGGTGTTGAATGAACCTGTTCCTATTAGAGCTGTGCTGTTTCTGAGCAAAAACATTGTTGGTTGGCCTCTTAGAGGATGTGCGTGTGTGTTGAGTGTAATTCATGTAAGCATTTTTATTCCAATGAAAATGGTGCTGAAAATGGTGAATGTTGGCATGTTCTCCTTGATGACTAGCATGATGAGCTTTGTTAACAAAATTTTCACCTTTTTAGTGACATCAATAGGACTGATCCTGTGAGAACCCTTGTTCCACACCTGTTGCACAGGAGCAGTTCTTGTCTCAGGATTTCCTGACTTAGGTTGCTGACCAGTGGATTGAATGAATTTGCTGGTCGAAAACTTCACAGTACAGACAGATTTGGAGCTGGATGGTGTTTCCAGTTTCTCTTTGCCCTTGGCGGGGCAGAACGTGGTAGTTTTAAATTCAAAGGGTTTTTTACTAGTGGGATTGTATCCTAATCCCTCCCTATTGAAGTTTACCCTCGACCCTAGAAGGGCATTCAGGTTGTTTCTCCCCTCTGTAAATTTCTCAAGTATTTTTTCTTTGTCCTCAATCTCCTTCTGAAATTTATTACATTGGTCCTGGAGTTCCTGATTAACTTTTCTAACTGCCTCATATTTTTCAGCCATCATTCTAATCTCTCCTTTACACTCTTCAGCTTTGCACTTCAGCTCATTCATCCTAGCTAGACTCTCCTCTCTTTTCATTCTCAACCTCTCAATCTCACCTTTAACCTGGTCTAGCTCAATGGCCATCTCCTTGGTTTTCATGCTATCAGTGACAATAGAAGAGTGTTCTTCAGACAGAGAATGAAACTTACGTCTAAGCATTCTGTGCTCCATGTTTAAACAATTATATTTACTTAACAGGTCGCCATAGGCGTCCTCCCAATCATCCAAAGTAAAATTCTCAAATAAGTTTGTTACCTCTTTCTCATGGTCGGCCATGAGGCAGGTCTTCTCTTCATTTTCACTGGACGAAGTGGCTTCTGGGTCCTCCTCCTCATCGCTCCATGTGCACAGCATGGCCTTCTTCTTCTTGTGCACCATGTTCTTCTGGTGTCCTGGAGCCTTAGCTTGTAGCTCTGGACATTCACTTTTCATGTGACCGGGTTTCTGACAATGATAGCAAGTGATCTTCTTAGCAGACCGGTTCTTCTCAAATCTTCGTTCAGGAGACTTCATTGTAGCATTAAATTTCTTCCTCCTGTAGAATTTTCCTTTAGTTCTTAGGAACTTTCTGAATTGCCTGGTGAGCATAGCTCGCTCGTCCTTGTCCAGGTCTGAGAATCCATCAGAGCCTTCGCTGCTATCACCACTACTGCTGCTGCTGCTGTTGTTCTTCTTAGCATGTCGTGAGACCTTCAGAGCAACATTCTTTCCCTTTCTGTCATGCCCATCGTTTCCATGTTTGAAATTCATTTCATGGGTCATGAGGGATCCAATCAGCTGGGTTACTGTCATGATGGATAAATTTCTTGATTCCTCTATTACAGTCACCTTGGTTTCCCAGACGGGAGTTAGAGACCTAAGGATCTTCCTAACTATGTCTTCTTGTTGAATATCCTTTCCAAGGCCCTTCAGACTGTTGATGATCACAGATAATCTGGCATACATTTCTGTGATCGGCTCCTCTGGCTTCATCTTAAATAACTCATATTGAGTTGTAAGTATGTTGATCTTGGTAGCCTTCACTTGAGATGTGCCCTCATGAATTAACTGCAAATCATCCCACATGTTCTTTGCAGTCTTGCACGCTGAGATCCTCGAATACTCTTCCGGGTGGACGGCGCACTGTATGATGTTAAGAGCTGTCCAATTTAGTGCGGAGAGTTTGACCTGATCTTATGTCCACATATCTTCATTCGGTGGAAGGGTGTATGGACCATCTATAATAACTTTCCATAGCTTGTGGCTTTGGGCCCTGATAAAGACTTCCATCCTGTTCTTCCAGAAGAAGTAATTATTACCATCAAAGAAGGGGGGACGGGTGATAGACTGCCCATCAGCTATGAAACTGCGAGGACCAGTGGATCCGTTTCCCTGGCTGTTGGACCACATTCTGGGAAAAACCTGCTCTGATACCAACTGATAAGTACAATATGAAGTGATCTAGAAGGGGAGGGGATGAATAGATCACTGTTTTTCGTAGAATTAAAAAATACTGCAGAGTATATTGCTAAACGCAAATAACCTCGAGCTCCGACTATCGAAAATGATGCAGTGCAGTTAAAAGCTCAAGCAAATAGAAGGCATACCACAATATTACCACAATCGATCACACAAGGACTTAGAGGATTTTAAGGTGGTTCGGTCCTTCAGACCTACATCCACCCCACACTCAAACCGAGTGTGGCTTCACTAATGGCTGGGCAGCATAGCTTGCCAAACAACTGCTGATACACAGCTTCCCAGGAGAACAACCTCTCCTCTTCCTCCAACCCGGAGGGAACCTCTAGCGACCAGCAGTCACTAGAACCCAGAGACTCACGTCTCTCTTCCTCTTTACCAAGAGGGAACCCCACTAGTCGCAGCCCTGCTACTAGTGAACCAGAGGTCGAAGACCCCTCTTCCTCCCAACCCGGAGGGAACCTACAAGCAGCTCACCTGCTGCTTGCAGACTGGAGATTGACTCTCCCTTCTCCTGATCTCACAGGAGGACCCCGACCTCAGTCCAGAGGATCGGAAACACAAACAAGGACAGTTGAAGAAAGGTAAGAACAATAAACGAAAAATACGAACGAAGGAAATCAAATACCAGAAAATGGAAATGATGGGGGACGGGGACCGACACGGACTAAGACTCACAAGGACTCTAACTGAGGCAAGCAGTAGCACGCTCAAGGGTCGCCAAGTGGCTGACCACCGTGATACCCCACAGAGTGAAGGACGTCTCTCAACAGAAACTCCGACCTCGGCCGTCCCAAGGAGGGAAGCGCACGTGTCTAGGCGTAAAGTCGATTTCCAAAGACAAGGGGAGTCGCGTTCTAGCTCGATGCTCTATTGGTGCTAAGGGATGGGTGCTCTCACTCACGATCCGCGGTGATGGCAACAAAGTAGCTAGGCGCCTACTCTCTCTCACGCGGCATAATCAAAAGCATACTAAAAGAGCAAGCACAAGAGAGGAGTCGGAACGCGTACCTCCACGCCTAGGCGTGGGGAAGGAACTCCGGCCGTGGGCCAACAACCCCGATACACTGAAGACCAATAAAATACAACCCAATAGTGGCCCACTCCTCGCAGGGAGGTAAAAGGCTACAAGTGACGCATTCGGGGCTGCCGGGCACGGGCTGACGGGCCGCACTCGGTGACGGGCACGATGCTGCAGAATCGGTGTCGCGCGCGCCTGGACGGAGACGGGTCCCACGGGCTGATGCGACGTCCGATCGAGGCGCCGTCAGAGAGGACGCGTCGCTGACTGCTGGAGGAACGCTCCGGCCAGAGGGGACGCGCTGGGTGCGCCGGTGGTGGCCGTGGGTGCTGCTGAAAACCAGGTCTGGTTCTGTGGTCGCAGAACCGCGCACGCCGCCGGTAAAATCTGGAACTCGGTCGTCCGGTGCCCGAACAGGTCCGGGCCGGTTGGAGATGAGAGCTGACTGGTAGAGGAAGCCCTCGGCCAAACGGCGCGGGCAGACGATGCCGGTACGAGTCGCAGGAGCCGCTGGAAGTTGGTGTTGATTCGCTGGCCGGACTGTGCAGGCACGCCGGCGCAACCCCACGAGAACGACTGCCACGGACGGTGACGACGTCGAAACACGACGTCGTCGGCGGCGTTGGACAGGAGACCTGGAGATCTACGAACCCTGAAGAAACCAGGGTAACAGGCGCAGTGTGGAGGCCTGGGGAAAATTCGCAAGAAGGGCCTCCCTGCTGGGCGAGCAGAGAAGGGGGTGCTGGCGCAGGTCGACGGAGAAAATCGGTACGGGCGGTGCCGACCTCCGATTGACGCGAAATCAGCGCCGACGCGAAGCTGATCCGCCGACGTATCTCCAGAATTTAGCTTGGGGCGAAACTCGTCCAGGAGAGGGGCGCGAGCTCTGCTACAAGTCGGGGCAGAAATCTGATTCACGAATACGAACCGTCGAGGAAGAAGAAGAAGATAAGAAGGAACCCCGGAGTCCACCGGGGGCTGAGGCGTCGCACCTCGCCGATCTCCCGTCGCAGGAGAAGAGAGAAAGAGAGAGGGGGCGCACAAGGCTTTTGCACAATGGCTCAATATTTTAATTCATGTGTAAACTGAAACAAGTACAAGATGGAGACTACTTATAGGGGAGGGGAGAAAACCCTAATTCTACTAGAAGGAGGGGTGCGCCTAGCTCCAAGGAGAGAAGGGCGGCCCATATTCCAGCAAGTCTAGCAAAATAAGAAAGAATCTAAGTGGGAGAAGGAAGGGGTGGAGTTGTGGAAAGGAGGAGATGGGGAAAGGGGGAAAGGGAGAGGGGAGTGCCCCCCACCTTCCCTAGTAGGGCTAGGAAGGGTGGGCGGCTGCCTCCACCTTCTCTACATGAAGAGGGGGCCGCACCCTAACCCTAATGGGCCCTCAATAAGTGGGCTTCAAGCCCCATTATGCCCATGAACCAACTACAAGACCCATTATCCCTAAATGCAACCCAATAAGCCATCACATGGCCCAATAAGTGTCTAAATAAGATAAAGTGTCCACGCAGGGACCAAAAGACAAGGCCCACATGGCCTGAGCAAGCAGAGAAGATAGCTAGAAGATGCCGCCATCGCCGAGCCACAAGGAAGTAGCGGTGTGCCGGGTGCTCCGTCGAGGATAGCGCCGTGTGTCCTCACCAATTCTCCCCGGGTGGGAAGAACTCGACCCCGTCGAGTAAGGGTCACGGTCGCTGAGGTACCGCTCCAGCAAGTCCGGGTCCATCCGCTCCAGCTCTCCGCGTGTAATCCAGGTGTTGTCCGACTCCGGGCGCCCTCTCCAACGCACTAGGAAGCGTTGGTAGGCTCCGCTCCTGGTAGTTGTCACCTGCTCATCCAGTATGCAATCTATATGCTCGCGTTTTTGTAATGGGGCTGGAGGAGGTGGGCTCTCAGTAGGTGTATCACTCACAACAGGAGGGTCAGGCCCAAATAACTCGCTGGGTATCACCGCGGGATCCTTATAAGCTACCAGATCAGAAACATTGAATGTCGAACTGATCCCGTAGTCGTCTGGAAGCTCGATCTCATACGCGTTCGACCCAATACGCCTCAACACTCTGAATGGTCCTGCACCGCGGTCTTGGAGTTTCTTTACGGCTCCCGAAGGAAACCGTTCCGGTCTAACCCGGACCATGACGTACTCTCCCTCGCGGAACTCACGTGTGCGTCTGTGCGCATCAGCTGACTCCTTGTAACGTGCATTGCAAGCCTCAATATGACGACGGACATGATCATGCAACTGTCTAATATGCTCAGCAAAAGACTCAGCTGACTCAGAGACTCGGGACTGAATGGGGGAGGGAATCAAATCAATCGGTTTCCTAGGCCTACGACCAGTGACAATCTCAAATGGACTCAACCCTGTAGACCTATTGACCGAATCATTATAAGCAAACTCCGCTAAAGGTAAGACAAGATCCCAATCTCCAACTCTATCACGCACTAAACATCTCAGAAGATCCCCTAGACTTCTATTGACTACCTCTGTCTGACCGTCAGTCTGGGGGTGGTACGCGGTGGAGAACTTCAACTGGGTGCCCATCATCCGCCAAAGGGTTTTCCAAAAGTAGCTCGTAAAACGCACATCCCTATCAGAAACAATGGTACGCGGCAACCCAAACCTGGACACACAGTGGGTGAAGAATAACCTAGCAACTCCAGAGGCATCCGATGTCTTGGAACAAGGAATAAACAAGGCCATCTTGGAGAAGCGGTCAACCACAACAAAAATAGAATCGTGCCGCCGTGCTGTACGGGGCAAACCAAGCACAAAGTCCATGCTGATATCCTGCCAAGGACTATCAGGGACAGGCAGAGGGGTATAAAGGCCAGTGTTCTGTTTCCTCTGTTTCGCTAGGGCACAAATACGACACTGGGCAACTATGCGGGCCACATCCCTCTTCAAACTGGGCCAGTAGAAACGGTGCTCAACAGCCTCTATGGTCTTGTTTCGGCCGAAGTGGCCGGCAAGACCTCCTGCATGAAGCTCCCACGTAAGAAAATCACGAACTGAAGTCCGTGGGATGCACAACCTATCACCTCGAAATAAGTGACCATCCTGAAGGACATACTCGCTAAACTCACGGGACGGTCCTGACTGAAGGGCAGAATAGATGGGACCGAAGTCCGGGCAATCAATGTAGGCCTCCTTCAACTTCTCTAAACCAACCACCTGAACATTCATGGTGGATATCAACATCACCCGCCGACTAAGAGCGTCGGCCACCTTGTTCTCAGCACCTGCCTTGTGCTTGAGAACGAATGTAAACTCCTGCAAATATTCCACCCATCTACTATGTCGGGCATTCAGCTTCTTTTGGGTGTGGAGAAATTTCAATGCCTCATGGTCAGAAAAGAGCACAAACTCCTGGTGGAGGAGATAGTGCCTCCAATAGCGCAAGGCCTGAACAACTGCGTAGAATTCCTTGTCATAAGTAGAGTAACGCAGTTTGGCATCATTGAGTTTCTCACTAAAAAAGGCTATAGGGTGGGACTCCTGGCTAAGCACTCCACCTATGCCTAAACCTGAGGCATCACATGTAACCTCAAACACCTTAGAAAAGTCAGGAAGTGTCAGAACAGGTGCCTGGGTCATGCGATCCTTGATAGTCTGGAAGGCTGTGGCAGCAGCCTTCGTCCAGGTAAACTCCCCCTTACGGATGCAATCCGTGATCGGGGCGGTGATAGAACTGAACCCCCTAATGAAACGGCGATAGAACGTCGCCAGACCATGAAAGCTCCTCACATCGTGGAGTGAGCGGGGCTCGGGCCACTCCACTATGGCACGGATCTTCTCCGGATCAGCGGAGACTCCGTTACGGGACATAATGAACCCTAAGAAAGAAACCTGGTCAGTCATGAAGCTACACTTCTTAGGGTTGGCAAACAAGCTCTCCCGTCTCAGAACAACACACACCTGCCTAATGTGGTCTAGGTGTAACTCCCTAGTGCGGCTATAAATCAAGATGTCGTCGAAGTAGACGACCAAAAACACTCCAATCATGGGACGCAACACCTGCGTCATCAACCGCATGAAGGTGCTAGGGGCGTTAGTCAGCCCGAAGGGCATGACCAACCACTCGTAAAGACCATCCTTGGTCTTAAATGCAGTCTTCCACTCATCACCGGGTCTGACTCTCACCTGGTGATAGCCACTCCTAAGATCGATCTTTGAGAAAATCGTGGCTCCCGACATCATATCAAGCAAGTCATCCAGCCGGGGAATGGGAAACCTATACTTAACCGTGATCTTATTGATCGCACGGCTATCGATGCACATACGCCATGTGCCATCCTTCTTCGGCGCTAGCAGGGCGGGAACAGCACAGGGGCTCTTGCTATCCCTAAGGGAACCCCTACTCATCAACTCATCAACCTGCCTCTGTAGCTCAGCGTGGTCCGCGGGACTCATCCTATAATGTGGAAGATTGGGCAAGGACGAGCCCGGAACAAGATCAATCTCGTGCTGGATGTCACGCAAAGGTGGAAGGCCTTCGGGAAGGTCCTCCGGGAAGATATCAGCAAACTCTCGCAACATCTCAACTAACTGAGGGTCTGTCACTCCCTCGAGACTGGGGACTACCTCACCCGTCTCCCTGACAACCACAGCTAAAAGAGGGACACCACTAGTAACCTCTCTCTCCATCTCTCGGGGACTGATGATCATCAACCTTCTCGTAGGAGGAACATCTATGGTGAGGGTAGGAGAGGGGGTGGAAACAGGCACCGGAGGTGGTGGTGGCGGGGGCTTGACCTTCCCCTGGGGAGGGGCGGTCGTGGCATTCGGACCGGCTGGTCCCCTAACAGTAGGGTCCCTAGGTGGGGCTGGGTGGAGGGTGATCCTGTGGCCGTTATGATCAAATGTGCAAGTGTTTGCACGGCCCTGTAGGGTGGCATCCATGTCAAACAACCACGGCCTCCCTAAAATAATGTTACCTACCTCCATAGGGAGAACATCGCACCAAACTTCATCCTGATAGGTCTGGAACTGAAGGGACACTAGGCAACGGAGCCTAACAGGAATGGAGGTGGAATCGACCCAAGAAACCCTATAGGGAGCAGGGTGGTCTACTGGGGTCAACCCAAGGCGGGTAACAGTGCCAGTAGATATGGCGTTAATGCAACTCCCGCTGTCAATGACAATCTTGCAAGCTTTACCCCCAAGCCTGCAGAAGGTGTGAAATATGGTGGTGCGACGCCAGTCATCACTCACCTGGGGCTGGGCTAGGATGCACCTAACTACCCCTAACTGTGGGTCACCCTGAAAGTGGCTACCCTGGGCACCATCCTGCTCTCCTTCGAGCAGATCATCGAAGAACTCCTCAACCAAGTCCTGGTCTACCTCATAGCTAACAGGTATGGGCTCAGTGGGGGACTCAGTGGAAGTGGGGTCTGCCACGACAAGGGCCTTCCTCTCTCGAGTGGGGCATCTATCAGCAAAGTGGCCAAATCCGCCACACCGGTAACAAGTACGAGCGCCCGCACTGGATGAGGCTCCAGCGGTCATAGGACCCTTGCCCTTGTCATCATGACGGGGCGCGGGGAGTAAAGGCTGGGAACGCGCAGGGTGCGCGGGAGGTGGAAGTGTAGGGCGAGTGGGGGGGTAGGGCGGCTGCTGGCGAGGTGGAGGAAGCGGATCCCTAGGAAGGGGTGGACGAGGCCTGGGACCAGTGGGGTCCTGGCGAGGAGGCTCCGCGGGTCGAGCCGCCGGATATCGACCATACTGGGTGGAAGTGGAGCGAGGGTCAAGACCCCGCTGACTAGGCATCCCCGGACGAAAGGTGGGGCCAAACTCCAACTCAAATTGCTCTAACTCTAGGGCAACCTGGTAAGCCAGCTCTAAAGTGTCTACCTGGCGGCGATAGAGCTCATACTGATACTCGGGCCTCAAGCCACGGCGAAAACGAGAAACAGGCATGCCCTTCTCTTCAACAACTCCACATCGCAAATAATACTCGTCAAACTCGGCGATGTACTCGGTCACGGACCGATCGCCCTGACTAAGGGTCTGCCATCGGTCAATGAGCCTCTGGCGGTAAGAAGGAGGGACATACTTCTCGCGGAGCTTACGCCGCATATCAAACCAGGTCTCTATGGGTGGGTCCTGTCTCTGTAACATCAGACTCTCGACATTCCTCCAGTAGGTCTGGGCTCTCCCCATGAGCTTCATCTTGGCAAATCGGACTTGCCGCAGCTCAGACATCTCAACCCATTCGAAATACCTATCCATGCTATTCTCCCAGTCTATGTAGGCTTTTGGGTCAAGAGACCCCTCGAAAGTGGGTGGATCGGCACGGACGGTCCTAAGGGCCCTATCATCCTCATCCTGGTGTGGTCGACGACCACGGTACTGGCGTCCATTCCCCTCAAAATCCATCTCGGACCCATAATCATCAAAGTCGGGGGCTCGGGGACGTCGCTCCTGAGCCCGAGGGGCTTGAGCGGCAGCAACAAGAGGAGCTTGGTTGGCTCTAGGAGAGTCCTGGCGGTGCACCTCATCTACCCTCCCTATCCGGCCAACAAGACCCTGGAGGGCCAAATCGGACACGGTGGCACGATCCTCAATGACCTTCAGACGATCATCTAGACGCTCAGTCAACTCCTTGATGGACTGGTCGGACCTGTCCATACGGGCCATAAGTTGGGCAATCAGATCCTCTAGAGATGGGCGTCCCTGAGGTGGGTGTTGGTCACCCATGGCGTCCGGGCGGTGGTAGTCCGTACCACCCCGAGTGGGCATGCAAAGGAGGCTAACACCCTAAGACCTAGAGGGACACGAATGCAATGAGATGCAAGACTCAAACAAGACACGACAAAAACCTAAACACAACCCTAAGACCCAACCTGTAAGGACAAGTTGGTAACCTGGCTCTGATACCAAAATTTGATGGGGGACGGGGACCGACACGGACTAAGACTCACAAGGACTCTAACTGAGGCAAGCAGTAGCACGCTCAAGGGTCGCCAAGTGGCTGACCACCGTGATACCCCACAGAGTGAAGGACGTCTCTCAACAGAAACTCCGACCTCGGCCGTCCCAAGGAGGGAAGCGCACGTGTCTAGGCGTAAAGTCGATTTCCAAAGACAAGGGGAGTCGCGTTCTAGCTCGATGCTCTATTGGTGCTAAGGGATGGGTGCTCTCACTCACGATCCGCGGTGATGGCAACAAAGTAGCTAGGCGCCTACTCTCTCTCACGCGGCATAATCAAAAGCATACTAAAAGAGCAAGCACAAGAGAGGAGTCGGAACGCGTACCTCCACGCCTAGGCGTGGGGAAGGAACCCGGCCGTGGGCCAACAACCCCGATACACTGAAGACCAATAAAATACAACCCAATAGTGGCCCACTCCTCGCAGGGAGGTAAAAGGCTACAAGCGACGCATTCGGGGCTGCCGGGCACGGGCTGACGGGCCGCACTCGGTGACGGGCACGATGCTGCAGAATCGGTGTCGCGCGCGCCTGGACGGAGACGGGTCCCACGGGCTGATGCGACGTCCGATCGAGGCGCCGTCAGAGAGGACGCGTCGCTGACTGCTGGAGGAACGCTCCGGCCAGAGGGGACGCGCTGGGTGCGCCGGTGGTGGCCGTGGGTGCTGCTGAAAACCAGGTCTGGTTCTGTGGTCGCAGAACCGCGCACGCCGCCGGTAAAATCTGGAACTCGGTCGTCCGGTGCCCGAACAGGTCCGGGCCGGTTGGAGATGAGAGCTGACTGGTAGAGGAAGCCCTCGGCCAAACGGCGCGGGCAGACGATGCCGGTACGAGTCGCAGGAGCCGCTGGAAGTTGGTGTTGATTCGCTGGCCGGACTGTGCAGGCACGCCGGCGCAACCCCACGAGAACGACTGCCACGGACGGTGACGACGTCGAAACGCGACGTCGTCGGCGGCGTTGGACAGGAGACCTGGAGATCTACGAACCCTGAAGAAACCAGGGTAACAGGCGCAGTGTGGAGGCCTGGGGAAAATTCGCAAGAAGGGCCTCCCTGCTGGGCGAGCAGAGAAGGGGGTGCTGGCGCAGGTCGACGGAGAAAATCGGTACGGGCGGTGCCGACCTCCGATTGACGCGAAATCAGCGCCGACGCGAAGCTGATCCGCCGACGTATCTCCAGAATTTAGCTTGGGGCGAAACTCGTCCAGGAGAGGGGCGCGAGCTCTGCTACAAGTCGGGGCAGAAATCTGATTCACGAATACGAACCGTCGAGGAAGAAGAAGAAGATAAGAAGGAACCCCAGAGTCCACCGGGGGCTGAGGCGTCGCACCTCGCCGATCTCCCGTCGCAGGAGAAGAGAGAAAGAGAGAGGGGGCGCACAAGGCTTTTGCACAATGGCTCAATATTTTAATTCATGTGTAAACTGAAACAAGTACAAGATGGAGACTACTTATAGGGGAGGGGAGAAAACCCTAATTCTACTAGAAGGAGGGGTGCGCCTAGCTCCAAGGAGAGAAGGGCGGCCCATATTCCAGCAAGTCTAGCAAAATAAGAAAGAATCTAAGTGGGAGAAGGAAGGGGTGGAGTTGTGGAAAGGAGGAGATGGGGAAAGGGGGAAAGGGAGAGGGGAGCGCCCCCCACCTTCCCTAGTAGGGCTAGGAAGGGTGGGCGGCTGCCTCCACCTTCTCTACATGAAGAGGGGGCCGCACCCTAACCCTAATGGGCCCTCAATAAGTGGGCTTCAAGCCCCATTATGCCCATGAACCAACTACAAGACCCATTATCCCTAAATGCAACCCAATAAGCCATCACATGGCCCAATAAGTGTCTAAATAAGATAAAGTGTCCACGCAGGGACCAAAAGACAAGGCCCACATGGCCTGAGCAAGCAGAGAAGATAGCTAGAAGATGCCGCCATCGCCGAGCCACAAGGAAGTAGCGGTGTGCCGGGTGCTCCGTCGAGGATAGCGCCGTGTGTCCTCACCAGGAAACAATGTAGCTCAACACAGAGCAATAGACTTCGGATTTGATCCGCAAGTCAGAACAACTCTTCTGATCACTCTTCTGCTCTCTCTCTTTTTCCCTCTGCTATTCTTTCTTCTTTCTTTTTCTTTTCTTGGATCGAAGGGCTCTCTATTTTCCTGCTTTTTCTTCTATGCCTCTCTTTTTCGATCACCTTCATCTGAGGACGAAGGATTCTATTTATAGCAGTAACAGCAGGTGGATAGGGCACAAAACGCGTGTGCCTCCCAGGCTCGATCCAGAATCTTCCTGCCACGTGCCTTTATCAGATTGGTTCCTCTTGTCTCGGATCACGTGCAACCCAGGAGTGTGGAATGTTCTTCCTCGGACCTGTAATGAGATTAAATCCATTAAAACGCTGCATGGCCACAAAAACCAAAACTGCATGAGGTATATAGTAACAGCACGACGTGACTATTACTCGAAATGACACAAGAACGACACGAGATACTCTGTAACAGGTCAGACACACAGAAGGAAATGACACGAGGTGAGGTTATAAGCCAAAAGAGACACGAGGTCACGAATGCAAAAACAACACGAGGACAACACGGGCTAACGACAGAAACCGACACGAAGTGGTTGCAAATATTCAAGACACGAGGTCTACGGAAGGCAACACGATGTGTGGTCAAGGCGAAAACGACACGAAATCTAAAGCGAGAGACCAACACGAAAACAGAATATAAAGAGACGACTCGAAGTGAAAACAACACGAAGACGAAGTTGACACGAAGTGAAAACAACACGAGGTGAAGTTTGACACGAAGTGAAAACAACACGAGGTGAAGTTTGACACGAAGTGAAAACAACACGAAGTGAAGTTGACACGAAGTGAAGAACAACGACACGAAGTATAGTGGTGACAAAAACACACACTACACAGAAAACGACACGAAGTATAGTAAGAACAGCACGAGATGAAAACAACACGGGGTGACCACAACTCAAGGACGAAAAGTAGAAACCGACATGAAGACAGATTAACACGAAGATGTAAACACAACACGAAAACATGGACAACAGTAACCGTCACGAAGTGTGGTTACTAAGTAGGAACGACACGAGGTCTACAGGAAAACTACTCGAAGTTCATCAGAACTTTTAGAGCAGCTTCAGGAACACGACACGAAGACATGAGAAGAGAAAACAACACGAAGTGAAACGAACACTTGAACTTAGACTGACTTAGAGACTCAGCGAAAATAGACTCGAAGACAGGAATACAAACAGATGACATGAGCTAAGGATGACATGGAAACAACACAGTAATCAAAGACTGCACGAGGTGAAAGACAACACTCAATCAGACGACAACATGGCTAACTCGACACGAGGTGAAAACGCGAAGTAAGAATGACATGAGGTTTAAGGAAAACAGCACGAAGACCGAACTTGTACGAACACACGAAGTGTTACCTCTTAGCAGCTTTTTCATATAAAACCATGGATAACTCAAGTGCAAGATATCTGATCAAAAATATCAACAACAATTAACATAGTGTTGTTCATCATCAAAACACTTAGGGAAGACACAAAATCCAACACCCTGGTACACCTTGGCCAAAACCCATCCCCGGTACGCCTTTGCAGCCCTTCGCCCGCACACTCATTCCCCCCTTCGGTATGCCTCACTGGACTCCACCGGTACACCCCTGATCTCCCTAGCCCAGCACCCTTCTAACCAGTCCCAGGGAGGCCTCGTTCATTGCTGCTTTCGGGTTTTCCGAGATTTTGGTAAAGGTGCTGCCGCCTTCTGGCGCCCACCTCCTGTTGTCGGGTTCTGCCACTCCATGTGGGCGCGTTCCCTTTATCTCCCTTATGCTCGGGTTAAGGGGAGATGCTGCCAAATTTTTGGTAGAAATGATAGTAATGTGTTTAAAAGGCAATAAAAAACAATGAACGAATGGAACGCTCGGCGATAAAACACTCTAACCGAAATAAGGCACTGCGGGCAACGTGAGAGAAATCAGATTAAACGAGAATGTAATGGATTAAATGCTCGATCTGTAAAAAAAAAAAGGTTGGGGGAAGAGGGAGAAAAGATTTGTATAAAACTATATAAAGATCAAGGAAAAGAAGAAAAGAAAAGCCTTAAAGTAAGTAAAGGAGGGGTGGGCCTTCGCCGGCACGCCTATTCCAGCCTTCGCCGGTATACCTCATCAACTCTCCACGGCACACTCCCTCACTTCCTTGAACCCCCAGCGGCACGCTCAGCATGCCTTTCCTCGGTACACACCCTCACCTCCTCTTACCCGGCGTACCCTTTCTCAGCCGCTGACCCCCTCTCTCTCCCTCGCGCGTTCCCATTGTTTCCCTCTCTCCCTTCACCCTTGGTGCCTTTGTACACCGACCTTCTATTAACCCGGCACCCCTTAGCTCGGTGCCTTTGAGCACCGACCTTGACCTAACCCTGTGCCTTTGTGCACCGGCCTTGGCCTAGCCCGGTGCGTATGTGCACAGACCTTATTCTCCACGTGCATAGTCCTCGTGACCTGCACTGACTCCGGGCCTCGGCTGCAACGACCTCAGCTACCATGGCATCCACTTCCAGCCTCCAACGTGCACCGACCCCGACAGCCCAAAGCTGCACCGACTTCAGCCCGCAGGCCGTACCGACTTTGCCCCGCGGCCATATAGAACTTGCCCCTCTATAGCCCACAGGCCGTACAGACTTTGCCCCTCGGCCGTACAGACCTTGCCCTCTATAGCCCAAAGCTGCACCAACTTCAGCCCGCAGGTCGTACAGACTTTGCCCCGCAGGCCGTACAGACTTTGCCCCGCGGCCATACAGACCTTGCCCTTCTACAGCCCAAAGCTGCACCGACTTTAGCCCGCAGGCCGTACAGACCTTGCCCCTCTACAGCCCAAACCTGCACCGACTTCAGCCCGCAGGCCGTACAGACTTCACCCCGCAGGCGGTACAGACTTTGCCCCGCGGCCATACAGATTTTACCCCTCTACAGCCCAAAGTTGCACCGACTTTAATCCGCAGGCCGTACAGACTTTGCCCCGCGGCCGTACAGACCATGCCCCTCTACAGCCCAAAGCTGCACCGACTTCAGCCCGCAGGCTGCACCGACCTGCTACCGGCCCAGACCTGCACCGACCTGTTGCCAGCCCAGACCTGCACCGACCTACCTTCAGCCTTGGCACATCTTGCCCACGACCTTCCCCGGCACACTCTATGTCGCTTTCGCCGGCACGCTGCCTACGACCTTCACCAGCACGCTCCTTCAGTCCCCTTTTGGCCCTTCAGTGGTCCACTCCCCCCAGAAGTATTTGTGTAATATATGATATAATAATAATAATAATAATAGTAATAAATCAATAAAAATTATGATGATTAAATAAAGTTGGATATATATATCTAAAATAAGCAAAGATTATGAAATAATAATAACAATGGTGAGAGAAATTTCTAATCATAATAATAATAAACAGCATGGATAAATCATTCAGGAAAAATACACAAAAGGGAAATAAGCAATAGAAAGAATGCATGTATATAATTAGAAGCCCAGATAAAAGAAACAATAAAATCTACATTGCAGCCCCGTCTCTCCTGTGACATGGTGCTGAAGGAAATAACAATGCTACCCCTGCAGGTCGGGCCTAAGTCACGGGGATTGCCTCAACACGGCCACGACCCGACCTCGCCCCGGGCCGACATTCTGATTAGACCGGACCCGTTTCTCGAGATCGGACCCTTTTCGAGCCATTATTAAAATTGCCGCACACTCGGCAGACATTTGAACGGATTCATCCCGGCTTCCACTGTGTTTCTATTACGGACCTACGTCCGAACATGAAAAAGGTCCGCGAGTGACCAATATAGTCCGTGGCCCATATCTCGATGCGGATCTCAATGTGATCTATTCCTGCTTCTTTCTCGCGTAGTTAGTGTTAGTCCTTTCGGCCGCAGGGCCCCTAATCTCGGCAATTAATCAAGGGTGTTCCCTCGTATGGGGGATGTAAATGACGTCGTGACCTTCATGGCACGACAGGATCCGATCCCGACACGAACCACACAATCATCTGACGAAGTCAGATCGAGCGCATCCGTGGCTCTTCGGAGTCTAAATAAATTGTCACTTAGTGACTGGCACGCCCACGCACTTAATAGACGAATCAACCATCTTAATAGACGAACCACTTGCGCCAGCGAATTTTAGTGCGTCGACAAGTCTGGCACGCCCGGTGGGACCGATCCACCCTTCATCTCTTTGCTGGAATTAGGGGCCCTGTGGCCCCCCTTCTTGTAATACTAATTGCGCTATCCTTGCGAATGCAGGAAAATCACATTATGGTGCCAACAATGGCGGTTACTTGCGGCCCTCGGGTCGTCGGCAACCATGTTCGGGGCGGCTATCTCGCGGTCCCCCTCAGCTTCGGGAGCTTCCCTCCCATGGTGGGCTTCCCCAACTTCTTTGGGGTGGCCTTCGTCAACATACTGGACGTGAAAGCACCTGACGAGCCCCAGACCAACGCTCCCATCTCGGGGGCCACTGGAATTGCTGTCGGCCGAGCTGTGGCCAAGAACAATAACGGCGTCCCGACAACGACGCTGAGCTGCAACGTGCACCATGTCCACGAGACTGTTGGCCCGTCCCATCAAGGATCGGCATCTCACCGGAGGAGGCTCCGGAGGAACAACACCGGCGCTGTCCCGGGGCGCCGCATATCCAGCTCCAGAAAATCCATGGCTGCCGGAACCATCCGAGTCCACTTGGACGGGCAGAGGTCCCAGGTGATACCGAACCGCATCGTCCCGACCATCCCAGTCCGCAACTCTTTTCAGGGACTGGAGAAGCTGAAGGGGAGGGTGACGTCCGCAGCCCCGGCCGCGCCACCGAAGACCGCACCGGCTCACAGGCCGGCCAGATTGAAACAAACCTAGGTCCCCATGGAAGCCCAGCCCGCTGCATACACCCAGAGGAGACCCGGCACTTTCCGCCCGATGAGGGCCCGAAGAGATGAAAGGGGCGAGGTGACGACCCCGACTTACCAACCAGCACCTACTATGCCGACGCAGCCCGAAGGCACCCACCGCCAGCGCCATGGACGCCGACATCAGGCTGCCTGCTCGGCGCCCAGGGTTTACTCCCCTCCTGTCTCTTCCATTGGCGCACAACCATCAGCTGCCCTCCCTGACCAGGAGTGGGAAGGGATCGAGCAGGCCATGAGAAACTACCTTCGGGGCCCAGGTAGCACTCCCTTGGGTCGCCAGAGACTGCTGGGGGCAGTAGCCTCCGCTTTCCAGGAGGAAGAAGCCCGACCCGCACCTAGTGCAGAGTCAAGAAATCGGTCGAAGGAGCCGCACCAGTCCCCTTTTCGTGAGGAAGCGCCGCTCCGACGATCGGTCTTCGACAGGTTGGTGTTCCCAGGGAGATCATCCAGGAGGGCGACGAAGAGAAACAGGAGCTTGAGAATCTTCACCTGCAATATGGCAGGAGTTCTCGGTCGGTATGGGGCCTTACCTACCGACCCTGAAGAAATGGCCAGACTCGCCGCCAGGCCGGGGCCTCTCACTAGAAGGGGAAGAGCGGCAGGCGAAGCGACACAGACAGGCTCCGAAGGGACCTTCCCTGAGGAACCCCTTGCGGCCCTGACGGCCAATGTGGTCACCACTGGGGGCACGGGCAGCGGACCCTCCACATCGTCCGAGGATGCCCCGGCCGAAGAGTCAGGGGGCATGCCCAATCCCCCTACGACTGACCCGGCAATGTTACTCATGATACAACGATTCCAGCAAGAGATTGAGCTCCTAAAGAAGCAACTAAATGAGCGGAATGCCCAACCCTCGATGTCCGCACAAACCGAGGTTTTACTCGAAGCGCCCAGGGACTGTGGGCAATCTTCAGAAGCAACTCTGCGAGCTGTAGCTCCTCCAGCAACCCTCAGCCCTCTCGGGGGCACACCCCCATAGCAGGCACATTACACGGCACCGGCCCCGCCACATGCCTTACTTTCCCAAGGGTCCCTCATGGCCCCCCAGGCGACCGTGCCGGCTACCCCGAGTGCGTAGCCTGCTCATTTCTATCCAAGCCCGGTCGACCCGGCAGCAGTCAGCCGGTTGATGCTTGAACAAATGATAGACATGAAACTGGCAGAGAGAGGCGACGGGGATCAGACGCCGTTCGACGTCTACCGGGTGCCCTACCTGGCTCATTATGCCACAAAGAAGCTGCCGGTTGGCGTTACCAAGCCACCAAAGTTCGAAAAGTTCAATGGGCAAGGGTCTCCTAGGAAGCACATTGCCTATTATGTGAACGTCATGGGAGATTTGGCTGCTGATGAGGCCTACCTCCTGAAGTTTTTTGGCTCGACACTTACCGGGCTTGCCTTTGAGTGGTACTCTAGCTTGCCGCCCGGGTCTGTTGCTGACTGGCCCGACATGCTGAAGAAGTTCAAAGAAAGATTCTACGTTGCTGAACGGGAAGTCACTGTGGCAGAACTTTACGCCACAAGGCAGAAGAATGATGAGTCGGCCCTCGACTACATCAAAAGATGGAGGAACCTCAGCATGAGGTGCAGGCGTCCCCCGCATCAGGAGGACGCAGTGCAGATTTGCAAGCAAAACCAGAAGAAAGAAATCCTGGAAAGGATGATCGGCACCGAAGTCAAGACATTTGACTGCCTGAATAATGTGGTAGCCGAGATCGAGGCATTTCTTGCCCGATACTCTTCCACCCCGGCCGCATCAAGCCAGAGAGCTAGACAGGCCGAGAAGAAACCAGTTCCCCCGGAAGTACATGCACTGGACTTCCAGACCTTTGAGAAACAAAAGGAAAAAGCTAAAGGGGCTGCCAACCCTCCTCCGCCCAGAACTATAGAACGGCGGGAGGGCCCCTCACTGAGGGAGAAAATGAGAAACAAGCTATATTCCTTCTCCCGAGACAAGTCCAAGCTCCTGTTTGAGTGGGCAACCAGTTACAATAAAATCACACTGCCAGAGCCGAAGAGGCCCGGTGACTTGAAGAAGAAAGATGACCCGCGCTTCTGCCTGTACCACCGGATGCTCGGGCATACCATTGAGGACTGCTACGTCTTCAAGGACGTTATTGAGTCCTTAATCAACAACGGGGAGCTGGACATGGGGGAGCACAAGGTAGACCCCCCGCAACCGCATGAGCTGCCCAACATAACCTCCACTGTCAACATGGTCTCGTTATACCAGGAGTTGCCTGAGGAGTGGGCGGAGGCCACCACCCGCGCCACTTATGAGACTTTTATCATGGCCCCGGCTCAAGACCAAGGGGGTTGGCAGACTGTACCCAGGAAGAATAGAAGAGCACGTATCCCTCGGCCCACCCCAGGAGTTCATCTGAGGGATATGACACCCCTGCCTGCACCACCCCCGATGAACCCAATCTGGCACGACACGGCCCCGCGGCTAGTCGTGAGGCGGCCCACTCACAACAAAAAGAGCTACATCCCGCTGCGGATGCATAAGAAGACCAGCCCGGCGGTTGAAAGACTCCAGGCTATTATTGATGGGCTTGAAGATTATGAACAGCCCAAAATCCAGCCCATGGAGCTGAAGGAGTATGTCCCCTGGGAGGAGTTCAAATTTCTCGAAATGGCTCCAGGAACAGAAGCTGAAGCCGAAAAGGAGCCTCCCCTGTGGGGTGAGCTGCCCCAAGAGCAGCCACTGGCGGCAACAGGAAAGAAGAAGAAGAAGAGAAGACCCAGGAGCAAGAAGAAAAAGGAGGTCGTCGTCGCCTGTAACACCCTCTCGGAGCTGTTCGACACTGCCCTCTCCCTGGAAGAAAAAGAAGAAGAGTTACCCCATGAACCGACGGAGGTGAGCCAGGCTGAAGTGTCCACTTCCCAACATGCCACCAGGTCAGGAAGGAAGTGGGGGCGCCCCCCTCAGGATAACCTCAACATCATGCTCAGGGGAGAACAGCCATACCAGGTCCCCGAGCCCGAGGTCCGAGGCACCGAGATCCCTCCTCCGTCGGGTCTCTATCCCGGAGGAGCCAGGAGCCGAGGCACCCCTTCATTCGCCGAATTCTTGTTAGCCCGAGCAGAGGGGCAGGCACGCTCCCAAGGGTCTCCTTCGACTAGAGGAGCAAGCAGTCCCCAAGCTCCACCGGCGGTGACTCCTCCTCAGCCAGAAGAAGAATTTAACGGCATCCCAAACCTTGCCGAATTCATGCAAGAAATGGGGGAAGCCCAGCAGGCCCCACAGGCTCAACAGGCGGTGACAGAACCCACAAAGAAAACATCCCCTAATCTGACACCCCAGCTCCAAGGTGGGGGCAGGCGTGGCAAGGCCGAAGAGATGAAATTACTCAAGGTGCGAGCCGCCGATCGAATAGTCAGACACCTCAAGAAGATCCCAGCCCGATTCACCGTATGGGAGATGCTGTCTCTGGACGAAGAAACACGGCAGGCCATCATTGCCGCACTCCAGACGCCGGCACACCTTGAAGCCTGTCTGGCGGAAATATCACCTGAAGTGGCTATGGCTTTCACAGAAGATGACATGCTTCTGCCCACCTGCAGTCATAACAGACCCCTCTACATGAAAGGGCAGCTGAATGGCCAGCCTATCAACAGGGTCCTGATCGACCCAGGGGCGGCAGTGAATATACTCCCCTACCGGGTGTACCAAAGGCACTACTTTGACGTACACCTGGTTGAGGTCAAGAATGTCAAGATTGCTGATTTTAACCAGAAATGCGAGGTGCCCATGGGGGTCGCAGAATTCAACTTGACCTTTGATGATTTCACCACTAAGGTCCAGTTCCACGTCATCAACTCCAACACCTCCTATAAGGCATTGCTTGGCCGGCCCTGGTTACACCAGAACAGAGTGGTGCCCTTCACCTTGCACCAATGTATCAAATACCCTTGCGAGGAGAAGGAAGTCAGAATCTTCACCGATCTCCACCCGTTTGAGGTGTTCGAGTGTCATTTGTCGGATGCCAATCTGTACTTGGAAAAGGCGAAGCAAGCTCCCCAGGCTGTCCAAGGCAGGGGAAAGAAGAAAGTGGAGTTGGGCGACTGGTTTCCTCCATCGCCCCCGGGCTATATGGCTCCCCCACATGTATCATTCATCGCACAAGAAGGGGGGGTATTCGAGGCAACTCCTCTCGCCATCTATCCCACACCGGGGACGCCCTGCCTCGAAGACCTGCTGGAGGATGTCAGAGTCCCGCCAGGGATCATCAAGCCCATTACAGAAGCTGACTGTCAAGTAGCCGAGCAGCTGAGAACTTTTGAGGTGCCTAACCCCGAGGGGCCACCCACTATCTTTTATGTTGCCGGAGAAATGCCACTCAGGGAAGACGATGATTGCCGGTTCCCTGACGAGTTACATGACCCGCACGTCCCCATCGCGGGACTTCCCCACATGACTGACCGGGTAGCCAGAGTCGTCAGAAAGCAAAAGATTCCACCCTATCAACCCTCCAGCCGGAAGAAAATGTTTGAAAAGATGTGGAACCCACCAAACCTGGATCGACGGCTGCTGTAAATCACCAAGCACCCCGGTCTGGGCTTTTCACTAGAAGATTACTACGAAACTGATGTTATATCGATTTCGGCCCTGTCCGGCGATGACCCTGCGGAAGCTGCAGACTTGCGGGAAGGCCACTAAGATGTATATTTCACGCCTCCGACTGAGGAGGCGCAAGACGAAGAAGTGTTCCTTTGGAACCCTCTCCGCCGCCGCTGTATGGGGAAGACCTCCTCCTTTTCTGAGGGACTAACCTCGAAGGGTCGCACCACCGAGGCTCCCTCACTCCGGCCTGCTGGCGAAGCAAGGAGCAGTAGCATGGGTCATGCTCCGGATTCTCCTCGATACGACCTCGTTATGTACACCTTATACCATAGGCAACAACGGGAGATCGAGATGTTTAAAGCACGGCTGGCTGAGTTGGCCTCGCTAGTGACCGACCTGATCCAACACTCTCTCCGCCCGTGGGGTGGCCATGTGTCTCGGCCCCGAGACACCAGTCCTGACGCCTCCGTCTGGTCGAGGAGGGAAACAAGAGATACGGCAAGCCCATTAGCTGGGCGGCCAGTTAGGCGAGGCCTGACCCTCCAAGAGAAGCTGCAAAAGCCCTACTCCTTCCCAAGAGAGAAAACTCGGGGTATCTTTGACTGGGCCTGCCACTATGGCAAGTCTCCCTCCCAGGGTCCAAGAGGCCGCAGGACACCCGAAGAAGTGGGGACCCACTGTTTTGTCCCTATCACCAGATACTGGGCAACGCCATCGAAGACTGTTATGTCTTCAAAGACATTGCTCAAGACCTCATTGACAGGGATGAGCTCAGAATGGGAGACTATGTGGTAGCCCCGCCGCGCCCCCACGTGACGGACAGCCCTAGAAGAGGAGCCTATACAGTATCTATCCAGTACTAGGCACCTGAAGATGCGGCTGCCCCGGCCCCCGCCGGAGTGGTCTATGATGAGTACACAGAAGACCCCGAGGTGGCCCTGTGCCTTGCTGCGCCAGCGGACCCCGCGGACCCGGCGGCTATGGCCCAGGAGGAGTGCGCGGTGAACGCAGCCTCCACGCCCAGTCACGAGGAACAAGAAGAGGGGGATGGCGTCCTCGAGCCCGAGGATAATGAAGACCAAGACTTTGTCGATTTGTCGCCAGCCCCGCCGGAAATTGAAAATGGCGGCTTGGCCACCGTCGACGAATTGACTGAGATCAACCTCGGCACAGAAGGCGACCCCAGGCCGACCTTTCTGAGTGCTTTTATGCCCCCACGGAGAGGGAACAATGCACGAAGCTGCTGCAAGAATTCCGGGATTGCTTTGCCTGGAACTACAAAGAAATGCCCGGGCTAAGCCCCGAAGTGACTCAGCACATTTTGGCCATTGATCCCAAGGTGGAGCCAGTGAAGCAGTCTCCCTGGCGTATGAGGCCGGAATTGATCAACCAGATCTGCAAGGAGGTTGACAAGCTCATAAACGTTGACTTCGTGGTGGAAAACCAGTACACTACTTGGTTGGCCAACATTGTACCGGTGAAGAAGAAAATGGACAGATCAAGATTTGCGTGGATTTCCGTGACCTGAATAAAGCCTGCCCGAAAGATGACTTCCCGGTACCTATCACCGAAGTGATGATTGATGCAACCACTGGTCACGAGGCCCTGTCTTTTATGGACGGATCATCCGGTTATAACCAAATTTGGATAGCCGACCATGACCGGATTCACACGGCCTTCAAATCACCCAAGGGGATATTCCACTACAAGAGGATGCCCTTCGTCCTCAAGAATGCCAGTGCGACATATCAGCGGGCGATGACCAAGATCTTCGACGAGCTGCTATAGCAAGGTCGAATGCTACATTGATGATCTAGTCGTCAAGACTAAGAAAAGAGAGGAGCATCTGAGTGACCTTAGGGTCGTTTTCCAAAGGCTCCGGCTGAACGGGCTAAAAATGAACCCCATGAAGTGCGCCTTCGGCGTGTCCAGCGGGAAGTTCCTCGGCTTTATTGTCCGACACGGAGGGATCGAGATTGACCCCTTCAAGATAAAAGCCATCCAGGAGCTGCCCCCTCCGAAGAATCTGGGAGAGCTGAGGTCCCTACAGGGCCGTTTAGCTTACATCCACAGGTTCATTTCCAACCTGTCGGGGCATTGCCAACCCTTTCACAGACTAATGATGAAGAATGCACCCTTCAGCTGGGGTCACGAATGCCAGCACGCGTTCGACCAGCTAAAAGAGTACCTGAAGACCCCGCCAGTCCTGGGGGCACCTGTCAAAGGCAGTCCGCTTATTGTCTATATAGCGGCCACCGAATATTCATTGGGGGCAATGCTCGCCCAGAATAATGATGAGAGAAAGGAGCAGGCTCTCTACTACCTCAGCCGGAGATTGGTGGGAGCGGAGGCCAAGTACACCCCGATTGAGAAGATCTGCCTTGCCTTGGTCTTCGTAGTCAAGAAGCTGAGGCACTACATGCTGTCCCATGAAGTAAGTTTAATATCCAAAGCCGATCCCATCAAGCGCATTCTTTCCTAGCCAGTCCCGAAGGGGCGCCTTGGCAAATGGGCTGTGCTGCTCATGGAGTTTGACATCACCTACGTGCCGCAGAAGGCCATTAAGGGACAAGCCGTTGCGAATTTCTTCGCAGCACACCCTATGCCCGAAGACTCTCCGTTGGCCACCGAGCTACGCGAAGATGAAACACTGGAGGTGGACCAAGTCCAACAAGCCATCTGGCAGTTGTATTTCGACGGGGCCTCGAGAACAGAAGTGACCCCGTCCAGATGCACCAAGGTACGGGCCGGAGCCGGCATCGTCCTCAAATCGCCAGATGGAGAAATGCTGCACACTTCATGCTGCATTAGCAAGCCCTGCACAAATAATGAAGCAGAGTATAAAGCTCTGATCATCGGCCTCCAGGTGGCCCTCCAAATGGAGATCAAAATGCTCCAAGTATTCGGCGACTCGCTGCTGGTCGTCAAGCAGGTCCAGGGGCAGTTCGACGTCCGGAAACCTGAGTTGCTACCTTATCACACTAAGGCGAAGGGGCTCATGGAGCGGTTCTACCTCCTCGAGATAGGCCACGTCGCCAGAGGGGAGAATGCACAAGCCGACGCCCTGGCAAAATTGGCAAGCTCACTAGCAGTGCCGCAAGATGGATCTCTCAATATCCAAGTGATAAATCAACGCCAAGTGCCCAGCATGATAGAAGAAGAACCAGAAGAAGAAAAGCTAGAAGTCACTACAGCAGAAGCCGTCGGCCTACCTGACTGGAGAGACCCCCTGATGCAGTGGTTCAAATACCGGCAACTACCCGACGAAGAGAAGAGAAGATCAAGCTAATCAGAACCAAGGACTCCTACGAGCTCCGAAACGGAATATTATTCCGAATTGTGGCCGACACTAAACAGAAGCTACTCCTGCGATGCCTCTCCAGTGAAGAGGCCTGGGGGGGTAATGAAAGAAGTCCATGTGGGGACGGCCGGCGCACACCAGGCGGGACAAAAAATGAAGATTGAAATAAAGAAGCTTGGCTACTACTGGCCGGCAATATTTGACGACTGCTGCAGATACGTTAAGTCGTGTCAGAAGTGTCAGGAACATGCCACCATACCCAGAAGGCCGCCCATGTAGCTACATCCAACGGTGCCCAGTTGGTCGTTTGCCCAGTGGGGAACAGACGTCGTGGGTCCCTTACCTGCGTCGTCCACCAGCTGCAAATACATTCTAGCAGCAACTGATTATTTCTCCCATTGGGCAGAGGCCGCTGCCTTAAGGGAGGTCACCGGAGAGGTCGTGGCCAGGTTTGTCCGCCGTAACATTATATTCCGGTTTGGCATGCCCGACCGGATTGTGTCAGACAACAACAGCCACTTCCGCAACCAGAAGGTCTACCGGCTAGCAAAAAATATAAAATTGATTGGAGGACGTCGACTCCTTACAATCCATAGGCTAATGGGCTGGCCGAAGCTTTTAATAAGACACTCTGCACCCTCCTGGCCAAGATTGTTAGCTCTAACAAAAGGGACTGGGAGGAGAAGATGTATGAGGCGCTATGGGCGTACTGGACCGTGTACATGACCCCAACAGGCTGCTCGCCCTTTTCTCTGGTATACGGCTCGGAGGCAATCGTCCCCGTCGAATTGGAGATACTTTCCCTCAAGGTCGCCATTCAGCACGGCCTTGTCCATGAAGGGCAGACCAACGTCGAGCGAAGACTCGAAGAGCTTTCCAGCCTGGAAGGAAAACGGCTTCAGGCCCAACAGAACATTCAGGTCTACCAGGCCCGAATAGCGCGTGCCTTTGACAAGCTTGTCAAGGGACGCGAATTCAAGAAAGGCGACCTCGTCATGGTCAAGAGGAGTGACGTCATGACCGCCAACCCTAAAGGCAAACTGAATGAGAACTGGCTCGGACCCTACGTAGTCCAAAAAGTCTACGAAGGCGGAGCCTATGTAATTGTCAACCACCGCGGGGAAGTTCAATTCCCGCCTCTTAATGGAAGGCACTCGAGATTATACCATGCTCCAGCGCCCCCATTGAATCAATAATAATATCCTTCGCCCTATTTTGGGCGAATTTGCATGATTGCTGTCTGAATGACTGGATTGCTATTCATGTTCTCAAAAAAGGAAGAAGGAAAAGAAAAAGAAAAAAAAAGAAGAAGAAAAAAAGGAAGAAAAAAAAGAAAAAAAAAGAAAAGAAGAAGAAGAGGAAAAAAAAGAAGAAGGAGAAGAAAAGAAAGAAGAGAGAATTTAAAAAAAGAGGAAAAGAAGAAAAAAAAAGAGAGAAAAGAGAAGAGAAAGAAAGGAGAACTAGAAACAAAAAGAAAAAGGGGGTGGAGAAGAAAAAGAAAAGAAGGAGAGGCAAGTAAGAGAGGAAAAGGAAGAGCAAAGAAAAGGGGAGACGGTTCCCCCATCCTGGACCACCGCCCCACGTAGGTAAAATACCCAAAGGCGAATGGACCACGTCGGTCCCGCCGCCTCGCTGATACCAATGAATATTCCTTTGACTTGGGCCTCCCATCCAGGTCATTGACTCAACAAACTCTTCTCTCCGTCCCTTCGGGCGGCGGGTACCCCTTTGGCTTGGACCTCCTGTCCAGGTCATTGACTAAACAAACTCTTCTCTCCGTCTCTTCGGGCGGCGAGTACACCTTTGGCTTGGACCTCCTGTCCAGGTCATTGACTAAACAAACTCGTACCCCTTTGGCTTGGACCTACCATCCAGGTCATTGACTAAACAAACTCTTCTCTCCGTCCCTTCGGGCGGCGGGTATCCCTTTGACTTGGACCTCTCGTCCAGGTCATTGACTAAAACAAACTCTTCCCTCCGTCCTCCCCGGGCGGTGGATACCCCTTTGGCTTGGGCCTCCCGTCCAGGCCATTGACTGGACAAACTCTTCTCTCCGTCCCCTCCGAGCGACGAGAAACCCAGTCTCTGACCAAGGCTCCCCGCCT
This sequence comes from Amorphophallus konjac, assembly GCA_022559845.1. NCBI lineage: Eukaryota > Viridiplantae > Streptophyta > Magnoliopsida > Alismatales > Araceae > Amorphophallus > Amorphophallus konjac. Next base: position 265,977,466 of record CM040127.1, read on the forward strand.
GAGGTCAGTCCGCGATTCCAACGTTATGGCGAGACCGGTAAGTCACCCATTTGGTACGGTGGAGTGGTTCCCTCATCCTTCCCCTGGGAGGGCGAGCACTCTCCTGTGCCCTGACATGGGTTCCTGCCTGGTTCTCCCAGAGCGAATCACCGTGAAGATTTATACTCCGCCAATGTGGTCTCGCAAGACTCGCATTGAAAAAAAAAGAAGAAGGGAAGGAAGAAGAGGAAAACAATATACAAAAGACAAGAGAGAAGAAAGGAGGTACCGCTAGGGCGAGTGCCACACGCACCGAAAGGACATGTGAAACAATAAGTGTTCTATTCTATTCGAAAAGGGATCAAGCTACATATGCTTCGGGACATACCCCAGTGTTACACTTCAAAAAAAGAGGGAAAAAGAAAGTTAAGGGGTGCGACGTTCAGTCAACACCCCTAAAGATATCTTCGAGAGGGAGAATCCTGACGCAAGGGAAGTTTGTCATGTCGCGCAGTCGACCCCTCAGTTCTTCAAGGCGGGCGAGTTCAGCCTCCACGGATGTCGTCTCAACCTGGGCGACGGCAAGAGCCTCGCCTTCCCTCTCGACCACTCTTTCAGCCGCGGCAAGGTCAAACCTAGCCGCAGCAAGGTAGCCCTCCAGCTTTGCGATTCGGCTCTTGAGGGAGTGAACATTGCCCTGGCCTTCCTCCAAGGCCTTCCCATGGCACTCTTCATTATGGCGCCGTGCCTCCAAGGTCTGTAAATACTCGTCTGCCTGGGCATCGAGGGCGGCACATTCGTCGGGAGCCTGGGTCTCGAGGAACTCGCGACGTTTGACATACTTTAACAGCAACAAGACTCGCCGCGACCATTCCCCTAGTGGACAGTCCAGCACTTGCAGTGCCCCGGTCAGCTGTGTCACTATGGTGTGCACCTCCCGATACGATAAGGAAAGGTCGGCAAGGAGCATCATCCGCAGCGTTACCAGCATTTGGCGGACTGGCGCATCCGACGAAGTGTGGCTAACTGAAGGTATGACCGGAGGAGTAAACTCCACAGTGCTGTCCACTACCGCCCATAAGTCGGCGTCCACCCCGGCCAAAGAAGATGGAAGAACGAAGGCTAGGTCACTCGATCGTCGCAGCTCGGTAGAGAGCTCCTGGCCAACCACCGCCAGAGGAGGGGGCGAGATGATCGCCGAATCACTCGACGCCGCTGTTGCACGGGGTTGCTCCTCTCCCTCCTCCTCTGCTAGGGCCGTCCCCATCACCACTGCGCTGGACGAGAGTTTGACTACCGCTGCTTCAATCGAAGGAGGGGCTTCGAGCAAGGCCGGCCCTGAAGCCATCGCCGAGGGACGCCTCTCTCCCATTTGGGGCCCCTCCAGGTGCGCACGAAGTCCTGCAAATATCCTCTTTAAGAGTGGGTCCTCCATTTGAGCAAGGATCTTCGGGAAAGGCGGAAGAGGAACCATCAACCGGGACTTGGCTCCCGCTTGCACGAGCGCCGCAAAGTTCCCCGCTCCCAGAGCCAGAGGCGGGGTCAGTCCCTCCACTGCTAGCGGGCCAATAGCCGGCCTCCGCTTGGCGATGGCCTTGCGAACACGGGTGGACGTCTCCCTGGCGTCGGCATTGCCTAATCACGCGAAGCAGAATTAATCATCCGCCGCCTGAAACAAATCAAACAGAACCAAAAGGCGGGGAAGAATCATAAGGCCCACGTGCTTACCTCGGCCACCGGGACGATGCCGCCTCCGGGCGTAATCTCCCCCTCCTCCAGAGGCTCGTCTGCCGTTCCGGGAGCACTTGAAGTCTCTGCAGCTGACTCTTACTGAAGGGCTTCGAATAAAAGGGCTAGCTTGCCCAGGCCCACGTCGGCTCCCGCCGGGCGGTCGACCGGCATAGCTGGAGTAGCTTCCTCCACAGCCTCCAGCTCGATTGATTCCTGAAAATTTGGGCTTGACGAGAATGAAGTCAGTGGGCGACCACAGAGGGAGTCCTGCACGAATAAGCTCACACTTACGGCAGCCTCCTCCATTAGGCTTAAAGAGCTAGCAAGTGAAGGGGCCTTAAAGATCGGCTCGGGCGGCTCAGGCGTCTCAGACACGCCCCCGCCAGAGGCCACTTCGTCGGAGGAGTAGGCATAATCTACCTCTTCGCTCGACGAAGACTCAACTGCCACGGGTTCTTCCCTCGCTAGTAGGGGGCTCCACCTCGAGATCGGCAATCGGCGCATCCTCACGCGGGCTGGGCGAGGGTGGTACGCTAGACCTCAACCTCTTCCTCGTGTACATACGTGTCGCCGGGAGATGCAGACGAGGCCCTGATAGCCCAAGAACGGCCTCGTCAGTGTCTGTTACATAGATGAAAAGGCCGGTCATATCAAAGCCAATGGGCTCCCAAAGAGGGAAAGAAGTCAAACAAGCGGACAAAGATAAATACCCCCTTCGACTTCTATAACACGGGGCGGCTCACGGGTGGTCTTCTCGACGGGCGATGTCGTCCCAGCAGCCGCAGCCTGGTCCTCGCCAGGGATCAGCACAGGTGTCGGCACCTCCGTACCGCCTGAAAGAAAGAAATGCAATTGTCATATGCGCATACAAGGCCCGCCCCGAGAGGCAAATAAATCCCAAAGGACGTCGGTGGCCGGTGAACCTCACCAGCATCATGACTCAGCTTAGTCTGCGTGACTTCAAACTCCTCAAAAGATAAAATGGGAGCCACCGGAGAGACGGTCGTCGGAGCCGGGGACCCCTCGGTCCGCCTCCGCTTCGCCGCTTGCCGCCCAGCCGCTTTGGCAGCAGCCAACGCCTTCTTAACGGGCGACTTCGCCCGGGACCTCCCCTTGGCTCACGGTGGGGGAGTCGGAGTTGGCGCCGAAGTCACCTCGGCTGCGGCCGCAGTTTCACCCATATTGGGGATAGGCACAAATGCTGGCTCCCCTACGTCAGGAAGGGGCACGGGTGCAGGCCCTTCCATGGTAGCTGAAACAAAAAAAAGGAAGAAACGCTCATGTGTAAAGTCCTTGCCCTAAAATGAAGCCGGAGCCTGAAGGATATGAAGGGCGGGGGGTTCTAACCAGCGGGCTGACCCGGCTCGGCCCGGGCGGCTTCGAACTCCTCGAAGGAAGGAATTCTTGGCGCCGGAGGAATAGTCACCGAAGCCTTAGCAGCCTCCGTTTTCCTGCGCTTCGCCTCTCCCCGCCCGGCCACCTTGGCAGCACCCACTGCCTTCTTCACAGGCGACTTCGCCCGGGACCTCTTCGCAGCCTTGGGCAAGGGAGCCGTGGTCGGAGCTGGCAGTGCTGCCTCAAAATAGGCCGGCTTCTGGACAAGTCGAAGAAAGTTTCGGTACGCCGCCATCTATGTGCTGTCAGGGTGGTCTGTTAAGAAGAACAAATATATATATATATATATATATATATATATATATATAGCATCCGATACCCTGCAAAGGTCATAACGATGATGGAGAAGAACAGAAGCAAGAGGGAAGATCAAATACCATGGGGGCCAGTATACAATCGAAGCGTTATCGGTCAATAGCTCAGGGACGGCTCCTTGTCCCGAGGCGTCGCCTCTCGGACTAGCCAGCATACGTCCTCGATCTTCTGGCAACGATCAGTGAGAGCGGCTAGGTCGGCATGCTTCTTCGAGGAAAGGTGGCAGAAAATATTGAAGTGGTCCATGCCCCACCCGTCGGCATAATAATATGAGATATGCAGGCGCTTTGCCAGGATGGCGGCCGTCTGGTCTTCGATCTTCAGCCCATTCACTCAGAGAAGGACGTATAGCCACGTGGTGTCTTTGTAATTTTCGGGCTTCCTCTCCTCTCGCCTCACGAACGTGCGATGTGGGCAGATCGGGTCTCTCTCCGGGCGCCAGCTCTTTGCGGGAGTGCCCTCCTCTTCCATGGGGAGCGGATAATTGATGAGCTCCAGACGGTCACTCCCTATCCGGCAAAGGTCCCTCAGGGTCTTCTTGTAGTTGTCCTTCGCCACCGGGGGTACCTCCACTTTTGGTGTCGGCCTCGCTTCCCGAGCCTCCCGGCGAGTGGCCTGATACGCCACCGGGGGTACCTCCACTTTCGCATATTACTTTAGTCCATCGTAAAAATACTGCAACCACAAAGTCAGGCGAACCCTCTTCCGATCCCCGCGAGGAGGCTGCCTCCCACCGTGCGCCAGCTGATATAACTCCCGGTACACCTTCATGAGATACCGGTATGAATACCCAAGAGAATAGTAGCCGTCCCCGTTGGTTTCGTCTTTGATCAGGTCGGGGAGGTAGACTTCTTCATAGGGCTCCCCGTCAATGGGTAAGCCGCTCAGCTGACTGAGGCTCCATAGATCCAGTGAAGTTTCACCTTCTGCCGTGTAAAAGGTGTTGGTCTCGGCACCAAACACCTCTATCATGCCGCAGCAGAGGCCCTTGGAGATGGGGTAGCCGTAGCGGGAGGCATAGACGCTGTGATAAATACCAGCTCGGACCAGCAGCGGGGCATAGTTGAATAGCACATACTCTGTAAATTCTACTGCCCCCTCCGTGAAACTGTGAGCATCCTGAAGCTTCAGCTCCCCGAACCAGCCCAGCGCTAGCTCGTGCTTGAATCGGACGGCTAGGCAGTCCAGAACGAACGGCTCCTCCCTATAGCCCCATTTCAGGGGAGCCAAGAAGAGACCAAAATGGGGCGGTTCACCCTGCACTCGCCCAGCAGACATGTCCCACTTCGCCGGGACGAATTGGGGTGCTCGCACCAGCCTGTCTTCAGCCGGCAACACCTCTTGGATCCTCAGGACAGGCTTCCACTCCCGGGCCTCCCCCACCAGATACATCGGGATGCTCCTCGGAACACTATACAATAAACTGTCGTGCGCTTGCAAGATCACTTGCTCGACCTCCCGCACAGCTCGTAGCTCCCGCCTCTCCTGGGAGCGGAAGTACTTCAAAAATCGGATGAGATGCTTATCCTTCGGGAAGTCCCTCCGATATTCACCAGTCCGATCGAAGGTGAAGCGGTTCTCAACCCGAGAGAGCCGATTATAGTACATTGTCTCGGCCTCGGAGCCCGAGGACTCAGCCAGCACCGCTATTTCTGCATGTTCCCTGTCCAGGTCTTCCACATTAAGCCATGTGACGGCTGGCACTGGAGCCTGGGGAACAAGGTCGGCACCGACAGTGGCAGCAGGGGCGGAAGAATTGCTTGGGGCAGCCATTTATCTGCAAAGATGTAACAAACAGAGGATCAGAACAAGCCACAGGCAAAGAGAAATGAAAACTGTAAAGGGGCTCTACTACAAGTGAAACGAACAAGACACTGCCAATTTCTAACGAAATTTCGGCAGAGTTTCCCCTAGGCCAAAGGCGTAAGGGAAAGCACGGGTGCGCGTCCACAAGGAGTGACGACCCCAACAAAGTCAAGGTCGGCCCCGAAAGGCAACACCAGAAAGTTCTCGGCTACACAGGCATCCTCTTGCCGGTAGGGGGTGCCTTCCCCGGCACACCCTGTGGGGAGCTTCCCCGGCACGCTCCATAGCCTCTTCACCGGCACGCCCCCGTGGCGCTTCCCCGGCACACCCCTGGGTGTCTTCGTCGACACACCCGGCAGTTGCCTTCCCCGGCACGGCCCCTCTGGCGCTTCGTCGGCACGCCCATGGGAAACCCTTCCCCGGCACGGCCCGTGTGAGCCCTTCCCCGGCACGGCCCCTTTGGCGCTTCACCGGTACGCCCGCTAGCGTCCTTCCCCGGCACGCTCGGTTGATCCGCTCCCCGGCACGCTCGGTTAAACCCTCACCGACACACCCCGAGGTGCCCTCTCCGGCACAGCACCCGTGCCTCGCCCAGCGGCACGCCCTTACGCCTTTTCCACGGCACGGCACCTACCGTGCCCTTCTCCGGCACAGCACCCGTGCCCCTTAGCCCGGCACGCCTGCACCCTCATCACCCGACACGCTCGAAACCCCCTTCGCCGGCGCAACTGGTGGCAGCGCACGACGAAGGAGAAGAAGGAGACAAAGGAGAAGAAGAAGAAGAGGGAAAGAGGGAAAAGAAAAGAAGAAGAAGGAAGAGATGGAGAGAGGGACAGGAGGGGGGCTAGGGCACCCACCCTCCACGGTGAAAAGAAAGAGAAGAGAGGGGAAGACCAGGAGAAGAGGGAGACGAAGGGGGAGAAGGAAGAGAAGGGGAGAGGGAGTGCTCTCGTGGCGGCCTCCTCACCCTGACAAGAGGAAGACAACGACGGCGACGACGGTAGTGATGACGGTGGCGCTCGGCGATGGAGAAGACGAAGAAGAGAGGGAGGGGGCAAACGGTTCGTCTGCCACCGAAGAGAGAGAAGAGGGAGGGAAGGTTTTAAAAAGGGGGGGTTCGAATGAACCACCCCCGCCCCTTTTATATGGCGAACAAAAAAAGAGAAGAGAAAGGAAATAAAGAAAAGAAGAGGAAGAAAAGAGAATAAAAGAAAAAAAAGAGAGAGAAAAAAAGAGAGAAGGAGAGAAAACAAAAAGGAGTATATGTATCCGAGGTGAATAAAAAATTGGGGAACAAAACAAATGAATATACATAAATATATGTATATTTGTACATGTACGTATATATATACGCATATATATGTATGTGTATATTCATATATATATATATATATATATATATATATATATACATACATAGGTGTATACACAAATAATATATATGTATATATATATGAGTAAATAATGCACAATGGCGGATGTCTGCAGGGGAGCGGTCCATCCTCACGCTCTTCTGGACCGACAGGCGCCCGTCCGAGCAAGGACGACTCCACCCCCACACTGGCATTAGTTCCCTGCCGACAAATAAGTCTTCTCTGGCACAAGGCTTCGTGCCCTAGCCACCCTCTCTTATACAAAATCACCATTGTGGGCCTTACGCCCGAATCGACAGAATCTCTATCCTTGCGCTGGCATTAGCCCCTTGCCGACGAATAAGTCCCGTTCCGGCGCAAGGCTTCGTGCCCTAGCCGCCCACTCCATACGATATTGCCATTACGGACCTTACATCCGAATCGGCGGAAAATCCCCTGTTGCATTGGCATTGTCTTCTTGCCAACGAATGAACCCTATCTTTCGGCGCAAGGCTTTGGGCCCTAGCCAACGATCACATGTTATCCCCACTCGTCAAAAAAAAAGGAAAGGGGCTTAAAATAGAGGTGCCCCACCGGACTTGCCCCTACATGGGGACAAGGGTAAAAATGGCAGCAACCCGGCTGTGGCGAAAATCCGAAGGGGCGCTACAGGCAAAATCGGGTACCCCGCCACGTGAAAACCCGAGAGGGCGCGTGGGCAAAAGCAAGAGGGGGCCGGTGCCTGCGAAAACCCGAAAGGGCGCTTGTACCGGTAGTGTGGTTAAAAAAAGAGAGAAGAAGAGAGACAAAGAGACCAACATACTACGTCAGTCCCCGACACCCCGTCGGCACTGATGAAGAGACAAAGAGACCAACATACTACGTCAGTCCCCGGCACCCTATCGGCACTGATGAAGAGACAAAGAGACCAGCATGCTACGTCAGTTCCTGACACCCCGTCGGCACTGATGAAGAGACAAAGAGACCAACACACTACTTCAGTTCCCGACACCCCGTCAGCACTGATGAAGAGACCAACATACTACATCAGTTCCCGACACCCCGTCGGCACTGATAAAGAGACAAAGAGACCAATAAACCCTGTCAGCTCCCGACACCCCGTCGGCACTGACAAAGAGAAGAAGAGACCAACAGAAGAGACAAACAAACCCTGTCAGCTCTCGACACCCCGTCGGCACTGACAAAGAGAAGAAGAGACCAACAGAAGAGACCAACAAACCCTGTCAGCTCTCGACACCCCGTCGGCACTAACGGAGAGAAGAAGAGACCAACAGAAGAGACCAACAAACCCTGTCAGCTCTCGACACCACGTCGGCACTGACGAAGAGAAGAAGAGACCAACATAAGAGACCAACAAACCCTGTCAGCTCCCGACGACCCGTCGGCACTGACGAAGAGAAGAAAAAGACCGACATACCACGTCAGTTCTCGACACCCCGTCGGCACTGATGAAGAGAAGAAGAGACAGGCATACCACATCAGTTCCCGACACCCTGTCGAAGCCAACAAAGAGAAGAAGAGACCAGTACACCCACGGGCACCTCCCGGCTCATCCTTCGCCTGCGTTACCCGTGGGTGGGGGGCATATGTGGACGTGCAAAATTGCACGCCCATACGTCCCAGTTAGCCCGGCATCGACAACAACTTCAGCCGAAGAGACTGCGAAGAAAGAGGGCCATCCGGACTCTCTGAATATCAACACACGCTGTGTGAGGCCGCCTCCATAGTCACGACAGCAAAGAGAGATCAGCCTTCAAGAGCCCCACAAACCACGGGCCACAGAGGAAATCAAACGGGCCACGACTCGTGCTCACAATGGGCTCAAAAATGCACCCCTGATGGCCTTCAGCGGCACACCTGATGGCCTTCAACGGCACACCCTGGTGGCCTTCAACGGCACGCCCTGAAGCCCATTCAACGGCACGCCCCCTTTGGCCTTCAGCGGCACACCTGATGGCCTTCAACGGCACACCCTGGTGCCCTTCAGCGGCACACCCAGGGTGGCCTTCAGCAGCACACCCCTGGCCTTCAGCGGTACGCCCTGAAGCCCATTCAACGGCACACCGCCTTTGGCCTTCAACGGCACGCCCTGAAGCCCATTCAACGGCACGCCCTCATGGCCTTCAGCGGCACACCCTTTGAGCTTTCAGCAGTACGCCCTGTTGGCCTACAGCGGCACACCCTTGTGGTCTTCAGCGGCACGGTGCTGTGGCCTTCAGCGGCACGCTGTTTGCCCCCTTCAACAGCACACTTTGGCAGCCCTTCAGCGGCACGCCTCTTGCCCTCTTCAGCGGCGCGCTTGTAGGGCCTTGCAGCGACACGCCCCGATGACATTCCAGCGGCACGACGCTCAGCCGTTTCAACGGCACGTCCGGCAGACCAAATCTCGCGCCCATGTCATACAGATCTTCGCGCGCAGTGAGCTGTCCGAGGTGTCGACCGGGGGTTGGGCCACGCAGGCTACCACTCCGCCACCCAGGACGGGGAAAGTCAAAGGCAATCATGTCGGAGCTGCTTCCAGCCTTCGCTGCCCGTGCTCGAGGGCTCCCGCTGCTGGGAGTATAAAACCACTCCCATCCCGAAGAAGATGGAGGGGAGGAGGCAGAGATGACGAACAGAAGAACACAGGCGCACACGGACAGAGAGAGGGAGGGAAGAAGAAGAGAAGACGAAGAAGAACAAGAAGAAGAAGAGAGCTCGCCTGCAGCGTTCTCCTCGGACGACCACTCGGAAGAGAGAGTAAGAGAGAGAGATGGAGAGTGTGTGATGTATAGAGGAGAATAGGGGAGGGCAAGAGGCCGTCTGGTCCCTGCTTGACCCCAGCTCTTCCCCCTTTCTTCTGTCCGCCCCTTTCATTCTTTCTTTCTTCCTACGTTGTACTCTGTGCTCCAATGCTTTGATGTGTACACAGCCAGCTACGGCCCTCGTTGGGCTTGAATAGAAGAGTCTTCTTAATTTTATTCTCCCTTTTAATGTTTCCGCCGGTTCGAATGTATGTGTGCGTGTTCGAACGTTTCTTCCTCCGTTTTTGTCTTTCGAGGGCTCGTCTTCGACAAGGGTTTTCATCCCCCTCGCCACTGCTCCTTCCTCGCCTTAAAATGCCCAACCATGCATATTCCCATGCCATCCCTGAGGGTCAACCCCTCTCTCTCCCTTCCACTCTGATTCCACCCCGTTGATCAGCCCTTCGTGTGGTTCCTTCAGCCTTTAGGCTAAATGCCTTATCTAGTTTCCCGCCGGTCCACCTTCTCCACGGTGGAGCTTCTCCAATCCCCAGCGGTACGCCCCACCAGGATCTTCCCTAGTACACCTTGACCAAAACCCCTCCCCTGTACGCCTTTGCAGCCCTTCGCCGGCACACTCATTCCCCCCTTCGGTATGCCTCACTGGACTCCATCGGTACACCCCTGATCCCTAGCCCAGCACCCTTCTAACCTGTCCCAGGGAGGCCTCGTTCATCGATGCTTTCGGGTTTTCCGAGATTTTGGTAAAGGTGCTGCCGCCTTCGGGCGCCCACCTCCAGTTGTCGGGTTCTGCCACTCCATGTGGGCGCGTTCCCTTTATCTCCCTCACGCGTGGCTCAAGGGGAGATGCTGCCAAATTTTTGGTAGAAATGATAATAATGTGTTTAAAAGGCAATTAGAAACAACGAACGAATGGAAGGCTCGGCGATAAAAGACTCTAACCGAAATAAGGCACTGCGGGCAACGTGAGAGAAATCAGATTAAACGACAATGTAATGGATTAAATGCTTGATCTATAAAAAACAAAGGTTGGGGGAAGAGGGAGAAAAGATTTGTATAAAACTATATAAAGATCAAGGAAAAGAAGAAAAGAAAAGCCTTAAAGTAAGTAAAGGAGGGGTGGGCCTTCGCCGGCAGACCTATTCCAACCTTCGCCGGTACACCTCATCAACTCTCCACGGCACACTCCCTCACTTCCTTGAAGCCCCAGCGGCACGCTCGGCATGCCTTTCCTCGGTACACACCCTCACCTCCTCTTACTCGGCGCACCCTTTCTCAGCCGCTCACCCCCTCTCTCTCCCTCGCGCGTTCCCATCGTCTCCCTCTCTCCCTTCACCCTTGGTGCCTTTGTACACCGACCTCCTATTAACCTGACACCCCTTAGCTCGATGCCTTTAAGCACCGACCTTGACCTAACCCTGTGCCTTTGTGCACCGGCCTTGGCCTAGCCCGGTGCGTATGTGCACGAGCTTATTCTCCACGTGCATAGTCCTCGTGACCTGCACTGACTCAGGGCCCCGGCTGCACCGACCTCAGCTACCACGGCATCCACTTCCAACCCCCAACGTGCACCGACCCCGACAGCCCAAAGCTGCACCGACTTCAGCCTGCAGGCCGTACAGACTTTGCCCCGCGGCCGTACAGACCTTGCCCCTCTACAGCCCACAGGCCGTACAAACTTTGCCCCGCAGGCCATACAGACTTTGCCCCTCGGCCGTACAGACCTTGCCCTCTACAGCCCAAAGTTGCACCAACTTCAGCCCGCGGGCCGTATAGACTTTGCCCCGCAGGCCGTACAGACTTTGCCCCGCGGCCGTACAGACCTTGCCCTTCTACAGCCCAAAGCTGCATCGACTTCAGCCCGCAGGCGGTACTGACCTTGCCCCTCTACAGCCCAAAGCTGCACCGACTTCAGCCTGCAGGCCGTACAGACTTCGCCCCGCAGGCGGTACAGACTTTGCCCCGCAGCCGTACAGACCTTGCCCCTCTACAGCCCGCAGGCCGTACAAACTTTGCCCTACATGCTGTACAGACTTTGCCTCTCGGCCGTACAGACCTTGCCTTCTTACAGCCTAAAGCTGCACCGACTTCGCCCCGCAAGCCGTACAGACTTTACCTCGCGGCCGTATAGGCCTTGCCCCTCTACAGCCCGCAGGCCGTACAGACTTTGCCCCGCAAGCCGTACAGTCTTTGCCACACGGCCGTAAAGACCTTGCCGCTCTACAACCCGCAGGCCGTACAAACTTTGCCCCACAGGCCGTACAAACTTCGCCCCTCGGCCGTACAGACCTTGCCCTCCTACAGCCTAAAGCTGCACCGATTTCAATCCGCAGGCCGTACAGACTTTGCCCCGCGGCCGTACAGACCTTGCCCCTATACAGCCCGCAGGCCGTACAGACTTTGCCCCGCAGCCGTACAGACCTTGCCCCTCTACAGCCCGCAGGCCGTACAAACTTTTCCCCGCAGGCTGTACAGACTTTGCCCCTCGGTCGTACAGACCTTGCCCTCCTACAGCCTAAAGCTGCACCGACTTCAGCCCGCGGGCCGTACAGACCTTGCCCTTCTACAGCCTAAAGCTGCACCGACTTCAGCCCGCAGGCCGTACAGACTTTGCCCCGCGGCTGTACAGACCTTGCGCCTCTACAGCCCAAAGCTGCACCGACTTCAACCCGCAAGCCTTACAGACCTTGCCCCGCGGCCGTACAGATTTTTCCCCTCTACAGCCCAAAGCTGCACCGACTTCAATCAGCAGGCCGTACAGACTTTGCCCCGCGGCCGTACATACCTTGCCCCTCTACAGCCCAAAGCTGCACCGACTTCAGCCCGCAGGCTGCACCGACCTGCTGCCGGCCCAGACCTGCACCGACCTGCTGCCAGCCCAGACCTGCACCGACCTACCTTCAGCCTTGGCACATCCTACCCACGACCTTCCCCGGCACACTCTATGCCGCTTTCGCCGGCACGCTCCTTCAGTCCCCTTTTGGCCCTTCAGCGGTCCACTCCCCCCAGAAGTATGTGTGTAATATATGATATAATAATAATAATAATAATAGTAATAAATCAATAAAAATTATGATGATTAAATAAATTTAGATATATATATATATATATATATATAATAAACAAAGATTATGAAATAATATTAACAATGGTGAGAGAAATTTCTAATAATAATAATAATAAACAGCATGGATAAATCATTCAGGAAAAATACACAAAAGGGAAATAAGCAATAGAAAGAATGCATGTATATAATTAGAAGCCCAGATAAAAGAAATAATAAAATCTACATTGTAGCCCCGTCTCTCCTATGACATGGTGCTAAAGGAAATAACAATGCTGCCCCTGCAGGTCGGGCCTGAGTCACGGGGATTGCCTCAACACGGCCACGACCCGACCTCGCCCCGGGCCGACATTCTGATTAGACCGGACCCGTTTATCGAGACCGGACCCTTTTCGAGCCATTATTAAAAATACCGCGTGCTCGGTAGACATTTGAACGGATTCATCCCGGCTTCCACTACGTTTCTATTACAGACCTTCGTCCGAACATGAAAAAGGTCCGCGAGTGACCAATATAGTCCGTGGCCCATATCTCGATGCGGATCTCAATGTGATCTATTCTTGCTCTTTCTCGCGCAGTTAGTATTAGTCCTTTCGGCCGCAGGGCCCCTAATCTCGACAATTAATCAAGGGTGTTCCCTCGTATGGGGGATGTAAATGACGTCGTGACCTTTATGGAACGACGGGATCCGGTCCCGACACGAATCACACAATCATCTGATGAAGTCAGATCGAGCGCATCTGTGGCTCTTCGAAGTCTAAATAAATTGTCACTTAGTGACTGGCACGCCCACGCACTTAATAGATGAATCAACCATCTTAATAGACGAACCACTTGCGCCAGCGAATTTTAGTGCGTCCACACCTGTCCCAAGGACAACTTCCCAGTTCCAATTACAGAAACGATGGTCGATATGACCACCAGTCATGAAGCCCTGTCTTTCATGGACGGGTCGTCCGGTTATAATCAGATCCGGATGTCCCTCAAAGACATGAACCATACTGCCTTCAGATCCCCCAAGGGGATTTTCAACTACAAGCGCATGCCCTTCGGTTTGAAAAATGCCAGTGCTACTTACCAAAGGGCTATGACAAAAATATTTGACGAGATGCTGCACAACACCGTCGAATGCTATGTCGACGACCTCGTCGTCAAGACCAAAAGGTGCGAAGACCATTTGCACGACCTTCGCCAAGTCTTCGAGCGTCTCCGGCAATATGGGCTCAAGATGAACCCCATGAAATGCGCCTTCGGCGTATCCAGTGGCAAATTTCTTGGTTTCGTCGTCAGATACCGAGGAATCGAGGTGTATCCCAGCAAGATCAAAGCGATCTGGGAGCTTCCACCACCCAATAACATCACCGAACTTAGGTCCTTCCAAGGGAGACTGACTTACATTCGGAGGTTTATTTCTAACCTCTCCGATCGATGCGCGCCTTTCAGCAAGCTAATGAAGAAAGACGCCCCACTCACATGGGACTCGGAATGCTAAGCGGCTTTCGAGCAAATGAAGGAGTACCTCCTTACTCCCCCATTCTTGGGAGCACCAGTCAAGGGTAAACCCCTCATCCTTTATATTGCTTCCATGGACGCTTCGCTGGGAGCTCTGTTGGCGCAGATCAATGAAAGAAGGTAAAGAGCAACCCCTCTATTACCTCAGCCGAAAACTAATCGGTGCCGAGTATCGCTACTCCCCCATGGAGAAGGTCTGCTTAGCACTAGTGTTCGCAGTTAAAAAGCTGCGGCATTACTTCCTGTCTCATCGGGTCGAGCTTATCTCCAAGCATGACCCTCTGAAGTATCTCCTTCGACGGCCTGTCCTCTAAGGCAGATTGGGGGGGTGGGCTCTCCTGTTGATGGAATACGACATTACCTATGTCCCCAGAAAAGCAATCAAAGGACAGGGTATGGCTGAATTCTTGGCAGCCCATCCAGTGCCAGATGATTCACCCTTCAACTCGGAGCTCCCGGACGAGGATTCCCTTGCTACTCAATCACAACAACCGGTTGAACAGAGTGGAGATGTCTTGCATTATTGGCAGCAAAGCGCTCTGACAACCAGCGTACCTTGCTGGGAGCTCTACTTTGACGGTGCTTCTCGAGGGATCACCCGGAGCAACCAGGATCTAGCCACTACGGCAGGTGCCGGCATTATTTTCCTGACTCCTCAGGGCGGAGTTTTGTATAACTCTTGCGCCCTCATGAAGTCCCTGACCAACAATGAAGCCGAATATGAAGCTCTACTTATCGGGCTCCAGATGGCTCTCCACATGGGCATTAAATGCCTTAAAGCCTACGGGGACTCCCAACTGATAGTTAGCAGGTCCTCGGCATCTATGACGTGTGGAAGCCAGAATTGGTTCCATACCACACCGTCGTCACCAGATTAACCCAGAATTTCTATTTCTTCGAAATAGATCACATTCCTAGAAGCAGCAACGCCTACACGGATGCTTTAGCAAAATTGGCCGCGGCCATCAAGCTCATGTCTGAGGGCGAGGTCGACATCATCATCAAGCACAGAAGACTGATGCCGAGCTCACCCGAAGGTGACACCGGTCTCACCATCTACGATGTCCACGACCTTGACCAGAGTCCACCTCCTAAAGAAGATGATTGGCATGCGCCTATCATCAAATTCAAGAAAGGGTGGCTTCGTGACCGAGCTCAAAGAGTCCAGCTACTCCGCCGAGCAACCTCTTACGAGTTGATTGGCGACTCCTTGTATCGGCTCGTCCACGAGAAGGACATGTCGGTTCTCCTGAGATGTGTCTCTCTGGCGGAAGCTCGAGCCATCATGCAGGAGGTCCACTCCGGACTGTGCGGTGCACACCAGGCCGGAGATCGGATGAAGCACAACATCAAGCTCAAAGGTTTCTACTGGCCAACCATGTACGCGGATTGCGTCCAGTATCCCCGTGCATGCCATCAGTACCAAGACTTTGGTCCAGTACACAGAAAACGTCCTAACCCACTGCGTCCTACGGCCCCCACTTGGCCATTCGCTGAGTGGGGCATGGACATCGCGGGGCCTTTCCCTCCATCTTCCAAGGGCCATAAATACATCTTGGCCGCCACTGACTACTTCTCTCATTGGGCGGAGGCTCTACCCTTGCGAGAGGTCACCGTCGAAATTGTTGCTAGGTTTGTCCGACACAACATCATATACCGATTCGGTACTCCCAGTCGCATAGTGTCCGACAACGGGACACCCTTCAAGAATAAGGCCGTACACCAGTTAGCGGCCAAATTCCAAATCGACTGGAGAACGTCTTCGGTCTACAACCCTCAGGCCAATGGCTTAGCGGAAGCCTTCAACAAAACTCTCTGTAAGCTCCTCGCTAAGGTGGTTAGCCACCGGAAGCGCGACTGGGGTGAGAAGATCTTCGAGGCATTGTGGGCCTACCGGATGGTTTACAAAACCCCCACGGGGTGCTCGCCGTTTTCCCTTGCCTACGGGTCAGAGGCGGTTATCCCCATCGAAGTCCAGCTAGCCTCTTATCGCGTGGCAGTCCACACCGGCCTTGCCAGTTCTGATGAAAACGAGTACCAGAGAAGGCTAGAAGAGCTCGCCGACCTAGAAGGCAAGCGACTCGAAGCCTACAAACACCTACAGGCATACCAGGCTCGCATGGCTCGGGCCTATGACAAGCTCGTCAGGCAGCGAGCTTTCAAGCAAGGCGACCTCGTCATGATCAAGGAAAAAGAGGTCATGGCGGGGCGCTCCAGTGGAAAACTACAGCCAAATTGGCGAGGTCCGTACATCATCCAGAATGTCTATGAGGGTGGGGCCTACACGGTTGTTGATCACAAGGGTCACAGACCGTTCCAGCCTCTCAACGGCAAACACATGAAGCTATATTACACTCCAGAGCATGAGTTCGCGCGCCAGCCAGACTGAGGCGCACGTCCCAGCTACTACCAATAAGGCCGGTCATCCCCCGTGGAGGATCCCACTGGCCAGTTCTTCCGGTCTTCAATTCCCAGTCAACCAGCCGGCTCGACTCCTCGAAACAGCCGCTGGGCATCCGTTGGAACCAGTCTCCTGCCCCCATTCCCGTCACCACGGGAACACGGGCCCTTCTGTACCAGCACCAGTCTAGCCGCCAGGCTTACAGGTAAGTCAAAAGAAAAACAACACAATAAAAAAAATGGGGTTGAAAATAGAGATGCCCCGGCAGACCCAGTCATCCTCACCACGATAGGGCGGCTGGGGGCAAAAAGGCCAATAACCTGGCTGAGGTGAAAACTCGAAAGGGCGCCTCAAGCAAAATTGGGAAACCCCTCGACGTGAAAACCCGCAAGGGCACGTTGGAAAAAGCTAAAGGGGGTCGACTCTGGCGAAAACCCGAAAGGGCGGTAGAGCCGATAACGAGAAAATATTCTTCTTTCTATCAGTCAACACGGCCTTCCACCTATCCTTTGGTGGGCGGTTAGCTTCCCCCAGAACCAGTCTCCAATCCACTTGCTACGGCGCAAGCCCTTCGATCCCCAGTTAACCTTGCGTCAACCTCTGGCCCTCACCTCAATGTCGCAATTCAATCAATCCCTGTAACAGTCAAACTTCCAGTCACCGTCTCGGTAAACCTACATCCCGACACATTCCCAGACATTTAGTATTCCCTGCCCCCACATCCCACGTATCCAAAAATCCAGTGCCTTCCAGTTCATCATAATCCAGTTCCCCATACAACCCCAGATTCACTAGGTTACAACCGCAGTCATACCTTGCCATGGCAATGTGGCCTTTCGCCACCATGGCTCAAGAATTTCTAAAAAACCCTGAACAGTCGCCGAACAATATTCGGTCACCCACACCTTCCAATCTCAGGTTACGTCCCCTGACAGCAACATGCTATGGACGATAGTTTCAAAAGAAAAAAAAGAAAAAAAATGGGGTTAAAAATAGAGATACCCCGGCAGCCTCAGTCAACTCCCTCTACGAGACGACCGGGGGCAAAAATTGCCACCAACCCAGCTGAGGTGAAAACCCGAAAAGGCGTCTCGGGAAAAATCGGGTAACCCCTCGGTGTGAAAACCCGCAAGGGCGCATCGGAAAAAGTAAAAGGGGGGCAGCTCTGGCGAAAACCTGCAAGGGCGGTAGAGCTGGTAAAGAGAAAAAAAAAAGAACTCTCTCCCTCTCCACTCCTCACTCACAAAGCCCATCGGCTACGACACATCTCGATGGCGAGCTCAACATCACTTCACAACAATGGTGACCACCACACCCCCGAGGGTCGATCACCGCCAGTCTCCAGTTTCCAGTCCTCGGCTACAACGCCTTCACAGGCCAGCCGCCAGTCTCCAGCCTCCAGTCTCGGCTACAACATCTTCACAGGCCAGCCGCCAGTCTCCAGCTTCCAGTCCTCGGCTACAACGCCTTCACAGGCCAGCCACCAGTCTCCAGTTTCCAATCCTCGGCTACAACGCCTTCACAGGTCAGCCGCCAGTCTCCAGCCTCCAGTGTCGGCTACAACACCTTCACAGGCCAGCCGCCAGTCTCCAGCTTCCAGTCCTCAGCTACAACGCCTTCACAGGCCAGCCGCCAGTCTCCAGCTTCCAGTTCTCGGCTACAACGCCTTCACAGGCCAGCCGCCAGTCTCCAGCCTCCAGTCTCGGCTACAACGCCTTCACAGGCCAGCCGCCAGTCTCCAGCTTCCAGTTCTCGGCTACAACGCCTTCACAGGCCAGCCGCCAGTCTCCCGTTTCCAGTCCTCGGCTACAACGCCTTCACAGGCCAGCCTCCAGTCTCCAGCTTCCAGTCCTCGGCTGCAACGCCTTCACAGGCCAGCCGCTAGTCTCCAGCTTCCTGTCTCGGCTACAACGCCTTCACAGGCCAGCCGCCAGTCTCCAGCTTCCAGTCCTCGACTACAACGCCTTCACAGGCCAGCCACCAGTCTCCAGCTTCCAGTTCTCGGCTACAACGCCTTCACAGGCTAGCCGCCAGCCTCCAACTTCCAGTCTCAGCTACAACGCCTTCACAAGCCAGCTGCCATTCTCCAGCCTCCAGTCTCGGCTACAACGCCTTCACAGGCCAACCACCAGTCTCCAGCTTCCCGTTCTTAGCTACAACGCCTTCACAGGCCAACCGCCAGTCTCTCGTTTCCAGTCTCGGCCACAACGCCTTCACAGGCCAGCCGCCAGTCTCCAGCTTCCAGTCCTCGGCTACAACGCCTTCACAGGCCAACCATCAGCCGCCAGCCCCAGTACCCCGGCTATAACGCCCTTGTAGGCCAGCCACCAATTTCTAACTCCAGTCACCGGCTGTAACGCCCTTATGGGCCAGCCGCCAGCTCCCAGTGCCAGTTTCGATCACAACCCGTCCACGGGTGGACCACTCAACTCCCAGTCTCGCTAGCAGCCCCTGGCTGTGATGCCACTGTCGGGCCGTTCGGCCAGCTCAGTCCCCAGCTCCTCAGTTAGAAAAGCTACATTACCAATTAACAACATGCAAACAACCAGCATCCAATACCCAGTACCCGATATCCAGTCATACTACTCTCCTCACCCAGCCCTTTACCTCAGCTCCAGACCCGAATAAAACTCGGTTCGCTGCTCCCTATACTGGTACGTGTTAAAACAATCAAGCGCGACTAACAGTAAGTGGCAGCCACCCTTGTATCCAACCCTGTTCCACAGACTAGGGAGGAGAACAATTCAACAAACAACAACGCAAAAATCCGGAATTTGTCATTGATACTCTATAATAGGGAGCCCAAGACATGCCATTGGGGTAACAAAAGTACACTATCCGGATAACAAAAAGGGGAAGGGAAGTGATACAATCACGACCTAGCCTCGCTCCCCTCCAGCTCTGCCAGGCGGGACTCAACAACTGTGAGCTCTGCCTCCAAAGTCGACGCGAGCTGAGCGCTAGCCTCGGCTCCGGCCTCGGCAGTCTGCCACTCAGCTCTAGCAAGCTCTACAGCCTGCCGCTGCTCTTCTAAGGCCTTTTGTAAGGCCTTCGCTCTGCTAGTCGCCTCGCTCAGGTGCCTGGCACGGTCCTGAGCAAGAGATGCTGCCACATCGGCAAGCCTCCTCTGCTCGGTCACAGCTGCCACAAGCTGGACGCGCTGCTCCCGTGCTTCCCGGATGGCCGCTAGTCGCCGTGCCTGCTGCTCCTGAGCCTCTCGAAGCCGCAGGTACTCCGCCCAGATGCCGGCCAAGTCAGACATCCAGGGCCCACGGGGGAAGCCGAGGCCGTGGTAGCTGCGCGCGCACTCCCTCAGCCGGTGCCGAAGCTCCTCCGGGGAAGGCAAAGGATCGCCGCCTACGTAGCCCCGAGCTCGCTGCAGTAAGGCTGCACCCACGCTGGCGTCCAGCAGCGGCTCCGGTGGTGAAACAAATATAGGCCACTCAACCACCAGCTCGAGGGAAGAGTGACCCATCTTAGCCAGCACCCCAGAAGGACCTACACAATCCCACCAAACACGAAACGGGTCAATAATGTTCAGGACTTCCCTGTGACAAGACAAGGTGGAAAACCTGACAAAGGCCCTGACTCTTACCTGGTGTAGCTCCTGCCGTGCCCATAACCGCCCCGGTAGTGTCCTCTGCCGGAGTCGAGAGGGTAAGGACTCCCCTCCAACCCGGTCCTCCCCAATAGCCATTGGGGTGACGGAAGGCTCCTCCTGACCCTCCTCGGCCGGAGCCGGCGCATGCTCTCCCTCAGTCTCCAGTCCTGGGCATGGCGCAAAATGTCAGCAATCCGCTATAGGCTCCACATTAAAGTCAAGGCAGAGACAAAGAGAAGCCATATATATACCTTCCAACGCCGCCTCCATCTCGGCATCCCCGGAAGAAGAGGCCTCGGAGGAGGAAGAAGAACTTGAGCTCGAGCTCTCGTCAGTCTCCATCATGGTGCTGCCGCCCTCTGAGGAATCAGGCGAGCTCTCTGATGAATCCCCGGCTGTGGGCAAATCAGGGGCACCTGTACATCAAGAAACCATATTAGGCTATCATCAAGCTCAGCCTTGCATAAAGATAGCTCCCTAGCCAAAGATGCTAGGGAAGGAGCTCACCGGTCGGGGCATCGCCTTCAGAAACCCCCTCAATGTCAATCAGCTCCTCGTCACCCTCAGCAGCGGCTACGATGGGAGGCTCGTCTCCGGACGGCCGGCTCGCGTCCCGAGGAAGCTCCCCTTCCTCCAGGGGGGAAGACGTGCCTGCAATCCATCCCAACCAAAGCTCAGCAAGGGCAAGAAAGTCAAATGATCCACCCTAAAGTGGTCAAATACTCAGTTACATACCTGACGGTCCCACACTGGAGGATTCCGCCAGTCCCACCGTACAGGCCGACACTAGGGTCGGCAAAGGTGGGAGAGGTACCCTCTTCAGCAATGGCGATGATCTACCTAGCGCATCCTCAACAGTAGCTGAAGACACAAAGGCCACCGGTCTCGGCTCGTCTCCAAAAGAAGGCAGGACCACTGGCGGGCCGGCGTCTGCTAACTCTCGGATCATCTCCAGGGTCGTCGCCGCATCCTCACCTCCCAAACCAGTAACATAAGTCAAGTCAATAATTCCGGCATGCTAAAGGGAGTTCGACAACAACATGAAAGGCCCCCCCAAAGGCAGTCGGGCTCTCACCCTGACGACCGCTAGCCACCGTGGGCCCTGGCTCGTCAACCTGGCCAGGCGCTTCACCCTGTGTCTCAGCAGGGGCCTCGGCCCATGGTGCCTCTGCCCCACCTGCATAATCTAAAGGGTCGTAACAAATAACAGGGGGCAAATCATAGCTGCGGCATACGCCCAAGGTTCGAAGCTCTCACCTACGCGGGCTCCTCCCGTAGCTGTCCATGACTCAAAGTCGGGGAAGTCCTCCAGGTTGGGGAAAGGTTCGCTCATCAGGCGCGTAAGCTCCTCCATGTCAACCTCCCCTTCAGCTTCCTCCTCACGTGGGAAGTCTACCTCTCGGGGAGGCGAAAAAGTCACCTCCGCACCAGACGCCAGCGGAGCTGCAACGGACAGACGAGTCCAACAAAACAGAATTAGTCAATCATATTGGCTAAACTAGACAAAAACAAAGGAGTTGGGGGCGACACTCACTCAAGGCCGTCTCCTCCTCAACTCGCTCTCCAGTCTGGGGTCCCTCAGATGACCCACCAGTCTCAACCGCGGCATCCGCCACATGGGGGCGTTTCCTCCGGGGCCGTAGGCTTCCATCTCCATTCCCCGAGGACGTTCCTGTCGAGGGCTGGTCCTCCTCGGCTGCAGGACATGCTGACAAACACAGCAATATACAACATCGCAGTTCTGTAGTCAAGAATTACAGAATGAAAGAAAGAGAACAGACTAAGGGCGGGAAGCCCAACCTGAAGCCCCAAAGGGGGTCAATGGTAGGGGCACAAGCTGCTCCATCCCTATCGCCAGAGCTCGGGCCGCCATCGTGACGGCCTCCTGAATGTCCCGTGGAGTGCGGGCGCACTCGATCTGGGACACAAACTCCACGGGTCCAGCTGACCCAACTGCATGGGCGATGTGTCGCCTCCAGTCGTCGACCGCTGTGTCGGCAAAACTCCCGTGTGGGAGCTCCCGATCCAGCGACCCTCTGCCTCGGATGCCGCAGTCGGACAAGAACTGAGTTCACCAAGCTCTAGGTGCCCTCGGTCGAGACACCTTCGCTCCAGTCGCGGCCCCCGATACCCGCCCCAGGGACTTTAGGGCCCCTCCATTGCTTCGGTTCCCAGAAGATGACCCCCGACCACTCCGGGGCCACTTTGTCACAATCCGCTCAACCTCCCGGCGAATTCGAGCCACACGGGTCCTCAGGTACCCCTCATCCAGTGCAATAGGAGGCAGATCCTCCCTCAGCAAACGACTCTCCTCCGCCTTCCTGATCGCGGAGGCCTTCTGTCGGTAGAGGTGACTGTGCCCAAACCACCACCGGGCGTAGTGCACGTCGAACCATCCCCGACGACCCTGCTCCGGCATCGGGAATTGCTCTGGCTCCCGACGATAGTAGAAATCCCACCAAGCTGCTGCAAGTAGGTGGGTGTGTTTACCCTTATACTGTCGACCCGTCAGATGGAAATCCCTGTTCGGTGGAATCCCCTGGTCGTACCCGAAGTTTCTGGCAAAGCGATGTGGGTAGTAAGGCTCCAGGAAGCTCGTCGCCGACCGGTGCAACGCCAACATGGCTACTCGGGTGCTCAGTATCCACTCAGTCCGCGGTCTCGTATCAGCAGTCCCCTGGCTGGGACGGGCGCCGATCGCCCCTCCACCCGAAGCCCCCAGAAAAAGGTCGAGGTCCCTCGCTGCAATGTCGAAGGGCAGTCCCTCCTCGCCCCGGGCGGGCAGGTAACAAAGGGCCCTCCTGGCCCCCTCCAGCTGCTCCTCTGTGTCGCCATCCGGCTGCCCAGTAAAGCTGAACAAAAGTGGTGCCGTCGGGTTCACCACAGTACCCCGCGTCACCAGCCCCGGGAAAAGCAACCCGACCCACACACTAAGGTAGTGGGTCGGTAGAAGTATACTCCTCTCCCTCGACGCTGAGTGTGCCGCCAGAACTCCAAGCCCCTGGTAAATGTTGGCCAGGGCAGCGCGAGCTAGAGCCAACTGCCTCCCCTCAGCCAACAAGCAAGCCGGCCACAACAACTCGGCTCTCAACAGTCCGTCCTCTCCGTGAGGAACTACGAAGGTCGCCAGCCAATATGCCAGATATGCTGCAAGATATGTCACATCTGGCAGTCCATGGGGATTCCACCCCTCCCGTGGCGCATACACATATCTGGAGTACGTCCGGAAGCGTAGCTTCACCTCTGTGTACTCCTCCCAGGGAGTCTGATCCCTTGCGAACTCCTGATAAAAGCAAAACAGCCCGTTGTAAAAATGACGGACCCATACATTCAGTGGTACCCGGGGAGTCTGAGCATCTCTTTCTCTCCCTGCCAGGGCCAAATCTCTCCAAGTCTTTATCAGATACCGATAACAGTAAGGCACTCGGTATCTTCCCAGTCTATCAGTATGACTGCGGCGGAGGTCATCCAGCACCACCTCCTCATATCCCTCGCCGACAACTGGCAAGCCGGAGATCCGGAACAGAGTCCACAAGTCGAGACTGGTCTCCCCCTCTGCTGTCGCCACTGTGTTCCAACGACGGTTGAAACGCTCCAGCAAGCCCTGCAGTAATCCAATATAGCACGGGTACGCGTACAGAGCGGCGGTCACCGCGTACCTGATCCCAGCTCGATCCAGCAATACTCGGTAATGGTGGACGATTCCCATCAACAACTCTATGGCACCCTGGCGATAGTAATGCGATGAGATCACTGTCCAGCAGCCATACCAGCTGGTGACGGTCAGCCGCATGATTCCATTCAGCATACTGTGGTCATCGTACCCCTCTCCAGCATACTGCACACCGGCGGGCTCCAGCACCAATCCAGCAATCCCCTCTGTCTCTGTGCGGTGGTGGCCATGCAGATCCCAACTAGCAGGGCCAATCGGCCCGACCCAGACTCCAGATTGCTCTGCCATGTCGAAGAACCCCAGGCACTCGATGCTGGGAAATTGGCGCTGCCTCCAGTAGTCCTCTGAAAACCTCGAGTAGCTGCAAAAAGTGGTGCCAAGCAGGCTGTCCCTGCCGTTCAAAATGGCCCTCTCAAGCCGGCGGCAAGCTCCTGGAATCTGCGAGTCGCCCTCCTCCGCGCTAGGAGGAGCATAGCTGCGGATGAACTCAAGCAGGTGGCGATCAAGGGGGAACTCCAATGGATAGCCCATGCTCCGGTCATAACTGTATAAGTTGCCCGCCTCCAGAATCAGGGCCACTTCCACGGCCCCTGCTCCAGTTGTCCGCTCACCAATCGGACCCTCTGCCACGATTAGATGGCCCCGGTCCAACTACCCGATACCAGCCACGGTGATCACAGGTGCATCTAGAGGACGCATCGGTCGATCAGTCCGCTGCACCCAGAGATCCTCCTCCCGAGCCAGCCGCCCCGGGACCCGCCCATCTCTGCCAAAGCGTGCCATAGCTGCAAGACAAGGCACCCAACAAAAGTAGTCAGCATATTAGAAAATTCATATGTGCAGCACAGCAAAATAAAGACATATGAAGCGTCAAAATACAACTACAACAACTCAGAAAGAGGATCTCACGGGCCGTACGCCCTCGTCCCCTCCTCCGACGCACTCCCCGTGGGGGGCATTTGTTGTACCCAGACAATTTCCCAGCCAAAACAACAAGGAATAAGGGTTCGGGCATTTCCCCGAACACCTTCAAGGCACGGGCTACGTAGCCTTTTCTACACCCTAAAGGTCCCCACAAGGGTCCCGATCAATTCGCCGTGACGCGCGACGGCACAAACAAGTATTCGGGGTCAATCCCGGCCACTCTCATATGGGCTTTGCCCACGTCCTATATGGCCGCCCGGGATCACCCGAGGGTGCCTCGACGTTAAGCCACGCCACGTGGCATCCACCAAAAGAGTCACGGGCCCACTCCAAGACTCTTCATTCAACCCTCCAAGGTCAAAGGGAGACCCGAGCAAGTCAACCACAGGCTTTGGAGGCCCACAGTATGTACGTACGGCTCACACATGTGCGTTCGGCATTTTTCCGAACACCTTGTGGGCTCGTATATTTCAACCCTTCTACACAAGACCACGGGCCAGCCCATGGTTCCAGTATACCAGTTGGGTCCAACAACGACCCCCCAGCAAGTCGGGGCCACCCCCGACCCTCAGACACATGGCAACAAGCCACTAAACTTAACTCTCGGGCCAACCCGAGGCTACCCTGTCAACCCGCCGTACAACATGGCACGCAACACGAGGCAAGGCCCGTGGGCCCCAAAATGCCTCCTTTCAACCCCTACAGAGTTGTACCCTTGGCCTTAGGCCAAATCCAAGGCTCGTCGACCACTTCTCGGTGATCCCTTGAACTCCCCGGGGGCCCACGCCCCCTCTCCAGCTCGGTGGTCCCACGACCCCACTCAGCCTCGGTTCGCTCAATTACGGCCCTACGATGCGGTTCGTGTACCGTACCAGTTCAAGGGATCAAAGCGCTGACGTGGAAGCGCAAAGTGACAGCACGACGGGTCGTCCTCAAGTCAACGCGCACAAGTCTCCACAAGCCATCACATATCCTTCACCCACTTGTCCTTTTCTTTCTTAGTTAAATTAGGAAGAAAAATGGCCAAAAATCACATTTTATAGGGTGGGGACCAGCCCCCCCCCTCTCTCTCCTTGCGAACCCGCCTAAACCCCCCAGCCCTGGCTGGTCTGCGTAAACCCCCAATTCAAACAATATATATATATTTTTTTAAAAAAGAAAAAAAAACAGCCGCCTAAACCCTTGGGGGTTTAGGCAGCCCTTTCCCTCTCTCTCAGCCCGTAACCCAAACACTATTCCATTGGGTTTACGCGGACCAGCTCACCCCCCCTTGCTGGTTCGCGTAAACCCCTTGTGACCATTCATCTTCCCCTATAAATACCCCTTAGGATCTCAAGGGATGGGGCATCAATCCAATACAAAGCATCCAGCAATACGCAAGATCGTCCGGCACCCGGCAAGCACAAGACTTCGAATGCGGAGCAAAGGAGAATTATGTGTGGGTGACTTGTTCGGCGGTCTACTATGCCGGGGGTATGTCGTTCGTGCTCCCCTCATGCCATAGGTAGTCGTCACACACAAGTCGACACCCACCGTGTGTGATACGTTGTGATATGGGCGGACGTCCCCTCATGCCGGGATTCCCCCTCGCACGCCCGTCGGTTGCAACCACTCGCGTGCCATGACGTCATGCTCACTCACAGTCACGAGGCCATGTCCGACCGCTCAACTCGAGCCGCGTCCGACCCTCGTCCAGATGCCGGATCGACGGATCCCCTCAGTTATCCAGTTGTAGGCCCCCGTTTGGCACCACGGCCGCGGCCCACGCCACGGGAGGACCCCTCTATAAAATGCACATGTGTGTATTCATCATGCATCGACCCAGGGACCGACTAGCACGTCGGAATTGTCCCGTGGCATGCGCCAGTTGTACTTTGGCCATTACGGCTTTCCCGTAAAGAAATACGCGTCTCAGCACAACACCGCCGATTGGACGAGTGCCCTCGCACCGCGTCCCGGCCTTCAATCTCCTATCTATATCCTTCGGCATCCGTGCCTAACACTCCACCCCCAACAAACACCCCTCAGTCTAACACGTACCCCTAGCTGCTAAATGCGCTGGGCCCTACACCCATGGCTTCAGACACATATACAGACTTTTCTTCAGCATGGAACGAAGGTATTCGGATTCAATCCGATGTAAATAAACACCGGTTGCTTGCGGCCGGTGGGGAAAGACGTCATGTACACGATTTCCGCAATCGCCTACGCACTCGCACCCATGGAACCCCTTCTCTCCATGTGTCGCCCGATCGCCTGAGTCCACGTGCCGCGCCCTGGTGGCACTTCCCCGGTCAAACCTTGGTTCCATGAGTGATTGTCGAGAGATCGACTGGCACGCCCGCACCTTGTCCGGTTAACCCTTAGCCTGACATTCCAAAGCCATTCCGCCCCTTTCGACTTTCCGTAAAAGGAGAGTGTCCGGTACCGCCGTGAGAGGCATGCACCCGTAAGGAGGATACCTGAGATACATCAAACTCCCGTATTTTCCTTCTCCGCTATATTCCTTCCTTCACCCCGGTTAACCGGCATAAAAAACGCGCGCAACAGTCATCAATGAGCCAATGGAGCCTTTGGAGAGGCGTTGGCTCAGCTGGTGACTGTAGAGCAGCCACTTGTTCGGCCTGTTTCTTGAGTCGTCTTATGAGGTTCTTCCTCCTATTTCTCTCTTGTCTCTTGGCAATAGCAGTCTCCAAGGGAGTAGAAGGGATAGGTGCTGGAGCCGGAGTTGTAAATCATCATGAGGATATCTCCGAGCTGGTGCCTTCGTAGGGTGAGGTCGATGACTCTTCTTCGCCCGAATTTCGATCCAGGCGCCTTCCGCATGTTGTATCTTGAAGGTGGCGTTGATCGCCTGCTCGATTACCTCGAGCGGCAATTCCTGGTATGCCGGGATACTGGGACTGACGTCCGAAGACGTATCCGCGGTTTGGTGCCTTAGCCGCTGTGGCGACAGGAGCCTACGAGGAGTCGGTAGGCTGGTGCTGGCGTCCGAACACGTATGCGTAGTTTGATGCCTTAGCCGCGGTGGCGACGGCTTTTGTTGAGAAGCGGACCGAGAGATATGCTTGTTGTCCTGCTCCTTAGCCTTGCCTTTGTGATCACGCTGAGGGCTAGGTCTAGCGACAACTGACGACGTCGCAGGACATTGTTGCTCTGCACAGTTATCCTGACTCTGCGGACTGGCCAAGCCTTGTGACGGTGGGCCCGCCACTTGAATCGAAGCCGCTGAAGATTCCGTAGATGTCTTCTTTGTACTTCGGATTGTGTCAACGGGTAGGCGGGGAGGACCCGACGATCCATCCGCTGAGGAGATGTGACGAGGCCGAGGCGGGGCCTCACTCTGCTTTTACTTTCCCTTCCTATCCACGGCTGCCGGAGACGGAGATAGGACGGGGGATGACGAGAGAGAGCTGCGGAGCCCGTCGTCATCTCGCCCACCAGAACATCCTCTCGGCCGAGAAGGACTAGGAGGAGCCTGGCGGTGTCTTCTTCAGGGAAAGGGAGAGACTTTAGCTCCCGCCAGGACCGCCACCGCACGGTCGAAGTGGCTGGGGTTGGCTGGCTAGGTGCTGATGTCTGAGAGCCCGAAGGGGCCGGAGGAGCAGGGGGATGGATGACGTTGACCGAAAAGTTGGTCGGCTCCGTCTCTTCACTGGCCTCTCGCTCTCTACGCCTCCGTAATCGCTCGAGCGCTTCTTGGTTGTCAATCCGGAACTCGAGCCATTCTGGACGATGCTGGTAAGGCAGCCCGTGCCCATTTTCTTGAGGGGAGTATGGCCGCTCTGGCGCATCTCTGGCAGTGCTTAGGGTCTCTTCGACAGCTTGCCAAAGCCTGA
The DNA here is from genome assembly GCA_022559845.1 of Amorphophallus konjac. NCBI lineage: Eukaryota > Viridiplantae > Streptophyta > Magnoliopsida > Alismatales > Araceae > Amorphophallus > Amorphophallus konjac. The sequence continues at coordinate 266,005,823 of CM040127.1, forward strand.
CAAGTGACATGGAGTTCCCCTCCGCGTCGATCTGCTCCCACTGGATCTTTTCCTGGATGAGGTGTTGAACTTCCTCACAGGACACGATCGGGTGGCAGATTCTGGCGTGGAAGGGGCAGTATTGAGGATGACTACGGTCCCAATGAGTGTAGTCAGCAGGCGAGTTGCGAGGCATGATTTGTCCCCTCTCGACGAGGATATCGAAGAGTCGCCGGGTTCTCTCCCTGGGGAAGGAGAGAGGTCTGTGATCATGCCAGGGCCTCCACCCTGGATACCATATCGAACGTCTCCTTCGACTAGCGCTGGGCTCCTCTGAGTCGTCATCAGAGAGAGAAAATGTGGCCATCATGTGGATGACATTGGCTGAGTGGTGAACCACGCATGCTGTCTTAGCTGGCCTGGCCCACGTATGTGGTTGCGAAGGATCGACGAGACCACTCTTCATTTTGACGAGGCCGTCTCAGATCAACTTCTGCGCCTGAGTCTTGAAGACATAGCAATCTTCGATTGAGTGACCCAGCATGCGATGATATAGGCAATAACTGGGATCATCGGTCTTTCGGGCCTCGTCCGGCTTGCGGATTTCAGGCAGCTCGATGATCTTCTGGGCCATGCAGAGGTCGAAGAGCATCTTCGTATGTTCCTTCTTAAAGGAGAAGGGTGTCTTCATGCGCTCTGAAAAGGAGGGAGCAGCCGGCTTGTCCGCTGGCTTTTTTTCAGAGTCACTGGATTCGGCCTCCTTACTGACTTTGGCGGCAGGGGTGAACTCTATGATATTCACCTCCTTGCCGGGTTGGCGTTCTCGTGCTTGCTTACCCTTTGCTGCAGTATAGCTTGGGTTATCGGCGAAGAACATCTCTATTTCGGCGACTACGAATTGAGTTGGTCGAAGCCTTTGATATTGGTGCTGAGAAGCTTTTCGCTGACCTCGACCGCCAGACCTCGACGGCATATGGTGATGGCATCCTCCTGAACGGGTGGATTGACACATCTCATGCTGAGGTCTCGCCACTTTTTGATGAAGTCGAGGGCGCTCTCGCCCTTTTTCTGCCGAAGAGAATAGAGTTCGGCTAGGGAGACCTTTCGCTCGGCCGTCTGAAATCAGTCGAGGAATTTCTTCTGGAGATCAGCCCAGTCGATCACTGAGCCGGGCTTCAGGCGGGAATACCATTGAAAGGCCGTTCCCGTAAGTGAAGTAGCGAAGTAGCGGAGGAGATATGATTCGTCCAGCGCAAACTCGCCCATGGCCGTAATATAGTAGGCCAAGTGTTCATGTGGCGACCCCTGCCCGTCGAACTTTTGCAACTTCGGGAGCTTGGAGTATTCTAGGGGAAGCTTTTTCAGCTGGTGGTGAAGCGGGTAGGGTACACTGTAGTGGTCTACTGTGGCAACCCCTTCACCATACTGGGCGAGCTTTGTCTCGAAAATGCGCTCGATTATCTGGCGTTGTGCCAGGAGATTCTCTGGCACTGGCGTGTTGGAGGCTCGTGGCTGGGCCTCGAGCGGGGGTGTGCTAAACCCAGTTGCCGACGGGGTTCGGGCAATCGCCGCTGAGGTGTTGGCAACATCGCGAGCAGCCGGGGGTGCTGGTGCCTCTCCCTGGGGCCTAGCAGGTTGTTGAGGATGAAGGTCTCGTTCCTGGAGGAGGTTTTGCAGGAGGGCCTTCAGATGCTGGTTCTCCTTCATGAGAGTGTCGAGGGTCACTTCTTGAGCCTCGTTCGCAGGAGGGTCATTGTTGACCGGCTCTGCGTTAATAGGAGGGTCGCGATCTTCCACTGGGACTTCTTCCGCGCGTTTCGACGCCTGCGGTCCAACAGAAGTACCGATGTGACTTGTTGGGGGAGGCGGCGGAGCCTGATGGCGTGGCCTCCTGAAGTGGGACAGAGGCTGATTCAAGTCATCGGACTGGGTGTCCGGCTGGTGTCCGGTGGTGTAGCACGCAAACACTCGAACTGTATCATTGACGAACCGGGCCGTCCGCTTCCTGCGCGGGTGCCGCTCTGGGCGGACAGGCGCCCCTAGTCTGTCAAAGACCAAGGTACGTTGCAGAGGGGGCTCACTCCAGATATCAGTCGGAGGAGAACCCTGGACAGGTTGCTGGAGGGCCCGGGAACGGGCTCGCCTTTGCCTCCGCTTGCTTGTGCAGGGGACATTAGGCGACTGGGCGTCGTCAGACGGTGCTACAGTGAGGCCAGTCGCATCCTGCTTGATGCCGCGTCTGAGTGCTCGCAGGGGGTTTCTAATACGCGCCCTTCGAACAGCTTGAGCTTCCTCTGGGGTAACCCAGATTCTCCTCAAGTCAGGTTGCTGGTCTCCCTTGTCGCTGCTTTTCCGACGAGTTGTCTTGGGAGGCCGTGTGTCGAGTTGTGGTGGGTGCCCCCTGGCTGCTGCCGAGGAACCCGCTCCTTTGAGCTTCGCCCCGTCCTCTCGTATTTGCCACAAGAGGTCAAAACGATTGGAGGTGGGGATGGTAGGAACAGTCGTTCCTGGGGTATGATTGGTTCGCCCCCGTCGAGATGGATCCGCAAGTCGCCGACAAGGATAGTCCTACCAGAGTTGATAGTCGCAGCGGCGAGCCGTCTGCCTCTGCGGCCATGTCGACGCTTCTTCTGAGGAGTGGAGGAAGACTCCGCCCCGAGATGGTAGACCGAGAAAACCCGGCCTGGAGCAACCTGCAACATGGAGCTATCAGTCAGAGGTACTGGGGCCGGCCCCTGGGGTGTGAGACCCATACCGGGAGTCGATGGCTGGGCAACCCGGGTATAAGCCTTTGCCCGCGCGGATAGGAGTGTTGCCAATGCTCGAGATGACACTCTTGCACCGGAAAGCGATGCCGTCGAAAGTGTTGAGGTGCCGACGCTCCTGGGTCGAGGACCCGCAGTAGGTGTCGGCGTAGTCCGGGCTCGGGTCGGAAGGCCCGAGAAGGGTGTTGAAGAACCTTGCCCCCTGGGTAGAAGACCCGCGGGGAGCACCCGTTCAACCGGAGCTCGGAACCGGGGTCCCGAGTGCAATATCGGAGAGCCGCGAACTTGGGGCTGGGAGCCCATATCGAGGGTCGGCTTTGCCGGGGCTCGGGCCTGCGGGCCCGAGGAAGGCGCTGAGGAGCCGTGGACCCGGGGCTGGAATCCCGTGTTGGGTGCCAGCTTGGGGTTGAAGACCCGAGGAAGATGCTGAGAAGCCGTAGACCTGAGGCTGGGAGCCCGTGTTGGGTGTCGGCTTGGCTGCGGCTCAAGGTTGGAAACCCGAGGAAGATGCTGGGGAGCCGTGGACCCGGGGCTGGGACCCCGTGTTGGGTGCCGACTTTGCTGGGGCTCGGGGTTGGAGACCCGAGGAAGATGTTGGGATAGTGACCGAAGTCCGGGGCACGGGGCCCGTGCTGGAGATCGGACGAGGCTGGCCTCAGGAGCTAGCGCTTACCCGGGTCGGTGTTGATCTGGGGACCCTACAAGGGCCAGTGGTGGTGGTCCGGTGCCTGGCGCTCAGGCGGGACACCGGTGCTGGAAGTGGGCGTGGCGCATTGGCCACAGGAGCCAACGGAGAAACTGGGGTTGGCTGAAGAGTAGCCACAGGGATCACACCCAAAAAGTAGGGCGATCCGATAACAGGGGCGAAGCTGCTGAAAGCGATCGGCGTCGCCAAGTAGCCCACCCGGGCGTGGGTGGCAATGACGTTGGGACCGTAGGTGACATCCGCCATGGTTGCCGGAGAGCTGGATGCTGCGGAGGCGACGGTTGCTGACAGTCGTCGAGCGTGGTCCGACGGTCAGAACGCGAACCGGAAGCTGCTAGAGAATGCGCGCGAGTACCCTCCTCTGCCTCTCTTGCAAGGAAAGGGAAAGGGCACCAAGGCTTCAGGGCTGGCACATACTTTTCTTCAGCAAAAAGAAGGAAGGCGGGAGACGTCCCACCGGGCGTGCCATCCTCTCTGTTGCGCGGGTTTTTTTTTATGCCGAAGAATCGGGGTGAAGGAAGGGATACAGCGGGGAAGGAAGACACGGGAGTTTGATATATCTCGGGTATCCTCCTTACGGTTGCATGTCTCTCACGGCGGTATCGGGCACTCTCCTTTTACGGAAAGTCGAAAAGGGTCGAATGGCACGACAGTGTCAGGATAAGGGTTAACCGGACAGGGTGCGGGTGTGTCAGTCGATTTCTCGACAATCACCCATGGAACCAAGGGTTGACCGGGGAAGCGTCACCAGGACGCGGCACGTGGGCTCGGGCGATCGAGCGACACGTGGAGAGAAGGGGTTCCATGGGTGCGAGTGCGTAGGCGATTGCGGGAATCGTGTACTGGACGTCTTTCCCCACCGGCCGCAAGCAACCGGTGTTTATTTACATCAGATTGAATCCAAATACCTTCGTTCTAAGCTGAAGAAAAGTCTGTATATATGTCTAAAGCCGTGGGTAGAGGGCCGGGAGCATTCAGCAGTTGTGGGTGCGCTTTCGACTAAGGGGTGTTTACTAAGGCTATGATGTTAGGCACGGATGCCGAGTGGTATAGATAGAAAGCTGGGTGCCTGAACGTGGATGCGAGAGCATTCGTCCAATTGGCGGTGTAATCTTTGAGATATACATGTCTTTACAGGTGGGCCGTAGTGGCCGGGGTATAATTGGTGCACGCCACGGGACAATTCCGATGTGATGATCGGTCCCCGGGTCAGTGCGTGATAGACAAACACATATATGCTTTACAGAGGGCCCCTCCTGTGGCATGGGCCATGGTGGCGGTGCCGAATGAGGGGGCTTATGACTGGACGACTGGAGGGATGCATCGATCCGGTGTCTGGGCGAGGGCCAGTCACGGCTCGAGTAGAGCGGTCGTACGTGGGCTCGTGACTGCGGGAGAGCGTGACGTCATCGTACGTGCGTGGTCGAAACTGACGGGCACGCGAGGGGGAATCCCGACATGAGGGGACGTTCGCCCTTGTCATAACGTCTCGCACATGGTGGGTGTCGACTTGTATGTTACGGCTAAATACGGTGTGAGGGAAGTGCAAACGACATACCCCCGGTGTACTAAGCCGACGAACAAGTCACCCACACACAATTCTCCTTAGCTCGTTGCCCAGAGTCGCTTGAAGCTTGAAGGCCGGATGTCTTGGAGCTTCTATGTGCTTTTTTTTCTTCTTCTTGTACCCCTTGAGATTCTAAGGGGAGAAGTTGAAAGGGTTAGGAAGGGTTTAGGAGGGCTAGGTTGATAGGGTCAAGCCAGCCCGCGTAAACCCCATGAATAGTATAGGTTTAGGAGGACTAGGTTGATAGGGTCAAGCTAGCCTGCGTAAACCCCTCACGGAGGGTGTTTTTTTGTAAAAAGAATGGGTTGGGAAGGGTTTAGGCGGACCAGCCTGGGGGGTCCAGGCTGGTCCGCCTAAACCCCACCCCAGGGGGTTTAGGCGGGTCGGGTTTGGGCTTTTTTAATTAAAAAAGCAATTTTTTTTAATTTGAAGGGAAGGGGTTTATGTGGACCAGCCCAGGGACGTTGCCCACGGACCTTCGGAGGGTTCCACAGTTGATGGAAATATGCCGCTCGTGCGGGGTCCTGAGCTTGTGGGATGTGTTGCTTTTTACACATTTCCCTGATGTGCTTCGGCATATCATCCATCTCCAGGACTGGCTCTGGCGCCACTTCGACGGGAGTATCCCAGCTGAAGTCATCTTTGGAGGGTCCGGTGGGACTAAGTCACCTTTGTAAAAGATGATCGGCTTGTCTCCCTTTCTTTTGTTGCGTCTCCTTCTCCGTTGATAGGAGACTGTGAAGGTCTTCAACTGCTCTACCTCATACTCTTCCCGTTGGGACGAGAGCTGGAGGCACTTCGGCGGTAAGGAGATCCTTCGGTCAATGACCTGATTGATAAGGTTGTCTTCAAAGTCAACACTTCACCTTTCTGGTTGAGTTGGCTTGGAGGCGGCATTGAGGCTTAGCCTGTGCAGCTTTACCATGTCTTGGTTAACAATGAAGAGATGCCCTTCCTCGACTTCATGGTCTACTTTCTGTTTCCCTTTGTCTTTTAAAGGTTCGGGGATTGCTAAAGTGGGCTTCCCAAAATATAGGGAAGCATCGGCCAAGTGGCACTCATTGGGGTGGAACGGAGTCTGATCTGCAAAGACCGTATGTTGCTCCCCTTCCTTGGCATATTTAATGCACTGGTGCAAAGTTGAAGGAACGACCCAATTTTCGTGGAGCCACGGCCTTCCAAGCAGCACCTTGTAAGATGTGTTGGAGTTGATAATATACAATGTCGCTTGGGTGACAAAATCTCCCAAGCCTACTTTGACATCAACCCGACCAAGCGCCTCCTCGAAACCCTGATTGAATCTTGAGATTTTGACTGCGGTCACCTTTTGTAAATAAGGTGTCAGGTATAGAGACTTGAAAGTTTTCAAAGGCATGATGTTGACGGCCGCTCCGGCATCAACCAGGATACGATTCACGTCATGCCCATTGATCGTCCCCCTCATATATAAAGGGCGATTGTGGTATGGAGAAGATAACAACATGTCTTTATCCGTGAAGGAAATATTGGCTGTGAGTGCCTCGTACGCCTGAGCCTGCAGTTCTGCAACATGGTCTTCATAGGCCTCTGGGTCTTGGAGTATCTTGACAAGAGCCTCCCTGAGGTCTTTACTCTAGGCAATGGCTTCCCAAATGGTCACATTGGTTGGGAACCGCTTCATATGATAGATGATTTTACGGTCTGCCCTGGCACGGGTCTTGTCAAATGGAGGGATGATCTCCGCCAGAGTCTTCAGTGCCTGGCGAGGCTTCTCCCGTTTAGAAGGGCCCTCCTCATTCTGACCCTCCGCATCATCTTGGAATAGAGGAGCCAAGGATTCCACCGGAGGTGACAAAGGCTCATCATGTTGGTCTTCATTAGAAGGACCTGCTGGGCTTGTGGGCTCGACCCTATTGGAGGGGCCGGCTTGCTCTGACGCTTTCTTGCACACTGGCGACTTGACTGGCTCCTCTTCTTCATCGGAGGAGGTGATTGTAAAAGGGACGCCACCCGGCTTAGCCGCTGAGATGGGGCCTAAACCCTCTGAGTGGCTGAGGATGAAAGAGATTTCCCGAACTTGGGTTTCCGGGATAGGACCCGGCTTCTCCCCTCTGAATATTATGACTCGATCGAGAGTCAGGGGACTTTCACGTCCACGTCCTCGGCCACGACCTCGGCCACGTCCCCGGCCATTTCTTGCCGAGCGACGGTGATATGTTGCCATAGGAGCCTTGCCTCCCGTGTCATCAGCCGAATGAGAGTAAATATTGTCAGGCGGCGGGATCGTCACCATGTTGCAGGAGAGCTCTTGCAGCATTTCCTCGAGCATTTTCACAGCGAGCTCCTCATCTTTGTAGAATAAGGAGGGCTCCTCCGGGATTGGGAAGTCTTCCCCTTCTTCGAGACGGTGAGCCATATCTCAGAGCTATTGAAGAAGCCGGGCTTTGCGCCCAAACTTGTCCCAGGGAATGTACTTGTCTAGAGTGACAACCCCGGCGGGACGAGGGGGAGTGTACTCCTCCAGCTCATCTATGAGCTTTTGAAGTCTTTGTAGACGAGTTGGCTCCTTATGGGCCTCCATAGCAGCGGCCTGCTCAGCTTGCTTCTTCAACCTCCTCTTCAAATTCTTCCTGCGGTTCTTCTCTTGCTTCTTTTGGCGTGACGCCTCTTGAGAAGAGAGAGGACTTTACTTTGGAGGTGAGACTTGTTTGCCCCCAGAATTTTACTTTTTGCTCCGGGCTGGCTCCTTAGGAGCCTTAGTGCCACAGCTCTTTCTGGGGGCGACCTTAGTCCAATCGGCCTCCTTCGTTTGAACCTAGAAGGTGGCATTGATTGCCTGAGCAATTATTTCAGGAGTCAGCTCCTGGAACTCTGCCAGTCCACAGTGGGGCCCTTGGGGGCGTTGCAACTCCACCGATTTTGCTTTGATTGACGGCTTTGCTTGTTCGAGCTGTTTAGGTCTTTCTTCGATTGACGACCTTATTGGCTCGACGGGAGCTTTGGCAGGAGGCTCCCTCACCTTGGCCTTGCCTTTATCGTCTGGTGGAGGGTTTCCTCTTATGATGATGCCGGGTTGACCCGGGTTGGGTAGAGGTTTGGAGCCTTCCCCTTCGGCTTGGCTTTTTGGGCTCCGGTCCTTAGGCCCCTCGCACCTAGCTTTGCCTTTCGGGTTTGGTTGCGGATTACCACTACCCGTAGACTTGTCCGGTCAGACTTGTTGAGAGGTGGGTTTGATCCCACGCAGCTTGGTCTGCTCCTGTTGAACTTGCTGGAGAATGCTCTTAGCGGCCTCTTTAAGACGCCACCTCATCATAGAGTTCCCCTGCGCATCGATCTCCCCTCTTTGGATGAGAACTTCAATGCAATCTTGGACTTCCGGGCATTCCCGGGTCGGGTGAGACACCCTGGCATGATATTTGCAATAGTGAGGGTGGCTCTTGGCCGTCTCATTGTAGTAAGACGACGGATCATGTGTCAGCACCCGACCATCTTCCAGGAGCTTGTCAAAGATTTTCTCAGTGTCCTCCTTGGGGAAAGAACACTGATGAGAGGGTCGCCACCCTGGGTACCACAGTGTGGATTTAGGTGGCTGGGAACTGACTCCCTGGGAACTGACTCCCTCCTCCTGTGGCTCGGGGAGCTAGAAAGCTGGTGCAGCATCTATAACATTGACGGAGAAGTGAAGACTCTCTCGTACATGCGGCTGTGGTGGATTGACCAAGAATTCACCAATATTGACTCTCCCTTGCCTGATTAAGTCTTCGGCGAGGTCCTTGAACGACTCACAGTTGTGGATGACGTGGCCAACAACTTCATGATACGGGCAATAGCCCTGATGAAAAGCAGCACCTGGTGCCTGCTCCATGGGTGACGGGCTAATCAATCCCGCCCGCTTGCATGCAAAGAATATGTTTGGAGTCTTCTCGCAAGCGAATGAGTATAACTTCTCTGGCAGCTCAACTTGAAGTGGAGTCTCCTCGCCTTTCGATGAGTCCTCCTCAACTTCAGATGAATCTGAGGATTCCTCTGAAAGTTAGCCCCTGAGCGGAGCCCGGCCGGTAGGTGATACACCTGCCTCTCGTATGTGGGCTGGAGCTAACCCCCTGGCGAACGGGCCAAAGGGGAAGGTGGACAACTGTTGATCAATGCTTTCCAAGAACTGCAGTCGACGCCTCTGTTCCAGTTGCAACTGTTGGATTTCTCCTCAGATTTTCCGAATAGTCCTCCGTAGTGCTAGACATTCTGGGAGTGAAGGATGAGCGGCTCTAGGGCCGCCATTAGGCTGTTGATTAGAGGCCCCAGCCTCGGAGGTGTTGGAGCTCGAAGCCATTGCCACCATATGGACCACATTAGCCGACCGGTTCGATCGGCTCCAGGCATGAGGCTGGGGTGGGTCGACTGCATGGCCCAGCATATTTTCCAAGCCTTTTTGAATGAGCTCTTCCGCTATGTTATTGAAGACATATCAGTCCCCGACGGTGTGACCCAACCTACGGAGATACACACAATAAGTAGGGTCCTCTGTTTTGTCCACCTCTGAGGGCTTCCGCAGATCCGGAAAGGTAATGAGCTGCTCCTTCATGCATAGATCAAAGAGCATTTTAGTGTGCTCTTTCCTTAAGGAATAAGGTGTCTTCATGTGCTCCGCTAAGAGAGACGTGCTCGCCTTGTCATCAGGCTTTTTGCCCTTGCCTTTGGACTTTGCTTCCCCTTTATCTCCATTCATCGGGGAGAAGTCGACAGCATTCACCTCCTTGCCGCTAGCCAGACGGTCTTTGGAGGACTTGCCTTTTGCAGAGGCTTGTGTCAGATGTTCAACAAAGAACATCTCGATCTCCGCCACCACCGTATTCAGCTGGTCGAAGCTCCTGATGTTTGAGCCCAGAAGCTTTTCACTGACTTCTGCCGAGAGACCCCTGCGGTAGATGGTGATTGCGTCTTCAGGCGTCGGAGGGTTATCGTAGTGCATGCTGACGTCCCACCATCGCTTGATGAAGTCTAGTGCGGTCTCACCCTTCTTCTGCCGAAGGGCACAGAGCTCCGCCAGGGAGATTTTGCGTTCGACCATCTGGAAACGGTCGACAAACTTCTTCTGCATATCAACCCAATCAGCTACAGAATTGGGCTTAAGTCTGGAGTACCACTGGAAGGCGGTGCCAGTCAATGACGTGGCAAAGTACCGCAGCAAATATGACTCTTCTAGCGCCAATTCTCCCATGGCGTCATGTAATAGGCTAGGTGTTCATGTGGGGAGCCCTGCCCGTTCAACTTCTGAAGTTTCGGGGCCTTCAGGCAATCTGGGGGAAGCTTTTTGAACTGATGATGGAGGGGATATGGCACGCTGTACAAATCAACGGTAGCTGCCCCCTCCCCATGCTGAGCAAACTTCACCTCCACAATGCGCTCGATCATCTGCTTCTACGCCATGAGGCTCTCTGCAGCAGGAGTAGCAGATGACCGCGCGTTGACTTCATGCTGCGGGACTTCAAGGTCCACTGCCAATGGCAATTTTGCCATAGTGACGGAGGCATTGGCTGCGACTGGAATGGGGGAAGGTTGGTGTTCCACCCCAGTGGGTGCCGCCTGAGGTGGGGCAAGAACCTCTTTTTGATGCAATAGCGCTTGTAAGAGGTTCTTGAGTTCTTGGTTCTCGCGTCGGAGTTCTTCCAACGCGGGAATGTGTGTTCCTTCCCCCAAATCTTCCTCATGCCGGGGGTGGCTATCCTCATCAATGCTGTGGACGACCTCTGGGCGCTCTTCTTGCCACGCCGGCTCGGGCAGAGATGTCCCAGCAACCGGCATCTGCTGTGTCTACGCTAGAATCCGGGAGACCGGCCCGGCCTTGACCTCCCCAAATATTGGAGAGGTTGGTTGAGCTCTCCCGAGGTGTCCTCGGGCTGTTTATCGCCGGAAGTGGCGTAACAGGTGAACACTTTGACAGCATCATTGGTCACCTGAACCACTCGCTTCTTTCTGAATGGTTGTCGATCCGGCTTGGGCGGCCTCTCGAGTCTGTCAAAGACAGAAACTCGGGATGTGGAAGCTTAAGGGGACCGATCATCCTCCGTATGCGTGGAACTGTCCCACGGGGAGGTCAGTCGCACCTTCTTGCCAGCTCCTCGACGCTTTGACCCTCGTAGGGGTTGATTTGTGTACTTTGGAGAGACCGAAGCCTCGGTGCTTGTCGGACTCCGCATATGTTGCAAATCCGACGTGCGGAAGGACTCTTCCGCCCTCGCGCGCCTTATAGTTCGGGCCTCCTCCTTGGTGACCCAAATTTTCTTCAATTGGAGGTGGTGCTCCTCCACTGGGTTGCCCCCTATCCTGGACCGGGAGCTCGAGGCTTGGGTCGCTGTAGGGGACCTTGAGTTGCCGCCGATACGGCGGGCTTCTTCATTTTCGCTCCGTCCTCCCGGACTTGCTGAAGGAGCTCGAAGCGATTGGAGGTAGAGACAGTCGGGACGTGTAGATCCCTAGGCAGGATCGGCTCGCCCCCATCTAGCTTTATGCGAAAATCTCCGACGAGGATAGTCTTGCCGGAGCGGGATGCGGCCGTTGTAGGCTTTACGCCTTTGCGGCTACGGCGTTGCCCCCAGCGAGCAGGGGCAGCCTTGGTGACATCCGCTGTAGGCGCGCCATTGTTGTGGCGACGACGCTGCCCCCGTTGAGCTGGGGCAGTACCTCTGAGGGTGGCCGCCGTAAATCTATTGCCCTTACGGTGATGGCACTGCCCCCGTTGAGTAGAGGCGACGCCAGCGGTGACTTGATTGACCGAGAAGACTCGGCCAACAGCTAAGGCAAAAGGCCTAACACCTTCGGCCATTGACATGGCAGTCGAGGAAGCTCGACTGATTGTAGGGATGAAGGGCTTGACACCCTTAATAGTTGAAAAGTTGACCGGGAAAACCCTGTCGGCTGCTGCAGTAGAGGGCTTGACACCCCCGACGGTTGCTTTCCTAACCGGGAGAACTCGGCCAGTTGCTGAGGTTAAGGGCATGACACCCCTGACACCTTCGGCCATTGACATGGCAGTCGAGGAAGCTCGACTGGTTGTAGGGATGAAGGGCTTGACACCCTTAATAGTTGAAAAGTTGACCGGGCGAACCCGACCGGCTGCTGCAGTAGAGGGTCTGACGCCCCCGACAGTTGGCTTGTTGGCCGAGCGAACTCGACCAATTGCTGAAGCTGAGGGCCTGACACCCTCAGTGGTTGTTGCTGCAGGTGTGGCTGAGCTGGCCTCAACCACGGGCACCACGCCCAAGAAGAAGGGTGAGCCGACGACTGGCGGGAAGTCGCCGAAGATGAGTGGGGTTGCCATGTATCCTAACATGTCGTGGTTGGCGATGATTTCAGGGCCGTAAGTGACGGCGGCCATCGCTGCTGTTGCTTGTCGGTGGTGGTGGTGCGTAGCACGAAAGGAGTGGTGTGCAGATGCACGAAAAACTCTCAAATGACCAGAGAGATGTGCCCTCCTCTTCCCGTCCTGTAAGAGGAAAAGGGGCAATCAGAACCTTGAAGAAGGTTTTTGGGGACTGTCTTTGATAGAAAGAAGAAAGGCGAGAAAAGTCCCACCGGGTGTACCAGTCTGTGAGACACGAAAAATCTAATCTTTTTTTATCGTTGATAAAATATAAATTTTGTTCTTTTTGAAAAGAAACATCCCCCCCTATGTGTAGAGGGTGATACCGTGGGTGCGCGTCGTATCAGACGATTTGGGTTCGAGTGCTGGACCTTTCCCCACCGACTGTAGTCAGTGTTGATTTACATCGGCCTAACGTCCGAACACCTTTGTTTAACTATCAAAGAAATCCAAAGTCTTCTATAGAGGTTCTGATGTGGAGGGCAGGCTCACTCGAGAGACTCTCCATGACCACTCATTTACCACCAACATGTTAATAGAGTTAGAGCTAGGCCTGAACAAAACCCTAAGATTTAGGAATAAGAGCGCAAATATGCGGAAGCCGTAGGCATTTTTGCAATAATGGTAGGTTTTCTGGACCCCGAGGGTGTTTTGATAATTTTACCAACGCAGGGGTATTTCTAAAATTTATGGACTGAAATGGAAGTAGGATCGAGTTCCTGACTCCCCAAGGCACTGAGGCTCTTTCTGGAGGATTTTAGGGGCTGCTAGGCCATTTCTGAGTCATAGGGGTATTTTGGTAATTTTACCATACCCTACATAGACCTAGGTTTGGGGTGACATCTGAGTATCGGACTGTGCTGACAACGTTTCCGGACCAAAGGAATGACAAGGGGCTTCGTAGAAGACACAAATAGTCAATTTGGTCGAAGGAGGGGTTTATATGCAATTTTGACAAGTCGGGGGTTTTATTATAGCTTTCCCTGATTGGTGTTCAGAGACAATATGTAGAGTACACTGGATACATTTATAGCCCAGATGGGTACCAGGGTTGTCGGCGAGTTGTCGACTGTACAAAGGTCCGCACTAACGCGGGAGACAGGGGCGTAGCCCCAATTATAAGAAATTGCAGGGTAGAACTGTAAATTACAGGACTTTTATCTCTTACGGTCCCGAGGAGGATATTTTTGTAATTCCGTCGTCATAGAGACAGAACGACATAGCTTAGTCGCCCCGGGACGTAAAGACTTACAAAAATGGCCCGCTGAGGGGCGTAATTACAAACATGGCCCACTGAGGGACGTAATTACAAACATACCCCGTAGGGGCATAAGTACAAGACTCGGGGACTTACCTCTCACAGGTCAAGGCCAACAGAACAAAACTCCTTGTACGGGTGTAGTTGTCAGATGTCCAGATCGTAGATCCTCTCCCTCTGTGTAGATGTCTCCACTTGGACCCTTGGGGGTCTATTTATAGAAGGCGGGAGGACCCAGGTTGACAAAACCGTGGAGAAATGCTCCGGTTCTATCAAGGTGGGGTGGCAAAAAGTCTTTTTGACCCCTCTGCCTCTTTTTTCCTTTATGGTTTTGGCGCACGGGAGAATAACCCTAGGGGGGGGTCAAATGACCCATCTGGCTACCAGAGGGGTCAAATGAGGAAAATTATCCCGGTTCTGACAGGGTGGGGTGCAAAAACCCTTTTTTCTGTCAAAGTGGGGTGGCAAAAAGTATTTTTGACCCCTCTCCCTCATTTTTCTTCTTTTCTCTCTTTCCCTCTCTTTTTTTTGAAAAATAGAAGGCCTGAGGGGGGGGGGGGTTAACCGCACGCGGACCCCGGAGGGGTCGCACGACCTCGGGAGGGGCCTCGCGACCCCGTGGGGGCTCGCGCGGCGCCGTTGGGTTCAGCTGGGTAGGGGCGGTCCCCCCTCTCCTCCTCGCACTTCAAGAGGGGTCATTTGACCTCGGTATCCTCCTTTTGACTCCTCTCTGCGCCGTTTTACCTTCTTTCTGTCAACCTGGGTCGAGTAGAAGCCGTGGGGAAGTATTTATAGCCTGTGGAGACTCGTTCTTCACCGCGTGGCAGCCGTTCGTCAGTGGAGACTTGCGCGGGAGCGGAGGACCGTCTTGTTTGTTTATTTGGATACGGTCGCCGCGTGGGGAAGGATCCTTACGTCCATCAGTGCCGTGTGATACACTTGCTCGACTATTTTGACGAGTTCGTACGCTTGTTTTTTCCTTCTAATCTTCATTGCTACGACGCCATCCATGGTTGTATAGTCGGGCCGACGGACCCTAAATTACCGAGGTCTGTAATTCGACGGTGTTGACGTTACGCCGTACTTCTGTCGATGGTGACATGATAAAATTCTTGAAGTATTTCGAGAAAAAATTCGGGTGGAACAGCTGCTAATAGTTTAAGATGGCTAAACACACCCATAGTCATGTTCAGGTTACTATAAGAACGTACATGTTCATCCTTCTAGGCTACACATGCATAGAAAATGACTTATATCTGAAAGTACAGAATTTCTGGGTACATGAAACTTTTATAGTGGGTTACTAACTTATCCTTCTACCATTTTTCTAATTTTTTAGATTTTTATGAAATGAAATGCTCTTTCAAAACTCTCCTTTTCTGTGTTTCTGGAAATCTGGACAGACCCACAGGTGCACCGACCTTACTTGGACCTGCTCAGTTTGCCTCAAAGTCTTCAACACATATGCACCGACCTTACTATGGTCTTAACCATACATGCATCGACCTAACTTAAGTCTGTGGTACATGCACCGACCTTACCTATGCATGGACCAAATATGCACCGACCCTAGTTATGCTTGAACCAAACGTGCACCGACCTTACCTATGGTCTTAACCATACATGCATCGACCTTACTTAAGTCTGGGCAAAACATGCACCGAACTTACCTTGACCTGGGGAAATCATGCACCGAACTCACTTTGACCTGGGGAAAACATGCACCGACCTTACTTTGGCCTGGGCAAAACATGCACCGACCTCACTATGACCTGGGGAAAAACATGCACACCTTACTTTGGCCTGGGCAAAACATGCACCGACCTCACTATGGCCTGGGAAAAAATATGCACCGATCTCACTATGGCCTGGGGAAAACATGCACCGACCTCACTTCGACCTGGGCAAAACATGCACCGACCTTACTTTGGCCCGGGCAAAACATGCACCGACCTCACTACGGCCTGGGGAAAAACATGCACCGACCTTACTTTGGCCTGGGCAAAACATGCACCGACCTCACTATGGCCTGGGGAAAAACATGCACTGACCTTACTATGGCCTGGGGAAAACATGCACTGACCTCACTACGGCCTGGGGAAAAACATGCACCGACCTTACTTTGGCCTGGGCAAAACATGCACCGACCTTACTTTGGCCTGGGCAAAACATGCACCGACCTCACTATGGCCTGGGGAAAAACATGCACCGACCTCACTATGGCCTGGGAAAAACATGCACCGACCTCACTATGGCCTGGGGAAAACATGCACCGACCTCACTTCGGCCTGAGGAAAACATGCACCGACCTTAGTATGGCCTGGGGAAAAACATGCACCGACCTTACTATGAATATTAGGAACTATGCACAGACCTTACCATGATCAACATGAAATATGCACAGACCTTGCTATGAACCATATGAAATATGTACAGGCCTTGTCATGATCAACATGAAATATGCACAGACATTGCTATGAACCATATGAAATGTGTACAGACCTTACCTCAAAACCTCAAAGGTTGACCCTCCCAGGGGTTGTGCAAATCCTTAGAGACACAGAGGTAACTCGTGGAAGCCCAAAACTTGATGAAACCAAAAATCACAATGAACATGGTGGTGGTCCCCACGTGCCCTTAATCCCTCTTTAAAGTGTATAAAATATATTTTAAACCGTTTTAATGCATCATTAACCCCTAAAGTTTGAGGTTAGGTGCCTACCTTTGAGATGCTAACCGACGATCTGGGGATAATATCCACACCTCAGATCCCCCTCAGCTTTACCCCTTTCGATTCGGGGATGAGATCCACACCCCAGACCCTCCCAGGACTTCGCTGCCGGTTCACCCTTCTACGAAATGCCCAGGTCCCTCACCTCTCTTCCTTACCCATGGGAAACCGTAGGTGGCAGAAAATGGAAGATTAGTGTTGCTAACAGGCTAACCGCCCATGACACCCCCCTCCTTTTATAGTTTCTTTCAAGTCTCTCAAGGTTCTCCTGCGACCCAGAAGGCTCCCACCTGCTTCCCAAGGTCAATGGTTTAAGGAAGGTTAATGTTAAGCATCCTTTCGGTTTGAACAGAGGTGACCCTTTGTCTCCCCGGTCATAGATGTGGGTGGGCGCGCTTTTCAGTTGGGTTTTGGGTTGGGACGTCTTCATATGAAATCAAGAGGACTTCTTGATCTAACTTTGGGTCTTGGTTTCATCGAATTTCCTTATTCCTACCTCGAGTTATGCTTTTTGCAAGTTTATCATTTATTCTCCCTTATTCAAATTGTGACCTTTCAATAGCCCGAGGTAATCGGGCACAACTCTATTATCCAGTCCGTATTGGGTCTCGACCACATCATAGAAGTTGTATCTAACATCTTACTCGAAATTTTGGCCTTAGTTTCAGGTCATTTCATTAACCACAGGTGAAGTTATGAATTTCTCATTAATTACCTTCGAATTTCCCCAACAGTCACACCCCTTCGTGACAACTGTCAGCCAAAGGGCTCCGGGCCTAAGTTCTGGTACGAATTGGGCTTCCTCCCTAACAGAGGAGTTTGGGCTAAGGGCCCAAACTTTCTAACGGGCTTGGTTTCATCCTTTTCTGATCTTCCTATGTTAAGTTACGGATTCTTAATTAATCCGTCCAGATTTTCATCCCGTTGAGTCTTATGGATCCGAATTATACCCGATTGGCTAGTGTCCATTTAGCGGTCATAACATGACCGACTGAACCTATAACCCAACTAGGGTAAGAGCAATTAAAGACGTTCCATGACAGCTGCCGCAGGAGTAGTAAATGGCTCTGGGCAAGGAGCTGCCATTTTCATCAAACTCCAAGGCAGCGGCACTTTTTTCAGATTTCAGTATGCTCATGCCATTGATTTGGTGCATTGGGAGGATAGGGGTATTTCTGGAATAAAGTAGATTTAGATTTAATTTGTCCTTTTTAGATATGAAAAATCAGTGGTATGTTCTTTTCAGATATTTTAATGCTCTAGTAAAAAAACTGATTGGAAAAAAATAAATTTAAATTGTGCTTTTCAGATATCTTCCCTAAATTTAACTACATTGACACATCTTATACCAATATGTTTGAGTTCTTTAATGTGCATCAATGGATGTGACAGTCATATTAAGGATAGCGATATAATCTGCCCATGGTTATAATCAGATTTGCATATTTATTCTTTGAATCAAATCCACCCTGATAAGTTCATTTTGGTCTTCAGAATCCTTGGGATGTCATACCTTTCTCTGGCACTGCACAAATTCACTTGGATTCCTTTTTATCTGTCTTCAACATATCAGGATTGCGGGAAGAGTTCTATCACAACAGTAAGAATATGGATATATTTCAATCCAGCTGCTAACATTGCTTGACAAACATTTTCATCGTGAATGCCAGATAAGATGGAAACTCATAAAATATAACACTGTTCTGTATATGCTCAGACCTCTTATCCAAAGAAGATGATTTCGTGGATGGAGCAGTCATTGCTGCCGCAAGAACGTTGCCAACATGGTCCAAAGGAGATATTCCTCCAATCCCTAGCATAGAAAGGAAGGCTGCGAGGGAATTGCAGGAGGAATGCCATCAAATTTTGGCAGAGTTTCCAACAACTTCTGATCAGGATAAGCAAATCCTAGGTAATTTAAACTCCTAGTACTGCATCTTCAAGAATTGTCTCTATTGGAAAACTAATTTATTATCATTTACCCATTCCCAAATGACAGATTGTAATCCACAAGCAAGCAGAACTCTTGAAGCTTCCATCAAGTATGTGGTGCAACTAGCCATTTTACAGTCTTGAAACAGGTTGCACAATCTATTTTAGATTTATCTGAAATATTCTGATGCTTGACAGGTACCGATGGCACCGGAAGTTGTTCATAGAGAAGGTCATTCAAGCATTGGAATTCTATCAAGACAGAATATTATTCTGATCATGTGTATACTGATTCTGCAAGCTTCCCGTGCATGCTGCCTCAATCTTGGATCTGGGTCAGTCCCACGTTTTTTGTTAAGGCATGTGTCAGGCTCTAACGAAAAAATTGAATCCTGTATGTTGTATAATTGAGTGTAGGGTTGTTCGGATGTGTCATATTTTAGGAAGACCCCTCATGGTTTGGGTTAGACACTTTCTAAAGGGATGCATGCCTCTACTAAGAGCCTCTACTAAGTCCCACTAGGTAATTACCCATTGTTCTCCTCTGGCCTAGGAATGCTTTAATTTAGAGGAATATGCTTAGGTAGTATATACAGTTGTAATTACATTTATGATCTGTTCCAGAAGAAAATTCTTGAAATGCCATCGCAAGCATGGTAAGCATGGTAAAGTATAACCTAGTTATAGGTGGGTTAAAGGCGTGGTTAATGTGTTACGGGAAGGAAGTCGAGTATACAGTGTTGGTAGCACAGTGATTTTTTGGTGAATAATGCCAAGTACGGAAGGATAGGGACTGCAGGTTATAAGGATACATTCCATACACACAAAAATCCTTCCTCTGCTGTTTTTTTTTTTTTTTGGTTTTTCTGATAATCTATGTATGACATTGCTTGGCTGCGTGCTTGTGGCGTCCCTCTGAACACACATCTTGTTCCCTTGGAAATTCATGGCAAGGCTTGGCCATGTATGTTTGTCTTCACCGATAGGACATTCCACTTTCAATTTTCCCATCCTGCACCAAATATCTCTCTCTCTCTCTCTCTCTCTCTCCATACAGACACAGACAGACACCCTTTCTCTACTTTTTTTTTTTTTTTGCGGGAGGGGGGGGGGGCGTTGATGTGATGATCTATGACAGGGCTCGGCTGCATGCTTATGGCATCTCTGAGCACAAATCATCTTGTTCCTTCGGTAAAGTCATGGCACGTATTCTTCACCAATAGGATATTCGACAATTAATTTTCCCATCTGGCACCAAAATACCCAGCACTGGCTTTTTTCAAAACAAAAAATATTACCTACATGTCAGCAGGCAGACAATAGAGGAAATTACTGAGAAGGGCAAAGAAACTTTCGAAATATCCAATTTGAACACTAAGCTTAGTCTATTGTTAGGCACATTAGTCAATGCCGGAATGTTCTTTTCAACATCTTAAAATGCTCCTTTGTTCCTCTCATCACTTGGGGGGGGGGGGGTTATTTGGTGTGTGGTAAAATATCAATCTTGGAATCGCTGGTTTTTTCAAGTCCTATGAAAGTAAACCTTTTTGGATTTAAAATCAGAAACCGAACAATTTACGTCACTGCAAGAATAAGGAATTTCAATCACAATAAAAAAGAACATTTACAGTATTTTAAGGCGCATCTAACAACCCCTTGACCAAAAACCTGCCATGAAGGAAAGGGCTACAAATCTTCTGAAGAGCCGCTCCAAGGCCTCGCAAGTTTCAATCGATAATTTGCAAAGCATTATACAGGATTCATTTTTAAGAATGGCATGCTATTATGTCATATCATGCTCTCCTAGAAATGGATATGGATAGGAGGTTATAAGATAGATTGCTGATGGTATGAAATAATTGTCGGCACATATTATTGTGTTATATCGTGGCATTTTCAAGTTTTATTTCTACATAAGAAGCAAGCCATGTCATGTGTTTCGACGCCCACTGGGTCTTAGTTAGCGTGAGAGACTCACTCTTAACATTTTGTAGGTGGAGACCCTAAAAAATAAGATGATAGGTTTCATGTGCAAGCCCGAAGAGTTGATTGAAGGTAGAAGAATTTCAAGGCAGTGTGCAAGGCCCTACATTGTAAATGATATTTATATTTCAATTATATAATGTAAAGTGATTGTTGTTGTTTTTTTTTTGTCTGTTGACTCTTGTGCAATGCTTCCGGGAATGATATCTGCCATCATCATGTATTTATTGAAATTGTTTTGGGACCACCCCGGTTCACAATAGTGTGAATTTGGATTAGTGTGGACCGTTAAGAGAGAGAGAGAGAGAGAGAGAGAGAGAACAGGGATGGATTTCTTTTTTTCCTTCGGAAACGAACTATTTCCCTAGCAAGAGGGGTGAGGATATAAACTCCAGCTGAATAGGAAATATTTTCCGAACTAACCGTCTGTAGATTAGTTGGAAAAATGATTCCCAATAAAAATTTTGAGAATGCAAACATCCTTTTTCGGGGTGTCAATGGATGTGTCTGATCCGACGACCCGATTCGAATCCGAAAAAAGAACGGATTCGGAGCAGGTCGGTGCATCCGAAACGCGGCACTTTTGTGGATCCGGGGCGACGGTTGTTTGATTCGAAATCTCTCCTCTTGGATCGGGTTTCGGGGCGCCATAAAACCCTACCTTTCGGGACGAGCAAATCCCTAGCACCCATCACGATCGGTATTCCGCATGCGGCGGCTTCCTTCACGGCTACTCCCATCTCCACCTCGCTCCTCTCGCTAGGGTTCCAGCGACAGCATTTCACAAGGGAGATGTCCTCGGCCACCCGCGACGGCGACGACACCACGCTCCCCCTTGGCTCCTCTCTCTAGGGTTCTAGCAGCGGCAACATTTCACGACAGCGATCTCCTCGGATCAAGGGAGGAGGGCCTCTCTCCATTTTTTCCTCACACGACCACTACACGGCCGCTGTAGAGCGCAACAGTACTGGAGCTAGGGGTTCTCTGGCAGCACCACCAGGCAGACGTCCACCGCCCGGGGCAAGAGGCGCCTTGAAACCTCCAATGAAGAAGCAATGTAAGATGTCAATCTGACAAGTTTTTGTACATATTCTTAATTAATCATTTGAAAGTTTCTGTAGCAGCTACTACTACTCTCGATCGGGAGCCGAGGATGATGTAGTAGTAGTAGTAAAAGGGCTTTCCCTTTTAACTCTTGGCTTCAGTTAAACTCGACCCTTCACCCACAACGGCGACCCGTCACGGAGGTGGAAATCAACAAGGCTCACGAAGCAGCTTATTCCTTCGAATCCACCAACCCTTTGCTAGTGCTAGTTATGCGGAAATATGATGCGGAAATATGCAAGCCTCCATATTATGAGGGAGCATTGCAGCCGACAGAGCACTGTGCCTTGGCAAAGAATAATAAATTGAAACTAAATTGAAGTGTGAAGTATATATGGACTTGTTTTCACATGTTTTTTGTTCTCATGTTCAAGACTACATTTTGTTTCAGATTTAAGTTGTTTCGGCACTTTGTTCTAGTAGTTCCGAAAGTTCGTTCCTTTAACTCATTCTGCCTGTTGCCACAAAGTGGGTGTTTGCAGGTCCAAAGTGAACTACCAAGTAGTTTTTTTTCCCATCAAAAGAAACCAATGTTAATACTTATAAGTTATGAATTTTACCGTACTCGAATGCACGTGGATGTCAATATCCTTTCTTCTTATTATTATTATTGTTGTTGTTGTTTCTTATGAAGTTAGTGCACGGTGTTTCCCGTCTGCTGGTTCCTTCATAGTATTTGTTATCGTCTTCTTATCTATACCCATCTGTCCAAGTGCACTGTTTTGCTGAAATCCAGTGTTTTTCCTTACAGCCTTTCGTCTTTGTTTTTTAAAGTTATTGGCCTTGTTGTTTCTTATGAACTTTTTTTGTTGCTTGTTGATTATATTAGTAATTCTAGTGGATTCAGGTGACCTGCATGCTTCAATGGAGGATGGTTGCCACATTATATTCAGTAGTTCTAAGAGTTTTTTTCTTTCCTTTTTCTAAGGCCAACCATGTAGTGTATCATCTCTGTTTTTATTGGTTCTTCATGGCTTGATCCCTGTTTTTGAGGAATTGGATGTGCTTGTCAATGAAGCTAGGGAGACCTTGGAGAGCATGCGCAGAGAATGAGCAAGATATGCAATGTGAGTGTTGCAATCTTCATTCTTAATAGTATATCAGCTTTGCATGCCTTACTTTTCCTTTTCTCTATTACAATGGAATGACTTTCTGATGCAACCCAGTAAGAGATAACTAAGTGACATTCGACAGTTGTTGCTGACTGTATAGAGTTGGTCTATTGACAAACACGTGATTTTGCAGGGAGTCCATGCTACAATTACAGTACGCATGGCCACTACACATTTATCCCGGTTGAGCCCGATTCACTTATGCAGATGGCTGCGCCAAGTGCAGCACCTCCCATGGAAGCACCGGCACCTGCTCGATCTCACCGTTTCTGATGTTACAGACCCACCATTGCCTTCGGTTTCCGACCAAACAGCTTCAGCTCCGGTTGCAGCACCAACTTCAACTCATCCCAGTGGGCAGCCCCTCCAATGTGATGATCAATGCACCTGTGTTTCAGTTTACAAACTTAAGGTTTTGCTACACTCATGTTTTATCCTTCAGTTCATAAGAGCTGGAGAAGGTCAGGGAAGAGTACATTCAGGCAACTTTCAGTGTATACGCAGGGTTATGTGATCCGAAAATAGAACTATCTAGTGGTGTGTGTTATGTGGATCCAAAAATAGAATTATGGATTCAGATTATCATCGGCAAGCCTTCATTCATGTTTTATCATGCTTGCTCAATTACCATCGGCAAGCCTTGTCCACAAAACTAAGTTTAATCCATGGAACCCATCTACATCTACAAAAAGTTTAGCACTTTTGAAAATGGGATCCAACCCATTAACAGTCATGCCATACAAGCTTTGCAGGATCCAAGATTGAAAATAGGATCCATATCCAGATCCAAAAAATATGGATTCAGAATAGGATCTAGATCCAGATCCAAAAATTGGATTACAAGATTGAAAAATACATATTAAGATTCGGGTAAGATCCGGATCTGAAATTATGAGTTCGAATTCGGATCAGATCCGAATCCGAAATACCATTTCATTTCGGATTCAAGTCAGATCCAACTCTAAAGAGATCGGATCCAGATTCGGATCATAACGGATCCGACCCTGATCCGATCCATTGACAGGGCTAATCCTTTTAGTGGTTGAAGGAAGAAGTTTTTCCTATACATACGGTTTATATCTGTAAAAGGATCTAGAGAGAGAGAGAGAGAGGCTCAAAATACAAAAGGATTTATGTCTATAAATTTCTCGATTCTAGTCAAAGTTAATGTATGAATAAGAAAGCTTAGGAGAGTTTCTTCATAATTTTCAAGTTGGTATATTTTTATGTTGAGATTTTAGAGTTTATTTCATACGATATGTCATATTTAAGGACTGGCCCCTCTCAATTTAAGGAGAAATGTCCCAGAAAAGAGGTTTAACAAACAAACATGTAATTATGAGGGGTTATAAATAAATATCAGAATTAGAAGGATTGATATCTAAATATGACTGTTTGGCTGTGTGCGGAATTTATTTGAAATAAATAAATAAATAAATAAGTAGGTTGATTTATTTATCTTTTTTTTAAGGAGGGTGTTCATTTATCTGACGCGGATGCACATTTGTATGTTATTTAAGAAGTATGTGTATTGTAAAATTCTGTATTTAGTTTGTTAGATGATTTTAGGTTCGGGTGCAGGACAATTCTCCGTCGACCGTAGTCCGTGTATTTATATTACCCTAATGTTCGAACACCTTTGATTAACTGCCTGAGAGAACTGAACATTTTTGCGACGTTGGTTATGATGTTTGAAAGATGCACTCGTATTAACAACACCGAATACCCGTAGGAGATATAGGCGAACACATAGTTCTTTGACCCACATATGAGACGAGAATATATTCAGGCGTGACCCAAATCCTTAAATGGATTTTTGTACAAATTTCAAAAGATGTAGGGTATTTTTGTGACCCTTGAACATGTACATAAAGAAATATTTTTACAGTTGTAGGACTTTACAAGATTTGACTATAAAATACATGACTTTTCAACGAATTACATATTTACAAGACTTTTTTACAAGAGTGCAAGACACATCTACAAGTACTGAGGGTTGCAAGGTACTTTTGTAACCACAGACCATTCAGGGGATTTCTCGTAAATTTGTGGGATCTTTTCATAATTCCAGATTAATTCTAAAAATTACATGACTTGTTCTGCAAAATTTACAAAAATATATTACATACACACAAGCTCAGGGACATATATATATAAGCGGGGGCATATATACAACAAACCCTTGCTCTGGGCTTAAAACACAAAAACACAAGTGGAGAAAATCTCCAAGTCTTTAGCTTCGAGTGTGTTGTTCTCGTTTGTGTGTTTTCTTTTTTTTAGGGGGGCCCACGGGACCTAGGTTAAGTCGATTTGACCCTACCTGGACTGGATAGGTTCCCACGAGAGGGGTACCAGGACCATATAGGTCCCTTTGGGAGCCCACCTAGACCGGATAGGTCCCCATGGAGGCCTATCTATGAACATGGTCTCTAGAAGGACCACGATTAGAATGCGGTCTCTGAGTAGACTGCATTCTTGATAGGTCCGAAAGGGGGTTACTGCGACCAGATAGATCCCTTTAGGAGTAGTTTGGGACCTGATAGGTCCCAAAAGAAGGGCACCCAGACCAGATAGGTCCCTTTGAGAGTAGTTTGGGACCGGATAGGTCCAAAAGGAGGGTACTCGGACTGGATAGGTTCTTTTGGGGACTTACTTGGTCCAAATAGGTCTCTAGGGGAACGTGATCTCTAAGAGAAATACAATAATAATGCGGTCTCTGGGTCGATCGCGTTCCGATGCGAACCTATCCGGTTCAAGTAGGGTCCCTTTGGGGCTCTACCTAGTCTAGATAGGCCCCCAATGGGGACCTATTTGGACCTCCTAACCCTGATGAGGGGAGGAAAGGAGGCCAGCCTTATAAATTGGGGCTTTTTGGGCCTTTTTCTATTGGTTTTTTTGTGATTGTGCCACATGTAGAGGAGAGGAAGCCTCCTCCTTGTGTCTTGTGACTTGGTGCAGTCCGTCGCTTATCGCATGGGGTGGTTCCGAGCTTGTGGGATTTCTTCCCAGTCGGTCCCGTACACCTTGTAGATTGACTAGCTAGAGTTAGTTCTAGACTTGTAGGATGTCTTCCTGGTTGGTCACATACCTTATAGGCTGCGAAGAGATGGTTCTTTGCAAGTTGGTTTTTCCAAATACCCGTCGGAATGTTGTCGAGGCTTGTATGACCCGGTGTGATGATGGCACGGACTTCGTTTCTTTTCTAACCATCACATGATTAATCTGAATTTAATTTTTCCGATTAGTTCGAGAGAAAATAAACGGGTTCAACAAATGTCCCCCATGGGATGTTCGTTTGAGCTGATGTTGAAGACGGGCGACCCGTGTATTTCAAAATTTGCATCGTTTCCTCCGAGTCTTTTTGACGTGCCAGAGTGCAGGTGTCTGCTTTGTTACTTTCCCCTTTTACTGAGACTAATCAATGATTTCTATGTTTGTCGTTTGCAGTGATTTCCAACCATGGCTCGTTACGGAGGTGATGACCGGAGGTGGAGGTCAACCCGAGATGGGGATGATCCTTATGTTGTCTGCATGGGGGTCCCGATGCCGAGTTTAGCTCCACCAACTATAACTGTGGAGACAATCGACTCCTTGGATTTTAGGTTCACTTGGATAGCGGAAGGACCCACTGATGAGGCAGGCTTTAGGGAAAGCGTAGTTGATTTGTCTAGGATTTCCTTAGAGCATGGCATTTACAAATATGATCGATCAAGGGGATATTTATTACATTTCCCGCTCGATCGTTATCTTATTTCATTCATCCTGGGTTATATCCCCTTGGACATGGAGGCTGATGATTCTCTACTCACCGCTGAACGGTGCAAGCTTCAAAGGGCTATCTTATCAGAGTAGGACAATATGCAAGGTACTTATACCCTGTCATATCTGAGCTATCTTGAAGATTTCGAGCGGCAAGCACACTTCCCTGATCGAAAGATATTGGGCTTCTTCAGTGACTTCAAGACTTTCAAGACTTGGGCATTGCCTTTATCACCACCCGTATGAGACTTATATGGTTAGCATAGGGATACCAAGCCCAAGATTGAGGGGTTGGTCTTGACACCTTTTGGCACCCAGTATGTTGGTGATGGCTATGACCACAAATGCATGCTTGAATGAATCATGGGATTCAAGGCACCCAGTTGGTATGCACCGACGCAATTGTTCAAAACCTGATTGAAGAACACAACAAAGTCAAAGCAGCAATCAGCAGCAGTTGTTAAGAACCAAGAAAGGTCGATGCATAAAGTTCTCGAGTGTTGATCTAGTTGACCATTGCTTTGACGGGTCGGTGCAGAAGCAAATCTTCTGCCTAGACAGAGACAGGTCGATGCATCTTGCATCTACACTAAAATAAGGTCGATGCTTCAGAAAAGTACCTTGATGCACCAAGCATCAGCATTCATACACAGCATCGACGCGATTGGGTTAACCAAGCAACTAAGGTCAATGCATCAGCGTTTAGAAAAGGAATAGGTCTGGAGAGGGGGATTTCTGTAGCCCATCTAAGAGCTGCCGAACTAGGTCCACCAGGACCAAACGAGACTCAGCTCATCAGAGTGACATCCCCATAGGGCCCACTTAAGCTAAACAGCCCAATAAAGATTACTCGGGATCCCACCCTTCCTCGGCGGCCCTTAGGCTAGGAAGGCCCGAGCGTCAGAACGGAGGAAGACCCATGCCCGAGTTATCCCTTCATCGGGATAGAGGCAAGCACTCTGCGCCCACTCCGACCTGACTTCATTCTAGCTATGCTTATCGCCCGGACAGGGTTGGCACCTTTTACGCTCGGACCGACTGACGATTACTTATCCATGCTGCCGTTGAGAGCCCTTTATGAGCAAGAGTTTATGAAGATGAGGGACCCATGATCCCATAATAAGGACCCACCGATCCCACGATGAGGACGTAACTCCCGCCTGAAACTCCTCAGGGAGGAGGTCCACCGGCGACAGGGGAAAGGCCATGGTGGCGGCGGGGGGAGGCCCCTCTCAAGCCTCCCAAAACCCCCCCTCTGGTGCTAGCACTCCCCCCGCGGCAGGGCTACCGCCCCCTCCCCCCGCGGCAGGGCTGCCGCTCCCTCCCCCCGCGGTGCCAGGTCTACCGCTTAACGGCAGCGCTGACGCCTTCCAAGCCCTCAACGCGAAACTGGCTCGTGGAACTCATGAGGACCCAGGCGGCCAGGGATGGAAGGTCACGCGCCCCTCCTGAGAGCCCTCCCCGTGAGAACATGTCCCAGCACACCACCGGAGGCCGCTTCACCATCCGAGGGCAGCAACTTATTCGCAACAAAGCAGGAGGACCCTCACAAGCCCACCCTCCGGAGCAAGAGGCTTCCTCCACACCAAAACGAGGTAAGCATGGGGCACGCCGTCCCCTCCCGGAGACCGAAGTCCCCAGGGAGCGCCAGGACAGCCTGCCATCACGCCCCCTCAGCCCTACGGCGCAGCGGCAGCCGGAGCTATCCCTCCGACTGTGAGAATTCGAGAGGCGTTTCGCAGAGCAGGAGCGCGCCCTACGAGCCCTGCAGAAGACCTCTCCCCCAGAGGATGAGGAGAGATCCCCATTCTCTGACCATATCTTGAAGGCAGAGGTATCTCCCAGAGCCTCCATCCCGACCTTTAAGTCCTACGACGGCTAGGGTGACCCGGCTGACCACTTCGACAGCTTCGACGCCCTAATGACCCTTCATGGAGCGTCCGACGCCATCAAATGCCGAGCCTTTGCGACCACCTTGGTCCAAGGCGCCCAAGCATGGTTCCGGGCTCTCGCCCCCGGATCCATCCGGGACTTCAAGCAATTCGGGCGAGTATTCAAGGAGAGTTTCGCCGGCAGCGGTCCCCCAAGGTTGGTAGCGGGGCTTTTGGCTCTCAAATAGGCGCAAGGGGAGAAGCTTCGGGCCTACATTATCCGATTCAAATCGGAAGCCCTGAGGATGCCCCGCCTGGACGTATCCTCGGCCATAACCGCACTGACCGGGGGCACCCGCGACGAGAACCTCCGCCGTGAACTTGTCCTCCACCCTCCCTCGACCCTTGCTGCGCTAGTGACTCTGGCTTTGCGCCATGCCGAGTGTGAAGAAGTGCTCAGCGCATGCCAAGATGCAACCGGCTCGGGTTGGGAGGGGGACAAGAAGTAGGCACCCGAGCCAAGTTCGGGCCAAGGAAAGAGGCAGAACCGAGACGGGGAGCATAAAGAACCGTCCAGGAAGTATGAGCGGTACACTCCCCTAACTGCTCCGGTATATGAAATATATGAAGACATCAAAGGCTCAGGCCTCCTCCGCCAACCCGAGCCAATGAAGTCGAAGAACCGCAGTCGCAGCAAGCATTGCCTGTTCCACAGTGACCACGGACATCACACCGGCAACTGCCATCAGCTCCAGGACGAGATCGAGCATCTCGTTCGTCAGGGGCACCTCTCCCGGTTCGTGGCCGGGCACAAGGAAGACCGAGGCGCCCCAGAGGAAATCGACAACGCCCCCCGAGGGGTCCACATCAACGTCATCGCCGGAGGAGCTGCATCAAGAGGAGATAGTGGCCAAGGAAGGAAGCGTCATGCTGAGCGGGCGAGCCGAGCCATCGAGCCTCCCAGGGCCCCGCCGAGTGAGCCCCAGGTCATGGTCTTCTCCGACCAAGACCTGGAAGGGCTAAGCACCCTGCATGACGACGCCCTAGTCATATCGGCCACAATAATCCATTGTAACGTAGACAGGATTCTAGTTGACAATGGAAGTGCCCCTGATGTATTATCCTACGAATGTTTCCTTAAGATGGGAGAGGATCCGTCTAAACTCCGCCCGATCCGAACCCCCCTGTGTGGGTTCAATGGCCAGGCCACTTATCCCGAGGGAGCCCTAAGCCTGCCGGTTACTCTCGGCACCCTACCCAAAACCGTTACAGTCATGGTGGACTTCATAGTGATCAAAGGTATGATAGCATACAACGTAATCTTCGGTCGGGGAATCCTCAGCCGAACGAAAGCGGTGCCTTCTACCTATCACCAAAAGATGAAGTTCCCCGCCAAAAATGGGTTGGGGGAAGTCCGAGGCAACCAGGCCAAGGCCAGAAGGTGCTATAATATCTCGGTTGAAGCCACAAGGCCGGACGGGAAGAACAAGGGCCCCCGAGAAGTCAAGGAAAAATCCGTAACCGCCGAGCCTGAAGGCGAATTGGTAGCGGTTTTCCTAAACGACGACCCGACCCTAAGAGTTAAGATCGGTGCCGACCTAACAACTGAGGTTCAATAACAATATAAAGAGTTTCTTTCCGCGTGCATCCGGGTCTTCGCATGGTCTGATAATCAACTCCCTGGGATACTGGAGGAAACGGTGATGCATAAGCTCAACCTCGACCCAACTATGAAGCCCGTGCAACAACGCAGAATGAAGCACGCACCAGAGAAGCAGGCGATTATCAAGGAGCAAGTCAGCAAGGGGCAAGAGACTGGTCTCTTTAGACCGGTCCTGTACCCGACGTGGCTGGCTAACGTCGTCCTGGTGCCAAAAGCTTCGAGAAAGTGGCGAATGTGCGTGGACTTCACCGACTTGAACAAGGCTACTCCAAAGGACTGCTATCCATTACCGAGCATCGACCAACTGGTTGACTCAAACTCGGGCAACGAGATACTCAGCTTCCTGGATGCCTATTCAGGTTACCATCAGATCAGAATGCACCCCGAAGACATCGAGAAGACCGCCTTTATCACCGACTTCGGCGTACACTGCTACACCCGGATGCCTTTCGGGTTGAAGAACGCTGGAGCCACGTACCAGAGGCTGGTCAATCATATGTTCGAGGGACAGCTTGGTCGGAATGTCGAGGCCTATATTGACGACATACTCGTGAAGACCCCCAAGGCCGAGGACCACTTCGCCGACCTAGCGGAAACCTTCGACACCCTCCTGAAGTACAACATGAAGCTCAATCCTGCCAAGTGCGCCTTCGGAGTAAGGTCCGAGAAGTTCTTGGGCTTCTTAGTTACCCAGCGTGGGATCGAGGCCAACCCCGACAAGGTCCAGGCCATCCTAGATATGCGCCCACCCACTTGCATCAAAGATGTTCAACGCCTTGCCGGGCGCATTACTGCGCTCAGCAGATTCCTGTCCCGTGCGGCCGAACGGTGCCTGCCCCTCTTCAAATTATTGAGGGGGCCCAAATTGACATCTGCTACGTTCGCATGGGACGAGGAATGCCAGAAAGCGTTCGCCGAGCTTAAGGAGTTCCTGGCCTCGCCCCCAGTGCTTTCCAAGCCTGTCCCAGGTGAAGCCTTGCATCTCTATCTCTCAGCGACTCCATCTACAGTTAGCTCGGTCCTAGTCAGAAATGACTCGGGAGTCGAGAGACTGGTCAACTACACCAGCAAGGTGCTCAATGAGGTTGAGAAGAGGTACCCCGTAACCGAGAAACTCGTGCTAGCATTGGTTACCTCGGCCAAGCGCCTCTGACCCTATTTCCATGGGCACTCCATCACCGTGCTGATCGGTGAACCGTTGAAGAGGATCCTCGCTCACCCTGAAGCCTCGGGATGCCTTGTCAAGTGGGCCATCATGCTCGGGGCCTACGATATATTGTATCGGCCTCACTCGGCTATCAAAGGCCAGGCGTTCGCTGACTTCATCGCCGAGAGGACCATCCCGACTGAAGAAAGATCTCCGTCTGCGCCCGGGCCGACCTAGGAACTGTTCATCGACGGATCTTCCAACTCAGCAGGGAGCAGCGCCGGGATTCTCCTGAAGTCCCCTAAGGAGCGGAGCTATAGTACGCCCTGAAGTTCAACTTCCAAGAATCTAACAACGCTTCCGAGTATGAGGCCCTCATATCGGGAGCCCGCATGGCCCGGCGGTTAGGGGCTGAGCGAGTCAGGATTCAAACTGACTCCCAACTGGTCGCTAGCCAGGTCAACGGCGATTATGAAGCTCGAGAAGCACCGATGATCAAATACCTCCAGCTGGTCAAGATCGTGGCACAACAGTTCGAGAGTTTTGAGGTAGTCCGAATAGCTCGGGAGGAAAACTCCCGAGCGGACGCCCTCTCTTGGCTGGCCTCCTCTCTTGACCCCGAGGGTACTCGATCGGTCCTTCTCGAAGAGCTAGAGCGGCCGAGCATCAATTCGGAGCTCCTAGCTGTTGACTCGGCCTCCCCAAGCGACTGGCGTACCCCCTATCTGTCGTGGCTTCAAGACTCTCAGGAGCCTCCCGACCCTCAGGAAGCCTGAAGATTGAAGTACCAAGCTCGGCGATTCGTCACTCTGGATGGCACTCTCTACCGGAGATCCTTTTCTGGCCATCTCTTGAAGTGCCTCAGCACCGACGAAGCCAACCGAGCGATTGAAGAAGTTCACGAAGGTCTGTGCGGAGCGCATTTAGGGGGAAGGTCG
This sequence comes from Amorphophallus konjac, assembly GCA_022559845.1. Classification (NCBI taxonomy): domain Eukaryota; kingdom Viridiplantae; phylum Streptophyta; class Magnoliopsida; order Alismatales; family Araceae; genus Amorphophallus; species Amorphophallus konjac. The sequence continues at coordinate 266,037,677 of CM040127.1, forward strand.
CTGGCCAGGATCTTGCTATGGCAAGGTTATTGGTGGCCCACCCTGCAGCGCGACTGCCCGGCCTACACACAGCACTGTGACCGCTGCTAGCGATTTGACCACTTGGTCCATCAACCAGCAACGGAGCTCGTCACCCTAGCCGAGCCTTATCCTTTCGCTCGCTGGAGAATTGACATCCTCGGACCGTTCCCCACGGCCCAGGCCCAGAAGAAGTTCATTATCGTTGCCATCGATTACTTCACTAAGTGGATCGAGGCCAAAGCCACAGCAAGGATCACCGAGATAGTCGTCTGAAATTTCATCTGGAAGTCGATCATCTGTCGTTACGGCATCCCCCGGGTGATAGTAAGCGATAATGGTCGGTAATTTGATTCTCGTTATTTCCAAGACAGATGCGCCGACCTTAACATTCGCAATCACTTCACTTCGGTCGTCCACCCTCAGGCTAACGGGCTGGTCGAAAATGCCAATAAGACTATCTTACAAGGCATCAAGACTAGGCTCGGCAAGGCTAAGGGCAGCTGGCTTGAGGAATTACCGAACGTACTTTGGTCACACAGAACGACCCCCAGAACGGCAACCGGTGAAAGCCCCTTTCAGCTGGTATACGGTACCGAGGCCGTGATCCCGTTAGAGATTGGCAACCCCTCCCTCCGAGTCATCTGTTTCTTGTCCGAGGCAAACGACCAGAAACTGCTCGAAAACCTCTACCTAGAAGATGATGTCCGAGAGATTGCCAGCATCAGAGCAACGGAATACCTACGCCGCCTCACTCGATACTACAACGCCAAAGTCCGAGCCAGACACTTTCAACCGGGAGACTTCGTCCTCAGGAAAGTCGAAGCCTCTCGACCACTGGACGCGGCGGGCAAGTTATCCCCTAATTGGGAAGGCCCCTACCGAGTGGTCGAGACGCTCGGAAAAGGAGCATACCGTCTATCCACGATGGAAGGAGAGCTCATCCCTCGGACCTGGAACGCAACCACATTACGCAAGTTCTACTTTTGAATACTGAACATTGTGCAAACGACATGAGATAAAAGACTCCTTTCTTTTATTCAAACAACCCGCATGTACATCAGGAAGGCCGAAGCCAAGAAAATACATGTCAAAAAAGCAAAAAATCCATCTGGCGCCGTCGTATGAGCCCATCGCTCGGCTGACTCGAATGACCTTCCTGCGCCCAGCCACTGACTCTACCTCGTGTAGAAACTGGCTCGGATAAAGGATAGTCGACCCCGTTGGCTCGGGCAGCTCGGGACAAAGGTGACAGAGGGATTAGGAAGGAGAAGGCTACCTTCCAAGTTGAACGTGGAAGAGAAGGAGGGAGAGGGAATGCATATGAAAGCATCCTCCCCGCCAAACTGCCAACTCTTTGGAAGAAAGAGAGTGCAGGCACCCTCTAAAGAGTGAAAGAAAGGAGGAGTAGAGAGGAAGAGGGAAAAAGAGGCTGCGAGAAAGAAAAAGAAACCAGCAGAGCTGGACGAGGAGGCAGGGGAAGGCCCGGAAGGGAGGGAGCTTAGTTGGCTTCCTCCTCCCCTCCGTGAAGCGAGTAGGAAGGGACGGGCAACTGGGACGTCTGATGCCCCCATCCGTCCACCATCTCGCCACCCTGCAAGCACCGCCAGAACTGATAAAGGGGAGACGACGTGCGTCCACACGTCAAACCCTCTTCAAGTCTGTTTGCCGGCCGTCGAACCCTCTTCAAATCCGAAGCAGCAAGAACTCTCTGCCTCCCGTCGTTGGCAGCCTCATCTTCCGGAGCGTCTTCCATGCTGCAAATACAACGGCACAATGCTACGTGAAGAAAAAATGAGAAAAGACTGTCAGGGAAACCCCTAAACGGTGGAGAGGAAGGGATGCTCTTCAGACCTTTTATAGGCAAAGGGAGGCTATTTGCCTTAAATGATTCTCTCCCCGAAAACACGCCAAATGGATCTCTCCCTACGAACGGTCACCTCAAACTTCTCATTTTCCGCCACAGCGCGATACACGAAGCTGCCAAGCATTCAAAGCATGAGAAAATGGAAAGACACCATGTTAGACGCTCACCCAACCATCAAGCGAAATCCACGCATAAAGTATCGGCTCTTTCCACCCACCGCAGATACGCCGAACAAAATACGGCAATGGCGATACGAAACAGATAAGTCTTCATCATAACGCTATTGCCTTATTTATTTCTACACAAAAGAGGAAGTTTTTTCCTTCAAAAAGGAAAAAGACATACAAAAAGAGGAAGCGAAGCAAATACATCAGGCCTCCGGCCCACCTCGAAGCCCGGAAGTAGGGGGCTCGAGTGGTATGCCCCCGGCATCTTCGGTGACAGCCGACCTGGCACTGACCCCACCGGCGTGGGAACTGCCTCGGTTGCGTGCCCTCCCGAGGCATCCGGAGTTGGCGACCCCTCGAACGATGAGCCCTCGTGATCCTCTTCATCCTGTGCCGAAGCAGAGGAACTGGAGGATGACAAGTCTAAGTCATAACGCTGCCCGGACGGGAAGTCAACTACTCCGGACTCCTGCTCCTCGGCGTAAGAGACGGCCCAATCGTAGCCCTGCTTGAACCCCTTGCGAATGCCCCGGCGAAGTCCTAGCTCGTAGTAGGGGAGGGCAGCCTCCTTAAGGTCTACCCGGTAGGCCTCTGAGCTCTTGTACTGCTCGAGAGCCTCCGCCCCGGCCGATCCCACCCTACCAGCGACCTCGGCCTCCTTCCGCTCCGCCTCAGCTGACTTCCGCTAGGCCTCAGCCGTCCGCTCTTCGGCCTCCGCCGCCTGCTTCTCCGCCTCAGCCCGATCAGCCTCGGCCTCCCGCCGAAGGCGCTCGGCTTCCTCCGCTCGGTCTACCAGCTCTGCACGCTCGGTCTCCCACCTGCCATCCAGCTCAATGCGTGCAAGGCGCTCCTCTTCGAGAATCCTGCTCTACCTCTCGAGCGATTCGCGGGCCTTGGCTAGTTGCTCGGTTAGCGCCTGGGTCTCCACCTGGCTCGACTGCGCCAACTCCCTAACTGAGGAAAGCTCCCTCCGAAGCCCATCACGCTCCTCGGCAAGCCGAGCCAACCTCCTGTTAGACCCACGAAGGGTCCAGGCCAGGTTCGCTCGCTCCCACTCCGACCGAGCGTACGCTTCTGCCAGAGCAGCCCCCATCTGGGCCAGGGCCAGGCCGCCCTCCATAACCCCAGCAAGGGCCACAGATGGAGAGTACTGCCTACCTCCCCCCCTCACCTTCGCGGCTATACCGCGGCATACCTGGTGCAGGGGGCCCGATATACCAAGCCTCTCCAAGGCCGCCGGAACGGAGAACCCCCCATCGCCTTGGTCGCCTCTCGCGCCTCGGCCGGATTTTCTTGTGGCCCCTCAACCTGGACTGGCTCGGCACCTTCACCACCACCTACAGCGCCAGCTTTGGCCACGGCCCCCTCAGCTCCTGCCGAGGGGAGAGCCAGGTCGGCACCGCTGCCTATCGCAGGAGCACCCTCGGCCCCCTCGGTTCCGACCAAAGGAAGAACCGAGCCCGCATCATCGCCGCCCGCAGGGGCAGCCCCAACCTCCTCGGCCCCCTCTGACTCGGCGGGTGGGAGAGCTCGCCCAGTAGGGTCGGCCCCATCATGCTCGGCGGAGGGGTGAGCCGCGGCAAGGTTGCCTTCAACCGCGGGTACGACCCCGGCCTTCTTGGCCCGCTTCCTGGCCCTCGCAGCGGCCCGGATCATACCCTCCACAGGGTCCTTGCGCTTGGACCCCCGCGGTCTGGAGGATAGGCCTTGGGCTGCTCCCTTGCCCTTATCTCTGGTTCGGGAGCGACCCACGGGAGCAGCCGATTCATCAGCAGCCGAGTCATCACCTAGCTCGATCACCTCTGCGGCCTCCTTCAGAGCCTCCCGCCTGGTGTCTGCACGAAAAGGAAGACATATTCAGGAAAAGAAAGATGATCCCCGCATTCAGAGGAGAACCAAGTTTGTGGCACTTGAGCCTAACGGATGCATCTGCGTAAGAAGACACCGCTCGATATTCTCTGGAGTAACCAGCTCTTCGGTGGATTGGCGGTGCTTCAGCAAGAGGGCCGCGTATTTCTCCACATGTGGAGGGAACTCATCCTGCCTGGGAGGGATATTCGGGTGGAAATTGGGGATTACTAGGCACCTCCAGGTTTCCTCCACTGAACTAATCTCCACCTAGAAGAATTGAGTCTTCCACCCCTTGTGCGAAGAATCCTTCGCCGCCAAGGAGATGCAACTCCTATTCCGCCTCGCCTGGATGAAATAGAAGCCCTTCCCGGTCGAAGGATGTGCTTTCAACTCGAAGAAATAATGAAAGAGGTCCATGGAAGGAGGAACTCCACACTGGCGGTAGAGAATGCGGAAGGCGAAAAGGAGGAGATAAGAGTTGGCCACCAACTGAATGGGCGCCAACAGGAAAAAATTGAGAAGCTGAAGAACAAAAGGTTCGAAAGGAAGGCGGAATCCACCCTTCCATGACAGAAGAAAAGTACAGATGTGGCCTGTACGAGAGTCTAGGCTCGTCTCCTGTGGGGAAGCTGTGACAAAGCGGAACTTATGGGGCAGGCGATACTGGTGCTCTAGCCTTCTAACATCCTCCTCCCCCAGTTCGCTGCAGTTTGGAACCAGCGCCTTCACCACCGGCTCGTCCTCCCACTCCTCAGCATCCGAGCGCTGGTCTGCCATGGAAACCAGAGAAGAGTTTGAGGAAAGGTGATCTCGAGACCCTGAAGATTCTGAGGGAGGAGGAAGCCGCCGGACTGCCTCCGCGGTTATCTCCGCCAACTCCTCGAACGCCGCTGCAAGCCTCTGCTCTTCCGTCGCGTCCTCACGGCGCATCGAAGAGCCCCAAAAAGCAAGAACGGAGGAGAGCCAAAACCCTAAAGACGGAGGGAGTCTGGAATGGCAACAAGCGCCCAACGCCTATATCCCCACGCGGGAGGTGGCGCGTCGTTCCGACCTCCGAGAAAAGGGGGCCCCTTCAGTTCAAATCTGTCAGGATCATCATTAACATGGGCCCAGGTGACCACGACACGTGGCTTCCTAACACCGCCAGATCTCCACTCACCTGAGCCACGCTGGTCCAAAACCCCAAACAGCTACTCTTCCGAGCTTACTAAAGCTCGGGAGTAGGAGGGCGACAAGTGAAGAGGGGGATTTCTGTAGCCCATCTAAGAGCAGCCGAACTTGGTTCATCAGGACCAAACGAGGCTCAGCTCATCCGAGTGACAACCCCATAGGGCTCACTTAGGCTAAAAAGCCCAATAAAGATTACTCGGGATCCCACCCTTCCTCGGCGGCCCTTAGGCTCGGAAGGCCCGAGCGTCAGAACGGAGGAAGACCCATGCCCGAGTTATCCCTTCATCGGGATAGAGGCAAGCACTCTGCGCCCACTCCGACTTGACTTCATCCGAGCTATGCCTATCGCCCGGACAGGGTTGGCACCTTTTACGCTCGGACCGACTGACGATTGCTTATCCACGCTGCCGTTGAGAGCCCTTTATGAGCAGGAGTTTATGAGGATAAGGGACCCATGATCTCATGATGAGGACGTAAAGATCCCACGATGAGGACGTAACTCCCGCCTGAAACTCCTCAGCTTACGGGACTCATAAGGTGAGCACACTATATAAACTAGGGACTCCCTCCAGTGAAAGGTAAGGGCAATACACACCTAAAATCCCCTGAGCAGGAACCACTTCACCACCTTGGTGTTGGGAGATCTCGTGCACCTCTTTCTACCTCCCTCCATACCTTCCACCATTGCTCTAGTAACTTAGGCATCGGAGGGTTTTCCCCAGGGAACTATCCCTGGGCCTCTTGATCCGTTTCCCTTTCTCTGCAGTTCACTATTCGGTGATCATCCTCACAGCTCAGGACAAGCGCGAGATCACGCCCCTTCAAGGTCGATGCAGCTACTTCAAATCTGTCAGTGAGGTCGACGCAACAGAGTGAACTGTGAATCTCAGGTCGATGCACATCAGCATTTCTTGATCAGGCTGGTCGGTGCACTTGAAAGGCACGTTGAGGCAGTAGAACAAAATCATAGCCAAGTACTATTGTCAGTAGCAACAACAAGCTCATACAGTCAATAGTAGTTCAATAGAGTAGTGGTTCAAGATGAAAAAGGTCAATAGACCTTTGGCAGCTCGAGGATCTCAATACATGCGAGCTAAAGCTATAACTGAAGCCTCACGCTATCAACAGTTCAACAACTTCAGATGTTCGACAAAAGGTTTATGACAAAAGGATAGCCAGGGATGTAAAGTTAAAGATAAAGGTATAAAATGCTATTTACGACTGTCATATGGACTAGGAAGACATATGTAGAAAGAGGGTGTCTATCACTTGAAAAGTAGGCGAGTGGCACGTAAACCAAGATGAGTAATGATGGGCACATGATCTGAGGTTCAATGTCAGAGGTATATTCTCCTCTCTCCTGCAGGTGGTCAAATGTGAAAGAAACAGAATAAACTCATTTTATCCAAAAAGCTTTTTCGGAGCCCCTATTTTGGTATAAATAGAAACCATCTTCCTCTGAGGTAGCAGCTGTTGTAGTAGTGAAAAAGGAAGTGAGGCTGTCGAAGAAGAAAGAGAGACCACTAGTGTCTAAGAAGAAAAGCTAGTGAGTGAGCAGAGAAAAAGGAAAAGAGAAAGAGAGAAGTTCTGAGAGGGAAATCATGAGAAGAAGAAGAAGAAAAAGAGAGAGAGATCGAAAGATGCAGCCCAACTCATGAGAAGAGGATTTGATAATGAGAAGTTCGAGAGTTGCAGCAGTCCTATTGTAGATCTGTCTGCGTGGTGACTCGTGGATCAAATCTAGAGTCATTTTCTCTTTGAAGAGCTATATTGTTTTCCTATTTTTATTTTGGTTCCTTTATGTTTTTGTTCGTTGTTTCTCTTTGCAACATTCAGCAAGCTGTGTTGCTCAGCGGCGAGGATTGGTTCCTCAGACAGCAAGCTGTGTTGCTCAGCGGTGAGGATTTATTCCTTGGTTAAGCAAGCTGTGAGGCTCAGCGGTCTGGGATTAGTTCCCCAAGCAGTGAATCAGCGATCTGTAGGGATTTGTCCCCGAAGATGTGGATCATCAGATTTAAGCTGTGGAATCAGCAGTAAGCCTCACTCAGGGTTGAGTGAGGGGTGGACGTAGATCTATTAAGGCAGATCGAACCACCTAAAAACCTCTTTGCATTGTGGTTTGTATGTGTGTTCGCTTTTCTTCATCTTTCTCCTCTGCTAAGCGTGTGAGCAACATATTTCTGTGAGTTCATTGAGGAATTATCTTTTTGCTAGGTTGCGTTGCGAGATTATTTGGCAAAGGAGTGTAACTGCTTCCTCTGCTGCTAGGCGAGTGATTATCGTATTCATTATCAAGTGTTTGTCATTCTGTCTCACATAGAAATCAAATGTGTTCAGATTTACTTAAGTTTGGTTCATAGTTTTGATTGGGTATATTTTTAATTGGGGGATCTATTCACCCCCCCCTCTAGATCCTGGCCTTGCACCCCAACATGGGCAGTGGTCAGTTATTTCCTCGCATAGGAGGAATGGAAAGAGAGAAAGGAGGTGGGTCTCATGGAGTTTTGGCCCCCCTAAAGGGGGGTTTAGGTGGGAAGAATGGAGAGAGAGAGAGAGAGAAAGGGCTAGGCCCTGGCTTGGCCCCTATAAAGGGAGGGTTTAGGTGGGAGGAATGGAGAGAGAGAAAGGGTTGGGCCCACCTTGGCTTGGCCCCTGTAAAAGGGCAGGGTTTAGGTGGGAGAAATGGAGAGAGAGAAAGAGTTGGGCCCCACCTTGGCTTGGCCCCGGGTAAAGGGGGGGTTTAGGTGAGAGGAATGAAGGCTTTCTCTCTCTTTTCTTTTATTTATTTTTATTTTCGTTTGGATGCGGGCCCAGGTTTAGGCGAGCCAAGTTGAGTTGGGTTTAGATGGGGGAATGCGGGGGAGTGGGTCTCACTTGAGGGTTTAGGCCGGCTGGGTGAAGAGAGAGAAGAGTGACCCCTTGAATTTGGACTCGAGACAGGGGAGCCTGTTGTCTATTCGGGCTTCGTCTAGAATGTAGTAACCCACTAAATAAATAAATAAATATTTATTTAAATATTTAAATTAATATAAATAATTACATTATTAATGTAATGATGAAATTATATTGTTATTTTATAAAATAAATTTGATAATTAGATTTTTCTTGAAATAAATTGAAATTAAATATTTTAAATTTCAAAAAAATTATAGAGACCTAATTAAAATCCCTAGAATTGATTATGATTAAATATTGAATTGGGAGTTAATGGGCAAAATAGGGTTAAATTCGTAGCACACCCTAAAGCCTAATCTTTTATGGAGAAATTGGCCCACATTCTAGAAGATTGGCTTAGATTTCAAACCCTAACCCCATAGCCCACCATAAATTTTATCCCTTGCCTATTTTTCCAACCCTATTAAGGCTAGGTTAGTGGAAAAGTTTGAAATTAGGGTTGAATTCGGAGGTGGAGAAGTTTGAATTTTGGGGAGAGGAATCTTGACATTTTTGGCCAATTTTTTTCTATAAATAGGACCCTCTAATCTTCCTCTAGGCCTTTACCACACGAGGGAAGGATTTGGTGGCGAATTGAGGGCGAGATCTGAAGAGGGAAGGGAGCTCTTCGGCGTTCATCCCGTTTTTCTTCTTTCTCTTTGATCCGATCTAAGGTAGGTATTCGATCTGATCTAAGTTAGGTATTCTCTCAGGTTAAATCCAAATTGATCAATGAAATAGGTGTAGATGCATGTCTACTTTGATTCTATACCATTTTCTCCAATTTTTATTGAGTAATAAGCATGCTAGATGAGTTTTATTGAAGAGGTATCATCGTGTTCGCCGAAACGGGTTTGGGTTTTTGAATGTGGTCGTTCCAAGGACCACGTTCTGATAGCGGTTCTCTGACACACCGCGATGGCACCAGGTCAAGAAAATTTGAATTTTCATCGACCAATCAGGTCGCGGTCGCCAGAGGACTGCTATCTGAATATCGCGGTTCCTATCAGACCGCTATAAGATAGATTTTTCCCCTTTTTTTCAAAGTTCAAAAAAAAACATGTCGTGGTCTACAGGGGGACTGTGTCCTAAAGAACGCGGTCCCCCAGTAGACCGCGTTCATCCAGGTTCTAGCTTCGCCGCATTTCAAAAATAAAAAAAAAGAAAATCAGGTAGTGGTCATCAGGGGACCGCGTCCTGAAGAACATGGTCCCCCAGAGGACCGCGTTCTGGCAGCAGAATCAGTTTCGTCGGATTTCAAAAAAAAGAAAGCGAATCACCGTTATGCTGTTTCCAAGCGTCCTTGTGAGGAACACAGGCCATGAAGATGTCCATACAACAGGACATGGGTGTAGACACCCATTTTTGGCCCGTAAGTTGAGCAATTTCTTGTTCTCCTAGTTAATGCCCCAATCGATCTATAATTGGTTGGTTTTCTGGGGATATTTCTCTCTATTATTAGCCCCGTAATTCAATTTCTGTGCCTTCGACCTCGGCTTGAATTTGGCATTTTCGTGCTATTGCACTTTCTTATTCATGGGACTAATTGAACGCCCATTTAAATGATCACTATTTCTTAATATTAAATTTTGCGACATCCACCTGATCGCTATTTTACTTAATAGCTGATTGAACGGCTATCCAATGGGTGTTTATTCTTTTTCCCCTTATTTGGCTGGTCAACGGTTGTTGCGTTATATCCTGATAGCGCGTTTATCCATGTCGCGCCATATTTTGATAGCACGTTATCAGGCAGAAACCCAGTCCGAACCGGACTTCCCCTTTTCGATTTGGATCCTTATTTTGGTAAGTTTACAAGCATGATTCGTCCAAAGAAAAGTTCCTAATCCTACTAGGAGTCTTTTCCCCTCATTAATCGGCAGGATTACTTCGATTTGGGCCGCCAAATCATTGGATTGAATCGGACTCCGACCTAGGGTTCGTTCTTCATTCTCCTCCTATAAATTTGGCCCTTGGCCGTCGTTCTAGGGGATGCAACTTCGAGATCTTGACCAGGAAGAGGTTGCTCTTCGTTCTAGATCATCAATTCCTCATTCCTTCTACATCCAAGGGAGTATTTTAGGGCTAATTGTTGTTCTTCTTCGTTCTTTATTTTCTCTCCACTTCGTTCCTTTTTACTCCTCACATAGCATCGCATATTTTCAAAATAACTCATTTTCTAAAGCATATACACACACACATCAAACCTATTTTTGGCCCTTCCATAGGGGTTTAAAACCACCAAACCCCCCAGGTAATCAAGCCCTTCTTTTACAGGTAACAGGGACAGATTCTACACTAATCACGATCTAATGAGCCTTTTGTTTATTGTCTAAATTGTTTTGCATGCACTGAAAGAAAGATACATGAAGCCCCTTGCACTTGGCCGGCCTTGGAGCAAGGAAGGAACGAATCCAAAGCTCATCCCGCTCTCTGTCTCTTATGGCGCCAGACACTCATAGCGCGATCTTCAGAAGGTGCTCGCCCAACCTAGCGCGTTCATACTCTGGCCACCTCTTGGCCATCTTTGAATTTCTGAGGTATGTAATGTGCCCCTACTTGGATTTTCATATCATTTGGCATGTTGTTGGCCTCAGTGGTGATCACGAATCATTTTCATTATTACATGTGACCCCCCCTTTTATCATTATTTAGTGCTATCAATTTATTTTATCATTTCACCACATATTTATCTCATCAATTTGGGGGTGGGTTAATTTCGGATCTACATCTTTTGGCGATCACGGTGGGACACTTTGTGCCATCATGTTCGTTCTTTTGGTTGCCTGCTTATCAATCCATCGAAGTGTGGGTGATTGTTTGTCTTGTGGGGTCTTTGCTCCCTATCTTGAGTCGCGCCTGACATACATAGCGCATTCGGTTAATCGCGATCCTGATATACAGCGCGTTCTTTACCCGGGAGCTTTTCATTCACACCATTTGTTGGGATTCTGTTTGTCGTCTTCTCTGGTTGCATCTTGTATATATGTATTCGTTTTTCCTATGTTTTCTTGTTATTTACTAGTTTTAGTTTAGATATTCTTGCATTTCATAGCACACATTATTGGTTTGGGAGACCTTCTCTCTCTACACTCCTAGGATCCCTCCCCTTTCTTGAAATTGGAAGGACCCTCCATTGAACATTCCATCTCTTTGGACTGGAAATTTCTTTTCCAAGACCTCTGTAAGTCCCCGCACCCGTTGATTCCCTCACGGACGCCGGGCCGGTTGTACCTTGAAGTTCCCCGGGTTTAGTTGGCCTATTTGTGGTGAAAGTTGACCTAGTTGGCACCGGAGTTAAACCACATTGAAAACTAGGTTCTTACCTTGAGTGAATTACATAAATTTGTCAAAAAATTATTGTCCAGTCACATCAATGTGCATATAGAAGTAAAAGGGGCAACATTCATTTGTTTGATATCTTTGCTTATTGAGTGGAATTGTTTGTGGACTTGCGTGGTGTTCTGCTTTGATTAACAAGTCAACATGTCTAATCATTTTTATAACCAAAAGGATAATCAACCAAGCACATCCTATATTCCTCAATCTCATTACTCTTATCGCAATATTTTCAAGGGATCGCACCCTCATTCTTATGGTATTGGCCGACCCATGGGCAATTTTCAATCTCATGGTCCCTCACATTCATTGCAAGTCACTACTCCCTCGGGATTGTCTCTTCCACATGATGAGAAGGTCTCCCAAATTTTGCATGCCATAGATCACCTTACTCCTCAACAAATCCAAGCCCTTAAGGCCGTTGTTGAGGGTGAGTCTCATCCTTCTCATCCTCCTTCCACTCCCATTCGGGTGGCCCATCACCCTCCTCCATCCACTTGCCTTCCTATTCGGGTGGACCATCACCTGCCTCCCTCCGCATATACACCTCTCTGGGTGGTCCATCACCCGTCTCCCTCTACACAAACTCCTCCTCGGGTGATCCATCACCCGCCTCCCTCTATTCCTACCCCTTTATGGCCTTCACGTACCGCCCCTCCAAGGCAATCATGCCAACCTGCCAATGTTCAAGTTACACCCCTCCAGCAAAATCTCCTTGATAAAATCGCTTTAATGGAGGAACAATTGAAGAGGGTCACAAGTTCACGGCCCACTCCTCCTCCTCCTTCTCAAGTCAATCCTCTTCATGCTTTTATGAATAACCTCACTAAGATGGAAAAAGATTGAAAGGAGAGGAGAGATAATGGCATTACGGATTCAAGTGAACAAGATATTGATGATCAAGGGGATGTCGTCCGCCCTCCACTCATCCACCCCACTCATTCATATGGCCCGCCGCCTTCGCATTCATCTCCATAAAATTTTCCGCAATATGATGATCCCCCGCCTCCATTTTTACTTAATCCACCACAACATTATACTCCACTACCACTTGTCATTACGCCTCCACCACGGCATCCACTTGATGTTCTTGACGATAAAGATTTGAAATCGGCACATGATGATGAAGTTTCGCAGGCTCCTCTTCCGAGTTTCCTCCATTTTCCACTCCCTCCATTGCCACCCGATGAACCCCCTGCTCAGGACGATACCACCGTCCCTAACCCCGTTTATGAGACCAATTGGTGCTACGATGATGAGTCGATACTCCAATCACCTACACTGGCACGCCATGCGTCTCCTATCCCTAATACCTCTCGCCCCATCCGGTGCTTCCAACGTACCAAACCCTCTCCTTTTACACCTACAAACCGGCTTCTGCCGAAATCATCCCAACCAATTTCCACACCTTTAACCTTCGCTAAGCCATCCAAGCTTACCTCCACTCCACCGGCTTCCGCCAAACCTTCCACTCAACCTTTTCCTAAACCAAATGACACCCCATTGCCGCCACCTCGGCCCTCCACTATCCTTATAACCCCAAAGTCGGTATTTACCAACCCTTTACCACTTAACCCTTTTCCCAAACCCGTGGCTAATCCTGAGCAGGATTCACATATTTTTACACTCAAGCCAACCCCGTCCGGGGAAGAAACCGATGTGTTTCAAACTCCGCTTCCACTTACCCTCCCGTCGACATTCTCCATTACATCTCCATTGACCATCAAGCCTATCGCTTCCATCTCACCTTCCATCCCCCCTCGGAGTGGGTGTATTTCTACGAGCACATGTGCCGAGGATATTCAAGAGCCGGGCAAGAAGTATTTGGTCTCGGTTATGTTGTTTAAAGTTCAAGATTTTATTTGCCGAATGCCAATCCATATTCTTATACCGGGTATATTTGAGAAGTCTCCATCAAGGCTCACCAAGATAAGTTCTTCCAAATTGATGTCACGTCGGCCTTTTACCATTGTCACCTTACTCATTGGTCGATACTCTTTTAATGCTCTTATTACCCCTCGATCCATCATTATACGATTTCCTAAAGGGCTTTCCTTTTGCATCGCTATAACATATTCTTCTAACAAGAGCGTAGAAGTGCTATTTCCGCCCATTAAGCCGTCGGGCCGGGCACCTTGCCTGCCATGGAGGGGTGGGCATTCTTTTCATAAAGGGTCTTCCATCAATTCGTTCACTCCTTATTCTATTTCATCTACACTCCCATCCGCATTTTTCTCTCTATGGGCCACTCCATGGGTAGGGAGGAAGATCTTATCTTCTCCTTCCATGTATTCTTTGCACTCATTGCATTCCATACATCTATCACATCCATTGCATTACATTCACATGCATTTGCACTCCTTCTTTCTCGGGTTTCCGAACCCGTATCTTCCCCGCCTTCTGGAGCCTCCGGACCTTCCACATCTTCCACCTCCGGAACCTCCGGACTTTCTCCCAGGGCATCGCACCCCTTCTGACTCTATTCCTATGAAACCTCCGGACTTTCTCTCAGGGCATCACGCCCCTTTCTATCTTCCCCCGGATCCTCTTTCTGTCTTCCTAGGGCATCACGTCCCTTCTCTTAGTCTTCCTCCATAACCCCCGAATCCTATAACTCTCTCTTCTTATTTTACTTCGGGTCCCCTTACACCCGCTGGGCATCGTGCCCCCTCTGGATTTCTCCTAGGGCATCACGCCCACTCCCAACTCTTGCATCCGAACCCTCCGGATTTCTCTCCCGTCCTCTCGAGGCACCGCGCCCCGTGGTGTCTTATTCCTCCGGAACATCCGAACTTCTTCCCAGGGCATCGCGCCTCTTTCCATCTTATCCTTCGGAACCTCCGGATCCTTAGGGCATCGCGCCCACTCCGATTTTCTTCTTCCGGGACCTCCAGATTTTCTGTCTCCCCCGGACTTTCGCTCAGGACATCGCGCCCCTTCCTATCATCTCCCTCCAGAACCTCTGGATCTCCCTTCCTTCTTCCCTCTCCTCCGATTTGTCTTCTTACTCCTCCAGGACATCTCGTCCTTTGTTCTCTTCTTTCTTCTAAATCATCTTTTTCCATACCTTTTCCCAAGGCATCGCACCCCTCGGGATTTTCCTCCTTCGGAACCTCCGGATGATTCTTACCCACATCATGATTCTCCTCCCTTACCTCCGGATCCTCCTCTCTCCATCTACCAATTCCTTCTCTTGATTCCATCTAATTCTGGGTCCGACCAAACTTCTTCCACATCCACTGCTTTGGGCATCTGCCCATTCTCCCTCTACTTTCGAGGCTTTAGTCCTCACTCCACTTCTTGATTTTCCTCTCCTCTTGTAGATCTTTCATGTGATCAGGGTCTCCGCACTTTAGTGAGGGAGTTCTAGCCCTCACCTCTATTTCTTTTCTCCCTGTTCGTCTAAGTTTGGTTTAAACATCACTCCTTCTTGTTAAGTCACTTTCAAGACTTTGCTATCCTTTCTTATCTGTCAATAAGGACAAATCTCATGTTCATCAAAATCACCTCCGACAATTGCATCCACAAAGGTTGCAAGGTAACATGTTGGCGTAAGTACGCATTTTACGATGTCATTACTTATTACTTCACCCACGGTTTTTCAAAATGAAAGTGCTTCTTAACTTAATTAAGAGTGGTATTAAGCCTTTATCCTAAGCCTTTGTTTAATCAATTCAATGGCAAAAGAGTCTTTAGGCTTGCTATGCAGCATTCATTGGCTATAAGAACCCCGCACTGGGAGTTCGGCATTCTCTCTCCGCTTGTTAAGGGCAACCCCTAGTTGGACACCACACACACTTCAGGGCGTCCTTAGCCGTATCTCTTAGTAAAGCACCGTTGCTACTTTGGCCATGCCATGAGCATGCATGAAAGTCTTTTCTCTTCTTTGATCGGCCAAGTGCAGGGGCAAGAGGTTGACGGATGAGATAACCAATCTTGATAATCCCCAATACGAGAGAAGTCTCAAATAGGGGCAGTCTTGACCCTAAACAAACTAAATAAGCTTTCATGATATATCTAGCCAAAAAGGGCTATTATGAAAATCAAAGCTGAATTTGATAAATGCAAAATTATGAATTATGGTATGTCAAGAGTGGTAAAGTCCCCGCAGGGAAAACCCTAGTCGTATGCATGTCAAGTGTCTAAAAATCAAAGGCATAAAGTCCCGACGCAACAGACCGCCTCTTTGAGGGGTAGTACCTTGAAAGAATTTCGAGTCCCGATATCTCTTATCATGCACAAAGCTTATCCCCAACGCTGAGTGTTTCTCAGGTATGGCCTTGGTAGGGGCATCGTTAATCAAGGGCAGTCGGTTACAGGGCGTCACCCTTCAATACACGCCTAGCTTCGGGCAGTTGTTAGCGAAAAGGAGGAGCAAGGACCCTTACCCAGTGGTTAAAAACACCCTTTGATGCTGCATTAACGTGTCTAAGCCAAAATTTCATAAAAATTTGAATATTTCCAAAAATTTGAATATTTCCAAAATTCTAACAAAATTTGAATATTTTCCAAATTCCAAAAAAAATTCAAATATTCAAAAATCCAATACAAAAATTCAAATATTTTCTAAAATAAACATAAAATTCAAATATTTTTTAAAAACTTATAAAAATTTGCATATTTCAAAATCTAAAAATTTGCATTGTATTTTTAATGGTCTCAAAATCTGTCTCATTCCACTATATCTGTCAAAAAGTACGAAATGAGGGTGGAAGAACAACAGCCTCTCTAGCTCTCCCCTCGACCCTCATGATCTCCCCCTCTATGCGAGCTCTCAGCTCCTCCTATCCTCTCTGAGGAAGCCTGAGGGGAGCCAACGATCCCCCAGAAGCCGCACTCCTGTCACCACGTGCTCTCCTCTCAGTATCTTCCCTCCTCTGATGTTCAGAGGAGGTAACTAGATAATCAGTGCTCGAATAGGCACGGGAGTACCCCTCACGCTGAGCTCGCTCACGCCCCCACCGATAGCGCTCCTCTGCCTCTTTCGCCCGCTGCTCGGCAATCCCTAATCTAGTGCTCAGCTGCACTCTCTCCAGCTCTCGCTCCACTCTCTCTCTCTCTCTCTCTCTCTCTCTCTCTCTCTCTTGCGCGCGCGCGCGCGCTCGCTCCTCCCTCTCTCTTTGTCGCTCGCTCCTCTCCACCCCGAGGAGTAGGCGCAACTCCGCCACGTCCCGGGGAAGCTCCTCTGTGTCCCGGCGCCTCAGCTCTGCCTCTGCCGCCTGCAACTCCGCCTCCATCCTCCGCAGCTCTTGCTCCTGCACCTAAAATCTTGGTCAATAATTGATATTAATAAAATTTCAAGACTAAACTAAAGAATTGTAGTGCCCCAAAATTTATATAAGTAATTTCTGGGTTATTTAATAATTTTCTAGAATTTATAAAGGCCTAGATAAATTAATAAATGGATTATTGGATTAATAAGTTATTACAAGGCCCAATTGTGTTAAAATAAACTTAGCCTATCTAAATATGATCCAAAAGGGGTAAGGACCAAGCCCATTAAGTTTGGCCCATATTCTAGAAGGTTATTTAGCCTATCCACGAATTTTAAAGATAAATACTCTATTATATAGATAATTAGAAGGATAAACGAATAAAAGAGTTTTAATAAATTGAAACTCTATACACGTTTGATGTAACGGTCTATCGGGCGACCGCTACAGCTATGTAACACACTAGACCTGATGCGTTACACCTCTGTCAGTTCCGTGAGTGGAAGAACGAGCAAAAAGATTGGATCTTTGGGATCCTATCTGCAAGAGACCTAATTAGGAGAATATGAAAGGTTACTAGGGACTCTTAGGGATCAGGTTTTGGCCAACTAAGGACTCTAGAATCGATCTAATCCTCAAACCCTAGCTAAATCCCTATAAATAGAACCCAGTTCTGAACTGAGCGACCCTTACTTTTGGCTCGTGAAGAATCAAGGTAAGGAGATAGAATTTCAGGTAAGTTCTTTAGAACCTTTTGTTTATAATACATTAGACTAATAGCTCTCCAAATTTCGTGCTAAGAGATCAACCAACCAAGGAGATTGAAGCTTCCAAAGTTGCTGGTCGGACCTTAGCAACCTAGGAAACTGAACGCAAGACCCCTGAAGATCAAGAGATTAGGACGTCTAAACGAGGTAATTAGAGTACGGTTATTTAGAACTTTTTGTTCACCTTAGTTTTATCTTCTTACCCTCAAAATTTCACATCCTTAGGTCAAGAGGCTGAGGAGCTATAGCAGCGAGAAGTTGCTGAAAACTCACTGGAAAGGGAGAACTAGGGCACGTCTTTCAGACTCAAATTAGAAGTTTAAAGCCCGGTTAAGCGGTAGGTTATCTCATGATTGGCAAAAACATCTTGTTAAGGATAAAAGCCTTCTGATTGTGCTTGATTTCATGCACTATAGATCATGGATTTCATGTTTTAGTGGGTTCATATATACATATATATCCTTAGCCCTAATCAAAGATCAAAAATATTATCTTGTCAATTCACTACAACCCATCTAGATGACCTTTACTTCATTTTGTCATGATTGGGGTAGTTAAAGCTTTTCAAAACATGACATGGTTTCAAATCATAGTCTTTTAATTTCTTTATACTGTTAGTAGGGACTCTGACGCATCATACTTAGACCGTCACAAATGGTAACGGCCTTACGATAAGCCGTCACACCCTCTGTTGCATTTTAATTCCTCTGTTGTCTCTGACGCACCATAATAGAAGCGTTACACTACTGTAATGGCCCCTCGATAAATCGTCACAGGTACTGTGATGCGCTCTTGTTAGACCGTCAGACCCCTGTGTTCTGTCAGCCCGAGATAGAATGGTAACCAGTTAAGTTTACTTATAAATAAGCATAGATAGCTAAGTTTTGACATGTTATCATGACTTTAAGTTTATTTACTGATTCATAATATAAATTGTATGATTACAAGCATCTTAAGTTATTTTAAGTTATGTTAATTTCATGTGTCAAAATTCTATAGTCTTGTATTTTAAATCATCGATTTTCAATGATGTATGGACAGAATTTTATCTTGGTTTCACGTTGCTACACATTCTCTCTCTACCAATAGAGTCATTTTCTCTAAGTACATGGCATATATTCCGGTATATGGCTATTAGTTCACACTTTGCACTATAGGAACATTATTCTTGAACATGAGGACCTCTCTATTGGATATTCCTTCCAATGGACTAGGAAATCTTGTTTCAAGGCCTCCGTAATTCTCCGCGAGCCTGAGATTTCCACTAGGACGTCGAGTTGGTTGTACCATTAAAACCCAATTGATTAGACAACACTATCGATGTTTTCTGGTTCTAGCAATGTAACGGATATATATTGGACCGTCAGGCCCATGTAACGACCCAATATACAACCGTCACATTTAACTGGGTCCAATTATTGTTTCTTGATTCAGTCGTTCTAACGGATCAAGGCTCGACCGTCACGTGAACGTAACGGCCCAGTACAAGACCGTCACAATGTTTGAGTGCTTTAACCCAAGGTTTGACCCACGGGTTGATTTTCTAAGGTTCCTAGATGGATTAATAATGTCTAGGACTTACCAAATTGAGTCAAGATACCTAATTTAATTTATGGAAAATAAGGAATGTACCGTTATGCTGTCGAATTATTTCCATGAGCATAACATAGTATAAGTCATTCTTGATCTCTCATATTCTAAATTGAAATGTTCATTCATTGATTTTTGTTATCATGAACTTATTGAACTTATTACATTCTTGGCCATACTTTATTGTTACATGCGTGGAAGTAGCTGATGGGTTCGGTGCGGTGGATTCAGAGGGGGGTGAATGAATTCCACCCTTAAAAAATTTCGCTCAAACAATATTGCGGAATTAAAAACTCAGATGGCTTAAGCAATTGAGCAAATATGTATAGCGCGCCTAAACAGTCATCTAGCGGAAGCAAAGGACATCAATCAACCCACTGCACAGATGATTTTTTAGGTGGTTCGGTCCACAGACCTACGTCCACCCCTCACTCCAAACCGGAGTGAGACTTCCACTAGCAACAGCTAGAACCGCAGACTCAGTCTGCAAACAAATGCTGCCTAACAGCTTGACCAGGGGAACAACCTCCCCTCTTCCTCTAACCCGGAGGGAAACCACTAGTGACTACCCGTCACTAGCAAAACCAGAGACGAAGTCTCTCTTCCTCCAGACCAGGAGGGAACCCACTAGTGACTACCCGTCACTAGCAACCAGAGACCGAAGTCTCTCTTCCTCCAGACCAGGAGGGAACCCACAAGTGACAGCAGCCACTTGCAACCGGAGACACCAAGTCTCCCTTCCTCTGAAACCCAGAGGGAACCCACAAGTGACACCCAGTCACTTACAACCGGAGAACAAATCTCCCTTCTCCTGAGACCACAGGAGGAACCCCGATCTCAAACCAGAGAATCGAAAAACATAGTGATCAAATGAAAAGGAAAAAGAAAACAAAAGATAGAACCACAACGACTGAAAGCTGTAAAGAATAATAACAAGATGCGGCTCCCATGGAGCTGACTGGCCTGGAATTGATCCACGGTCCAGCAGGAGCAGATCTTCAAGCAGCTTCCCTTCTTCTCCTCTAAATCTTCTCCTCTAAATCTTCTCCTCTAACTGTTTCTCTCTCTATATATCTCTCTTCTTCTCTGCTGCACTTCTCTTCTTCTCTCGATCTCTGCTCTCAAAGGATCTCTCTCTCTTTCTTCTCGAGCTCTCTTCTATCTCTGCTGCTCTCCTTTTTCTTCTCTCAATCTCTTTCTCTGTTCTTCTTCTTCTTCGGCTGGCTAACCTTCTCTTTTTCTTCTGGGGACCTTTCCTCTAGTACCAGCAGCAGCCTTCGAAGGGGTAAAGAGGCTCTTTACAGGAACAGGGCCTTCGTGTGGATCAAGCAGCAGCAGTCTACTGAAATTCCATTGGTCCACGTGTCAGGGAATAGAAGTTTCTTTTCCTAGGATCACGCGCCAATCGTTTACCCCTTTATCCACGAGCCATTCACCTGTCAAATAGTCAGAAGGGATTATCAGCTTAAGAGTAAAAACTTGTACAGACTTCACTATGCAACTTTATACAGACTGCAACGAAGCACTTAAGAACCAATGCGATGAATGTATAGAGTTGCTTAACTAACACATGAAACAAGTATGTATAGACTTGCTTGGCTGACCCACTGACAACGCAGCACATGCATGAACAAGCCATACAAATTATACAGACTTCACTATGCAACTTTATACAGACTGCAACGAAGCACTTAAGAACCAATGCGATGAATGTATAGAGTTGCTTAACTAACACAAAGGCTGTACAGACTTTGATAGCGTGTATAGACTTTGATACCCAAATGCAATGTATGGACTTGTGTGTGCAGGGCAGACAATGTATAGACTTGCAACCTAGACAATGTACAGACTTACAGTGCGTGCAGGGCAGACAGTGTATAGACTTGCAAGCATGAGACGCTGAATGAGACGGTCGGATGTACAGACTTTGAACGTGTGTGTGCTAGACAATGTATAGACATGGTAGCATGAGACGCTGAGTGAGACTGACCGTTGTACAGACTTTGCTTGCATGCGACAACCAATGTGCAGACTTGCTATGGATGTATAGACTTTGTGCATGAAGCAAGGCAAACGGATGTATAGACTTGTGTGTGCGTTCATGCAGTGTATGGACTTTGAGTGATTCACAAACATATGCAATGTATAGACTTGTAGCTGTAGTCTGCATGGACTTGTATGTTCGCAGGCAATGTATGGACTTGAATGCATGATAACGAGTGTATAGACTTAGTGTGCACGCGAGAACGATGTACAGACTTGCTTTGAAGGATTACACAGCCATTGATGAATGTACAGACTTTGAAGGCGTGCATGCTGTGCGATGTACAGACTTTGAAGATGTGCATGCTGTGCGATGTATAGACTTTGCATCTATCAAAGTATGCACAACGAAAATGGATGCTCAGGCATGCAGTCAAAGAATGTACATACTTAGTCTTGCAAACACAGGCTGTATAGACTTTGAATGATGCATGAGAGACATGAAATGCATTGGCTGTACAGACTTGATCAATGTACTGACTCTGTTGCATGCTTGCATCGACTTTATGTATGCATAATATGTTCGATGAAATGCCATGCAAACAAGATCAATTCATATGCAGACACCCTTGCAACGAACAATGTACTGACTATGCCATGCTCACAGTTAATGCATGTATCAACGATGTACAGTCTTGCTGTAATGATGCACAAACATAACAGAAAGGAATGTGCAGACTTTGTATGCCATGAAGGGATGTACAGACTTGCTGTGCCTGCAACTGACGATGTATAGACTTCGAATGCCTGTAGGCGAGAGAATGTATAGACTTTGAATGCGTGTGTAATGTAGTAAGGCAATGTGTAGACTTTATGTATGCAGAATGCAATGTGCAGGACTTCCACAAGCAGACTTTATGATCTGACAGAATGACTGAACATATGAATGCTTTATGATATGGCAAAATGTTAATGACTGAACATCACATGGTGACTCACAGTGTTTGACTCACATCAAAACCAATCATCAAAACCACAGGGGCACAACAGTAGCTTGATTTATACTTGAAGATGCGATCGAGCACTGATTGTGTTCAAGGGCTCTATGCTAGTCCCCTCGGCTGATTGTCGGAAACATACTATTATAAACCATGGGATATGATGCTACTGGCGTCACATTGCGCTGGGAGTACTTTCTTTATAAATAAGTGAAAATCCACAGCACGACATGACATTCTTGTACATGACTTTCTTGCTTGATATTCCATAGAAATTCACGAAGTACTTGCTCATAAGTAAATGATACTAGAGTGATGATTATATGACTTGCTAGTATATTCTCGATACATTCTTGTTTATGAAAGGCCAATATCATATTCTTGTTACGTTCTTGCTAGTTCATTCTTGCTCTCATTCTATCTTACATGATCGTTTTGTTACTTTGGTTACTCGCGTGATTGATCGCATTTCTCATGATTTTACCTAAATTCTTTAGAGCTAAAATGCTAATTACTTTAATAGTGCTATTCATGTTGATGCGAAGATACCTACTGGGCAAGTGTGCTCATTACCTATTTCTAATCTTTTCCAGGAAATGAAAGTGATTCGAATTCGGATTCGGGTTATACAAGTAGTGGGTCCGAGAGCGAATGAGAACCATATCAAAATGAGAGTGAAGACTTAGGAAGTCAATCTTGTTTAGATCGAGTCTTTGTAATTTTTCCTTTTCTTGAGTCTGATGGATTAGAGATGGTTGAAGAGTTATTGTAAAAGAATGTTTTGATCATTAATAAAGTTGGAGTTTGATTAATTATTATGCGATTGCAATCTTATGTGTGATTGCCTTGCGCTCTGATCATTCTTGCTTGCAAGAGGCTTACCATGCCCGCTGTTCGCGTTCCTCGAGCAAGTCTTCCGCTATCATAAAGGCTCGGGGCGTGACAAGAATAGATTGCTTACTCTCTCCTACAGGGAGTCCTCAGCTGCCTCCGCCCGAGTAACTGTACTGGCGCGCTGACTCACTAGATCGGTTTGGTCGCAGGCGGGCTGAGTTGAGGATGAAGCATCGTGTGAGGATCAGACTCTCTCTAGCTCCTCGCTCTGGAAAAGAGAGCATTACCATTAATTGCAATTCAAACCCAAAAATCTAAAACTGCAAGAGAAAGTTCTTACCAGCTCGCCTACGGTATGCTGATGGTCCTCGCGCTGTCGGATCGTGGAGTCGAGGAGCCCCTGTACCATGGCCAGCCTGCCCTCTGTGTCAAACTGCAATAAGCACATGTTGGTCACATATCAAACAATTATGTCTTTAAGATTGGAAAATGCTAATGAATTAAAAATGTACATGCCCACGTGTGATGCGGTAGACCTGGCTGCCATATGTCTGTGAGTAGGCCTGGAGGTAGGCATCGTCTGAGTGCGCTCCCGCAGGGACTGGTCGTCCGCGTCGTTTCCAATCTGCAAGCTGCTCACACGCACGTTGTCGCCAGTCATCTGTCCCCTGGAGGCCTCGAAAGCGTCGCCCGGGTCGTGGGTTCATCGCCTGGGTTGGGAACTCTACCACTGCCTAGTGGAGCCCTAGTGTCCTCATAATTAACCTGCAGTAGCGGGGCTCAACCAGGTTGAGGGCGTGCTACCAAATCTCTCTCCCGAAGTATGGAATAGGTGCCTCCACCCAGGGCATCTCCCCGATATCCCTCGATAGGGAGTCCAGACCACCTGCAGAGTTAAATCTGTCATTACCCTTGATTTCATGCAATAAAATTCAAACTTCAAAATTAAATCTTACCTCTATATGGGGCATCACATCTAATGTCTCCTGAATGTGGGTGACCTGGTCCTTCAGAGACCGGCTGTCTCGTGTTGGGGTCCACCGTCTAGCCAGGGGCACTAGATCTCCTCGATCCTCCCAGGCACGCCCGAGGGTAGGAAGATATAGATAGCTCCAAACCTGGAATGCAGTTCATGTGATTAGTACAAGGGGCAAGTGCATAATTTAATTCATGAGTTTAAGGTTTAGAAAGATACCTGAAGTAGAGGGTAGAATCCCCCGAGCGATGACTGAAGTGAAGAAACGCATAAACTGTCAAACAAGTGGGCTAGCACTGCCGCACCCCAAGCGTACCGTCCAACTTTGCCCAGATCCTCCAGTAGGGGTAGAAACCGGCAGCTCACTGCATCACCCTGGGTCGCTAGAAGCAGCTTTCCGATCATCAAAATAAGGAATCTCCTCAGCTCCATGTCGACCTGCGCTCCAGCCTCTGTCGTGAAGCTCTCTCTGGCCTCAGCCACTAGTCTCCCCACATAAGCCGTCGAGGTCTCTCCCACCTCCATCTTTTTTTTTGATCGGTAAAGTGTTAAATTCTATAAAAGTAAGGGAGGTACAAAGTTGAGCAGAGTCTAGGCATGCCTAGACTAGGTGCTCATGAGAACTAGTAATCCATGACCACACACAACCGTGGACTATGAGAAGGAAGGAAATGAAAGGTTAAAGTACAAGTACATAGTGGTCAGTCCAACCAAAGCTGACTCCTACAAGTCACTCAATAGTCAATCATTGTGATCATCCATCCTGTGGTAAGAGTGACTAATTTGAAAATACCCTTTAATGTTGCACCTTTATGTTCCACAATAATAAATCCTCCAGCAAACAAAAAGCAAATGGCCCAAGCTATCAAATGCTGAAGTTATAACGTTTGAGAATCTGTTTCTCTCTGGTGGTGAGTCTATCAAGTTTGAGCTCATTTTCCAAACATCATCTGGTTTCATATAGGATTTCGATTAGAAGCCTTGCATAACCATTTTCCTTGTTCTCGAAGATTCGATTACATCTCTCCCTCCAAATCCACCAGATAGTGCATCGGAACAGGAGTTTGATCAGCTTAGTTAGGCAGCCTTTGGTGGGAAAATTTGCCTCAAGGATTGTATCTCACATAAAAGTGAGTTCATCGGGCCCCTCAGAATATCAATTCTCTATAATATTTCAGTCCAGATATTTTTTGAGTATTTGCATGAGAAGAAAAGGTGGTCTGTACTTTCGTCAGCCTGTTTACAAAGAGTACACATATTTGCAAGAGAAAACCCTTTTTTCTGAATCAAGTCTATGGTTGGTAGCCTGTTATGGAGTGCTTGCCAGCAGCATAGTGAATGCTTGGGGCATAAAGGTCTGCCCCAAGCCCAGCTCTCCGGTTGCCATATCTGGTGCCTTTGCCCTAGTTGATTCCATGCAGAAGTGCACAAAAATTTGCCATTGTCATGAATCCAGATATGGTTATCCTTGGGTTCTGTAACTAGAGGAATAGCAGAGATAACAGGCCAAAACAGAATCATGTATTGGATGTTGGAATTGGAAGATTCCAAGTACCGTTACATATGAAGTCAGAAACAATATTATTCATATTAGCTCCCAGGTCTTGTCTGATCCTATCTCCATAAAGTTGGAAAATGCTTTTCCCATTGACCCATGGATCATACCACATGCTAAGTGAACTTTCAGTGGAGATGGAAAAATTGATTTGTTTAAGTAACCATGTTCTCAATTGTAGGATACCTTTCCAAGCTGTAGAATGGTAAGACTTAGCTTGAATGTGCCAGAAGTTACCTTTGGAAAGATATTTACTATGTATCCATTTGATCCACATACTGTCCTTCTTGTGTAATATGTCCCAGCACTACTTCGCTAAACTAGCTTTATTCCAGTCAGCTAGTCGTCTTAGGTTTAAACCACCTTCTTTTTTCGGTCTACATATAATGTCCCAGTTGATCATGTGAAGAGCCTTATTAGCACATGTTCCTTGCCAAAAAACGTTGCCAAAATTTTCTCAATCTCTTGAATTAATCCTGCAGGAAGAAGTAAAGCAATAGACCAATAGATGGAGTAGGTGGATAAGATGCTTCTAATCAATTCCAGCCGTCCACTCTTAGAAAAGAGTTTCATTCTCCAAGAGCTAATTCTGTTTTTGATTTTCTCAATGATTGGTTGGCAATGATGCTTCTTTAAACCAGTGGAGATAAGAGGCAATCCTAAGTAAGGAATAGGTAGATTACCCGCATCCACCATCAAAGCTCTTTTAATTACTGTTTTGTCTTGGACCTTTGCACCGATGTAAACTTTGCTTTTGTCGTGGTTCAACTTAAGGCCTGACCATTTCCCAAATGTTTGTAGAATGTTTGCAAGGTAATGAACTGAATCAATATCATTTTGAAGGAAAATAATTAAGTCATCTGCAAAAGTAATATGAGAGACATGGACTTCAGGCATCGTCGGAACCTTGAGGTGACCTTGGTGCACCGCTTCCTCTAACAAACAAGTGAGTCCTTCCATAGCAATGGTAAAAAGGTAGGGGGAAAGTGGGTCTCCTTGCCTAATGCCGTTAGTGCTTTGAAAATTGCCTGCAGGGGATCCATTGAATAGAGCAGAGAACATGCAGCTTTCAATGCAGCTTCTAATCCATTAGATCCAGTTGGCCGGAAACCCAATTCTCGTAAGCATGTGATAAATAAAACTCCAATCAACAGAGTCAAACGCCTTCCTCAGATCAGCCTTAAGGCCAATTATCCTTCCCTTGTCTTTGGAATGAAGGTCTTTAGTGAGATCATTAGCCAGTAGGATGTTGTGGGTAATGCTTCTACCTTTGATGAATACAGTCTGCTGGGGACTAATGATCTGGTTAATCACCTTCTGAATTCTGTTAGCCATTAGCTTAGAAAGCACTTTGTAGATGAAATTGCATAAGGAGATTGGCCTAAAATTTTCCAGGTTGTCAGCCCCTTCCACTTTTGGGATCAACGCTATGAAAGTGTTGTTGAACTGTTTGTAGAGGTGTCCGGTTCTGAAAAAGTGAATGCAGGTGTTGATCACATCATTACCAATTATATGCCATGTTGATTGGTAGAATTCCACTGGAAAGTCGTCTGGACCTAGGCTCTTATTTTTTGGAGATTTGAAAACAACTTCCTTAATTTCCTCTGGAGTGAAAATAGCATTGAGAGTTTCTCTGTCTTCTTCAGAGAGTCGCAAGAAAGGGTTGATGTCATAAGCTTCCTGGATATAAGATTGGTTCAGTAATTGTTAATAGTAATCGATGGTGTGGTCCTTTACCTTGTTTATGTCATCAATAGTATTTCCATCATGATCTTTAAACTGTCTGATGTGATTAATTGTTCTTCGGGCCCCCAAGCTAGCATAAAAAAATTAGTATTTGAATCACCCAACGTCAGCCAGTTCTATCTTGATTTCTGTCTGATAAAGTTTTCCTCCAGCTCTAAAGCATTAAGATATTCTTTTCTTGCCTCCTTTTCTTGGTGAATTCGGTCATGGTCAAGGGGACTGTCATGAAGAGAAGTTTGAGCCTGGTGCAGGTTCTGCTTGGTGGTGGCCACCTTAGTCTGGACATTACCAAAGGTGGTCCTATTCCAATCCTTAAGAGCGATCTTGCATGCCTTAAGCTTCATACAAAGGACATGTGGAGGAGACCCTACTACCTGGGTTTCCCATTCAGATGTAATCACTTTAAGAAATTCTGTATGATAGGCCCACATATTAAAGAAGCGGAATGGGAGCTTGCTCTTCATAACAACTTTGTCTGTACTGATAAGTAGGATTGTATGGTCAGAGAAATATTCATTCCCATATTCAATCCAGCTGTCCGGGTAAGATGCAGTCCACTGAGAGTTGATGAGACATCTATCTAATCTTGCCATGATTCTGCGATGAGCTTCTCCCCTATTAGTCCAAGAAAACTTATTGCCATAGCAGTTAATATCCTCAAGTTGCGAAAGTTGAATGCACAGGTTAAACTCTTCCAACATGGACTCAGTCAACATACGCCCACCAAGCTTTTCATGTGGGTATCTAATTGTGTTGAAATCCCCAGTGACCATCCAAGGAGTATTGATGTTGTTGGAAAGACTAGTGATGTCCTTCCATAAGCTGCTCCTGTCAGATGCACAGTTGGAAGCATATACACTAGTGATTGCGAATTCCCAAAGATTTAACTTGTTCCTGCAGTGGAAGTGAAGGAATTGACTGCTACCTGTAGACAAATGAGCATCAATGAGATTATGGTTCCAAAGAATCTAGACTCTCCCTGTACCACCGTACCGATCATTAGTAATAACATCAGCTTCTGGCCAAATGATGTTTTTATAGTGCATAGTATGGGCAGAGTTAATCTTAGTTTCAAGTAGGATAACCAAAGCACAATCTTTGGTTCTGATAAGAGTATTTAACTCTCTACATTTCTCCTTCTTATTGAGGCCTCGAACATTCCAAACCATAATCTTCATATCAAATAACTTGATAGAATAAGGTGTACATTTAGAAGTTTTTGGGCACTGAAGCTCGACCAACAGCATCTTTGCTTTTTGATTTTGTTTTTTTCCTATCCATCTCATCCACCGCCTGCAGATTCCGGAAGTAAGATTGATTGGGCTTGTCATGGTTGTTTGTGGGGCGGTGTGGAGCCCGTTGAGCTAGCACCCTTACTTCGGATTGTTCCTCTGAGCCAAGCGTTGGACCACCACGAGTGCAAAGGCTTGAAGCTGTGGTAGGAGGTTGAACTTTTAGAACTGAGCTATGGCCACACCCCGCTTCCACTAACTCATCATGCAAGACGCCACCAATAACAGAAGCGATAGCAGTTGGGGGGTCGAATGGCCCATCACATTGTGCATTCACATGCTCATGTTTTTGGTGTTGGTGAGAAGCTAGGCCGATGGCATCACCAAGGACACAAGGGGTGCTTGTCAAGTTGTGGAGGTTGGCGGTCCCCCCATGTGAAGTGGAGTAGGAATCTCCACCATGGTGCGCTACTCCAAAGGGAGATGCCTTAGAAAGGACCGAAAGGGAAGGACAAAAGGTGGCGGCCCCTCCAAGAGGAATAGAAGTGGAGGACGGTGGTGGGTCTTCAAGGGATGAAGGACCACTATTCAGCATGTTGCCACACCCCCCTTCCACTAACCCATCATGCAAGGCCCCACCAAGTGGCCCATCACAATGTGCATTCACATGCGCATGTTGTTGAAGATGGGGAGAAGCTAGGATGATGGCAGCCCCAAGGGCTTCACGTGAAGGACACATGGGGCTTGGCTTGTAGTGGTGGTTGGCGGTCCCCCCATTTGTAGTGGAGTAGAAGGGTCCATGCGCTACTCCATTAAGTGGTGCCTTGGATAGAGCCAAAGTGGAAGGACAAAAGGGGGCGGCCTCTCCAAGAGCAAAAGAAGTGGAGGTCTAGTCGTCGATAGAGCCTACATAGTGGCCTCCCTCCCCTTGAGGACCCTCCACCGTCCTCCTCTCCCAACTCCATCTGTGTGTGGAGTAGGCCAAGACTCTCATGTAGAGTGATCCTCGACACTAGCGAGGTCCGGTCGGTCCCCTCCAGCTCCAAGCCTAGCAGCCCGCGTGCCATCTCCCGGTAGTCGGAGTAGGTACAACCTGTCACCATCGCTCCGTACACCCGCAGTCTAGTAATGCGGGTGACGTCCTCCAAGGTGGGGATCATATGACCCAAGGGGAAGAGAAGGGCCTTGCATCCCGTGTCCCATCTGGTCTTCAGGGCCCTTATCTGGCCTACATCTACTCTCAGCACTTCTATCTCCAAGAATTCTGCAAAGCCCATTCGGCGGAGGCGGGCCCGTTGGAACTCCAGTAGTTCAAAGAAGACAGCCCGGACTAGTGTCCATGAGATCCTGGCCCGAACTACACCCTGTACACCCTGCACACAATATAAGAAGAAGAGAGTGCCAGCTTCAGTTCATCTGAAAATTAAAATAAATAAAAAAGGGGGAGTTTTCTTCTCTGGTTTTGAACGCGCTATGTCGAGGTAGCGTGTTCATGAAGAACGCGCTACTGGTATATAGCGCGTTCATCAACGGAAGGTGGACGGTGACCTTGCCTATTCCAGGGGCATTCCACCCTCTACATTTGGTCTAAGGGGCATCTACCCTTCCCATTTCCTCTCATATGAAAAGAAAAACAAGAAAAATCAAAAGAAAACAAATTAAGATTGGTTTTCTTACCAATCTTTGTTTACGAACCGTCGCTCCGCCGGTGGGCTCCGCCACCACTTCCTCAGCTGCCGCGGCGCCTTCTGCCTCCTCGGCCTCGTCGGAGGGACCCTCCATTTCTTCTCCTTCGAGCCTAGCCGAGACCGTCACTTCAGAATCGGAGTTTTCCTCCACCGGCGGGGTCGCCCGTTCTTCCTCCGTGCGAGATCGCCAACGGCCGCGGACGGCACGCCGTTTGGGATGCCGGGAGGGTTCCCCTTCCATCGGGGCAAAGCAATGAAGGTGTGGGGTGAATAAAGGGTAAGAGAGGAAACATAGGGAGAGAGGATGAGCGTGAAATGAATGGGGGGAAGCGGTTTCATTTTTGAACCACAAGCGCTAATTAACGCACTATATGTTCATGGCGCGACACCATCGCGCTATATATATATGGCGCGTTCATGTAAAAAGGAGATATATAAAAAAATGATAAACATAATAAAAATATATATGTTTTGGGTGAATAAAAGACTGTGTTGTCTTGCTTAAATGATATTGTATGCTTGAATTTGCGCTTGTTATTTGCATCATTGTCGCTTAACATCTTGTTCTCAGGAAAAGCAAAGGTAAAATGGTAGGCCATCAGGTAAGTTTCCCTTTATCCCTTCCTTTATTGCATTACTATATGATACACATTACTATATTATCTAAGGACCGGCCGGTTCTCTGTATGTTTCGGGATCTGAGCTCCCCTCTACCAAAAACAGTGATGATCTAGAAACACACGGTTAATCGTCGGACAGGCCGTTAGGATGGATAGCTTTGGGGACGATGGACTTCATCTCGCACGCCGTGGTTGCGGATAACTTTTGACCCGAGTCTGTTCGATTTAACAATATTATCCTTGAGTATCTTATATTTTGTTCTTTTCTTTGCATTTATTTTAATGATTTCTTTTATTTTAGCCCTGCATGCATCATGCCTTTTTAGCATTCATGACTCACAAATGCCCCAATTTCTTTCCAATTGAGGATCAATGATGCTTAAAGTTCTCAAACAAAGAAATTCACTTCCATTTTGAATTTGAAAGACTACTCCAAGTAATTGTCTGATCTGGTTGGTCAACGTGACCTTTGTCTGGAATTTCTCCTATCATCTTTCAAACTTTTTTCAGCAACGTCTCCCTTGATCCGCTCGTTAGCTGCGAACCGCACGATGGCGTCAACAGATCCGTCGGGCTCGCGTCTATTCCACTAATTGGGTGAAACTCGCAGTTGTAATGCACTATGGGTGCCTCTTTTATGCAAGAGGTTGATCATTTTTCTTTTATTATCCGGGTTCCAGACAGGAGTCGCTCGTGCTAGCTTGACCATATGGTTAGCTCGGAGTTTTCTGAATTATTCCCATCGCTTATTGGTAGACGTGTGTCTTCTTACCTTGATATCCACTTATCAGTCCGCTCCACTACATTTCCAATTCATCTCTGCTTCGCTAACACTCCGTGTCATCTCTGTTTCGCCTCCATTTCACCTTCGCCTCGCTCCCCTGCAAAGCAGACATCAAGGAGGGGCATCTATAAACACCCGTTTTTGGCCCGTAAGTTGAGCAATTTTCTTGTTCTCCTAGTTAATGCCCCAATTGATCTATAATTGGTTGATTTTCTGGGGGTATTTCTCTCTATTATTAGCCCCGCAATTCAATTTCTGTACCTTGGACCTCGGCTTGAATTTGGCATTTTCGCGCTATTGCACTTTCTTATTCATGGGACTAATTGAACGCCCATTTAAACGGTCGCCATTTCTTAATATTAAATTTTGTGACATCCACATGATCGCTATTTTACTTAATACCTGATTGAGCGGCTGTCTAATGGGTGTTTATTCTTTTTCCCCTTATTTGGCTGGTCAACGGTTGTCGTGCTATATCCTGATAGCGTGTTTATCCATGTCACGCCATATGATGATAGCGCGTTATCAGGCAGAAACCCAGACCGAATCGGACTTCCCCTTTTCAATTTGGATCCTTATTTTGGTAAGTTTACAAGCATGATTCGTCCAAAGGAAAGTTCCTAGTCCTACTAGGAGTCTTTTCTCCTCATTAATTGGCAGGATTACTTTGATTTGGACCACCAAATCATTGGATTGAATCGGACTCCGACCTAGGGTTCGTTCTTCATTCTCCTCCTATAAATTTGGCCCTTGGCCGTCGTTCTAGGGGATGCAACTTCGAGATCTTGACCAGGAAGAGGTTGCTCTTAGTTCCAGATCATCAATTCCTTGTTCCTTCTACATCCAAGGGAGTATTTTAGGGCTAATTGTTGTTCTTCTTCGTTCTTTATTTTCTCTCCACTTCGTTCCTTTTTACTCCTCACATAGCATCGCATATTTTCAAAATAACTCCTTTTCTAAAGCATACACACACACACACATCAAACCTATTTTTGGCCCTTTCATAGGGGTTTAAAACCACCAAACCCCCCAGGTAATCAAGCCCTTCTTTTACATGCTTTTGTTTAAGAATAGGGACAGATTCTACACTAATCAAGATCTAATGGGCCTTTTCTTTGTTGTCTAAATTATTTTGCAGGCACTGAGAGAAAGATACGTGAAGCCCTTGCACTTGGCCGGCCTTGGAGCAAGGAAGGAACGAATCCAAAGCTCATCTCGCTCTCTATCTCTTCAGAAGGCGCTCGCCCGACCTAGCGCGTTCATACTCTGGCCACCTCTTGGCCATCTTTGAATTTCTGAGGTATGTAACGTGCCCCTACTTGGATTTTCATATCATTTGGCATGTTGTTGGCCTCAGTGGTGATCACGGATCATTTTCATTATTACATGTGACCCCCCCTTTTATCATTATTTAGTGCTATCAATTTATTTTATCATTTCACCACATATTTATCTCATCAATTTGGGGGTGGGTTAATTCGGATCTACAATGGGTTCTAAATTGAGATCCTTAAGCGTCGGAAGTTCCGCCCCGGATCACGGTGTCCTTCCAGATCGTGTTCCGAATGCGCGATCTCCGTGACGACCGTGTTGTTTTCAGGTTCTAACTGAACCAATGGATCGTCCAGCATGCTAGATTTGTTAATTTCAAGTTCCAAGTCATATTATGTTGCATGTCATTTAACTCCACACATAATTAAGTATATGAAAGATAAATTATTCTATTCTTTGAGCTTATATTCCTTCCATAATTCTTGTTATCTTCGTGACGTCCTTGATCTCCATGATTACATTATCCTTTCAGCATGTTAAATGGAGTAGATATTATCTTGTTAAATTGCATGTGATTATTTTCATAGCCCTTTATCAAGATGGCATGCATGGTTAGTTTCTAAAGCCTTGATCGACGATTCGATGATTGTAATTGTAGATCATGTCTTAAAGGTTACCGATACAAGTCTAATGATTTTCGTTCGATTTATGTGTTTCTGTGTTTTCGACAAATCGTGTAGCTTGCAAGATTACCAAGAAAGACCGGTGTCTAAGGATAAAGGTCCACGGGCAAACGCTTTAAGTGGATAAGTTGTTATTTAATTAGGACCTTGCGAATGTAAGGAGAACCTCCCATTGTCTCATCTCTTACCTAGCCGTGATTTCTTTGGTTTTCTAGCTAAGCGCCGACTGTGAAAAACTTGTTCTAAAATTATTTTATAAGAATTTCCGCAAGGGTTGATCGTGGCTTGACTGGCAACTCATTTTCTTTATTATCTTAATGTCGTTGAACATGATGCCTTAAATCATCTTTGAACTTCTCCTATAACTACTTGTGTTTCTTGTACCACTTATTCCTTGAATGATAAATTTTGCTAGATCTGTACTTTATTTCATGAGCTTTACCTTGAAGTTCATTGGTCATGCATATTATGTGGATGTCTAAATGAATACTTGGGATCGATGATCCATAACTACAATGTCTGGCATTAATGGGGCCCAGTCTGGTCCTGGGAGGAGCGTCTGAAAGTACTTGTGCCCCATGTGAGCTATTATTGACCTAGTGTGGCCTTGCACCAAATACAAGCGTGCTAGATTCATTTATGACATTCCACTTATTCGTGATATACTTGACTTGCTTGAATTACTTGAAAAGTACTTGAGATACATGAAATACCTGACTTATACATGCTTGCGTGAAATGGTCAATTCCATGATAACACTTACTACATGATCGTTCTCTACTCGAAATCTTACTCTTGATATCTTGTCTACTTGTGATCCTATATACTTGCATTCCTTTACACTCTCATGTTCATGTTCCATGCTTTAGTTACGTTTCTCATCATAGCACATTTACTTTATCAAATATGTTAATCACTTAAAGATGTCTGATATAGAGATATAAATCCAATTGAGCTTTTCGCTCACCCTGTGTTTTTGGTTAATATTTCACATAGTTTCGATGAGGAACCCCAAGCAAATGGGGATGGGCAAGAGTGAAAGGAGAGATCGAGTTCACCCTACAACCTTTATTTTTATGTTGTTGTTTTTGCTAGAATTAAGGGTATTTGGAAGTTGTAATTTAATTATGCCCCTTTGAGACTTAGTGGTGTTGTAAAATTTTATTTTGATGAAATAATAGTATCCCCTTCTCATTATTTTATCCCTTGTGGTGGATCCCCTTATGCATGCTCTGATCGACACGAGTGTTACAACTCGTTGCACCTCGATATTCCGTGTCGGGGCCTGACATGGAATGCGGTCGACCTAGAGGCCGTGTTCTGAACACAGTCGTCGGGGCGACCGCTTTCATGATGGTCGCGCCCAGATGGACGACTGCGACCTGGACGACACCTGTTAGTGACTCTGGAGTCCAAATGTGACTGGTTATTGGAGTTGCAGGTGTCAGGCGGCTGGTGGAAGACGTGTCGGGAGTTGTTCCCTACCTTTTTCATACGTCGCATGACATGATGGGTGACTGAGAGTCCCAGGCTGGCCCGACAACTGGGATGTCGGCATGACAATGCCATTTTTCTGGTAGTCGGGGTGACCCCGCTTCTCTATAGGGTGCCGTGGGACACGGTACGTTGTTCTGAGCCCCAGGTTAGCCTGATTGTTGTGGTGCTGGCGGTGTGATACCGCTTGCAGAGTATTCAGGAGTGGTCCTCGAATCTTTACAGAGTGTCGTTTGTTACGATAGGCTGTCCCAAACCTCGGATCCGATCTGACTATCAAGAAACTAGTTGGCATGGTGCCATTTGCTCGAGGGTGATCCCCGTTTGTTGTGTCATATCGTTTGACACAGCAAAATGTTCTGGTTGCTTAGAGGAGTAATTAATTTTGCCTAAATCATGATTAATTCGAGAAAATAAGTAGTTGCCAACAAGCGTCTTCCACATTCCTCTCCTTTATGGAGATCAAGTAACATCTATAGGATTCCCTCAGCTCTCCTCGGACATCCCCTATCCCATGGGGAGTGGGGAACGTTAGCTTCTGGTGGTACGACAAAGGCACCCTTTCAACGCCCCTAGGATTCCTCAGTTGATTATGACGTTGTAGTTGGCCATGTCCCGCACGATCGTGAAGTCTGCCACAAACCTCATGTCCCTCGTGGCGGTCCCGAAAGTGATCGAGAGGGAGATCCGCCCCTCAGAGTAAACCGTAGAGCCGAAGAAACCAAATAGGGGTGTGTGTAATGGTGTGATGCGAGAGAGATCAACATCTATCAGAACAAGACAATCGTAAGAAATAACATCCAGACCACTTCCATTATCTACAAGAATTCGACGCACGGTACATTGGTTTATCATTGCTAAAACTACTAGAGCGTCAGAATGTAGAGTTGTCACACCCACCAAGTCCTCATCTGAAAAGACAATGTGCTCTTTTAGGCGATCCCGTGCAGGAGTCTTGGTAGGTGGGTCACAGCGGCTTGGATCGTCACACTCCACCTGGTGGACTCAGCAAGCATATGCACGACTCCTACAGACGCTATCCCCGCCCGATGCTGGCCCTCCAAAAAGCATCATGATCTCTCTCTCGTTGGGTCGGTTATCGATGAGGGGGTGGAGTGCCAGCCCTTTGTTGCTATCGCTTGGCGTCCTTGGCGATGAACATGTCCAGGAGCCCTCGACGAACTAGGTCCTCGAGTGCTTCCTTGAGTTGGACGCAGTGTAACTACCCAAGATCCGGATACCGGAATAACCCAATACCATTCGAATCCTGGCCCGCCGCCAACGAGCCAGAGGGCTCGGAAGGGCTAAAAGGAGTGTGGAGATACAAACAAAAAGGAAATAACGTAGAATAATTTAATAATTAATAGAAATAAATAAACAACTACAATAGAGTCCAGTCTAACTAAAGTACAGTCTAAGGTAGAGAAGCGTACCCTACACCGAGTGAACACTCGGCCCGGTGAGCTGGCAACTAAGAATCTCCGCGCAGAACCCTCAAACCTCGAGGAAGAACCGTCACACCTGAAAAGAAGGGGTAAGCCTCCTATCACTGGCTCAGTAGGGGTCCCGCGAAACCTCAACCGTAAACAACGGCGGTAGCGGAAAGCAGCAACATCAGCAGGAACAACAAACACAGTGGCCGGTAAAACCTCGGCGCTATAGCTACTTCTATTGTAATGGAAACTAACATCCCGATCCCGCAGTCGGGGAAACACCGATCTAGTAGAAAGACCTCTGGCTACACCACCAGAAAAACACACCACAACAACCCGATCATGGAGGCCCGTCACACAGACAAAGGCCCAACCCAAGACCATGCGGTCGGGAAACGGTCACGACCGTGCAGTCGTGAACCTAACACCGTCTAGGGAACAGACAATCAGTAACTCTCAACGGAAACCCTAGACCTCTACCTCGAGAAACACATGGAAACTACACGCAAAATCACGTTTCGCAAACGGGAAACGGAAGCTTGAGTCACGAGAAACTCACGTCACGTGACGGGATTACCTACCCACCAGAAGCAAGGTCGGATGCATCCACTGGCGACTTAGTCCGCAGCCCAGTGTCTCCCTACATGCCCCAGGCGGAGACTGAGACACACTACAAGTACCACAAACAAGGACTAGTTGGGGTCACGCTCGTTAGCGCGGGTCTGTTGACACCTAAAATATACCAAAAGAGACCGAAGCAGATTCATAGCTGTGAAGACCAGTTGAGGGTACGGCTCCTGTACCATCCCTGGAAGTTCTGAGAATCAGAATAGAAGAGACCCACTATTCCTAACACTTTGTTCCGCTAAAGCCATCCCTGGCTAGGCCGCTGTCCAGTACGGCTATCATTCAGATAGTCGGGCTGATAAAACGATACCAACATTCAGGCAATCATCTGTTTGCTAAGAAGGGGTGCTCAGACAATTCTGATTCTCCGAAGGTGGGATGCACAGTGCCTCACACGTGTTTGTGAACGCTAGGTGTTAAACAAGCCCATAAAGGATAAATACATATGCCAAGAAGCCCACTGTCTAAAGGAGCCCATTAGGTGGATCCTGCGCCGGATGACAGAAAATGGGCCAAGCCCAATATGAACTTAGGCGCGCCGAGGGTTGCCCACGCCGGGAAGATGGATTCTGGCGCGCCGAGAAGCTCAGGCCGATAGAATGAGGGTCATCCCTCTATAAGAAGGAGCCCTTCGAAAAGAAGAAAAAGGGGCAAGGGAAAAGAAGAAGAAGATAAAAAAAAGGGAAGAAGGAGATAGAAGAGTTAGCCACTGAAAGAAAGGGGGAGCTCGAGAGCCCTTCATAGAAGATGAAGAAAGGAGAGAAGCAGAGGCTCGAAGAAAGAAGTCAGGTGGGGTGTGCCGTTCGACGTCCTGAGTGGCCGTAGCTCCTCCCCCCCCCCTTTCTGCTCTGTCTGAATATTGTTCTCTCTTCTAGCTTGTATCTCTGCTTTCGAGCATCTTTGCTCCCGTAGCACTGAGTGCCAATGTAACCCTGTTCTCAGGGATAGAGTCGGTGTATGCTTTTGGGTTGGTTTTTTTTCCCTCCCGAGTTGAGTTCGTGTACGCCGTTTTAGATGAGATAGTTAATGAAAGATGGGCTGAGTTATGCCCTTTCCTTGTTCTTTTATATTTGCCTCTGCATCCGAAGTTCATTACATGTTGTGGATACTGATGACTATACATCTGCATAATCACTTAAGGATAGACCGTTTTGGTTTTCTAAGTATGTTTAAGGTTCTTGTACCGTATGCTCTTCAGCCTCATACTCACAACGAGAGCCTGAGACAGTCTATCTCATGGCTTCTTGTCTGCGAAGCGAGGAAGGATGGATTCAAATCGTGAGTTTCCGCGTATGTGATTCTGCTCCTAGTGAGGCCCCAGAAGGAAGGTCGTCTCCACCCCGGATCATCCTCTTTACGATCGTCCAAAATGGTCTTCAAATTGTTGAATAAACCCTTTTTCTTTAAATGCCCTCAAACCCCTCTAAAACCTCACTTCAAGAAGCCTCCCGGCGCGAGCACCTCTCGGCACAAGTCTTGCGCCGAGCGCTTGCCGCGTCGGCTGGGTTTCTTTTGTCACGCCGATACCTTTACACCTTCTGGCCACGTCCATGCGTTCGTGCCGACGCCGTCTGGCCATGCCAACCTTGCTCATCATACCCTGTCCTATGGAGACGCACTACTTTTCCCTCGATCCTCACGGGAGCCATATTAAAGGGGTTCATTCCCCTACATTCTATAACCCTATTAAGTCATGGAGCTCTGCCACTGCATGTCCTTCATTGACTGTACAGGGGATATCACAACAGGGGGATAAAGCCCCATATGATTTAGATCCCCTGGATCTCGGGCTACGCCCGGCCCTTATTTTGGTTTCCACTCCGACAGTTCGTGAGTGGATGACCTATAATACCCTTTTGGCATACTCCCAAAATAAGGGGAAGTGCTCTCAAAATTCGTTCAGAAGGTTACTCGGTCACATAGTGCGATGTTTTCACCGAAATTATGCATTTAGCCCCCAACTGTGTGGCGAAGGGCTGAGCTATACCATCTCATGACACCTTGGTCGCCATAGGGGGATATACGTTATAGTTACACGGTCTCCTCGCATCCCTGGTGAATGAATCCACCCTCATCTTCTATCTCACCCAATTATTGCCATGAGATCCCCGCTAAATACAGAGGATCCCCTTGAACTCATCAGAACCCCTCATAACATCTGAAGAAAACCAAAAAAACTGCCACCGGCGCCACTTCCTCCCGGCGCCAAACTCGCACCGGGTGAAGGGCGCGTCGGGAAGCTTACCGCGCCATCTGCCATGCCGTGCCGTCTGCCTTTCTTTCCAGCCACGCCGGTTGCCCGCCGTGCCTATAGCACTTTAGCCTCCCGTCGCGCCGGGATCCCCCTCGCGCCGACTCCTATCCGCGCCGTTTCATCTCATTAATAGCTGCCATCCAAACCTGATGTCTCAACAATCCCATTAAACCCAAATCCAGTCCAAACTCAAATGTCCCATTCCTGTCAACCTCCGTGCCAGCCTCCGTCGCCTTATGAGGGAATCATGGTTCTTCACCCAGGTCCACGTGAGATACATTAATGGGGGTTTTTATCCCTACATTATACCGAATACGATGTTTCTTCTGTCACCCCACTGACCCTCGGAGTTCTGCCACTGCACGTCCTCCAATGGTCCTTTGAGGGGAACATCAATAAACGCCATGGTAGCGGACACTGTCCCGTCACATTCAAATCCTTTTGGATCCAGGGCCACGCCCGTCTCTCTTTTGGCTTTCATCCCGACATTTCGTGGGTGGATGACCTATATCTCCCTTTGGCATAGCCCAAGACAAGGGGACATGCTGCCGGATTTGCGTTGTAACATCATTATCACATTCCGTATAGTACGTTTTCCATGCATGTTTCGCATCCCGCCAGCGGAATCGGCATGATAGCCTTATCTCTTTTCGCCCCCCGAGGCATCCTTTCTTGGCAACTAATCAAGGGTTGTCCTTCCCTGGAAGGACGTAATTAACGTCATAGCCTTTATGGTATGACGGACTTTCTGTCCCAACACGAATATTACAATCGACTGACTGTGTCAGATCGAGCGCACAATAAATCGTCACCCTGGTGACTGGCACGCCTAATAAACCCAGTAAAATAAACCCAAACAAAAAAACATCCCCACAAGTCTGGCACGCCCGGTGGGACAGTAGTCTCCCTTCATCTCTTTGCCAAGAGAGGATACCTTCGGGGGCTTACCCCAAGAATGCTGATTATTTGTCTTTTTGTCTCAGGCGAACGATGACGTTATCTGGACTCACTGGTGTTGGCTTCGGCCCCGCAATCGTAGCTGACCATGCGGAGCACGGGTACCTGGCGGTGCCCATGGTCTTCGGATATTTCCCACCAGCTGTAGGCTTCCCCAACTTCTTGGGGTTAGCCTTCGTTGACATGTTGCAGACGAAGTCCCTGGAGACCGTCGAAGAAAAGGTTGCTGAAAAGGTCAAGGCCCCGGAGGCTCGACACTGTGACAACTCGTCTGCAAGTCCATTCCAAGTCGCCAGCTGCATGGTGCATCACATTGCTCACGGGGCCCGCCCCGTCCCTGCCAAGAGCTTCGGGAGACGCCGACACCGGAACCCCCGAAGGAAGAATAATGCTGCTGTAACCGGACGGCTCTCCACATCCGGCAAGTCTATGCTGGTCGGTGGCCTCCGTGTCTTTCTGGACGGGCGCAAGGCTCGAGTGAGCCCGGACCGGGTAATCCCTACTGTGCCAGTCCGCAACTCCTACCAGGCTCTCGTTGGGAGAAGAGCCGAAGAAGAAGAAATCGGCCGTCACGGCCAGAGGATGTTGGCTCCTAAGCCAAGAAGATTCAAGCAGGTTTGGGTCCCCAAAAAGGTCCAGCCTGTCCAGCAAGAAGCTCCAGTGCAGTATCACCCCAGATCCACCAGAGCAGAAGAAAATAACAAGAGGAACCTTATCACAAGGAAGGAAAAGACAATCGTGGATCCACCACGCCGAGAAAGCTTTAGGGCCTGCGCCCGACAAGCCAATATCCCCATTGTGGGAAGAAGATTGCAACAGACTGCCGAGAGGGCCCGGTTTGCTCACATTCCTCCGATGAGAGGTCAACAACTATCCCCGACCCCGAACTCGGGCCGAGGGCAAGATGAAATGACCAATATGGTCAGAAGCTATTTTAGGGGGTTGGGCAACCCCTCTTTGGGCCAACAACGGCTGTTGCAGGCAGCCGCGACTGAAGAAGACCACTGTCCATTAATGGCAGCGGGAGAAGAAGAAGATAGGAGGATGATGTCATCGGTTGATGACAATGGATATGGAGACGGCTCTGATACTCAAGCCGATGACACTATCCCCCGTCAAGGGGAAAAGAAAAGGATCTCTGTGTTCCAAAGGCTTACCTTCCCGGAGAATGCCAAGAGGAAGGTTCGCAGACAGAGACGCAAGATGCAGATCTTCACATGCAATATGGCCGGGATAGATGGCCATTATGGAAAACTGCCCGAAGAGCCTCAAGAGTTGGCCTGGCTAGCCGACAGACCGGGGCCGAGCACTCGAAGAGTGGAGGCCGCGAAACAAATGCTGGCAGTGACCCAGGGAAAGCAAGCCCTGCCTTGCCTCCAACAGCATGACAAGGCCGTTATTCTCATAGCAAATGTGATAACGGCAGATGAAGATGAAGATGTCTTGCTTGACATCCTACCTGAGGGTGCATCTGGCGAGACGACAGAGGCCATCCCCAACACAGCGGCTATGGATCCAGCCGTACTAATGATGCTCCAGAGGTATCGCCAGGAGATAGAACAGCTGAAGAAGCAATTGACGGAAAAGACAGAGCAGTCCTCCGCCTCCAAGCGGCCTGATGTGCAGGCCGAATCATCAAGGGGAGCCGTCAGCAAGAACGACTTCCCGCCACTCTATACCCCGCCTCTGCAGGCGGAGCCAAATTTGGCGACAATTCAACAGCGCCCATCACAATCACTGGCTCCCCCGGTGCTGCCTCAGGTGCACCAGACACCTCCATTGCTGCGTCCTCCTCCACAGGCGACCACCCTGGTCACCCCCTATTTGCAGCCGGCGCATTTCTACCCGGAACCGGTCGACCCAACCACCATGAGCAAGATGATGGTAGAAAGGATGATCGAGATGAAGCTCGCTGAAAGAGCTGAAGGTGACTATGTTATATTCCATGCATATAGGGTGCCATACCCACCGCATCATGCTGCTAAGCGGCTCCCTCCCGGGATCAGCAAGCCGCCGAAGTTCGACAAGTTCAACGGGAAGGGATCCCCGAAGGAACATGTTGCCTACTACATGACCGTCATGGGTGACTTAGCCACCGACGAGTCATATTTATTGAAGTTCTTCGGGTCCTCACTCATAGGGCTCGCCTTTGAATGGTACTCCAGCCTCCCGGCCGGGTCGATCAGCGACTGGTCGGACATGCAGAGGAAGTTCAGAGAAAGATTCCATGTTATAGAGAGGGAGGTCACAGTGGCCGAACTCTATTCAACAAGACAGAGGGCAGATGAGACCGCTCTCGACTACATCAAGAGGTGGAGGAACCTCGGAATGAGATGCAAGCGGCCCCCGCACCAGGAGGACGCTGTACAGATCTGCAAACTGAACCTCAGGAGAGAGGTGCTGGAGAAGATGATTGGCATGGAAATCCGGTCGTTCGACCATCTGAACAATATTGTTGCCGAAGTGGAGGCTTTCCTAGCAAAACTAGCTCCCACACCAAATACTCCGACTGCACAAAAAGGGCAAGGCAACGAAACGGCGCCAGGCACCGAAAGAAGCAAATGCCCTTGATATCAAGGCATTTGAACAACAAAAAGACAAAGGCAAGAAGATAGCTGCTCCTCAGCCGGCCAAGACCAGAGACGGCGAAGAAGGCCCATCCCTCCGGGATAAAATGAAGAAGCCCTACTCTTTCCCAAAGGAGAAGACCAAGATCTTATTCGACTGGGTTACCCAGTATGATAAGGTCACCCTGCTTGAGCCAAGGAGGCCGGAGGACCTAAAGAGAAGAGACAGCCCAAGGTTTTGCCCTTACCACCAGATGCTGGGGCATCCAATTGAAGACTGTTATGTTTTCAAGGATATTATCGAAAGCATGGTAAAAAGGGAAGAAATAGAATTGGGGGAGTACAAGGTCGACCCTCCACAACCACATGCGGCGCCCGTAAGAAGAGCCGCTGTCAATATGGTCTCTTTGTATCAAGCCTTGTCTGAGGAGACCGCAGAAGCCAGTACTCAGCATACATATGAAGCCTGCTTTCTGGCCC
Source organism: Amorphophallus konjac (assembly GCA_022559845.1). Classification (NCBI taxonomy): domain Eukaryota; kingdom Viridiplantae; phylum Streptophyta; class Magnoliopsida; order Alismatales; family Araceae; genus Amorphophallus; species Amorphophallus konjac. Next base: position 266,080,776 of record CM040127.1, read on the forward strand.
CAATAAAAGAACAGGAGGGATGGCAGCAAGTCCCCGCAAGAACCAAGAAAAAGGCCCTACCTCGCCCGACACCGGGAGCACATGTTCGTGGCGTCACACCACGACCCCCTCCACCGGTAACAACACCTGTGTGGACCAATCCACCAGCAGTTATCCGGATACCTACCCTCAATCGGAGCAGGTAAACTCCATTGCCGGTGGTCAAGAAGATCAGCCCAGAAGCTCAGCGACTGTAGGACTATATAAATGGGCTAGATGAGTATGTGCAGCCCGAGCTAGAACCTTTGCTGGTACAAGATCATCTCCCATGGCGGGAGCTAGAACAGCTTTCACTGAAGTAGGAAGGGGAAGCTGACAACGCATCAGACAAAGATGGCAGCCTGTTCTGGGGGCAGGCGCCAGTCAAAGAAAAGAAAAGGAGACAAAGAAGGAAGAAAGGGGCCGGCAAGGCTACAACGGGAGTGACCCTTTCTTGCAATACCCTCTCTGCCCTGTTCAATTTGCCCGGTGAGGAGGATGAAGAAGAGATTTGCTTCACGCCCGCCACTAAGGAAAGCCAGGCCGAAGCCGCAACGGCCGCACATGCGACCCGGTCGGGCCGAAGGTGGGGGCGTCAGCCGCCACCAACCATAATATTATCTTCAGAGGGGAGCAACCCTACAAGATACCCCCTCCGGAGGTCAGAGGAATTCAAATCCCCCCTCCGTCAGGCTTATACAACCAAAGCGGGGGCAGCACTCCCGCTCCTTCATTTCTGGAGTTCATAAAAAAGTCAAAAGGAAAGCAGCCATGTTGGGAGGTTGAACCGGCGACCGGGGGCAATCACCCACAGCTCCAGCAATCTCCCGAATTGTCAGAAGGGGTAGAAACTCGCCCGACAGCAGCCAGTAAGGAGCAGCCAGGAGGTAATCCCGAACAAAAGGGCACATCCTCTGAGTCTGATGAAGCAGGTCCATCAGGGGCCACAGTCCAAGAATCTTCCAAGCCCAAGTGGGCGGATGAAATGAAGCTGTCCAATGTCCGAGCTGGAAGTCGGGTGGTCAAGCTCTTGAAGAAGCTCCCAGCGAGGTTCACTGTCTGGGAAATCCTCTCTCTCAGTGACGAGACCCGACAGGCGATCATTACTGCTCTCCAGACGCCTGCCCAATATGAAGCCTGCCTAGCTGAGGCACTGCCGGAGGCCAGCATGACCTTCACCCAGGAGGACATGTTGCTCCCCACCACCAGTCACAATAGACCTCTGTATATGAGGGGACACCTGAATGGCCGAGAGCTGAACAGAATCCTGGTGGACCCGGGGGCAGCTGTCAACATTCTACCCTACAGGATTTATGAGAGGCACTATTTCAGCGTGCACCTACAAAAGGTCGGGGATATGCGTATTGCCGACTTCAATCAGAAGTGCGAAGTGTCGCTAGGGGTAGCAGAGTTCACGCTTACCCTAGGGGACTTCGTCACGAAGGTGCAGTTTCATGTCATTGATTCCCGCACCTCATATAAGGCGCTGCTTGGTCGCCCTTGGCTACATGAGAATATGGTGGTACCTTCCACACTTCACCGATGCATCAAATACAGCACGGATGGGAGAGAGGAGAGGGTATTTGCTGATATCCACCCATTAGAAGTATTCGAATGCCACTTGGCAGACGCCCCTTTATATGCAAGATGGTTGCAGAAGGCCCCTGCAGTCAAGACCCCTTGCAGCACAATAAAAGACACTTCCAAACCAGAATGGTTCCCTCCGCCGCCGCGTGGATATGTCGAGCCCAAGGTGGTTTCACACATCACTGTCACCGGGGATGTAGGCCGGATAGCACCTCCCGCCATCTACCCCGAAACTAATGAAGTCAGGGTTGATCAACAGCACGACCACATCGGAGTCTCCGAAGGTCTTACCAAGCCAATTCTCAGCCTCGACAATGCTACTGTCGAGCCTTTCAAAGCATGGGAGGTGCCACAGATAGATGGTCCCAGCAGCCTGTTCTAAACAGCTGAAGAGCACCCTACACAAGAAGACACTGATTGTCATCTGCCTGAAGACATAGAGAACCCCTCAATGCCTATACAGGGGCTGACATTCATGACAAATCAAATGGCCAAGATGTTCCAGAAGCAACAAATCCCTTCCGGCCGGCCTCACAAGAGGAAAGAAGCATTCCAGAAGCTATGGTACCCTCCGAGCCTAGACAAAGAAATGAGGCATGTCACTCAGCATCCGGGGTTGGGCTTCACCCTCGAAGAATACTATTACAGCGGGCGCTATGAAGTAGACACCATCTCTGCTTTTTACCCAATGGAAGATAACCCACTGGGGGCAGCTATTGATGAACACCCGACGGAAGTTGAGTGCATTCAGCCAGCCCAGTCAAGAAACCCAGAATCCGAGGCTGTGTTCCCCTGCCGCTGCTGAGAACAGGTCTACCCAGAAGATACAGCTCTTCAGGCCAAATTTGACACAGCTAGCAGTAGTGAAGCTGAAGAGGTGGAAGAAGTAGAGTGGCCTCCCGCCGGTGGCCCTCCTTTACTCATGATGCCGGCACTCCTCAGACCAGTTAGGGAAATTTCCCCCGAGCCTGATCGAGAGACAGATGCTGCTAGAAGAGAAATGGTTGTCTCCACTGAGGGCATGGTAACTCAGGGGACCGAGATCTCTTCACCCTTTGCCAAAGAGCTGCAAGGCCACTCTGACCCAATGACAAATAATCGCCAGCCCATGGTGACTGCAATCCCCTCAGCATGCAGTGAGGCAATCAACTCGCCCCTTGAAGCTGCTGGTAAGGTAAACTCATTGGCAGAACAGTGCATGCACCCATTGTCAGCCGAACAAGATATTTCTGGCAGAACTCAAATAAGTCAAGATGAAGGGATCGAGGTCTTCGATCTCGAGGATGATATACCACACTTTGTCGACCTCCAACCTGCACCCCCTGAGATAGAAGACGGAGGTCAGGCAACAGTCGATGAACTGATAGAAGTCAACCTGGGAGATGAAGATGACCCCAGACCTACCTTCATCAGTGCCCAACTGTCTGCCGAAGAATAGAGGATGTACATCTAGCTGCTACAAGAATACCCGGATTGTTTTGCCTGGACCTACAGAGAAATGCCGGGACTAAGCCCCTCGGTCTCACAGCATGAGCTGACCATAAACCCTGGGGTAGAGCCGGTGAAACAGCCCCCTAGGCGTATGAGGCCAGAGCTCATCACTAAGATATGCAAAGAGGTCGACAAGCTCATTGATGTGGGTTTCATTGAGGAAAATCAATATACCACGTGGCTGGCTAACATCATGCCCGTGAAGAAGAAGAATGAACAGATCTGGATATGTGTTGACTTCCGGGATCTGAATAAAGCCTGCCCTAAAGATGACTTTCCAGTGCCGATAACGGAGGTCATGATAGATGCAACCACTGGTCATGAGGCCTTATCGTTCATGGATGGGTCGTCTGGCTACAACCAGATATGGATCGCGGAACGTGACCGGGTCCACACTGCCTTCCGAACACCCAAAGGCATTTATCACTACAAAAGAATGCCGTTCGGATTAAAGAACGCCGGTGCAACTTATCAGCGGGCGATGACTAGAATATTTGATGAGTTGCTTTACCATAAGGTCGAGTGCTACATAGATGACCTGGTAGTCAAGACCAAAAAGAAAGAAGACCATCTGCAAGACCTCCGAGTCATTTTCCAGAGGCTGAGGCAGTATGAATTAAAAATGAACCCTATGAAGTGCGCATTCGGAGTCTCGAGCGGAAAGTTCTTAGGTTTCATTGTCAGGTATCGGGGAATTGAAATAGACCCCGTCAAGATCAAGGCGATTCAGGAGTTACCCTCGCCAAGGAATCTCTCTGAGCTAAGATCTCTTCAGGGCCGCCTGGCATACGTCGGCGGTTTATATCCAACTTGTCAGGGCGGTGTCATCCATTTCACAAGCTGATGATGAATGACGTTCCCTTCTATTGGGACGAGGAATGCCAGCTAGCCTTCGATAGACTGAAAGATTACCTGAAAACCCCTCCAGTGCTGGGTGCGCCAGTGAAAGGACAGCCGCTGATCCTCTACATAGCAGCCACACACAATTCTTTGGGGGCAATGCTGGCCCAGAATAATGAAGAAGCAAAAGAACAAGCCCTCTACTATCTCAGCCGAAGAATGGTCAGAATTGAGGAAAGGTACGCCTACATCGAGAAGATCTGCCTGGCATTGGTCTTCGCGGTCAAGAAGTTGCGGCACTACATGCTGTCGCACGAAGTTAAGCTGATTTCTAGGGAGGATACGCTTAGATACATCATGTCTCAGCCAACCCTCAAAGGCCGCCTGGGCAAATGGGCGGTGATTCTTATGGAGTATGACATCTCCTATGTACCACGAAGGGCCGTCAAGGGCCAAGCTATCGCAGACTTCTTTGCTGAACATCCAGTACCCGAAGACTGCCCTTTGGAACCAGAGCTTCCTGAAGATGAGACTTTGGAGGTCAGCCAGGTGCGGCCCTCCCTATGGCAGCTGTATTTTGATGGTGCCTCTAGAATTGACACCACAGCGACAGGATCGGCCAGAGTCCGCGCAGGAGCAGGCATAGTCTTGAAGTCCCCGGAAGGGGAAGTCATACACACATCCTGCTCGATAAATAAGCCTTGCACAAATAATGAAGCACAATATGAGGCCCTCATAATCGGGCTACAGGTTGCTCTATCCATGGGGATTCAAATGCTAGAGGCATTCGGGGACTCCATGCTGGTTATAAAACAATTGGAAGGGGAGTTTGAGGTACGAAAGCAGGAGCTCGTCCCTTACTACCTTCTGGCCCTACGCCTAATGACAAGATTCTACCTCATTAGCATCAACCACATCAACCGGGGGCAGAATGCTCAAGCCGATGCCCTCGCAAAGTTGGCAAGTTCCTTGGCGGTCCCGCCTGATACAAGCCTGAATATAACAGTCATCAACCGGCGGCAGGTCCCCAGCATGATAGAAGCTCTAGCCGGTGAGCAAGCCCATGAAGTAGCAGTTGCTGAAGCAGTCCAGCAGCCCAACTGGCGAGAATACCTCCTGTATTGGTTCCAACACCAACAGCTTCCGAAGGTGAAAGAACAGAGAATGAAACTCCTGAGAGTCAAAGATTCTTATGAGATGAGGAATGGGACATTGTTCCGAATAATGGTAGATGCCCAAAAGAAGGTATTACTTCGATGCTTATCTCCGGGGGAAGCCAGACAGGTGATGCAAGAACTCCATGCCGGATCAGCCGGGGCGCACCAGGCCGGTCCGAAAATGAAAATCGAAATAAAGAAATTGGGTTATTATTGGCCCACTATATTTGATGATTGCTGCAAGTTCGCCAAGGCTTGTCAGAAATGTCAAGAGCATGCCAATATATCAAGAAGACCTCCAATGCCTCTACATCCTACCATACCTTGGCCATTTGCCCAGTGGGGTACAGATGTGGTGGGGCCACTACCAGCGTCTTCATCAGAGTGCAAATACATCTTAGCAGCTACAGATTAGTTCTCCAGATGGGCGGAGGTAGTAGCACTAAAAGAAGTCACGGGAGAATTAGTTGCGAGATTCTTCCGACAAAATGTAATATTTCGGTTCGGGATTCCCAGTCAAATCATCTCCGACAACGGCAGCCACTTCAGAAATCAGAAGGTTTATCGGCTAGCTGACAAATACAAGATTGATTGGAGAACATCGTCTCCCTACTACCCTCAGGCCAACGGGCTTGCAGAGGCTTTTAGCAAGACGCTATGCACCCTGCTGGCGAAAATTGTCAAGACTGACAGAAGAGATTGGGAAGAAAGAATGTATGAGGCACTGTGGGCTTACCGCACGGTCTACAAGACCCCTACCGGCTGCTCGCCCTACTCCCTCGTATATGGGTCAGAGGCCGTGGTGCCGATCGAGCTGGAGATCCCCTCATTGCGGGTCGCCATCCAGCATGGATTGGTGGGCAACGAGCAGGTCAACGTAGGAAGAAGATTAGAAGAGCTTGCCGAGCTTGAAGGAAAGCGCCTCCGGGCGCAACAGAATATTCAACTCTATCAAGCCCGTATGGCCCGTGCTTTTGATAAGCTGGTCAAAGGTCGAGAATTCAAGAAAGGAGACCTGGTGATGGTCAAAAGAAGAGAAGTAATGGCCTCCAACCCCAAAGGGAAGTTGATTGAAAACTGGGTCGGACAATATGTCATCCACCGAGTATACGAAGGGGGTGCATACATCCTTGTGGATCACAAAGGAGTCATCCAATCCTCTCCCCTCAATGGGAAGCACCTAAAGCTATACCACACAGTTCAACCGGCCCTCCCCGAATGAGCTATCCTTCCTTGGCCTAGTGGCATTCCGCCCTAGTCGAGCTACCCTCATCTTGGTCTAGTGGCATTCCACTCTGATCGAGCTACCCCTATCTTGGTTTAGTGGCATTCTGCCCTGATCGAGCTACCCCTATCTTGGTTTAGTGGCATTCTGCCCTGATGGAGCTACCCTTATCTTGGTCTAGTGGCATTCCGCCCTGATCGAGCTACCCCTATCTTGGTTTAGTGACATTCCGCCCTAGCCGAGCTACCCTTATCTTGGTCTAGTGGCATTCCGCCCTGATCAAGCTTCCCCTATCTTGGTCTAGTGGCATTCCGCCCTAGTCGAGCTACCCTTACCTTGGTCTAGTGGCATTCCACCCTGATCGAGCTACCCTTATCTTGGTCTAGTGACATTCCGCCCTGATCGAGCTACCTTTCCTTGGTCTAGTGGCACTCCGCCTTGGCCGCAAAAGAATGCACCATATTGCCGTTACGGGCCTTACGTCCGAATCAACAAAAGATTATTCCTTTGCGTTAGCATTCAGCCCCTGCTGACGAATAAACCGCTCTGCTCGGCACAAGGCCCGGTGAGCCGGCCAACAGCCGCCTACTACCAACCAAGGGTCAGACATCACACTTCGACCTACCACCCTTTTTATCAAAAAAAGAGAAAGAGAAATTAAAAGAAACATGGGGTTAAAAATAGAGATACCCCGCCAGACTTGCTCCTATATTAGGACAAGTGCAAAAATGGCTATAACCCAACTGTGACAAAAACCCGAAAGGGCGCTACGGGTAAAATCGGGTACCCCGCCACGTGAAAACCCGAGACGGCGCGTGGGCAAAAGCAAGAGGGGGTTGGCTTCGGCGAAAACCCGAAAGGGCGCTTAAGTCAGTAAAGTGATAATTTTTAAAAAAAATTCCTCTTTTGTTCTCCACCCGATGAAACTCCAAAAGGGACAATCATCAAACGTCCCACCGGAGATCCTTTAACAAACCCATGTTCGACCCTCGTCATCATCGACGAGATCGATCGATCTCTACCCCTGACCTGGACCTTCCGTCCTTGTTAGTAATCCTACCCTTGCTTCGGCATGTGACCCATGCTGATGAACAAACCCATGTTCGACCCTCGTCATCATCGGCGAGATCGGTCGATCTCTACCCCTGACCTGGACCTTCCGTCCTTGTTAGTAATCCTACCCTTGCTTTGATATGTGACTCATGCTGATGAATAAACCCATGTTCGACCCTCGTCATCATCGGCGAGATCGGTCGATCTCTACCCCTAACTTGGACCTTCCGTCCTTGTTAATAACCCCACCTTTGCTTCGGCATGTGACCCATGCTGATGAACGAACCCATGTTCGACCCTCGTCATCATCAGCGAGATCGGTCAACCTCTACCCTTAACTCGGATCTTACGTCCTTGTTAACAAACCGTGACCTTTGCTTCAGCATTTAACCAGTGTCGACGAACTAAATCAGAGACCAATCCTTGTCATCATCGGCAAGGCCAGTCAGCATTCTCGCAGTCCAGTTCTTCTGTACTCCGAATTCAAAAAAAAAGGAAGAAAAGAAAATGGGGTTAAAAATAGAGATACCCCGTCAGACTTGCTCCTATATTGGGACAAGTGCAAAAATGGCTATAACCCAGCTGTGGTGAAAATCCGAAAGGGCGCTACAGGCAAAATCGGGTACCCCGCCACGTGAAAACCCGAGAGGGCGCGTGGGCAAAAGAAAGAGGGGGCTGGCTTCGGCGAAAACCCGAAAGGGCGCTTAGGTCAGTAATGAGAATAAAAATATATATATGAATGATGAATAGTGATGATCCATCCTCCGTCCTGAAGACCCTTTACAGGGTCGAAGCGGAGTCTTCATCCAATGTCCCACCTACATGTATCTATTCTCTACCCTTTCGACCCTTGTCACCATCGGCAAGATCGGTCGCTACCCTTTCCGGTCCTTGTCACCATCGACAAGACCGTCTACCCTTTCGACCCTTGTCACCATCGGTAAGATCAGTCGCTACCCTTTCCGGTCCTTGTCACCATCGGCAAGACCGTCTACCCTTTCGACCTTGTCACCATCGGCAAGATCGGTCGCTACCCTTTCCGGTCCTTGTCACCATCGGCAAGACCATCTACCCTTTCGACCCTTGTCACCATCGGCAAGATAGATCGCTACCCTTTTCGGTCCTTGTCACCTTTCCGGTCCTTGTCACCATCGGCAAGACCGTCTACCCTTTCGACCCTTGTCACCATCGGCAAGATCGGTCGCTACCCTTTCCGGTCCTTGTCACCATCGGCAAGATCATCTACCCTTTCGACCCTTGTCACCATCGGCAAGATCGGTCGCTACCCTTTCAGATCCTTGTCACCATCGGCAAGACCGTCTACCCTTTCGACCCTTGTCACCATCGGCAAGATCGATCGCTACCTTTTCGACCCTTGTCACCATCGACAAGGTCGGCCAACATTTCCCCGAACCAGGGGCAGTAATGAGATTACTACAAGGTATATGCTATGCCTCTCAGTCGCACTCCCATCAGTTGCCCTACCAAAGATGAAGCCCATCCTAGATGGACCTTTCATTAGCCAGCAGTCACATTTCTGACGTTTCTTGTCGACAAGACTTACGTCTGCACCAACCTGGCAACCTCTGGAACCCCGTCACGCGGTGGAGCGAGGCCCCCATCCTATCCTTGAAAGGGTGGACGCTCTCCTGCGGCACAGACATGGGTGCACTTCCAAGCAGGTCGCCAAAATTGCCACAAGATGTAACAAAATATGAGTGCAAAGATGGACACCGAAAATAGTGAAGGAAACTTGTATTTCATTGCAAAAAGGAGGGGAATGAATACCAAAGGGGCCCTTTGAAGGGGGTGAATTACAAAGGCAGATCGGCTAAGACCGCCTGAAAATATCTGCAAAATCAATAAGCCCAACATGTGGAGCCGCTCCCAGTTCACGGAGCTGCATTTCTTCCTCCTGAACGTGAGTCACCTCAGTATCTAGGGACGCGACCCGGCCCTCCAATAAAGAAGTTTCCTCGATGCCTTGGACTTCTGCAGCCTCCAACTGTGGTATCTCAGCTTCAATGGTGGCCAACTCAGCCCGGAGTTCTTCTCTTCGGCTGCGTAGAATATGTGCCCGAGCAGCGGAAGCTTCAACATGAGCTTTGCTCTTCTGAAGATCAGAAATCAGAGCTGTCAGCTCTGCCTGACAGTCAGTTTTCTGCAGTTTGAGGGCCGCTAGTCGGTCATTCATCACTCTCCCAAGAAAGTCCCGGCGGTTTACGAATTTTAACAGGAACAGCACCCGCTGGGTCCAGGTGTCCAAAGGACAGCATAATGCCTGCAGCCCGATCGTCAGTCGCTCGGCCACTTCCTTCAGCTGGGCGTAAGATAGGGTCGGCTGAGATTCCACGACCTGGCGTAACATCCCCAAATACTGCCAAACAAACTCCTCCGATGAAGTGAAGCCCAGGGAGGCTGCCGGAGCCACCTCAAAGGTCACCTCCCTGTCTATGGAGGCCCATAAGCCGATATCTGACACGAAAGAAGAAGATGGAACGACCGCCAAGGCTGAAGTAGCAGGCGGCAGCATGCTCTTGCTCCATCGGGCTCCTTGAAGAACTTTCTTCCACATATGCTGGAAGAGGCAGAGGTTCCGACTCTATTTCTGGCATGGATGGAGCTGCAGAGTCAGGCGCAATGGTCATTATGGCCGCCGGGACAAAGGCAGAACCCCGTGACGGGTCGGCTTCGGCTCTCAACTCTATTGCCGGCACCAGGGCAAGGCTCTCTCCCAGCGGGCTCGGCTCCATTGATGATACTTCGACAGCTACGTGTACTCTCACTGGCACAGGGCGAAGTATGGTAACTATCCCTGATGAAGATACAATGGCCGGCGGTAGCACATCCGAAGCCTCCGACGAAATCACGATAGCACCAGAAGACGATACCGGCAGGTGAATGGCGGTGTCAGGCTCCTGGAACAAGATCCCAGTAAGCACTAGGATGGCAGGAAAGAATGAAAAAATGTGCGGCTCTGCGGAGGGGCGGGCAGAACTTACTATGGCTGCAGCATCCATCTCTTCAAGCGCCTGCATGGAAGATTCCAACTCTGCAGATGAAGCAACAAAAGGAGGGGTTATCTCCACCTCCATGTCCAGTCCGGCAAATTCCTCCTGCAGCATTCCCTCCGATGAGGTCATTGGCAACCTCGGAGGACAAAAAATCACAGGACCACTCAACGGCACGAGGGATGCCGCGGCACCTTTGCTGGCTACCGCGGGGGCTTGTTCGTCACTTTCTGAAGAATGATAGTCAATTTCTTCGTCAGAATGGGTGGCAGAGCTACTGGAGGAAATATCTATGATGATCTCAGGTTGGCCCGCCTCCTCTATCGCCTGGCGGGACGCCGAGCGGGTGACTACACGCCGCAATGGGATAACACCTTTCTTCAGCACGGTCTTATGTCCTTCAGGCTGTGGAGGAGCATCCACGGCAGGCACCTCAGCGACTGTGCTAACCACTCATGCCATTGCAACAAACATATACATAAGGCGGGACAAGAGGATCAATAAAAGAGAAGAGTCAGAAGGATGGCAGTCACGTGGCTCACCCTCAGCCTCACTGGCAGGTGTAGGAGAAGGGAGTCCGACATCCTCATCAGCAACAAGGAGACTCTCCCCTGTGGCCGCAGCTGTTGTGGTCGCCCCTGCCGCGACTATGGCAGAAGACCCTATCTCTCCCGCCTCCAAGGCACCTTCTTCAGGATGTGGGATGGCGTCAGCCGCTCCTCGAGCTAAGGTCAAACAAGAAAAGGCGTCAAAAATGAAGACGTCATGAAATGGACACTCCGTTAGACCGTGAGAGAAAATGATGTCACCTTCAGCCGCTTGCTGAGTGGCCTCTTTCTGAGCGGCAAACTGCTCGAATGATGGCACTTCAGGTAGAGGAGTTTTAGCCGCACCAGTCGAAGGCTGCCTGGAAGAGGTTTTCCGAGCTTTCTTCGCTCGGCCTATTGCAACTTTCATCGCGGAGGCCTCTCTCTTTTTGCCAGGCGGCAATGGAGTGGTGGTCGGTGCCGGTGCAGGAACCTCAAAATATTCCGGCTTCTGGGCCTGAGAAATGATTTTTCTATAAAGCCCTTGCTGCTTTATATCTGGACGGTCTGTCAAATGAAGCGCATGCCGTTATAAAAAGCACTGAGCAATGAACCACTCTACATGTCAACTGAATAGGACTTACCTGCCCGGCCGCTGTAAAAAGATGAAAGTGGCCAATACTGATAAGCCACTTCCTTGCTTCGGGATGCAGCCTCCCGAACAAGCCAGCAGATGTCGCCAATCTTCTTGCACTTCTCAGCTAGGTCGGCCAGATCTGCATGACCATGAGAAGCTATGCAATGATATAAGCCGAGGTGGTCCAAGCCCCAGACGTCGGCATAATGAAAACATACAAACAAAGGCTTGTCCAGGACATTCGCTATGGGACTGTCAAGGGTCAGTCTGTGGATGTTCATCAAGACGAACAGCCAAGACGTATGTTGATAATATGTCAGGGTTCTATCTTCTCTGTTGACAAATGCCCGGTACGGGCAAAAGCGGTCCACCTCGCACTTCCATGAAACTGCTTTGGAGAGCGGCTCCTCAATGGGGAACGGGTACTACTGAAGCTCCAGGCGGGAACCACCAATCTGACACAGATGTTCTAGATTCTGCGTGAAAGTATCTTCATCTATGTCGGCAAGTACAGGCACCAGCGGCTCAGTTGCTTCCTCTTTTGCGGCTTTTCTGCCTGCTATATATACCTCTACCTCCTTCGGATGTTGGGAGAACAGCCTCTTCAAATGGGCTTCTTCAATATCGAAAACTGGCCTAGGCTGCTGGCTCAGGAAGGTGCGCTCAGCTACATCCCAGCATGCCACCCTGGCATTGCGATAAAAGCCCGTTCGAGCATTCCACCACTTCACATACTCTGGAGTGACCCGGGGAACCCGGTTCGGCATCGGCACTCTGAAGACATTCGCGTCCCGGCGGTGAAAGTAGTCCCACTAGGAGCGACCCTCAGCTACAACAGTCGAGCCGTGCTTCGACCTGTTGTCCATGGGAAACAGGGCCGCCGAAGGCGAGATATGATGATCATAGCCAAAATTTCGGTCAAACCTAAAAGGATAGTAAGGTTCTAAATGAACCGCGCCCCCCTTCCTGAACACTAAGACACTGGGGCGAATTGACAAAGCCCAGTCAATGAGCTCGGGCTCCAAAATTGGCCGGGTCACTGTGTTGCCTAAAATAAAATGCGTGAAAGTCTCCACTGCCTCGAGCTTGCATTCACGCTGGCGGTTCACCAACGGAGAAGAATGTGCGGCCAAATTCCAAAAATGGATGGTCCCCGCTGAATCCATCGGAACGCTTATCAGCCGACCTCGGATGGAGAAAAGCTGATGAGACACTGGACCGGGTTCAGCACTAGCAAACTCCAGCATCCTGGGATACAATGTTACTGTCTGCAGAGTCCTGGGAGCCAGCTCTGGGAACAAATTGCACACCCATGCATTGAAGAAATGAAACGGCCCCACTGTTCTGAAAGAGCGTGGGACCCGATGCCTATGAATATCTCCAAGAGATTTGTAGATCAGGCAGAGTGCTGCTGGGCATAGTGCAAGTCGCATGCCCCAAGCCATCTGACAAGCCGGGTATATTACCTCCGGCCTAATAACTGTCTCATCTCCCTATGGGAGAGCAAAAGTGCACAACCAGAAGGTGAGGTAAGCCGCGCAATGCGTAAGGGGATCCGCCCCAGTGGGATTCGGTCCTCCGCGACTAATCCGTCGAAGGGAAGAGGGCAGCGCCGACTTGAACTTGGGCGGTCTGCTAGGCTTACCCGCAACAGGAGCTACATGGGGGAACTCACTGTACTTCAGAGGGCCGCCGAAGAAATACTGAATCCAATGTCCTACTTGGACTCTCAATTTGCTGCTTTTCTCTCGAGGCCGATACCCCTTTGAGGACCCCCTATTCAGCGCCAAGCGGAGGGAGCCGTACGCTTTCATTAAGTACCGGTATGAGTAGCCGAAATAATATTCACCTTCACCATCTGTCTCATCCTTGATGAAGTCATGAAGGCAGACCTCCTCATAGGGCTCTCCATTGATCGGCAGACCCGACAGCTGTGATAGAGCCCCAGAGGTCCAGAGAAGTTTCGCCCTCTGCTGTGTAGAAAGTATTGAACTGCGGGCAGAACACTTCGAACATACCGCAGCACAACCCTTTCGAGATAGGATACCTGAAACGGGATGCATACACACGGTGATACACCCCGGCCCTGACCAGCAATGGCGCATACTCCTTCAGAACATATTCTGTGAATTCTACCGCTCCTACACGGAAGAGATGGGCATCGGTCACTTTCGTGTCTGCAAACCACCCAGCAGCCAACTGGAATTTGAACTGGACAGCCAAGCAGTTCAGGACGAATGGCTTGTCCCTATAGCCACATTTGATGGGCGCCAAGAATAAACCATAGCCGGGCTTTTCTCTGTTGACCCGACCTACAGTGGTATCCCACCTAGCTGGTGTGAATTCTGGAGCCCGTGTCAGCATTTTATGCTCTGCCTCCAGCTCTATCACCCCCAAGACGGCATTCCATTTGCGTCGCTCTCCCGGGAGATAGATGGTGTCTCCGTGGTACACAGAACCTTTCAAGCTGTCCCGGTCCAACAACATGGCCCGCTCCACCATCCGAGCCAGCATGACGTCTCTCTTCCCCGAGACGCTGAAGGTGCAGATGAACGGTGCAAGGTGCCAGTCCTTCGGAAAGTCCGGGCGATACTCGTCGTCGCGATTGAAGTCAAGCCCTCCCTCGACAGTCACAACGCGAGATGAGGATACCGTGTCTGTTTTGGAGTCAGAGGATTCATCAATTATAGCGATCCTCGCAAGACCCCGGTCCAGTTGTCCGACGTTCCTCCAGGTCACAACAGGGCCAGACACCCTACCCTGGGAGGAAGCGTCAACGTCAGCAGCGCCGGAAGCAACACGGCTGGAAGAAGAGGGCATTGCAGCAGCTACAGACAAAAATCAAGGGAAAATAAGATGATATGAAGAAGAAAATAGAAGAGAAGATCTCAAGGAAAATTTTGACAGCATCTCCCCTTGTCTGAGGTGTGCCCAGAAGTCAAATAGGAGAGCACCCACCAAGAGGGGGTGACTCCGCAATAAAGAGGGACGTAGTCCCGAAGGAGAAAACGGTCAAGGGGAGACTCCCCACGCCGATCGCAGAAGCAGTGGAAGAAGAAGAGGCCGAAGAGAGAGAAAATTCGGTGAGAAATGAGCTCTCTCCACCCTCTCGGCGCCTATATAGGCCAAGCCAAAAGGCGCGCCGAGACGGCCTTCGCGCCGACAGTCAAACACGCCAAAAGGCGCGCCGAAACGGCCCTCGCGCCGAAAGTCAAAAGCGCCAAAAGGCGAGCCGAGACGACCCACGCGTCGAGAGCAACCGTGCCGAAACCTAGCGCGCCGAGACGACGGCCGCGCCGAGATGACCGTGTCGGGATCGTCGATGGCGCCCTTCGATCCACCCAGGGTGCTGCAATCAGAAGATCAAATCAAGAATGCTGATACCTGTCCGAGTATACTGACAAAGTACTGGGATTGTACAAGCAGAATGAAGACCCAGAGTCACAAGAATGAACAATGAACAGGAGCAGACCTGAAGAAATTACGAGCTGTGGTGCAATGCGCACCCGCATGTCCCGTGTCACTCATTCTTCGCTTACGCCACCTACGGGTGGGGGGCATTTGTTGACACCTAAAATATACCAGAAGAGACCGTAGCAGATTCATAGCTGTGAAGACCAGTTGAGGGTACGGCTCCTGTACCATCCCTGGAAGTTCTGAGAATCAGAATAGAAGAGACCCACTATTCCTAACACTTTGTTCGGCTAAAGTCATCCCTGGCTAAGCCGTTGTCCAGTACGGCTATCATTCAGATAGTCGGGCTGATAAACCATACCAACATTCAGGCAATCATCTGTCTGCTAAGAAGGCTGATTCTCCGAAGGTGGGATGCACAGTGTCTCACACGTGTTTGTGAACGCTAGGTGTTAAACAAGCCCATAAAGGATAAATACATATGCCAAGAAGCCCACTGTCTAAAGGAGCCCATTAGGTGGATACTGCGTCGGATGACAGAAAATGGGCCAAGCCCAATATGAACTGAGGCGCGCCGAGGGTTGGCCATGCCGGGAAGATGGATTCTGGCGCGCCGGGAAGCTCAGGCCGATAGAATGAGGGTCATCCCTCTATAAGAAGGAGCCCTTCGAAAAGAAGAAAAAGGGGCAAGGGAAAAGAAGAAGAAGATAAAAAAAAGGGAAGAAGGAGATAGAAGAGTTAGCCGCTGAAAGAAAGGGGGAGCTCGAGAGCCCTTCATAGAAGATGAAGAAAGGAGAGAAGCAGAGGCTCGAAGAAAGAAGTCAGGTGGGGTGTGCCGTTCGACGTCCTGAGTGGCCGTAGCTCCTCTCCCCCCTTTCTGCTCTGTCTGAATATTGTTCTCTCTTCTAGCTTGTATCTCTGCTTTCGAGCATCTTTGCTCCCGTAGCACTGAGTGCCAATGTAACCCTGTTCTCAGGGATAGAGTCGGTGTATGCTTTTGGGTTGGTTTTTTTTCCTCCCGAGTTGAGTTCGTGTATGCCGTTTTAGATGAGAGAGTTAATGAAAGATGGGCTGAGTTATGCCCTTTCCTTGTTCTTTTATATTTGCCTCTGCATCCGAAGTTCATTACACGTTGTGGATATTGATGACTATACATCTGCATATGCTCTACCGTTTTGGTTTTCTAAGTATGTTTAAGGTTCTTCTACCGTATGCTCTTCAGCCTCATACTCACAACGAGAGCCTGAGACAGTCTATCTCATGGCTTCTCGTCTGCGAAGCGAGGAAGGATGGATTCAAATCGTGAGTTTCCGCATACGTGATTCTGCTCCTAGTGAGGCCCCAGAAGGAAGGTCGTCTCCACCCCGGATCATCCTCTTTACGATCGTCCAAAATGGTCTTCAAATTGTTGAATAAACCCTTTTTCTTTAAATGCCCTCAAACCCCTCTAAAACCTCACTTCAGGAAGCCTCCCGGCGCGAGCACCTCTCGGCACAAGTCTTGCGCCGAGGGCTTGCCGCGCCGGCTGGGTTTCTTTTGTCGCGCCAAAGCCCAACTCCTTCTTCGCGCCGATACCTTTACACCTTCTGGCCACGTCCATGCGTTCGTGCCGACGCCGTTAGGCCATGCCAACCTTGCTCATCATACCCTGTCATATGGAGACGCACTACCTTTCCCTCGATCCTCACGGGAGCCATATTAAAGGGGTTCATTCCCCTACATTCTATAACCCTATTAAGTCATGGAGCTCTGCCACTGCATGTCCTCCATTGACTGTACAGGGGATATCACAACAGGGGGATAAAGCCCCATATGATTTAGATTCCCTGGATCTCGGGCTACGCCCGGCCCTTATTTTGGTTTCTACTCCGACAGTTCGTGAGTGGATGACCTATAATACCCTTTTGGCATACTCCCAAAATAAGGGGAAGTGCTGTCAAAATTCGTTCAGAAGGTTACTCGGTCACATAGTGCGATGTTTTCACCGAAATTATGCATTTAGCTCCCAACTGTGTGGCGAAGGGCTGAGCTATACCATCTCATGACACCTTGGTCCCCACAGGGGGATATACGTTATAGTTACACGGTCTCCTCGCACCCCTGGTGAATGAATCCACCCTCATCTTCTATCTCACCCAATTATTGCCATGAGATCCCCGCTGAATACAGAGGATCCCCTTGAACTCATCAGAACCCCTCATAACATCTGAAGAAAACCAACAAAACTGCCACCGGCGCCACTTCCTCCCGGCGCCACTGCCTCCCGGCGCCACCCCCTCCCGGCGCCAAACTCGCGCCGGGTGAAGGGCGCGTCGGGAACCTTGCCGCGCCTTCTGCCATGCCGTGCCGTTTGCCTTTCTTTCCAGCCACACCGGTTGCCCGCCGTGCCTATAGCACTTTAGCCTCCCGTCGCTCCGGGATCCCCCTCGCGCCAACTCCTATCCGCGCCGTTTCGTCTTATTAATAGCTGCCATCCAAACCTGATGTCTCAACAATCCCATTAAACCCAAATCCAGTCCAAACTCAAATGTCCCATTCCTGTCAACCTCCGTGCCAGCCTCCGTCGCCTTACGAGGGAATCATGGTTCTTCACCCAGGTCCACGGGAGATACATTAATGGGGGTTTTTACCCCTACATTATACCGAATACGATGTTTCTTCTGTCACCCCACTGACCCTCGGAGTTCTACCACTGCACGTCCTCCAATGGTCCTTTGAGGGGAACATCAATAAACGCCATAGTAGCCGACACTGTCCCGTCACATTCAAATCCTTTTGGATCTAGGGCCACGCCCGTCTCTCTTTTGGCTTTCATCCCGACATTTCATTGGTGGATGACCTATATCTCCCTTTGGCATAGCCCAAGACAAAGGGACATGCTGCCGGATTTGCGTTGTAACATCATTATCACGTCCCGTATAGTACATTTTCCATACATGTTTCGCATCCCGCCAGCGGAATCGGCATGATAGTCTTATCTCTTTTCGCCCCCCGAGGCATCCTTTCTTGGCAACTAATCAAGGGTTGTCCTTCCCCGGAAGGACGTAATTAACGTCATAGCCTTTATGGTATGACGGACTTTTGGTCCCGACACGAATATTACAATCGACTAACTGTGTCAGATCGAGCGCACAATAAATCGTCACCCTGGTGACTGGCACGCCTAATAAACCCAGTAAAATAAACCCAAACAAAAAAACATCCCCACAGGGTCCAACGCCCCCAACCACGTGTGCACACACAGACCCTGCGCCCTAGGTCAGATCTTCTACCTGGTTCTTCCCCCAAGCCTGGGCTCAGGCTGCGCGAAGGGGCCCTACGGTAACCAGCCTAAAAACCTTCTCTCTCGGGTAAGCCGCTCCACCACTCCTAAGTGGGTCAGAACATGCGTGCTGTAAGAAAGCTATGAATAGTGGGGAGTCACTAATGTGATCACGGAAAGTCACACACACACCCATTGCGAGTAACACGAAGTCCTAGGTGGCCTAGGGCCACCCGACTCGAGACAACCTTCTAAACCTACTCACCGAACGTCCCTTGAGTCACTCGACTCGGGTCAAGACCGCTGCACATGACGGCACAACGCCATTAATCTAGCCTAATCCCTAGGTCTGAAACCACGATAGCACAATTCCCAAGGCAGCTCACAAGCTGCCAAGTTGATCCCCTATCCAAGGGAAAAGCGGGAAACCTCCAGCCCCCGGCTGGGTGACTGGACTTACAGTCCAAGGGCCAAACTCACGGCCCACTCGGAAACCACCTTACCGGAAAGCCATTAACATGCGGGAATAGCCCTCTGCACTCATACCGACACACGGTGACTCGATCTAGCGAAAGCACGAAAGCCCGGAACACAAAAAGGGTCACCCAGACCCTTAAACGCATGGGAACACAAATTGAGGCAAAATAGTACCTCTAGACACCCAAAAATATGGTCACGACACCCCTGGGGTGTCTGGGACACTCACGGGCCAAGGGGAACGCGATCAGCCGTGTTCTACACACTCAGGCCCATGCGACATGAACGCCGCCCACTATGGGCGCGTTCAATATCAACGCGACCAAGGCCTTGGTCGCGATCACCCATGAACGCAACCACCGCCCTGGGCGTGACCCTACGTTAACTTGACCCAGGCCCACACCGCGATAAGGACGCGGTGGTGATGACGACCGCCTCTACACGCGATCGCGCCCGGCCAAACAGGCGCGACTATGATTAACCCGACGGGTCCCCCGGTCACGTCAAAGGATGAACGCGACTAGGGTGGCGACCGTGACCCGGTCGCTGTTGGACTTACCGCCTCGACCCTAACCGCCTTACAATTCATCTTCCCCGATGAATGAGGTGGTGCGATACGTCACCTTCTTGAAGAACGTGGCCACTGTGGCTACCGCGATCTCGACCCAAAATCAAAAACGGCAAACACCGCGGAAAACCCCATTCTATGCCCCATTCACGCCCATGTGAAGGGAAAAATAAGGGGAAATCCTTCCCCAGCCTCTCTGGCACCGAGAGGACACATTCGAATCCCAAAAACCTGATCAAAACATGAAATCCGGCTCACACCCGAAAATCGCACATTTTAACCCCGGCGGGAATATAAACCCTCTCGGCTCGCCTCGGGCTACCAAACTCGCAGGAAATGAACTACAGGGGTTAAGGAACCATCCCCCTACCTCCACCGAAGTTTCCGCGCACCAAGGACGCCGATCCGCCAAGAAAATGCCGCATGAACCGCCGTGGTACCCCAAACTCACGGCTGAGCTTCGCTGTGCCTCCACTGCCTCGATCCTCGCCCATCCTCACCCGCTCCTCGCCCGCTCCTCGCCCGCGTCACCTCCACCTCGCCTCCGCCTCGCTTCATATACAAAAAATATGAAAAAATACTCCCTACAATCCACAAAAAATGCACAACACGCTGGTAACGTCCCGGAGTCGGAGAACGCAATGGTTCGCCCTACACAAGGTTCCGAAGGTTCGACAGGTAAAAGCACGCGTAAACCATAAAACTCAATTCAGGACCCACAGAAGCGATCTGAAACCCATGGATCCTGACCCGAACAATATCCAAAAAACACGGGGCATTACAGCCCTCCCCCCTTAAAGAAATTTCATCCTTGAAATTCAGGACAAGCGCGATGCCACAGGGGGAGAACATCCCGAACCAACTGACAACGTTGTCAGAGCTCCGACACAGAAAACCTCGATTCTCACGGAAGCACTGATCCTAAGGGATACGGCCAAACCATCATCCCGAACAACACCTCACTCCGCACACAGCACAGATCGATCATCAGGGCAGGCATAACACAAATGGACACAAGTCTGGTATCACCTCAGTCACAACGAAAACCACTCATGGCACCGCTGCCACCATCTCGCTCATCGAGGAGACACAATCCTCGTTACGAGAAACAACCATCGATCCAACCCATGGTCAGCAGACCAAACAAACGTCAGCCTCTCTACCAGCTGATCGTCACAAATCCGTCGGCTCCACGCCAAGGATCATCTCACACCTGGCAAGCCGAACGCTCATAACAGTACGGGACCAACTCTGTCAGAACTCAAACTTTGACAAAGCCCAGATCCCATCCGAAAAAAGCACATTACGGAAATGGCCACCAAAGGCCTCAGTCACACATGACTCTCGCCATTCTCGATGCACAACCATCAGCATCTTCTATCTGTGAAAGACCAATCACAGGTCAATGGGAAACCTTCACTTGCTCAGCTCCTTCCTTCTTTCCTAGTCCTTCACCAGGTCTGATGGGCACATTCCAAATCTCGGTAGGCCATTTGTTGATTCTCGCACAGACCAACACCACATCCGATCTCTAGCCTCACGCCAACTCTCCCCTCTCAGGGGAGCATGGCAGAACCAAATGACAAGAATCTAGAATCTTCGGTCCTCACCTCACTCGACTCCAACTTATAGGGGGAATCATCCCATGTTGGTCATAGACCAAGGATCACCATCCAACGTCAACGTCCCTCAAGGGACCACCATACACAAGCATCATCCGATTGCTACCCAATCACAACTCATCTTAATTACTCCGAATGGATGCCTACCAATCCCAATTCCGCCCTTACCATAGAGCCACGGGACATAACCTGAGCAACTCACGGCACACGACTCCAAGGCAACCAAGTGCCACTTGCTATCACAGCAACCTAGTCGATGACGCCGTGACCAATGCACATGGGTCCCCAGACAATACACATCTTACCATGGTCGACCACTCGGTCAACCTTACCAGCTGCTCGCAACTACCAACTGGGACCCATAATCTCTTAGAGATCACTTCTCCAGAACACGACCTCATCCGAGAACACAACTTCCAACGCACGAACATGGTACTCATGTGGCGCACTTGCCAACATATTTCCCCAACTCTTCATCTGCCAGTGCCATGAACCATAATACCTCAAGCAATGGCACGGTAACAACACGTCTCACATCGAGGAACCAATCCTCCGATGCTCTACACATCCTCAGGAATCCGCCCGTAGCAACCAACGCTACGATCTAGAACTTGTGGGTTATAGGCCCACCACGCTTCCGCTGTGCACTCTGATCCACATGCTCAGCTAACACAAATGACTCGGGATCCGCCATCCCGACAATTCTCAACTCGGCTGGCTAACTCCAACCAACAGGGTGATGAAAACTTAATTATCTCAAACCCAGAGCACAGATTCTCTCTCGAAATCTAGCAATCGTCTACAACTCCATAGACTCCAATCCCCAATACATCGAAAATCACAACACCAGCCACAATTCTCACAAACGCCACCCAACTGGCACTCGTCCTTTTGAAATAATGCCAACACCCTTACACAATAAGGGAACGGGCACGACTTCTCACAGGCAACCACCTTGCCAAAACATGGGACTCGTCTCGCCCAGACTTCATGGCACACAAAAGGCCAACCAATCCAGACACACGATGCAAGACGACGAACCTTAACCAAACACGATTCTCCCCGACCAAAGGAGAGATTGGCATACCTCCGACCAATCGGGAGGAAAACTCCACGCTTGACCTGACCTTGAATCTCGCGCACGCTGGGAACCACACCTTCTAGCACCAAGAAAAACCATCACTTCCATCAGGTCAGTACCTCCGACAACACTCGCCAAGTGTTCCGTCAGACCACATTCACAGCATCTCCCGATGCTCCACCACTGTAATTCCTCAAACTACAACACGCCACGCCAAGGGCCGCAACACGAGCCACAATCGGTAACTACCAACGCTCATCCTCGAGTCCCGAACTCACCGCGGAACCTTCACACCTCAAATCAAATCCAGGGCAAACACAACCCATTCACACGCAGAAGCGCAGGACTTAGAGCTCACGGGACAACTCTGCCCAATCCTACCTCGAAATCCACAAAAATAACTGAGACTGACACGTCATCGCAGACGCCACAGAACACGATGAGGACATCAGGCTCGATAATCAACAGCTCGCCAAGAAAATCTTCCGCTCACCCGAGCACCTCTCTCGATCAGAGCACTCGCTCAGCCACTTCAAACCACAACCTCAAATCTCAGGGGCTAGATAATCCTCAAGCTGGAGTGGCCAAAACAATGATAGCTCCCCCAGGGCACACTCACGGCCACTTGACCACGAACAATCCTTGCCAGTCACCTGACCTCGCTGCAAATCCTCGAACATAGCACCGCAGATTCGCACCTCCCGGCAACCTCTGCCCAACGCAGCACGACTGGGGCCACCACCCATCGGGAAGAAATCTCTCTATCACATCTCTTGGACCCCACGCCGGCACTCCAACAAAAACCGTAACCACCTTCACAGTGCCAACACAGTGCACTCAAGCTCTCATGCGAGAATCAAAGCGAAAAACAAGCACAAAACCCTATGCCTGCTACCGATTGTACTAGACCTTATGAACTCTCATCACTACAGTATCTCGAATTCTCATGTATGTCCAAAACGTCTGCTCTGATACCAAAATGACCCAAGATCAGGATACTGGGAAAAACCTGATACCATTCGAATCCTGGCCCGCCGCCCATGATCCAGAGAGCTTGGAAGGGCTAAAAGGAGTGTGGAGGTACAAAGAAATATGAAATAAAGTAAGACAATTCAACAATTAACAAAAATAAATAAACAACTACAACAGAGTCCAGTCCAACTAAAGTACAGTCTAAGGCAAAGAAGCGTACACTACACCGAGTGAACACTCGGCCCGGTGAGCTGGCAACTAATAATCTTCGCGCAGAACCCTCAATCCTCGAGGAAGAACCGCCACACTTGAAAAGCAGGGGTGAGCCTCCTATCACTGGCTCAGTAGGGGACCCGTGGAACCCCAACCGTAAACAATGGCAGTAGCAGAAAGCAGCAACTGCAGTAGGAACACCAAACATGGTGGCCGGTAAAACCTCGGTGCTATAGCTACTCCTATTGTCACGCCCCGACATTTATGTACATCGGAAGATATTCGGGAACGTGGAAAGTCAGCTAGTACGTCTCAAGCGAGCAATATAATTAGAGCGCAAGACAATCACCTAAAAGTAATTACAAAAGTAATTTCCTCAAAACTCCAACTTTATTTCATAATAATAATCAAGAGTACACAAAACCATTACTTTTGATAGCCTTACATCATATGACTCAAGAAATCAAAATTACAATCTGACTCGACTAGATACTTGATAACTAAGGCTTCTCTCATTCAATAGACCTTCAATCGCTCTCGGACCCGCTACTTGCATAATCCGAATCTGATTCACAGGTATTTCCTGAAAAGATGAGAAAGTAGGTATGAGCACACATGCCCAGTAGGTATCTTCGTATCAACATGAAGACAATATTTAAGTAATTAATGTTTTAGCTCTAGAATGAAGATAACCAAAATAAGATGATAGAACATACGGTGAAAACTAAAGTAACACAAGTAACACGATATGATCAAAAATGAGATATGAGAACTCACGTAGATTGAAAATATGATCAAGCAAGGACATATCATGAATGTAATTATGGCCTTTCACGAACAAGAATGTAACGAGAACGCACTTTCACTTTTCACTTTTCATAACCATAAAGGCTATGCACTAGAATGTCATGTAATTAAGCATGTAATGATTCAATCAGGAGGAGATATCCTCGTGAGAATTCCTAGATTTCACTTATTTATAAAGAAAGTACTCCCAGCGCAATGCGACGCTAGTAGTATCATAACCCATGGTTTATAGTATGTTTCCGACAATCAGCCGAGAGGACTAGCATAGAGCCCTTGGACACAATCAGTGTCCGAACTGCATCTTCACGTATAAATCAAGCTACTTCCACGAGTATAACAATAAAGTACGGCCAGTAATGTAACAAGTTCAACTATAGTTTCCATGATAGCAATATCAAGGTAAGAATGCTTCAACTTAGAATATGAGAGTTCAAAAATGACTTAAAGCAAGGTCATGCCACGGAAAGAATTCGGTAGCATAACGACATATTCTTAAACTTCCATAATTTATTATATAGCTTATTGAACAAGATATTAGGCTCTAGATAATCAATAGACTACCTAGGAACTTATGAAACCCAACCCAAAGGTCAAACCTCGGGTTAAGAACAAGATAGAAATAAACGGTCATCTACTGGGGCGTTTCAGGACGAAAACGGTCACAGTCAAGCCGCTATATTCATAATAACGGTCTAGTTAAGGCCGCAGCTAGACTGTGTCAACCAGAATAAAAAGAACGTCGACGCTTGAAGAATTCTAGGGAATAATGGTGCCAGGGGGCCATTTTATGAAACTAAACGGTATGAGAAAGACTGCTAAGTAACAGAGATGGTCTCCCATAGGTCGCAATTAACCAGAGTACAGAAAATAAAACACCGATCATGTGAGTGCTTTCAAGATAATTTGGATTTTAAGGGTACAACCAGCTCGGTGTCCTAGTGGGAATCTCTGGCTCACGGAGTCTTACGGAGGTCTTGAAACATGATCCCCTAATCCGACAGAAGGAATATCCGACGGGGAGGTTCACAAGTCCAAAAGAGTGTGCTATAAGTGCAAGGTGTAACTAATGATCGCATACCAGAGTAAACGCCATGTACTTATGAAAAGACAGTAAGATGAGGGTGAACAATCAAAATCAACGGTAACAATTATCATATTAATACTACATGAAATTTGGGCATAATGTAAAAATCATTTATTTACAAAGATATAACTTTGGCATAAAATTACACATTAATGAAAAATAAGGTTTAAACATGCTTGTAGTGAAAACAGGGTATTTAACAGAAAATTAAACATAAGATATTTATAAATATAATGTAAATAACCTAAGAAATTCTATTAAGTTTAGACTGGCATAAAACAGTCATGAATCCGACCACTAGAAAAGTAAAAATAGTCACGTGATAGACCGCATGAACTAACGAAAACGGTCCTTTAAATGACCGCCTGATTACCCTTGCGATTCCTGTAAGGCCGCCTTCTATCTTCAGACAGAAGTCATAAAACAATAAAAGTAAATGCTAACCTAGGTCAGGTTATGCATGAAAATGATGTAAAACATGTAGTAAAGTATGCTAGAAGAAAATTGGGCCAAGAATATGCATAGGAAAATGTAATTTAAGTAAGAATTTTCATCTTTTCCATTAAAGGTTAGGCTCATGCATGAGATGAACTAATTGGTGCAGTCTCAATAAAACTTCAAATTCTTTACGTCTAACGCATGAAAACAATTGGAAATAGAGGGTTTTGATTCCTAACTTCGAGTTTGAGCCAATCATGAGATAACTGTGGACACTAAAAATTCTCACCCCATGTTTACGTGCAGGGGAATAAGAAAGAAGAGAAAAGAGAAGAGAAGATGAAAAGAAGTAAAGAAGAGAAGGAAACACCCCTCAGGTGCCTCCAACGGCACACACTGCCAGGTGCCCCAACGGCACACCCTTCCCAGCCCTCCAGCGGCACACTTCCTCAGGCCCTCAAGCGGCACACCCCTGGTGCCCTCCTGCGGCACACTCTCTAGTGCCCCCAGCGGCACACCCCCGATGCCTCCCCAGCGCCCCCAGCGACACACTCGCTCGGTGCCCCCACCGGCACACCCAGCTCGTGCCCTCCAGCGGCACACTAAACAGGCCCCTTTCAATGGCACACTGCCTAGTGCCCTCAGCGGCACGCCCTCAAGGTGCCTCCAACGGCACACACCCCTGGAAGCCTCTGTCAACGGCACGCTGCCCTGAAGAGCCCCAGCAGCACACTCCATGGTGACCCTCCGAACGGCACACCCAAACGAGCCCTCCAGCGGCACAACCCTTGAGCACCGTTTAGCGGCACACTCCAAGCAGCTTCCAACGGCACAACGTTGCAACCACCGGAATGGCACAAGTTGGCAAAAAACACAACGGTCATTAGGTGAGCCCCTTGGCGCGCAACTCAGCCACTTCAACGCCAGCTAGTGCCCTGCCTTGGTGTCACCCTCTGATTCGGCCATGAGATCTCCACCTGACGATGATGAGACCGGAGTCAACCTCAGACGGAAACGCCATCATGAGGTCCCCCACGTCAACGACACACATATAAAAAGCCCCTTGCAGTGGAAAAAACAAAGGCGGGGGCATGCGAAAAAAATAGATACGAAGAAGGCAACACACGACAAGAAGAAGAAGAGAAGAAGAAGGTAGAAGAGAGCTCGAGAGAAAGAGAGAATGTGCTGTGTAATGGGGGGGAGGATTGCAGTGAAGGGAACGATCACCCTTCCTCGTTCCAACCCTCTCCCCATCTATTTTCTTTCTTTTCTCTTCCTCGTTTCTCTCCCCCGTTCATTTGGATGAATTGTATCATGTTTGGCCTTTGGGCCATGATTTTTTGTCACTTTGAGCTTGTCATGAATGAAACACCTTTTGGTTTTGCCTTCTCTTGTTGTATCTGTTGTTTTCCTCTCACTGTTGGTCGTGGTTTTGCATCCGTCCCCAATCTTCCAACTCCCTACTCTGTCTCACCTCCCATGACGCTAGTCCACCTGATCGATAGGTTTCATTCCTGGCTTGGCAGGGTAGGGCTGGCCTTTTCCATCTCCAATGGCTTTCCTCAGTATAACAACTCTTGATTTTTGCTATACAGGTCTGTTGGAGCCCACCATCCTTTTTTTTAACACATAGGATTCACCCAGTGCCCAGAGCATCCCCCTTGCCTTCTGTTCAAAGTCCATGGTATACTCTCACACTCGCTTAGGTCCCCTACCCGGTACACACCTTTGGTGTATTCCCTGGGCGAAACATTCTCCATCCGGCACACTCCCAGACTGTGCTCTGCCGGCACACTCTAGCCACCGCTTGCCCGGCACACTTTGGCCATTTCCTATCCGGCACACTCTTGACAAGCCCTGCCGGCACACTCCAGTCATGGCTTGCCCGGTGCACTCGTAGCTTGTGTCACAGCCTAAGTGGTCTCTCATTCGGTGTTTTCTCTGAGTTTTTTGAAGTTTCCCCAAAGGTGGCTGCCTAGGCACACACCTCAGTTGTTGGTTCATGTCACTCCCTGTGGGCATGTGTCTTTTAACTCCCTTACCATCCGGGTCAATGGGAGATACTACCGAATTTTTGTCAGAAATAACAATGAGTTAAAAGACAAAAGGAAGCAACAAACAAATGAACTAAGCAACAATAAAACACTCTAATTAAGATGAAGGAACTATGCAAGGCTCAAGGAATTAAACTGAACGAGATTCAGAGGGCTGGACTACTGAGCATGACTTGGGATTCAATCGTCTGCAAAGAAAATTGAAGGCTTGGCCATCTGGGACTCTCCATCAGAATTGCATGAACAAAGGACCTTCTCTCAAACTCTGCTCCATCCATTTGGATTCTGCCCTGTTCACTTTGATCCTTCATCCAACCCCCGACCGGTACACCCTTTGGTGCCTCCTTCAGTGGCACACTATCCCTCTCTTCCCCTCTCCGGCACAGCCTTGACCCATGTCTGCCCCGTGCACCCCCAATCAAGCCTCCCCTGGGATTAATCGTTGGGAATCAGGGTCTCATGGCCGGGAAACTATATCGAGAGAAACAAGCCGATAGCGGTCTCGAATAGGTCGGCAAGCCCGATGTCGAGGGAAGCAAGCATTCGAAATATGTTGGTCACTCAAGGGACCGTTTTGATATTCGGACAAACGTCCGGCTTCATAAAATCGTGATCGTCACGGGAAAAACCGGAGCATATGTATGCCGGGGTATGGCAGATTTATTGTTCAAAGGGATAGGAGACATTTGGTTGAATCCGGTTAGAGTGGTCGGGAATCAGTGAGTTTATTGGCCCGATGTGAGATCGAGTCAGGACCATTCCGGGGGCGACTCCCGCGGTCCAAACGAGGCTTGCGTGGGCATCGTTAATTTTTTCGGTGCCGAAGGGCAGCGGGAAAGTGTCCCGGGACTAGATTCCAAAACAAAGACGTGTACATAGATAGCTGGCTATAGGCCTAGGATGTCGGTTAGGCAATGACCATGGTTGGGGCGAACCCAAGGTCCAAGCGTGACTCACGAAGGTCTTATTGATATTCTCACACGTAGGGTTCGGGGAAGACGAGAGCCGTCTCGTTCCATTCAGATTTTGTTGGTCATTCATGGACCACTTTATGTTCGGACAAAGTTCCGTATTGAAGGCACGGCGGCATAAACGGAAATAAACCCGTACAAATATCTGCTGTGAGTACAGCAAGTTTAATGCAAGTGCGAGATTAGATCCCGGTATATATATGTCGGTCACTAACAGACCATTCGTCGTTCGGACGAGGGTCCGCATTTGAAGCATCGAAGACAACGACAAAGCCATACGAATGTCTGCTGTAGGTACGGCAAGTTTAGTGTGGGTGCGGGATTAGATCCCGGTATATAAGTGGGTCAAGTTGATGGACTATTGGCCCAAGACGGTTTCAGACTATGGCCATGTCGGAGATTCCGAGATCCACATCTGACACCATGGGATATCGTTGATTTTCTCTTCACGCATAGTCCGGGGAAGCGAGTTGTTAAGTGTGAAGCCTGAACTCGCCAACATACGCCCTCGCACACGGATCGACCTGTGCGGTCAGGTCGCGGGGTTCGACCTGCCCGGTTAGGTCGCGGGGGTCAAGGGGGCAGCGCTCCTTGCGGGGGTTTCCGGGGGCGGAGCCCCCCGGAACAAAAATTTGATCATAACAAGGGCTGCTCTTGATTATTGGCTTCATATTCCTTTCTTTGCTTGGTTAATTATAAATTTTTTGGAGGGCACGCCGATTTAGGTGGAACAAAGGGGCGCGCCAGTTTAGCCACAAGGAAGGGGGGGCGCACCGGTTTTGGTGCAAAGAGAGGGCTGCACCGGTTTCGGTGCAAAGAACGGGGCGCGCCGATTTTGGTTCAAAGAGGGGGGCACGCCGGTTTTGGTGCAAAGAGAGGGGGGGGGGGGGCGATTTTGGATGTGAGTGAGAGGTGGGGAGGTGTTTTGGTGAGAAGGTTTAATCCGGCGCGCAGGGGGCGCGCCAATTTGTAGCCAAAGGTGGCAAAACGGTTTATGAGTGTGGGGCTAAAGCGGCGCGGGGGGGGGGGGGTACCGCGCCGGATAAGTGCATGCCGGATTAGGAGCGCACCGGATTAGGCTGTTTTATGCTTTTCAAAGGCTTGCAGGCTAGTAGATGGTTAAGTTGTTTGTTCACTTAGCAAAAATAGGCGGATTGGAAGGTTTCAAAGTGTTTTGTTTGTATGTTAAGATCAAAGTTTAGATGGTTTGTTCAAAGGGGTTTAGAAACTCCAAAGCTCAGTTCATGCTCTAAACGAACTCAGTTCGTTCTTGTTGTTCATGCCCCTGACAAAAATTGGGCAGCATCTCCCCCAGACTGAGATTTGCTGGGGTGAATGGGGGATCGTCAAACGGAATACTCGAGATGACCTCCAATATTCGGAGTGGCCAAACGGCTGTCCGGTGACCCATAGTTGAGTGCAGAAGCCCCGCGGACTAGCCTTCAAGGGTTCTAGCAGTTCATCGGTAGTACCTTCGCAGGAGCCCCCAATGGGGCAGATATTCACCAAGGAAGGCTGTGAATATTCATCCCTCAATGGTTCCTTCGAAGACCATGCTATGGAGGAGCAGGCTTCAAAGCACCATGGATGAGTAGGAGACGGAGAGAAAGAAAGAAGGGAAAAGAGGACGAAGCAGTAGAACACCATACGTTGCAAAAGCTCTTCTTTTTATTCATCCTCAAAAGGAAGAGAGACGAGATACAAAGGGGGATTTACCACAAAGCAAGAAAGATACATCGAAGAAAGAAGAAAGAGATACATCGGTGGGGGAGGGGGAACAGAGCACAAGCTCCTCCCCCTCCAAGCTCACCTCTCTTCTCTCACACTCACTCTCTTCCTTTTCACCTCACGGGCGCAGGGGAACAGAGCTCCTTCTTCTCTTCGGAGGGAACTCCCAGTTGAACTAGACTCTCCCTCTCGCTCCTCTTGTCGTCTCTCTCTCATCGGCCGGCCAGCCTCCCTTTCTTCTGACGGGTTTGTCATATATATATGGAGGTGGAAGGGGAGAAGTCTCTGAATCCCCCTTCCCTTTCATTCCATTCTTCTCGTCCTCTCCGTGTCTGAAGCTCTCGAGTGGCCTGCAAGTGGAGGGGTTGATAGAGTAGGCAAGCTGCCTCCACGAGATTGGCCGACGGTGACCAACGAAGAAGCGACGTTCGGTGCGGGGCTCGAAGCCTTCCATTCCTAGGAGCACGAAGGGTTCAGGCAGTTGCACGCCGGTCAGGTGCAGGCTGTTCGGCCATTTCAGATAAGTTCTCTTTGTTTGCACCTGAAAATAGGGGATCAGACAGAAGATGGGATGGCACCCTTGGTTAAAACGGCGCAGGGGGTGAGCGCGCCGGTTTAGGACCAAAAGAGGAGCGCGCCGGTTTAAGGCCCCTTAGAGGGGCGTGCCGATTTAAGTGGTCCATAGGGGCGCGCCGGTTTGATGGCCATGGGAGCCGTTTTAAGTGTCGAAGGGTTTCTTCCAAGCTTAGCGACGATTCGGCCGGACGCTTGCCCTCCCGTGTTGCTTTAGTTGTGAGACTCCGAGTCCCAGTTCAGGGCTTTGAGTGATTTTCGGCACATGCCGAACATGCGTTTGCATTCTCGAGTTTCTTCTGATTTGGCCTTTGGCAATGCCGACTGGAGAGCCGAGGCCATCTCTTCTGCCCGAAGGGCTTCTCGTTGGGTGGCGGAGCACCGAGTATATATATTCGTCCTGCTTGGAGGAGGTATAGGGTTTGTTCGGCCTTTCCGTCTTCGACTTGCTCTCAGGGTGTCGAGACGTCTGTGCCACAGGAACATTCCTTTTCTTCTCTTCTTTTTTTGATGTCCACACCTTCCAGCGACACACTTTCCATTCTCCAGCGGTGCACCCCTCAGCCTCTCAGTGACACACTCAATCTTCACTCTACCATACCTCCAATCAAAGAGGGGGAACATAGTAATAATAATGATGAAAAGGGGGAAATTTATATAATAAAAATGATAGAAAATGTAACAATAAAATAAATAAATAATAATAATAATAAATGAATGATGGTAATAAATAATAATAATAATGGTAATACGCACAAAATATGGATAATAAATAAACAAATAATGATAAAATGAATAAGTAATAATAATAACAAACTCACCCAAAAATATATAAAATGATAGTTAATAATGACAAAATTTCAAATAATAATAAAATGATGAGATCCGCCCCGCAGCCTCATTCTCCTCAAGACCTGGTATAAAGGGAACATTAACGACGTCCCTCCAAGTCAGGTTCGGACCTTGGGAGCCATCCCAATATGGCCGTAATCCGACATCGCTGTGGGCTGATAGTTCATCAAACCGGACTCTTTCCCATTGGGGTTCGTCTCCGCTCTTTCATTGAAATTGCCGTAAACTCGGCATACATTCGCACTGATTTATTTCTGTTTATGTCGTACCTTCGATACGGACCTTTGTCCGAACATAAAGTGGTCTATGCATGACTGACAAAATCCGAATGGAACGAGAAGGCTCTCGTCATCCCCGAACCCTACGCATGGGAATATCGATAAGACCTTCGTGAGTAACGCTTGGACCTTGGGTTCGTCCCGACCATGGTCATTGCCTGACCCACATCCTAGGCCTATAGCCAACAATCTCTGTACACGTCTTTGTTTTGGAATCTAATCTCGGGACACTTTTCCGCTGCCCTTCGGCACCGAAATATTAACGATGGCCACGCAAGCCTTGTTTGTGAAATCCCGCGATCAATAACACCCAAGAGGGGGGTGAATTGGGTGTTTACCAATTTTACGAAAACTTTTGGCCTTTTCAAAATATGTGATACAATATTAATCAAGAGGTTCAAAACTGTTTGTTCACAAATTAGATTTATCAAACTGAATTGGATGATGATATAGATTATGCAAGATATACGAGGATAAATCCAGAATCACAATTATACTAACACTCATGTAGAATGGAGATAGAAGAAAAGGACCAAATCACATAATAAAAAACACAATGCACAGTGATTTTTAAGGTGGTTCGGATGCAACGACGACAATCCTACGTCCACCCCTCACCAAACTCGGTGAGGCTTCACTCGGGGATAAATCCCCAAACGTAGACGACGCTCCAAACACACACGCAGGACGGCACCTGCCCACACACACGAGGACGCACCCCAATACACACACACACACACGGAGATGAGGTCTCCAACACGATCCAACAAACGGATTAACAAGACACACACACGCTACGACAAGTGCAGCAAACCACACACTAAAACAACTAGATCTAAGTAGATCCACACACACACACGTAGATCTAGGAAGATCTACGCACACACGAATGGAACACAATGACCACACACGACCACGGATCCACAATGATCCACACACACACGAATGTTTCCAGATTATGAACAACACAAATATAAAGCCCAAAACATAACAACAATGAGGCACACAGTAGAGAAGACTCCTGATTTGGCTTCCCTTGACTGTATGATATAGAGCTTGGAACGATGCTTCCTGCTTCACTTGAATGGGCTTAGAGTGGATGTAGAGTTATTGCACGGAGTACTGTTCACGGTTACAGTACTCTTCCTTCTTCTTCACTTGGATAATCTCCCTTTGATCTCTTCTTGAAACTCTTGCTTGCTTCTTGATAGCCTCCCCCTTGATCTCTCTTTGTTGGTTGCTTTATTCTTCACTTCATAGATGCTTGTTGGCTTGAGAAGTACCATGAATGACTTGTAGATGGATGAATAACTTGCTGCACGAGGTACTGTTCACGGAGCTACAATACCTCTTCTTCCTCCTTGGACAGCCTCCCCTTAGATCTCCCTTGAAGCCCTCTTAGTTGGTTAGGGTTATGGCTTCAATGTGATGTTTTATATCTCTTAAATGGTCCATAGACAAGCCCCAGACCAGATCCACAAATCATGGTGGATTGGGTGTCTTTAGGATTAAACAAATGGGCGGAAAGACCACTCCTCGAACTTGAAACAAAAGTCAACAAAAGGGGGCCTCAGGGCTGGCGGTCGACCGGAATTTTACAGGTTTCAGTCCGTTGCTTGCTGGGAAAAACGGTTGACCGCCCCTGTCTGGGCGGTCCACCGCTACTGGCGGTCGACCGGTCCTGGACCGGCGGTCGACCGCTGGAAGGGGAAGCCCCAGGTTTCTCCCGTTCAGCCCTTTAAGCCCTTGAGCAGCTCATTCACGTTTGTGGCATCAAACTCCTTCGCCTTGAGGATTTGTACTGAGTATATGGACCTGCAAACACATGGATAATTGATTAGAACTATAGCTCAAACATCCATATGATAAATGCATAAACTCCATGCAAACCATTGATTATGAAATCAGAATTTGTTCCGGGGGCTCCGCCCCCGGAAACCCCCGCAAGGGGCGCTGCCCCCTTGACCCCGCGACCTGACCTCGCAGGACGATCCGCAGGCGAGGGCGCACGATGGCCAGAAGCCTTTCATGTTGAATGTGCATGAATGAGGTGTATACATAAGATACATAAGCTGAGATCGATGCTAAGCATGAGATACACAAGGTAAGAGTCTCACCAATGGTTCTTGATAGTAAATGACTTGTACCACCTGTTTTGGATTGTAGAGGAGCAGGGTGCTTATCCACAAGTTTAGTTCACCAGGTGACTGCCATGTGTTTGATCCTGCAAGCAAGATAGTTAAGGTTAATACCATGCTTGTTCACATTAAAGAGGTTATGAAACCTCTTGCCTCTTGTAAAATAATTCAATCAAGCATGAATCAAGACCATGTACCATTGCCATTTGCCATCTCAAACATATTTAAACATGAATGTGCAATCAACCATAAGTTTAGTTATCATCACTCAATCACACATTAAGTTTAGTTATCATCAAAACCATAACTCAACAGTTTGGACCACGGGAGGCGCCCCCGGAATGGTCCTGACCCGATCTCGCACTGGGCCAATAAACTCGCTGATTTTCGACCACTCTAACCGGGATTCAACAGAATGTCTCATATCCCTTTGAACAATAAATTCGCCGTACCCTGGCATACATATGCTCCGATTTTCCCCGTGACGATCACGATTTTATGAAGTCGGACGCTCGTCCGAATATCAAAATGGTCCCTTAAGTGACCGACATATTCCGAATGCTTGCTTCCCTAGACATCGGGCTTTCCGACTGATTCGAGACCGTTATCAGCTTGTTTCTCTCGATATAGTTTCCTGGCCATGAGGCCCTGATTCCCAGCGATTAATCAAGGGTGTTCCCCTCTCTGAGGGGATGTAAATGACGCCGTGACCTTTACGGCGCGGTAGGTTTTAATCCTGACACGAACTACACAATCGTCTGATTAGTCAGATCGAGTGCACAATAAATCGTCACTTTGTGACTGGCACGCCCACACACTTAATAAACCAACGAACGAACCCAATAAACAAACAAACTAAGATGTAATAAAAAGTGCGTCCACAAGTCTGGCACGCCCGGTGGGACCTAAACCACCCTTCATCTCTTCGCCGGAATTTAGGACCTCATGGCCTAATAAACAATGTTTGCCTGTTTTGATGAATTGCAGGTGCTGTCTTTGTCAGCCCTATGGGGAGAAAAGCCGGACTAGGTGAAATTATCTTTGTGACCTCGAAGATGCTACTCCGAGGTACCTGCAGCTTCCAGGAATCATGAAAGCCACAAAAAAAGAGAGAAGAAAAGAAGAAAAGGAGAAAAGAAAGGAGTAAAAAAGAGAAGAGAGAGAATTGGCGAGAGAGGGTCGTACGGCCATATCCGTCGACACCCGTGCTTAATGAAGATGACCACTATGGGGTTGATGCGGTGGAGCGAACCACTCATCCCCTCCTTGAGGGGGTGAGCGCTCTCCTGCACAAAAGAGGAAGAAGAGAAGAAAAGAAAGGACAAAAAAGGGTTGGCAAGCATTGCCGACCAAGAGAACAAGAAGAAGGCTGGCATCCCGCCCGGCTCTGGGAGGGTCCAACTCCATGGTGCAACGCCCTGGTCCGTTCCACCTTCCCGCTGCCCCTATCCGGCATAAGACGGCCCCTCGAGTGGCTGTTAGAAGATCCAACAAATCACAATTGTAGCTTGATGAATTGCTGCCCGCTGTGGGGAATGCTTT
Source organism: Amorphophallus konjac (assembly GCA_022559845.1). Taxonomy (NCBI): domain Eukaryota; kingdom Viridiplantae; phylum Streptophyta; class Magnoliopsida; order Alismatales; family Araceae; genus Amorphophallus; species Amorphophallus konjac. The sequence goes on from CM040127.1 coordinate 266,116,396, forward strand.
ATAGCAATGAGGCCAAGCACGACCACCACTCCCAAAGAGAGCATGCACATACCCCGCCATGGGGGATAAGAAGAAGAGATATACCCCGCCATGGGGGCATAAGAGGCAGAAAGGAAAATACACCCCGCTCCCGAGGACACATGAAGAGAATCCACCCCGACTCGGGGGCACAACAGACAACAAAGCTACACCCCTTTTGGAGGCACATGAAGAAACATACTCCGCCATGGGGGCATAAGAAGCTGGAGAAACATACCCCGCCCGGGGGCAAAGAAGCCAGAAAGAATATACCCCGGCTTGGGGGCACACAAATGAAGAAACACACCCTATATGGAGGCAGATAAAACAAAAAAAGAATACATCCCGACTCAGGGGCACATGAAGAGAGGTATACCCCGCCCTGGGGCATAAGAAGCAGCAAGAATGCACCCAGGCTTGGGGGTATTTGAAGAAGAAATATATCCCGATATGGAGGCACATGAAGAGAAACACACCCCCACCATGGGGGCACGTGAGAAGAATCTACCCCGACCTAGAGGGCATAAGAAGAAACAGAGCTGCACCCCGACTCGGGGGACATGTGAGATAGAGAATACCGGCTTAGGGGTATTTGAGGAAGAAACATACCCCGATATAGGGGCATGGAAGCTATGAAGAATTTACCCCGGCTTAGGGGTATTAAAAAAAATCTGCCCCGGGCCAAGGGGCATTTGAGGAAGAATTACACCCCGCGATGGGGGTATGAGAAGCAAAGACTGTGCCCGGCTTAGGGGCATTTGAAGAGAAACATACCCTGCCCCGGGGCATAAGAAGCAAGAAGTTATACCCCGCCTCGGGGCATTGAAGCCATAAAAAGTACACCCCACCTAAGGGCACAGAAGTAAAGAGGCAAGGCACACCCGCCATGCGGGCACATGAAATAAAGGCTACACCCCCTCTCTAGGGGCACATGAAGAGAAAAATATCCCGCCATAGGGGCGTATAAGAGAAAAGAGAGCAAGAATACACCCCGTTCTGGGGGTACAGAAGCAAAGAGACATACATCCCGACTTGGGAGCATATGAAGAAAGGTATACCCCACCCAAGGGGCATTTGAAGAAGTAACATACCCCGCCACGGGGGCATGGAAGCCATGAAGAATTCACCCCGGCTTAGGGGTATTCAAAAAATCTATCCCGATTTTAGGGCACTTGAAGAAGAACTACACCCCGACCTGGGGGCATGAGAAGCAAAAGACTATACCCTGCCTGAGGGCACACAAAGAAAGAAGCACATCCCGACTTAGGGGCATTTGAAGAAGAAACATACCCCGCTTTGGGGGCACAAGAAGCAGAAGAAGCACACCCCACCATGGGGGCACACGAAGAAAGAAACACACTCTGCCCGGGGTGCACGAGAAGCAAAACACACCCCGACTCGGGGGACACATGAGACAAAGAATACACCCCGGCTTAGGGGTATTTGAGGAAGAAATTTACCCTGATATGGGGGCACATGAAGCATGCATCCACCCTGATATGGGGGCACGAGAAGTAAGAAGACACCCGGCCTAGGGGCACATAAAGAAAAAAAACACACCCCACCTTGGGTGCGCAAGAAGCAAACATACCTCGCCTGGGGTATAGAGGCCATAAAGAACACACCCCACCTTGGGTGCGCAAGAAGCAAACACACCCCGCCTGGGGGCATAGAAGCCATAAGAGAAACACACCCCCGACTTGGGGGCATTTGAAGAGGAAACATACACCTCGCCTGGGGCCATAGAAGTCATAAAAGAATACACCCCGACTTAGGGGCATTTGAGGAAGAACTACACCCCATGTGGGGGCATATGAAACAAAAATACGCCCCGACTTAGGGGAATACGAAGAGAAATATACCCCACTCTGGGGCAGAAGAAATACAAGAATCTACCCTGACCTGGGGGCACAACAAGCAACAGAGTTACACCATGATCTAGGGGCACATGAAGAGAAATATATCTCGCCATAGGGGTGTATAAGAGAAAAGAGAGCAAGAATACACCCCGGTCTCGGGGCACAGAAGCAAAGAGATGTACATCCCGACCTGGGAGCATATGAAGAGAGGTATACCCCGGCTTAGGGGCATTTGAAGAACCAACATACCCCGCCACGGGGGCATGGAAGCCATGAAGAATTCACCCCAGCTCAGGGGTATTCAGAAAAAAAAATCTACCCTGGTTTAGGGGCATTTGAGGCAGAAACTACACCCTACTACTGGGGCATGAGAAGCAAAGACTATACCTTGCATGGGGGCACACAAAGGAAGAAACTCACCCGTGCTCTAGGGGCACGAGAAGCAGAAGCTACATCCCGCTCGGGAGGCATAAGAAGCAAAAGGTACGTCCCGGTTTAGGGGCATTCGGAGGGAAAGATACCCCGCTCTGGGACATAAGAAGCAGAAGTTACACCCCCGTCTGGGGGCCTAGAAGCCATAAGAGATACACCCGCTTGGGGGCACTGAAGAAAAGCCATACCCCGCTCGTGGGCACATTAAGAGAAATACACCATAGTACGGAAGCATTAATGAGAAAAGAAGAGCAGAACAAAAAGAAAGGAGACATGAGGCAGACGTGGTCTTTGAACCCGCCTCTTCACACAAAAGAAGAAGAGAATAAAAAAAAGAAAAGAAAAGAAAAGGGACATGAGGCGGACGTGGTCTCTGAACCCGCCTCTTCATAATAAAAAGAAAAGCAGAAATAAAAAGAACAGTCATCAGGCGGACGTGGTCTTTCCATTCACCCCTCTGCATAAAAGAAGAAGAGAAGAAAAGAAAGTGAGCCTTGAGACAGATATGGTCTTTCACCCTCTACCTGCAGTCATCCAACAAATAGACCTCTCATGTGTTCGGCATCACGACTGTTCATCTAAGCCGACGAACGTTTTCCCTTCGGCCAGGACGGCTATCTCAAGAGAATTAAAGAATCAACCTTTCACTTTGGTTCAGATCCTTTCCCGACCAGAGAATTAAAGAATCAACCTTTCACTTTGGTTCGGATCTTTTCCCGACTAGAGAATTAAAGAATAACCCCTTCACTTTGGTTCGGATCCTTTCCCAACCGGAGAATTAAAGAATCAACCTTTCACTTTGGTTCGGATCTTTTCCCGACCAGAGAATTAAAGAATAAACCTTCCACTTCGGTCTGGATCCTTCCCCGGCCGAAGAATCAAAGAATAACCCTTCCACTTCGGTCCGGATCCTTCCCCGGTCGGAGAATCAAAGAATAAACCTTCCACTTCAGTCCGGACCCTTCCCCGGTCAAAGAATCAAAGAATAACCCTTCCACTTCGATCCGGATCCTTCCCCGGTCGGAGAATTAAAGAATAAACCTTTCACTTTGGTTCGGATCCTTTCCCGGCAAGAGAATTAAAGAAGTGACCTCTCACTTTGGTTCGGATCTCTCCCAGGCCAGAGAATTAAAGAATCAACCTTCCACTTTGGTCCGGATCCTTCCCCGGCTAGAGAATCAAAGAATAAACCTTTCACTTTGGTTCGGATCCTTCTCCGGCAAAAGAATCAAAGAATAAACCTTTCACTTTCGTTCAGATCCTTCCACGGCCAGAGAACAAAAGAATAGACCTCTCACTTTGGTTCGGACCCATTCCCCGGCCAGAGAACAAAAGGGGACCCTTCTCTTCCGCTCTCATATCCCGCTACCTGACGCCCTTCGGCTTAGCCATTTCGGCCAAGGCCCACTATCACGATTAATCCATCTGTCCCACCGCGCTCTCTGATATCTTTCGGCTTTGTAGCCGACTTCTAACAACTCTCAGCTTGCAGCCCGCTTCCCATACTTTGGCTTTCGTAGCCTGCTCCGTCTCTTTGGCTCTTGTAGCTTGCTTCCCAACTTTGGCTCTTGTAGCATGCTTCCCAACTTCGGCTCTTTGCAGCCCGCTACCCAATGTTGGCTCTTGTAGCCTGCTTCCTAATTTTGGCTTTCGTAGCCCGCTTTCTTGACTTCGGTCTTCATGGCTCGCTTCCCAATCTTTGGCTTTATAGCTGTTGTGACTCCTCTGGGTTGATAAGCAGTACGTGCACTGCTTTGTGCTGAAATGGTTTGATGATTGACAATAGTTGTTTTGATGATTAGCAACAGTAGTATTTGACTTAGTTGACCTTATTTTGATATGAGTAAGTATTTTGATACATTTATATGTCAGATAATCATATCAAAGTTGTTTGCATCTTAGTCTGTGCATTGAATAGAGTCGGTGCAACACATGGTTAATTTTGCATTGAGTCCGTGCAGACTTAGCTCAAGGCACACTAAGTCAGTGCAATTCTTCTTGATGCACGCCACCGAGTCGGTGCAACCTCTGCACCAGGCACTTAGGGTCTGTGCAATATGTCTTAGGTAACTCGGTGCATAGAAGTTCATGCATTCACTTTTTCACATTAAGTCTGTGCAGGTCAAGCATACTGTGTGAATAAGTCCGTGCAAGCTCTGGCACGGGGCATATTAAGTCAGTGCAACATCTCCAGTGGCATGTCATCATGTCCATGCATCTGTCTTTTAAGAAATGATTGAGTCTGTGCATGTGTGTGTGAGCATCATATTGAGTCCGTGCATCTTAACTATGTCAGAATCTCTACTCTGTGCAATCTCTCTTCATATCGTATAATTGTCTGAATATGACCTTATATCTGATGCCTTGACAGGTGCCTTTTCGTAAAGACTAAGAATGGCACGTGATCCAAGATTGGGGAAGTGCCAGGATCGTGACACGTACAATGCAGTAAGCTGTGATGCTGACATGTGACCAAGATGTTTGGGCGGGAATCGTGATGACCACACGCCCTATCCTTCTACTGCTCTATAAATAAGAAGCTTCTTCCTCAGGAGAAGTGTGATCGTGAACATCCTTCAGAACAGCATAAGCAGAGAGAGCTTGCATGATCCAGAGAGAAGAGAACAAGAAGAAAGAGAGAAGAAGAGAAGGAGAGAGTTGAAAGAGAGGTGTCTGAGAGAATACTGTGAGTGCTTGTTCCTCAGTCTCTCGGTTCAGAACCGGAGCTGAAATTGCTCAGTGTTGAGCCACATTCCCCTAGTGGGTTCTTTTGTTTCTTCGCTTGTTTTCTTTTTCATTTCTGAAACTACGTTTCCAAGCTGTGTGTCAGCGGAGCAAGCTGTGAAGCTCAGCTATTTGCAGAGGTGGATTCCTCTGGTCGGATAAAGCTGTAAGTCCCCAGTGGTTTGCAGAGGAGGATTTCTATGGACGACATATGCTGTAATGCCCAGCGGCCTGTAGGGTTTTGACCCCGAACCTGTGGATCAGCGAAGCTGTGTATCAGCAGTGGAAGCCACATTCCGGTTTGGAGTGTGGGGTGGACATAGATCTCGGGTTTGAGATCGAACCACCTTAAAGATCCTTGTCAACTGTGATTGATTGTGTGGATTGTGTGCATCCTGCTTATTACTTTCATACGAAGTAGACAAATGCTTAGGATCGTTATTGTTCAGATCTGTTGGCTTTGGCATTCTGTGATCGAATTAGTTTATCCTTCTACCGTCTATCAGCAGCTTGTTTTAATTCCGCACTTGAAGCTGTTGCTGTTGGTTTTAATTGGGTGACAGATCTATTCACCCCCCTCTAGATCGTTTATAGCATCCTACCAGTTGGTATCAGAGCATACCATCTGTCCCATCACTTGGTATCAGAGCCTAACTCTTCTGCAGGGATCAACGTCCTGAAGAGAATCGACCATGGATACAAGAGGGATGACGGCTGAAGGACATTCCACCACAAAGCCCCCATACTTTGACGGTTCGAACTACGCATACTGGAAGAACCGTATGCAAGTTTTTCTGAGGGCGAAAACTATGAAATTTGGAACGTGGTCAGTAAAGGACCATTCGAGCTGCATCCAAATGAGGATATATGGACGAGAGAGGAGATCAGGAAATCTACTCTCAACTGGAGCGCCATCAATGCCATACAGTGTGCTCTACATCCCACTGAATTTGCAAGAGTTTCTTCGTGTGCCACTGCGAAAGAAATGTGGGATAAGCTGGAGGTTATCTACGAGGGAACCTCTCAGGTAAGGGAAACCAAGGCTAATTTACTAGTCTCAGAGTATGAAGCCTTCTGGATGAAGCCCAGCGAGACCATCACTGAGATGTACGCGCGTCTTACCCTCATAACTAATGGTCTCAGAAATCTGGGGAAAAACTATTCTGATTATGAAATCGTGAGAAAGATACTGCGATCCCTGACTCTAGTATGGCATACGAAAGCGACAGTTATTGAGGAGTCGAGGGATCTCCAGAACACCAAAGTGGACGAGCTGATAGGTTCATTGATGACTTATGAAATGAATCTGCCAAAGACAGAGGAGCTCGAGAAAAAGAAGCAGCCTATCGCTCTGAAGGGAAGCACCAGTTGTTCCAGTCGATCCAGCAACAATGGATCGTCTAGTGATCAGAGTCTCTCTGGATCAGAAATTGAAGGAGATCAAATAGCAATGCTGACCAGAGAGTTCAGAAGGTTTCTTAGGAAGGAAGGAAGAAATTTCAGTCGAAGACAATATGGCGGCAGGAGATACAACAGGTACAAATCTAATTCTGCCAAGAAAATGGACACTAATGTCTGTTACCATTGCAGTAAGGTCGGTCATATGAAGGCCGATTGTCCAGAGCTCCAGAAGATGAAAGAGAGAGCCAAGAAGAAAGCTCCCAAAGGAAAAGCAATGGTGAGCACATGGAGTGACGAGGATGAGGGCATTTTAAGCAGCACATCAGAGAGTGAAGATGAAGAAAAGCCCATTTGCCTGATGGCTAGAAATGATGAAAAAGAAGTGGAGGACTCTGACGAGGTATCATCTCCTTTTGAGCATTACACTATTTCAGATTGGGAAGATGTTTACGAAGATTTGCTAGATAAGGTAGATGATATTAGAAAAGAGAACAGTCATTTGAAGAAGAAATTAAATTCTCTTATGAATGACAAAACCATGTCTGATAAACTTGCCTGTTTGCAATCTGAAAATGACCTGTTAAAAATTTCATGTGTTGAAGTCGATGATGTTAATCATACATTGATAGATTCTAGAAAAGAAAATGATTATCTGAAAAATGTGATTGACGAGTTAAAATTGAAATTGCAAAATTCTGAAAATGAAATAAAAATTGTTAATGAGAAATATGAAGTTGTACTAGGTATTAACAATGAACTAAAAAAGTCAATTGATCACCTAGAAAAAGAGAATGAAGATAAAAAGAAAATCATTGAAAATATGACCCAAGGTTCAGAAAATCTCAATGCCTTGTTAGGGGCAAAGGTAAATTTCAGAAAAGAAGGTCTCGGATTCAACTCAAATGCCGCAAAGAGCTTTGCTGTGAAAACCATATCATTTGTGGCAGAGAAAAATAAAGGACCTCTCATAAAAATGGTGAGTGAAAATTCTGTTTATAATAATGCTAATTCTAATATGTCCAGTGCCAAGGACAAGGGCAAATAGAAGGTTGGTGAGCCCAGCAGATTCTTCCCTTTACCCAAAAGCAAGTCTCAGGTTCGTGGTCAGCTTCCAAGCAAGTCTAAACCCCAGGGCAAGGCCACTAAGTCACCTCCACCATCACCTGTCCAGAAGAAGACCCAACATAAATCTGTACAGAAGTCTAGTGGGTCAAAATTACAAAGGAGACCTAATGTCACCAGGGGCCAGACCAGCCATACTTACCAGCCCAACGTACAGACTTATTATAACCGTTCTCAGACACTGACACAACCATTCTATAGGTCTGGATGGAATCAAGTCCAAGGGAGGTCAAGATATCAATATTTGTCTACTCACTGGCATAGACCTCAGGATGCTAGCCAAGTTGGTCAGGCTAGGATATGGGATCCTAATAGACAGGTCTTCTTTGGTCAGCCTAAGACCACTGCGGGCTGCAAATATCTGAATACCTATTGGCCTAAGCACTGGCACAGAAACACTAAATTTTCTCATAACCATAATGTCAGGACACAGCACCTGAGAAAGAAGGATCATTCTATTGATGATAAGAAGAAAAGAAACAATGAAAAGAATGTTGGGAAATCCACTAAGTCTACCATGTTTAAACAAATGTGGATTCCCAAAAGTTTATTGTCCTGTTTACACTGTTCTGCATATGTTTCGGAGCCCAAACACTTTTGGGTTCCAAAATTTTCTCCCTGATTGTGTTTGCAGGTATGCCTAGCAGCCAGGAATAACATGTGGTATCTGGATAGTGGCTACTCCAAGCATATGACAGGAGACAAGGCCAAGTTTTGTTTGCTGACAGAGAAGAATGGAGGCCTTGTCACCTTTGGAGGAAACACTAAGTGTAAAATCATCGGATCAGGTAAAGTAGGTAAGTGCACTACCTGTTGTATTGATGAAGTCTTGCTGGTGGATGGATTAGCATATAATTTACTAAGTATCAGTCAGCTTTGTGATAAAGGACACAATGTAGTATTTGATGCACTTAGCTGTAAAATCTTTGAACCTGATTCTGATGTTGTTAAATTCTTTGGAAAAAGAATGAACAATATTTACATGATAGATCTAGATGATGTTGCACACTCTAACCTATGCCTCACTGCTAATAAAGAGGACTTAGCTTTTCTGTGGCATCGTAGGTTAGGCCATGCTAGCTACACTGTCTTGCACAAATTGAATAAACACAACATGGTAAGAGGACTCCCTGAAATATCTTTTAAGAAGGAAAATAAGGTGTGTGATGCGTATACACTGTCCAAGCAGACCAGAAAGTCATTTAAATCAAGAACTAAAAACATGTCTCTCAAACCTTATGAGCTGATACATATGGATCTATTTGGACCCACACGATCAGTCAGCTTGTCAGGTAGGAGATATGGATATGTCCTAGTTGATGACTTCTCTAGGTATACGTGGGTCTTTTTCATCACTCACAAGAATGATGCTTTTACTGAATTTCAAGAGTTCTATTTAAATATCAAACAGAAAAATGAAAATTTGATTAAAAATATTTTGTCTGATCATGGAGGTGAGTTTGAAAACTCACAATTTGAAAACTTTTGCAGGGACAATAGGATTACTCATCGGTTCTCCTCCCCATGAACACCTGAGCAGAATGGAATAGTAGAGACGAGGAACCGAACACTTGTGGAGATGGCCCGTACACTACTTGTTGAAGGTGGCTTACCAAGAAATTTTTAGGCAGAGGCAGTTAATGTTGCATGCCATGTAATCAACAGAGCCATGGTAAGGCCTTTCACTCAGAAAACTCCTTATAATATTTTAAAAGGTAAGAAGCCTTCAATTGCTTATTTCAAGGTCTTTGGCTGTAAATGCTTCATTCATGTTAATGATAAAAGAGACCTTGATAAATTTGAACCTAACAGTGATCCAGGAATCTTTTTTTTTGATCGGTAAATTGTTTAAATTTATATAAGTATGGAAAGTACAAAGGTTAAGCAAGGTCTAGACATGGCTAGACTGGGTGCTCAAGAGAAGTAATATTCCATGACCACACACATCTGTGGACTATGGGGAGGAAAGGAATTGAAAGGTTAAAAGCATTGTGAATAGTCCATCCTGTGATGAGAGTGGCTAACTTGTATGTCCCTCAAGAATAAATCCTCCATCAAACAAAGAGCAAATGGCCAGAGCTATGGAATATTGAAGTTATACCGTTTGAATATCTGTCTCCCTGGTGGTGAGTCGATCAAGCTTGACCTCATTTTCCAAACAGCATCTGGTTTCATAGAGGATCTCAATTAGAAGCCTTGCATATCCCTTTTCCTTATTCTCAAAGATTCGATTGCATCTCTCCCTCCAGATCCACCAGATAGTGCATCGGAATAGGAGTTTGATCAGCTTAGTCAGGCAGCCTTTGGTGGGAAAATTGGCCTTAAGGGATTGTAGTTCACATGAAAGTGAGATCATCGGGCCCCTATGGATATCAAATCTCTGTAATATTTCAGTCCATATTTCTTGTGAGTATTTGCATGAGAAGAAAAGATGGTATGTACTTTCCACAGCCCTTTTACAAAGAGTGCACATATTTGCAAGTGAGAATCCTTTTTTCTGTATCAAGTCTGTGGTAGGTAGCCTGTTATGAAGTGCTTGCCAGCAGCATAGTGAGTGCTTGGGGCATATAGGTCTGTCCCAAGCCCAACTCTCTGATTCCCATTTCTGATGCCTTTGCCTTAATTGATTCCATGCAGAACTGCAGGAAAATTTGCCATTGTCGTGGATCCATATCAATTTATCAGTGTGTTCCTTAACTAGAGGAATAGTAGAAATAATAGGCCAAAGAAGAAGCATGTCAATGGAGGTTGGAATTGGAAGATTCCAAGTGTCGTTACATATGAAGTCAGAGACAGTATTATTCATATGAGCTCCCAGGTCTTGTCTGATCCTGTCTCCATAAAGTTGGAATATACTTTTCCCATTGACCCATGGATCATACCACATGCTAAGTGAACTTTCAGTGGAAATAGAAAATTTGATTTGTTTGAGTAACCATGTTCTCAATTGAAGGACGCCTTTCCAAGCTGCAGAATGGTAAGACTTAGCTTGAATGTGCCAGAAGTTACCTTTGGAAAGATATTTACTATGTATCCATTTGATCCCATACTATCCTTTCTGTGTAATATGTCCCAGCACTGTTTCGCTAAACTAGCTTTGTTCCAGTCAGCTAGTCGTCTTAAGTTTAAACCACCTTCTGTTTTTGGTCTACAAATAGTGTCCCAATTTATCATGTGGAGAGCCTTTTTAGCACCTGTTCCTTGCCAAAAGAACGTTGCCAAGATTTTTTCAATCTCTTGAATTAATCCTGCGGGGAGAAGAAAAGCTGTAGACCAATAGATGGAGTATGTGGATAAGATGCTTCTAATCAATTCCAGCCTCCCACTCTTAGAAAGGAGTTTCATTCTCCAAGAGCTAATTTTCTTTTTGATTTTCTCGATGATTGGTTGGCAATGGTGCTTCTTTAAACCAGTGGAGATAAGAGGCAATCCTAAGTAAGGGATAGGTAGATTACCTTCATCCACCATCAAAGCTCTTGTAATTGCTGTTTTGTCTTGGACCTTGGCACCAATGTAGACTTTACTTTTGTTGTGGTTCAGCTTAAGGCCTGACCATTTCCCAAATGTTCCAAGAATGTTTGCAAGGTAATGAACTGAGTCAATATCATTTTGGAGGAAAATAATTAAGTCATCTGCAAAGGTAATGTGAGAGACATGGACTTTAGGCATCGTCGGAACCTTGAGGTGACCTTGGTACACTGCTTCCTCCAGCAAACAGGTGAGGCCTTCCATAGCAATGGTAAATAGGTAAGGGGACAGTGGGTCTCCTTGCCTAATGCCGTTAGTGCTTTTAAAATAGCCTGCAGGGCAGCCATTGAATAGAAGAGAGAACATGCAACTTTCAATGCAGCTTCTAATCCATTGGATCCAATTTTTCGGAAACCCAATTCTTGTAAGCATATGATAAATAAAACACCTATCAACAGAGTCAAACGCCTTCCTCAGATCAGTCTTAAGGCCAAAAATCCTTCCCTTGTCCTTGGAATGAAGGTCTTTAGTCAGATCATTAGCCAGAAGGATGTTGTGGGTAATGCTTCTACCTTTGATGAATGCAGTCTGCAGGGGACTAATGATCTTGTTAATCACCTTCTGAATTCTATTAGCCATTAACTTAGAAATCACTTTGTAGATGAAGTTGCATAGTGAGATTGGCCTATAATTCTCCAGGTTGTCAGCCCCTTCCACTTTTGGGATCAACGCTATGAAAGCGTTGTTGAACTGCTTGTAGAGATGTCCCGTTCTGAAAAAGTAAAGGCAGGTGTTGATCACGTCATTACCAATTATATGCCATGCTGATTGGTAGAATTCAGCTGGAAAGCCATCTGGACTTGGACTCTTATTTTTTGGGGATTGGAAAATAACTTCCTTAATTTCCTCTGGAGGTGATCCAGGAATCTTCCTTGGATATTCTGAATACTCTAGAGCATATAGAGTGTACAATCTTAATTCTAAAATTGTAGAGTAATCTCCACATATTGTCTTTTGATGAATCCCTGAATAACTCTGAGGTTGGTCTATGTAAGAAAGAAGATGATGGAGAAATTCTGAAGGAAGGAAACTCTGCAGACCAATCAGATAATGAAGAAGAACCTGAAGAAAACAATGCAGAGGAGCCTGCTATTCAGGGGGAGATAAATGAAGGTCAAGGTAACCAAGTTATCAATGTCAGATTTTTAAGAGATCATCCTATTGAAAATATCATTGGTGACCTGCATGAACCCCCTAGGACTAGAGGCTTCATTAGAGCTCAAAATGAATTTAATGCATATGCATTGGTTTCTCATGTTGAACCCAAAACCATTGATTGTGCTCTCAAGGATGTGTAATGGATCAATGCCATGCACGAAGAGCTTAATCAGTTTGATATGAACAAGGTGTGGCATCTGGTCCCACCTCCTGATCATAGGACTTGAAGAGGCGTGATCTCGCGCTGGTCCTGAGCGGGCAGTGGATCACCAGATTGTGAACTGCAAGAAAGGGAAATGGATTAGGGGGCCCAGGGATGAGTCCCTGGGGAAAACCCTCCGATGCTTAAGTCAGTGGAGCTATGGTGGGAGCAATAAAGGGAGGAGATAGCTTCTGCGCGAGATCCCTCTCCACCAGAAAGGTGAAGTGGTTCCTGCTCAAGAGTTTAGGACGTCTGGTTGACCTTACCTTTCGCCGGAGGGTATCCCTGGTTTAAATAGTGCGCCGTCTTCCGAAGTCCCGTAAGTCGAGGGGTCTTTGGTGGGCGTTACGTCCTCGACGTGGGCTTTTACTACCATATCGTGGGAGCGTTATCACCTTGGGAAGCTGGAGTCCCTCACCTTTATAACTTCCTGCTCACAGAGGACTCTTAACGGCTGCATGGATAAGCAATCGTCGGCCGTTCCGAGCTCAGAGAGGCCAGCCCTATCCGGGCGGTAGGCTTAGCTCGGATGAAGATGGGTCGGATCGGTCGACATGCGCCTTCTTCTCCCGGGCGGAGAGATGGCTCGGGCATGGACCTTTCCTGTGACCTGACCGACGCTCGGGCCTTCCGAGCCTAGAGGCCGCCTAGGAAGGTAGTATCCTCGAGCGAATCTTTTATTGGGCTTTTTGTCCTAAGTGGGCCCTGTGGGCTGTCACTTGGGCGAGCATGGCCTCGTTTGATCCTGATGGGCCTAGTTCGGCTGCTCTTTGAATGGGCTGCAGAAATCCCCCTCTCCACTTGTCCCCCTCCTACTCCCGAGCCAAAGGAGGCTCGGATGAGTAGCCTTTTAGGGTTTTGGACCAGCATGGCTCAGGTGGGTGGAGATCTGGTGGTGATATGAAGCCACATGTCGTGGTCACATGGGCCCGTAATAATTGCATTCCTGACAGATTTGAAATGAAGGAGCCCCCTTTTCTCGGAGGTCGGAACGAAGCGCCGCCTCCCGAGTGGGTTTATAGGCGTTGGACGCTGGTTGTCACCCCAGACTCTTTCTGTCGTTAGGGTTTTGGCTTTCCTTCGCTTCTTGCTTTTGAGGCTCTTCGATGAGCCGTGAGGACACAGCGGAGGAGCAAAAACTTGCGGCGGCGTTTGAGGAGTTGGCGAAGATAACTGCGGAGGCGGTCCGGCAGCTTCCTCCTCCCCTGGAATCTTCGAGGTTTCAAGAGAGCTCTTTTTCAAGTTCTTCCTTGGAATCCATGGCGGGCCAGCGTTCGGATGCCGAGGGATGGGGCGACGAACCGGTGGTAAGAGCGCCGGTCACGAAGTGCAGCGAGTTGGGGGAAGCCGAGGTGAAGAGGCTGGAGCATCAGTTTCGCCTGCCTCATAAGTATGGCTTTGCTGCTGCTGCCCCGTATGAGACGAGCCTGGATTCTCACACGGGCCACATCGGCATCTTTCTTCTGGCGTGAAAGATCGGGTTTCGCCTCCCCTTCGAGCCCTTCATCCTCACGCTTCTCAACTTTTTCCAGTTGGCACCCATCCAGTTTGTAGCCAACTCGTACCTTCTCCTCTCCGCTTTCCGAATCCTCTGTCGTCAGTGTGGGGTTCCTCCTTCCTTAGACCTCTTCCACTATTTCTTCAAGTTGAAGGCGCATCCTTCGGCCGGGAAGGGTTTTTACTTCATCCAGGCGAGGAGGAATAGGAGCTGTATTTCGCTGGTGGCGAAGGATTCTTCGCATAAAGGGTGGAAGACCCAATTTTTCTGGGTGGGGATAAACTCGGTGGAGGAAACCTGGAGGTGCCAAGTAATGGATAATTTCCACCCGAATATCCCTCCTAGACAGGACGAGTTCCCCCCTCATGTGGAGGAGTATGCTGACGTCTTGCTGAGGAATCGCCAGTTCACCGAGGAATTGGTGACGCCGGATAACATAGAGCGGTGTCTTCTTACGCGGCTGCATCCGTCGGGCTCAGGTGCCACCACTTAGATCTTTCTTCGGGGGTGGGGGTCATCTTTCTTTTCCTGATCACGCCTTCTTCTTTGTTGCAGACACCAGGCGGGAGCCTCTGGAGGAGGCTGCTGAGATCATTGACCTTGGCGATGACTCGGCGGCTGATGAACTGGGCGCCCCTGTGGGTCGCTCCCAAGCCCGGGACAAGGGCAAGGGGGGCCTCAGGGGGGACTTCTCGGCCGCGCAGAGCGAAGCGCAAGGATCCCGTGGAGGGGAGGTTGCGGGAGGCCGCGAAGGCCAGGAAACGGGCCAGGAAGGCCGGTCTCCTCCCCACTGCCGAGGGCGATCCTAGCTCGGCGGCACTCCCCTCTCCCCAGCGTGGTAGGGCCGACCTTATCAAGCTAGCTCTCCTACCTGCCGAGCGAGAGGGGGCCGAGGAGGCCGGGGTCGTCTCGGCGGGTGAAGGTGCTGGATCGGCTCTTCCCTCGGTGGGGAAGGAGGGTGCCGAAGTTGAAGCGACCGCGACCGAGGCCGGGGCGCTGGCCGAGGTGGGCAATGTCTCGGGCGGCGATGTGCGGGCCGAGACGGTTGAGGCTGGGGGATCACCGGCAGAGGCGTCGCAGCCCCAAACGTCCGCGGTGCACGGACCGGCCGAGCTCATAGCGTCGGTTGAGGTCGGGGGTTCGCCTACGTAGGCGTCGCAACCCCAATCGACCACAGTGCGCGGGGCGGCCGATCCCGTAGCTCGACCTGGGCCTTCTGGCGAGGTGCCAAGTGCGGAAAGGGTTCCCATGCTAGTGGCTCTGGAAAGGCTCGACATCTCAAGCACTTTATACCAGCTTTGTCGCGACGTGGCCGCCAGGACGAGAGGGGGAGACAAGCGTCATTCTCCACCCGGGGTCCTCGACATCATTATGGAGGGCGGCCTGGTCATGGCCCAGATGGGGGCTACAATGGCGAAGACTTATGCCCGGTCGGAGTCGGAGCGGTCGAATCTTGCTTGGACCCTCGGAGGGTGCGAGAGGAAACTAGCTCGACTCAGTGAGACGCATGAGGGGCTCCAACGGGAGTTCTCCGCGATCAGGGAGTTGTCGCGTTCGAGCCGGTTGGAGGTCGGAGTGCTGACCGAGCAACTAACCAAGGCCCGAGAATCGCTCAAGAGGAAAAGTAAACTCCTTGAAGAGGAGCGCCTTCTTCGTCTCGAGCTGGATGGCCGTTGGGAGGCCGAGCGCACCAAGTTGGTGGACCGGGCGGAGGCAGCGGAGCGCCTTCGTTTGGAGGCCGAGGCCGACCGAGCTGAGGCAGAGAAACGATCGGTCAAGGCCGAGGAGTGGGTGGCCGAGGCCAAACGGAAGGCGGCCGAGGCAGAGGAATGATTGGTGGAAGCCGAGGAGCGAGCGGTCGAGGCGGAGCGGGAGAAGGTCGAGCTTGCTGATAGGATGGGACTGGCCGGGGCGGAGGCGATCGAGCGATACAAGGGCTCAGAGGCGTACCGGGCCGACCTGCAAGAAGCTGCCCTTCCCTACTATATGAGTCAACACTTCGCCGAGGCATCCGCAAGGGGTTCAAGCAGGGTTACTGCCGGGCAGTAGCTTATGCGGGGGAACAAGATTCTGGGATCGACTTCCCCTCTGGCCAACGCTACGACTCGGACATGTCGTCTTCCAGATCCTCTGCGTCGGACGAGGAAGATCCAGAGGGCTCTTCTCCCGAGGGGTCGCCAACTCCGGCTGCCTCGAGAGGGCTCGCGACCGAGGCAGTTCCCGCGCAGGCGGGCGCGTCAGTGCCAGGGCCGGCCGTCACCAAGGGCGCCGGGGGCGAAACACCTGTGTCTTCCACTTCCGAGCTTAAAAGTGGGCCCTCGGCCTGATGTATCGTCTTGTTTTGCCTCCTTCTTTTGTTAGCCTCATTTTCTTTTCCAAAAAAAAGGACTTCCCCTTTACAGGGTAACAAATAAAATCTTACTTGCTTCTTGCTGTCCTTGCCGGGATTTGATCAGCGTATCTGCAGTAGTTGGAAAGGATCGATACTTTCTGTGCAGATTTCACGTGATGGTTGGGTGGTCCCTTGACAGGGTGCCCTTCCGTTTTTCTCATGCTTTGAATGTCTGGCCGCTTCGTGTATCCCGCTGGGGCGAAAGATGAGAAGTTTAAGGTGACCGTTCATAGGGGGAAATTCCTTTGGCGTGTTTTCGAGGAGAGAATCATTTAAGGCGAGTAGCCTCCCTTTGCCTATAAAAAGGCTGAAGGGCGTCTGTTCCTCTCCATCGCTTAGGGTTTTCTCTAACAGTCTTTCCTTATTCCTTCTTCACGTTGCGTTGTGCCATAGTGTCTAGAGCTTGGAGGACGCTCCAGATGAGGAGGCTGTCGACGACGGGGGGTATGGGGCTCCTGCTGCTTCGGACTTAAAAAGGAGTCGACGGCCGGCGGGTAGACTTGAAAAGGGGTCGACGCGCGGAGGCACGCCGTCTTCCCTTTATCAGTTTCGGCGAGATTTTTAGGGGGGCGAGATGGAGGGCGGATGGGGGCATCCGACATCTCCGCCCCCGGTCCCTCTCTGCCCGCTTCAGGGATGGGGGGAGGAAGCGAATTAAGATCCCTCCTTTCCGGGCCTTCCCCTGCCTCTTCATCCAGCTCTGCTGGTTTCTTTTTCTTTCTGGCCGCCTCTTTTTCCCTCTTCTGCTCTTCCTTTCTTTCACTCTTCGGAGGGTGCTTGCTCTTTGTACGTTCCAAAGAATTGGCAGGTTGGAAGAGAGGAGGCCTTCATAGGCGTTCCCTCTTCCCAACCTCTGTCAACTTGGAAGGTAGCCTTCCCCTCCGTAGTCCCTTTGACACCTTTGTCATGGGCCACCCGAGCCAACAGGATCGACCACCTTTTATCCGAGCCAGTTTTTACGCGAGGCAGAGTCAGTGGCTGGACGCAAGAAGATCAAACCGAGTCGGCCGGGCGATGGTCTCTTGTAGCGATGTCAGATGGAATTTTTTGTTATGTAATGTATTGGCTTTTGCCTTTCTGATGTACCAACAATCGTTTGAATGAAAAAGAGAAAATTTTATTTCACTCAAATTATTTGCTCAAATTCAAAAGTAGAACTTGCGTAGTGTGGCTGCGTTCCACGTCCGAGGGATGGGTTCCCCCTCCAATGTAGATAGCCGGTATGCTCCTTTCCCGAGCGTCTCGACCACTCGGTAGGGGCCTTCCCAGTTAGGGGATAGCTCGCTCGCCGCTCTAGTGGTCGAGAGGCTTCGGCTTTCCTGAGGATGAAGTCTCCCGGTTGGAAGTGCCTGTCCCGGACTTTGGCGTTGTAGTATCGAGTGAGGCGGCGCTGGTACTCCGTTGCTCGGATGCTGGCAATCTCTCGGAGTTCATCCACTAGGTCGAGGTTCTCGAGTAATTTTTGCTCGTTTACCTCGGGCGAGAAGCAGATGACTCGGAGGGAGGGATTGGCGATCTCTAACGGAATGACGGCCTCGGTGCCGTATACCAACTGGAAAGGACTTTCACCGATTGCTGTTCTGGGAGTCGTTCTGTGTGACCAAAGTACGCTAGGCAGTTCCTCGAGCCAGCTGTCCTTGGCCTTGGCGAGCCTGGTCTTTATGCCTTTTAAGATAGTCTTTTTGGCATTCTCGACTAGCCCGTTGGCCTGAGGGTGGGCGACCGAAGTGAAGTGGTTGCGAATATCTAGGTCGGCACATCTGTCTCGGAAATAACGAGAGTCAAATTGCCGACCGTTATCGCTCACTATCACCCGGGGGATGCCGTAACGACAAATGATTGACTTCCAGACGAAACTCCAGACGATTGTCTCGGTGATCCTTGCCGTGGCTTCGGCCTCGATCCACTTGGTTAAGTAGTCGATGGCAACGATGATAAACTTCTTCTAGGCTTGAGCCATGGGGAACGGCCCAAGAATGTCGATCCCCCACCGAGCGAAGGGATACGGCTCGGCCAGGGTGACGAGCTCCGTAGCCGGCTGATGGACTAAGTGGTCGAATCACTGGCATCGGTCGCACTGTTGCACGTAGGCCGCGCAGTCGCGCTGCAGAGTGGGCCACCAGTAACCCTGCCATAGCAGGATGCGGGTGAGTGACCTTCCTCCTGAATGCGCTCCGCACAGGCCATCATGAATATCTTGGATAGCTCGGTTGGCTTCGTCGGGGCCGAGACACTTCAGGAGGGGACCGGAGAAAGATCTCCGGTAGAGAGTGTCGTCTAGAATGACGAAGCGTCGGGCTTGGTACTTCAATCTGTAGGCCTCTCGAGGGTCGGAAGGCTCTTGAGAGTCCCGGAGCCACGACAGGTAGGGGGTGCGCCAGTCGCTCGGAATGGCTGAGTCAACAGCAAGGAGCTCCGAGTCAATGCTCGGGCGTTCTAGCTCTTCGAGGAGGACCGATCGGGTGCCTTCAGGGTCGAGAGAAGAGGCCAACCGAGAGAGGGCGTCCGCTCGGGAGTTTTCCTCCCGACCTATTCGGACTACCTCGAATCTCCCGAACTGTTGGGCCAAGTCTCTGACCAGTTGGAGGTATTTGATCATTGGTGCCTCTCGATCTTCGTACTCGCCGTTGACTTGGCTAGCGACCAGCTGGGAGTCGGTGTGGATTTTGACTCGCTCAGCCCCCAACCATCGGGCCATGCACGCTCCCGAGATAAGGGCTTCGTACTCGGCAGCGTTGTTGGATGCCTGGAATTTGAACTTCAAGGCATACTGTAGCTCTACTCCTTCGGGGGACTTCAGTAGGATTCCGGCACCACTACCGACCGAGTTGGAAGATCCATCGACGAACAGTTCCCAGGTTGGCTCGGGTGCGGACGGAGGCCTTTCTTCAGTCGGAATGGTGCTTTCGGCGATGAAGTCGGCGAGTGCTTGGCCTTTCATAGCTGAGCGCGGATATATCGTAGGCCCCAAGCATGATGGCCCACTTGACGAGTCGTCCCGAGGCTTCGAGGTGGGCAAGGATCTTCTTCAGTAGTGGTTCACCGGTTAGCACGGTGATGGGGTGCCCCTGGAAATAGGGCCGGAGGCGCTTGGCGGAGGTAACCAACGCTAGCACGAGTTTCTCGGTTGCGGGGTACCTTCTTTCAGCCTCGTTGAGCACCTTGCTGGTGTAGTAGACCGGCCTCTCGACTCCCGAGTCATTTCTGACTAGGACCGAGCTAACCGTAGATGGCGTTGCCGAGAGATAGAGCAGCAAGACTTCACCCGGAACGGGCTTGGAGAGCACCGGGGGTGAGGCCAAGAACTCCTTGAGCTCGGCGAACGCTCTCTGGCACTCCTCGTCCCATGCGAACGTAGCATATGCCAATTTGGGTGCCCTCAACAGCTTGAAGAAGGGCAAGCATCGTTCGGTCGCACGGGACAAGAACCGGCTTAGAGTGGCGACACGCCCAGTTAGGCATTGGACGTCCTTGATGCAGGTGGGCGGGCGCATGTCCAGGATGGCCTGGACTATGTCGGGGTTGGCCTCGATACCACCCTAAGTGACTAGGAAACCCAGGAACTTCTCGGATCTCACTCCGAAGGCACACTTGGCAGGATTGAGCTTCATGTTGTACCTCAGGAGGGTGTGGAAGGTGCTAGCGAGGTCGGTGAAGTGGTCTTCGGCCTTGGGGATCTTGACGAGCATGTCGTCAATGTAGGCCTCGACGTTTCGACCTAGCTGTCCTTTAAACATGTGATTAACCAGCCTTTGGTATGTGGCTCCAGCATTCTTCAATCCGAAAGGCATCCGGGTCTAGCAGTACACGCCGTAGTCAGTGACAAAGGCGGTCTTCTCGACATCTCCTGGATCCATTTTGATCTGATGGTAACCCGAATAGGCGTCTAAGAAGCTGAGTATCTCATTGCCCGAGGTTGAGTCAACCAATTGGTCGATGCTCGGCAACGGATAACACTCCTTAGGGGTGGTCTTATTCAGGTCGGTGAAATCCACGCACATCCGCCACTTGTCCGAAGCTTTCGGTACCAGGATGACGTTGGCTAGCCACGTCGGGTACAGGACCGGTCTAAAAAGGCCAGTCTCTTGTCCCTTGGTGACCTACGCCTTGATGATTGCCTGCTTCTCTAGTGCATGCTTCCTTCTGCGTTGTTGTACGGGCTTCACGGCAGGGTCGAGGCTGAGATTGTGCATTACAGTCTCCTCTTGTATCCCAGGGAGTTGATCATCAAACCAAGCGAAGACTCGGATGTACTCAGAAAGGAATTTTTTATATTGCTGTTGAACCTCAGACGGTAGGTCTGCTCCGATCTTTACTCCTAGGGCTGGGTCATCGTTTAGGAAAACCGCCAGCAATTCGCCACCAGGCTCGGTGGTTGCGGATTTATCCTCGACTCCCCGGGGACCCTTGTCCTTCCCGTCCGACCTTGTGGCCTCTACCGAGATATTATAGCACCTTCTGGCCGCGGCCTGGTTACCTCGGACTTCCCCCA
Organism: Amorphophallus konjac; assembly: GCA_022559845.1. Taxonomy (NCBI): domain Eukaryota; kingdom Viridiplantae; phylum Streptophyta; class Magnoliopsida; order Alismatales; family Araceae; genus Amorphophallus; species Amorphophallus konjac. The sequence continues at coordinate 266,137,222 of CM040127.1, forward strand.
ACCCATTTTTTGGTGGGGAACTTCATTTTCTGGTGATAGGTAGACGGCATCGCTTTTATTCGGCTGAGGATTCCCCGGCCGAAGATGGCGTTGTATGCTATCATACCTTTAATCACTATGAAGTCCACTATGACCGTAACGGTTTTGGGTGGGGTGCCGAGGGTAACCGGCAGGCTTAGGGCTCCCTCCGGATAGGTGGCCAGACCATTGAACCCGCAGAGAGGGGTTTGGATCGGGCGGAGTTTGGATGGATCCTCCCCCATCTTAAGGAAACAATCATAAAGACAGTACATCAGGGGCACTCCCATTGTCAACTGGACTCCTATCTACGTTACAATGGTTTATCGTAGCCGAAATCACGAGGGCGTCGTCATGCCGGGTGCTCAGCCCTTCCAGGTCTCGGTCGGAGAAGACTATGACCTGGGGCTCACTCGGTGGGGCCTTGGGAGGCTCTATGGCTCGGCTCACCCGCTCGGCATGACGCTTCCTTCCTCGGCTGCTGTCGCCTCCTGATGCCATCCCTCTGGAGATGACGTTGATGTGGACCCCTCGGGGGGTGTTGTTGATCTCCTCTAGGGCGCCTCGGTCCTCCTTACACTCGGCTATGAACAGAGCTAGGTGACCCTGACTGATGAGGCGCTCGATCTCATCCTGGAGCTGGTGGCAGTCGCCGGTGTGGTGCCCGTGATCGCTGTGGAACAAGCAGTGCTTGTTGCGATTACGGCTCTTCGACCTCATTGGCTCGGGTTGGCGGAGGAGACCCGAGTCTTTGATGTCTTCGTAGATCTCATAAACCGGCACGGCTAGTGGGGTGTACCGCTCGTACTTTCGTGATAGTTCTTTGCGTTCCCCATCGCGGTTCCACCTTTTCCCCGAACCTGAGCTTGGCTCGGAAGCCCGCTTCTTGTCCCCCTCCCGACCCGAGCCGGTTGCGTCTCGGCAAGCGTTGAGCACCTCTTCGCACTCGGCGTGGCGCAACGCCAGAGTCACTAGCTCGGCAAGGGTCGAGGGAGGGTGGAGGACAAGTTCGCGGCGGAGATTCTCGTTTCGGGTGCCCCCAGTCGGCGTGGTTATGGCTGAGGCCGCGTCCAGGCCGGGGATTCTCAGGGCTTCCGACTTAAATCGATGAATATAAGCCCGGAGTCTTTCCCCTTGCGCCTGTTTAAGGGCCAGGAGCTTCGCTACCGACCTTGGGGGGGCACTCCCGGCGAAACTCTCTTTGAAGACTCGCCCAAATTACTTGAAGTCTCGGATGGATCTGGGGGCGAGGGCCCGGAACCATGCTTGAGCACCTTGGACCAGGGTGGTCATGAAGGCTCGGCACTTGATGGCGTCGGATGCTCCGTGTAGGGTCATCAGAGCGTCGAAGCTGTCGTAGTGATCGGCCGGGTCGCCCTGGCCGTCGTAGAGCTTGAAGGTCGGGATGGAGGTTCTGGGAGACACCTCTGCCTTCAAGATATACTCGGAGAAAGGGGACTTCTCCTCATCCTCATCGGGAGAGGCCTTCTACAGGGCACGCATGGCGGGCTCTTGCTCTGCGAAGCGTCTCTCGAACTCTCGTAGTCGGAGGGATAACTCTGGCTACTGTTGTGTCGTGGGGTCGGGGGGGACGTCTTGGCGATCCTCGGGGACGTCGGTCTCCGGGTTCCGATGGCGTGCTCCCGCTTTTCCCCGCCTCGGTGTTGAGAAAGCCTCTTGCTCCGGAGGCGGAGCCTGCGAGGGTCCTCCAATCCTGTTGCGGATGATCCGCTGGCCGCGGAGAGTGAAGCGGCCTCCGGCAGTGTGTGGAGATGCATCCTCCCGGCGTGTGACCTTCCATCTCTGGCCGCCTGGGTCCTCATGAGTTCCATGAGGATATCCAGTTTTGCGCTGAGGGGTTGGAAGGCGTCCGTACCACCGTTGGGCGGTAGCCCTACTGCCGTAGGGGGGGGTGGTGGTCCGCCGGCGGGGGCACTAGCGATAAACATGGGAGTATGGTCAGAAAAATATTCATTCCCATATTCGGCCCAGCTATCCGGGTAATAAGTAGTCCAATGAGAGTTGATGAGACATCTATCTAAACGTGCCATGATTTTGCGTTGAGCTTCTCCCCTATTGGTCCAGGAGAACTTATTGCCACAGCAGTTAATGTCCTCAAGTTCTGAGTGTTGAATGCATAGGTTGAACTCCTCCAACATGGATTCCGTTATCATTCGCCCACCCTTTTTCTCATGGGGGTATCTAATCGTGTTAAAATCACCAGCTATCATCCAAGGAGAATGAATGTTGTTGGAAAGACAGATAATATCATTCCATAAGATTCTCCTTTCATTCGCACAGTTTGATGCATAAACACCAGTAATTGTGAATTCTATAAGGTTCAGCTTGTTCTTGCATCTCAAATGAAGGAATTGACTGCTACCTGTAGCCAACTGGGCATCAATGATATTGTGGTTCCAAAGGATCCAGACTCTTCCTTTGCCACCGTACTCGTCATTTGTAACAACTTCAGCTTCAGGCCAAATTAAGTTTTTAAAATGCAGAGTATGACAAGGGTTTAGCTTAGTTTCAACTAGGATAGCCAAGTCACAGGCTTTGCTTCTGATCATCTTATTTAACTCTCTACATTTCTCCCTCTTATTGAGGCCTCTGACATTCCAAGTAAGAATCTTCATATAGGAATACTAGCAGAAAGGGAGTGAAAAGTTATCTACTGTTGGGGATTGTAGCCCGACCGTCGGCATCTCTGCTCTTCGTTCTTGTTTTTTTCCTGTCCATCTCATCCACAGCCTGCAAGCTCTTAAAAGAGGAATGATTTGACTTGGCTAGGTTGATGTTGGAACGATGTGGGGCAAGATGAGCTTGCATACTATAATTGCTAGCATGTGGTCCCGAATGCATATCAGCTTTAAGTTTAGGTGGTACTGGTGGTGCCTGAGGTTCGTCCTCCTGGAGCTTGGCAGGAGGCAATGAGCTCGCAATAGGAAGAACATTGACGGCATTAGTTTCACAAGATAACTCCATATAGTCATCTTCTTTTCTTTTCTTTCGAAGACTTAAGGATAGTATTTCTTCAAATAAAGTCCATTCCAAGGGTGAGCCAGCTCTTTCCCTTCAGCATTAATAAATTTGTAGGCGTTACCAAGATAAACATCTTTTATAACAAAGGATCCTTCCCAATTAGGTTGAAGTTTTGAACGAGGTCCACCTGATTTTACAAAGATTCTTTTAATTACCATCTCACCGATTTTGAATTTTCTCTCAATTACTTTCTTTTGGTAAAAACGTGAAAGCCTATTTTGATAAACACGTGCATGCTCAGCGGCGGCCAAACGCTTCTCATCTAGGAGTTCCAATTAAGTAAGGAGAGATTCGTGACGCTCATCAATGGGGAGCTCCTTGTCCAATTGTACTTGTAGAGAAGGGATAAGAATCTCATAAGGGACTACCGCCTCCATTCCATAAGTAAGGGCAAAAGGGGTTTACCCAGTAGGTGTGCGAATAGAAGTGCGATAGGCCCAAAGAGCTTCAACCAATTTTTCTGGCCAATCCAAAAATTTATTAACCTCACATTTTCTTGATAATTTTGATCAAAGTTTTATTAGTTGCCTCTGCTTGACCATTGCCCTGTGGATAATAAGGAGATGAATGATGCAATGCGATGTTGTACCTGATGCAGAGGTCTTGAAGTTCCTGAGTGATGAATTACGGTCCATTGTCGGTGACGATAGTACTCGGGATGCTGAACCTTGCAATGATGTTCTTCATTATAAACTTGCAGATGGTTGACGCTTTTATCTCCGCGTATGCTTCCGCTTCCGCCCACTTGGTGAAGTACTCCGTGGCCCTGAGTATAAACGATTTTGGCTTCGTGAGGAGGTTCGAATCATCAAGAGGTCCAATGATATCGAAAGCCCACATAGAGAAAGGCCATGGGGAGGACATAGGATGGAGTGAAGAAGCAGGAGAATGAATTTTGTCGGCGTGCAGTTGACACTTGACACACCTTCGAACATAGATGGAATAATCCTCTTCTAGAGTAGGCCAATAGAAGCCTAGCCTAAGGATTTTCTTAGCTAGCATCTGGCTATTCACATGACCACCGCATACTCCTGAATGCGCCTCTTCCACAACCTTCCAAGATTCGTCATCTTCCAGGCACCTTAATAAAACTCCGGTGAGACCTCTTCTATATAGCACACCTCTAACTAAAGTGTATCGCTGAGCAACTCTTCTAATGGCTTTCTTCTCTTCAACCGTGGCCTCCTCAGGATAGGATTGATCCTGGCAATACTTAGCAATTTCATAATACCACGGCTTTTCCTCATCGTCCAATTCTTCCCATAGATCCATTAACATGATCTCCTTATTGTCGACGATTCCACCTTGCTTAACCTTCTTGAGTACCTCCTCCTTAATACTAAGGAAAGCTGGATCCTTGATAGCGGGAGTGAGACGCTTGTGAACAATAACAGAATGGAAATCTCTTTCGGGGAGGAAAACCAAAGAAGAAGCAAGAGAAGCAAGAGCATCATCTAGAATATTCCAATCGCGAGGAACATGGACAAAGATTAGCTTGGTGAAAAGCTTGGCATAAGCAGAAGTCAGTTCCTGGTAGGGTTTGAGTTTAAGATTGAGCGTGCGACACTTGGTGAGCACTTGGTGAAGAATAAGCTGACTATCACCTACAATCCGCAATTGGGTAACACCGAATTGATGAGCGGCCTCCAGTCCAGCTAGGAGAGCCTCGTACTCAGCTATATTATTTGTAACTAGGAATGCAAGCTGAGAGGTGAGTGGAATAGTGATATCCTCAGGTGATAGAAGAACAATGCCAATCCCCTTCCCTTTTGAATTCAAAGCTCCATCAAAATGTTAACGTCCACATTGAATCGGGCTGATTGACGGACATTAGTTCCTCATCTGAAAACTCTGAGCGAACACGATCAAATCTGGGAAGAGGGTGGTGAGCGGGTGTTCTGCTATAGCATAGCCTTTAATATCTTTTTGCTGAATGTAGATGATATCAAACTGAGAAAGGAAGCTTTGCCATCGTGCTAATTGGTCGGTGAGAATAGATTTTTCAAGAAGGAACTTGATTGGATTCATACGAGCAATGAGGTGAACATCGTGAGCTAAGAAATAATGCTTAAGTTTCTGAACTACCCAGACTAAAGCAGCACAAGTCTTCTTCATGGCTGAGTACTTCTGCTCACAGGGGTTGAGAAGCTTGGACAAGTAGTAGGCTGCTCTTTCTTTTCCTTCTCCATCCAGCTGGGCTAGAACAGCACCTACAGAGTCATCCAGAACAGAAATATAAAGAACAAGCGGTTTGCCTGAAACTAGCGGCCTCAGGACATGAGGATTTGAGAGATAATCCTTCAATCCGTCAAAGGCTGCCTGACACTTGTCATTCCAAATAAACTCGACTCTCGGCTTAGTAAGCTCGTCAAACGGCCTACATCTTTGTGAATGCTGGGAGACAAATCGGCGAATAAATTGCAACCTCCCGATCAGTCCTCGAACTTCTTTTAGATTCTTGGGAGGAGGCATTTCTCTTATGGCCTTCGCCTGGTTGGGATCAATCTCGATACCCCTTTTACTTACGATGAATCCCAGTAACTTTCCTGATGAAACACCAAATACGCACTTCTTGGGGTTCATCTTGAGCTTGTATTCTCGTGATCTCTACAAGACTTTGGCCAAAACCCCGGGATGCTCAATCCTTGTTCTTGATTTTACTACCAGGTCGTCGACATATACCTCTATAAAAATGTGGATCATATCATGAAAAATTGCCATCATAGCCCTTTGATAGGTGGCTCCAGCATTCTTAAGTCCGAAGGGCATGACCACATAACAATAAGTTCTCCACAGTGTAGTGAATGAGGTTTTCTCCTGATCTTCTTAAGCTAAACGAATCTGATTATATCCAGAAAAGCTATCCATAAAAGAGAGGGTCTCATACCCTACCGTATTGTCGATTAAAACATCAATATGAGGGAGGGGGAAGTCGTCTTTAGGACACGCGAGGTTGAGGTCCTGAAAGTCTATACAAATCCTGATCTTTCCATCTTTCTTCATGAATGGGACAATGTTTGCCACCCAGTTAAGATAGAGGACGACTCTAACGAATCTAGCTTTATGGAGCTTATCGACCTCTTCTTTCATTTTTAATGCCATGTTAGGGTGGAAACGTCTCAACTGCTGCTTGACCGGAATGGACCCTGGCTTAAGTGTAAGTCGATGTTCAACGAGTGCAGGGTCTAGTCCAGGCATATCTTCATAACTCCACGCGAACATGTCCTTGTATTCTTGAAGAACCAAAATAAGCGCCTCTTCTTCAGAGGGCGGTAAATTCTTGCTAATGAGGACAATCCTAAGGTCTTCCTCAGTACCCAGATTTATTTCTTTGGTAGGCTCTTCTACTGAGGCTGATGGTTCATCGAACCTTCTGATACCACTGGCAAAAGCATCAGCCTCGTCCTCATATTCTTCGTAATCTTCATCCCCCTCTTCAATAGGGTCTTCATCATTCATAATTTCATACACACCAAACCCTTCATCTAAAGGACACGCATCCTCACATTCTAAATCCGACAGGAGTATCGGATCCTCCAGAAATTCAGGAAGAGCTAAGCATGCTTGGCACCTTCTAGCTAAATCTAGCAAGAACCTACGGGGAATCTGCCTACCCTTGGATTTCTTATGTGAAGCTACCCCAAAAGTCTTATTAGAAGAAGGGGGAGAGGAACAGGATGGGAAACTGGATGAAGTACCCCGCCCTAAATGAGGTGGAGGGAAGAAGACGAAGATGCAATGGATACAGGAGGGGATACAGGGAGAGCCTCCTCGTCGGAGGAGAAAAGAAGGTCCACTAATGAACCTTGGAAGAGCGGCCCTTGGATCGGGGCGCGCTCCGAAGCAAGATAGGAGGTCTCTTCAAAAGAGATGGAAGACTAGGGAGTTTGAATTTTGACATTTTTTTTCGTTTTCAATAATGAAGCAATGAGAGGAAGGAATAGGAGGTGGTGTTGAGACTGAGAGATTAGCGAAAGATTGAATAAGTGATTGCCCTCGCGGGGGCGTGATGGAGAGTTTAAAAAATTGCTTGAGGAGCAAAAGGGGAATCGGGGGGAACACTTGAAGCGAATCTGAAGAAAAGGTTATCAAGACCGCAGGCGGTCTAGGGATATCTGAGCAAAACATTTTATCAAATAAATGGACAACAATTGTTGGATGGATGGATCTAAGAGAGAAAAGGCCGGCCCATAGCCTATCCACATTGAAGCCTTCTTCATACGGCACATCCGGCTCCCCGGTATCTGTGTAGTTGCTTAACAGCTGCCTTTTATCAGTGATTACTACTGGCTTTTCAATCAGTTCATGAATCAATGGCGGACATTCTAGATCAGTCGGCATAAACAGTCGGCTCAGAGCAATGGTAATGTCGTTCATGTCGAACCATCTGTACCAGTCACATTCGGGGTCATCCATCTTTCTTCTTTTATCTGGCCGTAAGGACTCCAAGGCCTTGTATGTAGCCAATGGGGCTATGTGGTGAGCAAATTGTCGTAAATTGTCATGCATGTACATCTTGACAGTCCAGCATGGAAGTAACTAGCGTGGTTTGCTCATCATTATGAGTGCCCCCTTTCATAAAGTGTGTTTGCAGGGTCCATGTAAGAGGCCGCCGGTCTGTTTTAAGGGTGGAAGTCATGACGGTCCATGGCCCTTCTTCATTTTTTTACTTTGCTTGGCCCTTTGTACCCTGCGCCACCCCGGGGAATCATCTTCTGGTGTCTGACAGGTTTGACTTTGCCTTGGAGATTAATGCCCAGGCCTTTACTAGTCTTATACCCCATTTTCATTAAAATGTTCCATCCAGGTGTGTTTATCAAACCCTTTTTCTTCTTGCCTTTGGATGGCTGTGGTGACATTTGCGTAATAGGAGGGGTTGAAGTAGACGGCCTTGCCAAGTCTTGCCACAGGTCGGCAACATCCAAGATTGACAATATGGGACTATTAGCCGGCCACATCGAAGGAACTGAGGTAGCATAATGTATGTCGTCAGTTGGCAAAATAGGCATGCTGGTAACTTTGATAATGCGCCCTTTATGTGGAAATTTTATGCATTGATGGTTCGTGGAGGGCACAGCATCAAGTTCCTGAATGTAAGGACAGCCCAAGATGCCGTTGAATGTCGGGTCCATGTCTAGAATATGGAAATCCGCTGTGACTGAAACTGGACCCAAACCAACTCTTAAAGTGATCATCCCTAGAGGCGGCTTCTTTGTATTGTCGTAGGCTGTGACAGTGATTGTAGATGGCCGGATCTGACCCTCCGGAATGCCACACATTTTCAAAGTACTTGGTGGTAAAACATTAATTGATGCCCTAGTATCCACCAAACATTGCTTCACAGCCACTTTGTTGATGTCAATAGTAATGCATAATGCATATTTTTGGGCCGGCTGCGGGGCCAATTCATGTTCATAAAAGGTGATGGCCGGTTGATTGCCTGCTGGACTTAAAACTGCAGTGACTTGTTCAACTGGGATATCTTCATTTATCATTACTTTCTGCAGATATTGCTTCAGGGCCAGCTGATGTGTGGTGGATCTTCTAATCAATTCTAGAATAGAGATTCGGGCCGGTGTTCGGTCCAAATGCTTCAATAGATCATACTCCGTGCCTGGTACAGACTCTTGTTCTTGTTCTCCTTGCTCTTGTACCGGCTCCTGCTCCCGTTGAGGAAACACTCGGTGGAACATCCATCCACTACGGAGCACCATTGTTTTCGACGCCTCTGTCGTGCCCGGAGTAGGTAAAGGGGTAGAGGAGGTAGAGGGAACAGTGGAAGGTGTGTTGGATGCTGTGGCAGGATTGGTAGGAGGAGGGGTTCTTATAAGGGGCCTCGCCGGATGAGGGTTATTGGAAGGTGGAGGTGGAGGCCGGGTGACAAGGAGGGGCCTCGGAAGCATGGTGGTTGTAGATAGGGTAGGTTGGGGTGAAACAGGAGGGGAGACGGTTGCCTGCGAGGGGCGAATAAGGAGAGGTATATTTAGTGGGGGTTTGAGGTGAAGGAGAATTTATAGGTTGGCGTAAAAGAAGGGGCCGTATGAGGGGCCATGGCGGTTGGGAGGAGGGTGCGGGTTGAAGCCTTTTTAGCAATTGCGGAGGTTGTTGACTTTGGTTAATGGCCCCGACAGAGGCGCGATCTACATGCCAGCCCTGCCCTCTCTCCACTTCATGGATTGAGGTGACAGGGTTTACCTATTGATTTTGAACCTGGTGCTCCGGTAGTGAATTATTAACAATTCCCATACTTGGCTGGGGTGCAGGAGCCTGCTGTTGCTGTGGAGGAGGTACTGTTGGTTGCTGAGGAGGCTGCTGAGCCTGTGATTGCCGAGGAGGCCTTCGTGTCTTTAAAGTAGAGATGAATCTCCTCATCTCGTCCCAATCAATATCACCTTGATCATTCATATCATATACATAATCCTTGAAGTGAAAACAATTGTCGATAGTGTGCCCCGGCTGCCGATGGAAGACGCAATACCGAGAGGTGTCTACATGTTGCGGCCACACCGTCCTTTCTTTAGGCAAGGTGAGCAAGTTGGCGGCCATGAGGGTTTTGAAGATATCTGGTAGACTTTCTGGTAACGGAGGGTATTGGGCCCTTCTTGGCCCCAATGGTCTTCTCGGTTGCTGCGGTTGTTGTGGTGCATAGTTGGCTGACGGGGGGGTGGCGGAAAGGTGTGGAATTGCCAAACGCGCTCACCTGCTCATTAATAACAGTGCCTTCGGTAGTGGCGCCAGTATTTCCGACATTGACGTTCTTCCTTATCATCTTCGGTCTTGGTTCAAACATGCCCATAATGGGCGAATCTTTCATCTGTGTCTGTATGTATCTTGCTCTTTCATAAAGCTCTTCCATGGTGCTCAACTTATTCATGGCTAGAATATGACGGAATTACGGAGTGGAGTTTGATATAATCATCTTCACTTGCTCCGTTTCCAACAGTGTGTCTTTCAGTCTTTCGGCCATGGCTCCCCACCTATCAGCAAATAAAACGAAGTCCTCCTCGGGCTTCATCTTTTCGGCAACCACATCGGTAACAGACAGGGAGGGACCCACACGGTCTTTGTACTTCTGCAGAAACTTTCGTTGAACTACATCAAAATCACCGGCATCCGCCGGCTCCAGGGAGTAAAACCATTCTAGTGCCGGACCATCTAAAGATCGCCTAAAGAGATAAGCTAGAGAAGTCTTGTTATCCTACCAGAATGATGTCTCATATAAGAAATCTTTCAAATTGATGTACGGATTGCCCGTTCCATTGTACCGCCGAAAATTCGGCATCTCAGATGGGGGTAAGTGAAAGACTGGCAAAGTGGGAAGGGTAACTTCGGGAGCGGCCTTGGGTGCAGTGTCTTGAGCTGCTCCTCCATACTAACAATCTTTTGGAGGAGTATAGTGTGGTTATCAGACTCGGCTGGGGCCGGACGAGAAGAGTATTGGTTCGGCATAGGCCTTCTCAAGAATTGAGGAGCAGGAGGTTGTTGAGGCCTAGCAGCGGAGTGACTTTCCGGTTGGGTCGGCGTAGTCATAACAGGAGTTGGTGGGCGTGAGGGCACCCTAGGTGCGACTGCCTGGTCATTGGGAGAGTTAACAGAGTGGCCACCCACGGCCTGGGGAGGGTTGGAAGATGAAGGGACAGATTATCCTTTTAAGACGGCTTGGGTCGCCTGACGTTGGGAATCATCCAGTTGAGTGAGAGCTTTGAGAAAATCATTGAAGTTGAAAGAAGGGGAGGTGTCCCCAGAAGTATTTTGGGTGGTAGGTTGAGCTTGGGAAGAAGGCTCAACCTCCGGAGAAGTAGTATCCACCATGTGGACCTGAGTGGGAGAGGGAACATAGTTTCCCTCGTAGTAGGCGGGATCCTGAGAGGGAACCTCGTAAAACGGGTCAGATTGACCGTCCTTGTAACCATCGTAAGTATACTCGTAGTTGGCCATATTGATGATTTTACCTGAACGGAGTTTCATGCTTAAGGAGAGAAAGATATGTCTAATGAGCAAGTCTAAGCCAAAGATAATCGCCCAATCAAACAAAACACACACTCAAGTTATGATGGACCCAAAATTTTAAGGTTTTTCTTTGGAGATTAGGTGAGTTTTAAAGTATAATGAATTCTCTCCTTTGAAAGTGGGTCCTAGTTGGGAGTTTGGGTATAATCTCCAGGTTAACTAGGTTCTTTCTCTCTCCTCACCAACATATGGGTTAACTATACTCTGGGTGCTTCAATGGTACATCCTGCCCAGCGTCCGTGAGGGAATCCACGGGTGCGGGGACTTACGGAGGCTTGGTTTAGGAATTTTTGGTCCAATGAGACGGAATGCTCAAAGGAGGGTCCTTTCTTCACCAAGAGGGGGTGAGATCCTAAGTGTGTAGAGAGAGGATGTCTCTCAAGCTAAATGCCCTAAATGCAGTCTAATGTAGGCAAATCAAGCAGATAATGATCAACAGACAGTAATAGCAATCAACAGGTGAATGAACAGCAATAACCAGGGTTCTGTGGGCACAGAACAAAATGACGACCTGACTGAGGTCGCTATATTAACAAGCAGTAGAAAGCAACCAAAATGAAATAGCACCTTAGAGTGAGGCGCTGTATGAAGAAATGACGCCTCTGGAAAGGGGCGTCAGATGGCAGTAAACAGTATTCGAAATGATGAATAAAAATAATGATAATCCAAATGACGCCTTGGAGTAAGGCGCTGAACTAGTGAACGACGCCTCTGTGAGGGGCGTCAAAAATGTTGTAAACAGGTAGCAAGAAAAGACGCCTTGGGGTGAGGCGTTAAATGAGAAGGTGACGCCTATGAAAGGGCGTTGAAACACAGTAAACAGTAATCAGGGAAGTGGCCAAAATCAATAGCAGTCAAAGAAACTGACGCCTTGGTGTGAGTTGTTAAATGTGAAAATGACACCTCTGTGGGGGGCGTGGATTATAAAAATATTAAAAATGCGGAAAATAAATGGAAACAGCGCCTGTTTGAATAGTCGATGTATGTAGAAATGACGACAGAAAGGAGGGCGCTATTCAGTTCTAGAGAATCGAATGCCCTGATAACTGACAGAAATTAATTTTCCTTTCTAAGAAAAATGCTATGGATACTTCAAAAATTGGCTAATCCAGTGGGGGGTGTGCACGTGGTGCACAAGGGGAGTGTGCTACGTGGAGCACGAAGGAAGGGCACGCGAGGGCGCCGAAGGGAGGGGCACGCGAGGGTGCCGAAGGGAGGGGCACGCGAGGGCACCGAAGGGAGGGGTAATCAAACTAAAAACAAAAAGGGTCCCACCGTGATCGCCAATTTGTGAACGTGTCACATAGACGCTTTAAAGAGAGGGAAAAGATTTAAAATGGAAATAGGGGAAAATGTGCTAAAATATGAGGGACATGAAGGAAAAGAGGATGAGCATGAGATGCTCTATGGAGGGTGATCGCCAGAGGGGTTACCTCAAAAATACAAAGATGATCGCATGTACCTTGTATGAAGCGGGTGAGATTGCAAATTTTCCTCCTTCTACCGGCCGACCGATGAAGGGGGTTTATAGCTTGATTACCCTTGCAAGAAAACACATAAAATAAACAAAGATGTGGATTAGCCAAAGATGTGTAGTATCAATGCTCTAGAAATATACAATCAATCAAATTGGGCATGAACACACCTTGTGTGTTTTAGTTTAAAAACCCCTTAAGAAGCATTAACAAGGTATGGGATTATGTGAATGCAATGATATGCAAAGTAAACAAATGAATGACGTGCTGAGAAGATCTCTAGCAAAGAGCTAGAAGAAGGAGGCGTAGGATGATATACTAATAACTAACATACTAAAAGATTAAAGAGGGAAACTCCCTGCTGATGTGTGTGCAGCAGTAGAGGGAGGAAGAAAGCAAGTAGCGACTGCCGCAGGATGAAGAAACGCCGCTGTGGGAGGAGAACGTTTGATGAAGACCACAGCCAGCAGAAGAACGTTTGATGAAGAAGACCATTTGATGAAGAACCTGCAAAAAAAATAAAACCCCTCCTCTCTCTCTATTCCGCATGCAAAAACTGTCTTATTCTTCTTCCTGTTCTCTCGTTCTCATTGTTATTATTGTCCTCTTGTTCTCTCGTGTGTGAGGGATTCAAAGGGTATTTATAGGCCCGAAAATCCTTGCATCAATAGGATTAAAACAAGACAGTCAATACTCCAGCAAGAATCCCTCTTCTCAATCGAACACAAAGTGTAAAATGGGGAAAGGATCACTACTGGAAGGTAGCAGGCGAAACGGAGACGGAAGTGAAAATGACGACCTGACAAGGGGCATTAATTGAAATGACAACATCCACGCAGTCGTTAATTCCTAGATTTATTTATGGCAATAAAGGACTTTCCTAATTTAAAATTGACAAATGACGCCTGTTTGAATGGGCGTCAAATAATCAACGCCCCTCATCCAGGCGTCAATTCTTTGAGTTTCATTTTCTTTAGGATTCGTAAAACCCAGGAAACAACGCCTGTGTGAACAGTCGTTTATTTGTGAAATCACGACCACCATCAGGTCGTCAGTTAAATGACGCCCTTTCTCCAGGCGTTAATTACAATTGTTATGGAAAATTAGGATTGTCATGAAAAAACTACCAAATGATCAGAAAAATTTCATATTAAGCCAATATTGAAGTCCGCTTTGGGGCGTCACGTGGTGACATGAGATTTACTCAACATAGCATCGATTTTGAGGTGTCTACAATGGCCCGCTCCCCTAATGTCCCTCGGCTTGTAGCTCGCTTCCCTAATATCTTTTCGGCCCTTTGTGGTCTGCTTCCCTAATACATTTACTATCACTACGCTTATATGTGACAGCTATATGTTCTTAAGCAAAAAAAAAGAGAAGAAAGTAAAACAAAAGAGACAAAAAAAATGCTTGGCTGCCCTGCTTGCATGCTTGCTTATAATATAGAATAACATACTTCCTTGAAATTTTCTAGGACCATGTTTCATTGCTAAATAATGTTACCCCGACTCCGGATGCACATGCGTCACGGCATACGCTCGAAGGGAACCCAATTATGGCAGGTGCACACATCAAGGGGAAGAGTCATGGCTAAATTGCTAAGCTCAACTCACAAAATAAAACCTGAGGCAACACTCCCACACTTCACGCTTAATGTGTTCAATGGTCTTCAACCATAGGGATTGCCCGACTTTCTTCTTAGCACTCTACGGAGACTTGAATTCCTGCACTCGCGTGAAAGGTAATCGTGAGGAAAAAGCTGCCCACCCCCACTTAAAAAAGATGCAAAAAAAAAGAGAAACGATGAATTGGTCGAATGCGGATCCAAGTAGCCGGGAATCTCCACTGAGACAATGAGGAGACTCGCGTGGAATGGTGAAGCGGATTTCAATAAGGATGAAGTCTAGTAGCCGGGAATCCCCATTGAGACACATGAGGAAACTCGCGTCAAATGGTGGAATCTGCAATAGAATTATGACAAGGATGAATCCTAGTAGCCGGGAATCCCCACTTAAATAAATGAGGAGACTCGCGTCGAACGGTGAAATCCGCTACCAAAATAAACAGATGGGGGCTGTGCGAAGCTACCGAAATCGAGAACCTGAAAGCCATGTGTAGGCGCTAGAGTAATCCTTGAGTGTTGCTCGGAAAATCTGCATATCCCGATGTTTAGGGCTTTTTACTCACACGTTTGCTCCTCAACAGAGAATTACCTCGGGTGAAATGCATGAATTTAAGCTATGCATGCAAGACATGTGATATCCTCTTGACTGGTGCACCACCCCTTAGTTGTGCCTTCTGGCCCGCACCGTGTCTGTGAATTATGGGCGACGTCCATATCTGATCCCTTATAGAGGGAGCTGCCTTATGTATACTTGTGTTATGCCTGTTGATGATTACCTGCATGTTTAAAAAAAAGAAATAAAAAATAGTAATAAAAAATAAACCCAATTTCGGCTATCGTAGCCTGCTTTCCCAGTTCTGGCTCGTACAACCCAATCTTGGCCCTCACGGCCTACTTTCTGCCCTTGCGGCTTGCTAAGCTCCCAACTTCGGCTTCTATAGTCAGCTTCCCCAATTTGGGCTCTGATAGCCTGCTCCCCAATTTTGGCTTTTGTAGCCAGCTTCTCGACTTCGGCTTCTATAGTCCGCTTCCCCAATTTGGGCTCTCATAGCCTGCTCCCTAATTTCGGCTTTTGTAGCCAGCTTCCCGACTTCGACTTCTATAGCCCGCCTTTCAACATCTTTCGGCTCGACGACCTGCTCCCAATTTCAGCCTGCCTGGCCTGCTCTACAGACTTCAGCTCTTTGCAGCCCGCTTCCCAATTTTTGGGCCCTCATAGCCTGCTCCCCAATTTCAACTTTTGTAGCCAGCTGCCCGATTGCGGCTCCTGTAGCTTGCTTCCCCGATTTCAACCTTCACGGCCTACTTCCGCAACACCAAGTCTGGCCCTTGTGGTCCACTTTCCCGGGTTCAGATTTCACAGCCGATACTCCCAGCGCATTAAAGAACATCAAATCCTTTCACTTTGGTTCGGACCTTCCATCTGGCTAGAGAATAAAAAGATTCCTTTCACTTTGGTTCAGGCCTATTGCCCAGCCAGAGAACAAAAAGACTCTCTCCACTCTAGATCGGACCTTCCGCCCGGCTAGAAAAACAAAAGATTCCTTCCACTCTAGATCGGATCTCCCACCTGGCTAGAGAACTAAAGAGAATTCTCTCCACTCTGGTTTGGACCTTCCGTCCAGCCAAAGAATTAAAAGACCCTTCATATAGCCAGTACCCCCGGCACATTAAAGAAAGGAGTACCGTTTCACTCTGGCCCGAGCCTGCCGTTCGGGCAAGGAATCACCAATTTTTCCTTGCGCCAACACTGGTCCGTGTGAACGACTTGACCGCCTCTCCGTCCCTTTGGGGTCACGAACAATCCTTTCGATCTAAACCACCAGTTCAGATCGTTGAATCAACAAACTCTTCTCTTCGTCCCTCCAAGTGACGAATATCCCTTTGACTTGGACCTTCTGTCTAGGTCGTTGAATCGACAAACTCTTCTCTCCGTTCCTTTGGGTGACAGATACCCCTTTTGACTTAGACCTTCCGTCCAGGTCATCAAATCAACGAACTCTTCTCTCCGTCCCCCCGGGTGACGAATATCCCTTTTGACTTGGACCTCCCGTCCAGGTCATTGAATCAACAAATTCTTCTCTCCGTCCCTTCGGGTGACGAATAACCCATTTGATTTGGACCTCCTGTCTAGGTCGTTGAATCAACTAACTCTTCTCTACGTCCCGTCGGGTGATGAATAATCCGTTTGATCTGAACCACCTGTACATGTCATTGAATCAACAAACTCTTCTCCCCATCCCTTCGAGTGACGAATAGCCCATTTGATTTGGACCCTCCGTCCGGGTCTTTGAATCAACGAACTCTTCTCTACGTCCCTTCGGGTGACGAATATCCGTTTGATCTAAACCACCTGTTAAGGTCATTGAATCAACAAACTCTTCTCTCCGTCCCTTCGAGTGACGAATAGCCCATTTGACCTGAACCACCTATTCAGGTCGATTGGATCAACAAACTCCTCTCGCCATCCCCTTTTCGGCGACGAACACACACCCTTTCATTTGGACCTCCCGTCCGGGTCATCGAGTGAATAAACCCTTCTCTCCGCCCTCGTGGCTCGCCTTCCAACGTCTTTCGGCTCTCGTAGCCTGCTTTACGAACTTCGGTTCTCACAGCCTGCTTCCCAAGCTCTGGCACTGCTTCCCGGGTGCTGAAACAAGTGGCATGGGTTATTGACCTTAACTTTGGCCCGCGGATCCGCTCTTCTCATCATGTTGATGAATCTCTCAGTCGGTCTGCACCCGCAGGTCCCGCTCTCTCGTCCCTCTTTCTCGCCGTCCGCGGTTGGGGGGCATTTGTGGACACTAAAAATTCTCACCCCATGTTTACGTGCAGGGGAATAAAGAAGAAGAGAAAAGAGAAGAGAAGATGAAAAGTAGAAAAGAAGAGAAAGAAACACCCCTCAGATGGCCAGGTGCCCCAATGGCACACCCTTCCCAGCCCTCCAACGGCACACTTTCTCAGGCCCTCAAGATGCACACCCCCTGGTGCCCTCCAGCGGCACACTCCCTAGTGCCCCCAGCGGCACACCCCTAAGGTGCCTCCAAGGGCACACTCCCAGAGCACCGAGCTGCACACTCGCTCGGTGCCCCCCACCGGCACACCCAGTTCGTGCCCTCCAGCGGCACACTAAACATGCCCCTTCCAACGGCACACTGTCTAGTGCCCTCAGCGGCACGCCCTCAAGGTGCCTCCAACGGCACACACCCATGGAAGCCTCTGTCAATGGCACGCTGCCCTGAAGAGCCCTAGCGGCACACTCCATGGTGACCCTCCCAACGGCACACCCAAACGAGCCCTCCAGCGGCACAACCCTTGAGCACCGTTCAGCGGCACACTTCAAGCAGCTTCCAACGGCACAACGTTGCAACCACCGGAACGGCAGAAGCCGACAGAAAACACAACGGTCATTAGGTGAGCCCCTTGGCGCGCAGCTCGGCCACTTCAACACCAGCTAGCACCCTGCCTTGGGGTCAGCCTCTAATTCGGCCATGAGATATCCACCTGACGATGATGAGACCGGAGTCAACCTCGGATGGCAACGCCATCATGAGGTCGGTCAACGACACACATATAAAAAGCCCCTCACAGTGGAAAAAACAGAGGTGGAGGCATGCGAAAAAAATAGATACGAAGAAGGCAACACACGACAAGAAGAAGAAGAGAAGAAGAAGGTAGAAGAGAGCCCAGAGAGAAAGAGAGAATGTGCTGTGTAATGGGGGGAAGGATTGCAGTGAAGGGAACGATCACCCTTCCTCGTTCCAACCCTCTCCCCAACTATTTTCTTTCTTTTCTCTTCCTCGTTTCTCTCCCCCATTCGTTTGAATGTGCTGTGTAAGGCTCTGATACCACTTTAACTATCACGTCCCGAGCTTTTAATACAACAGAAGGAATATTGGGAACGTGGACAGTCAGCTAGTATGCCTCAAGCGAGTAATATAATCAGAGCGCAAGACAATCACCTAAAAGTAATTGCACAAGTAATTTTCTCAAAACTCCAACTTTATTTCGTAATAATAATCAAGCGTACACAAAACCATTACTTTTGACAGCCTTACATCATATGACTCAAGAAATCAAAATTACAATCTGACTCGACTAGATACTTCATAACTAAGGTTTCTCTCATTCAATAGACCTTCAATCGCTCTCGGACCCGCTACTTGCATAATCCAAATCTGATTCATAGGTATTTCCTAAAAAGATGAGAAAGTAGGTATGAGCACACATGTCCAGTAGGTATCTTCATATCAACATGAAGGCAATATTTAAGTAATTAATGTCTTAGCTCTAGAATGAAGATAACCGAAATAAGACGATAGAACATACGGTGAAAACTAAAGTAACATAAGTAACACGATATGATCAAAAATGAGATATGAGAACTCACGTAGATTGAAAATATGATCAAGCAAGGACATATCACGAATATAATTATGGTCTTTCACGAACAAGAATGTAACGAGAATGCACTTTCACTTTTCACTTTTCATAACCATAAAGTCTCTGCACTAGAATGTCATGTAATCAAGCATGTAATGATTCAATCAGGAGATATCCTGGTGAGAATTCATGGATTTCACTTATTTATAAAGAAAGTACTCCCAGCGCAATGCGACGCTAGTTGCATCATACCCCATGGTTTATAGTATGTTTCCGACAATCAGCCGAGGGGACTAGCATAGAGCCCTTAGACATAATCAGTGCCCAAACTGTATCTTCACGTATAAATGAAGCTACTTCCATGAGTATAACAATAAAGTACGGCCAGTAATGTAACAAGTTCAACTATAGTTTTCATGATGGCAATATCAAGGTAAGAATGCTTCAACTTAGAATATGAGAGTTCAAAAATGACTTAAAGCAAGGTCATGCCACGGAAAGAATTTGGCAGCATAACGACAAATTCTTTAACTTCCATAATTTATTATATAGCTTATTGAACAAGATATTAGGCCATAGATAATCAATAGACCATCTAGGAACTTATGAAACCCACCCAAAGGTCAAACCTCGGGTTTAGAACAAGACATAAATAAACGGTCATCTACTGGGCCGTTTCAGGAAGAAAATGGTCACAGTCAGGCCGCTACATTCATAATAACGGTCCAGTTAAGGCCGCAACTAGGCTGTGTCAACCAGAATAAAAAGAACGTCGACACTTGAAAAATTCTGGGGAATAACGTTCGCCAGGGGGCCGTTTTATGAGACTAAACGGTCTGAGAAAGACTGCTAAGTAACAGAGACGATCTCCCATAGGCCGCAATTAACCAGAGTACAGAAAATAAAACACCGATCATGTGAGTGCTTTCTAGATAATTTGGGTTTTAAGGGTACAACCAGCTCGGTGTCCTTGTGGGAATCTCTGGCTCACGGAGTCTTACGGTGGCCTTAAAACATGATCCCCTAATCCGACAGAAGGAATATCCGGCGGGGAGGTTCACAAGTCCAAAAGAGTGTGCTATAAGTGCAAGGTGTAACTAATGGTCGCATACCAGAGTAAACGCCATGTACTTATGAAAAGACAGTAAGATGAGGGTGAACGATCAAAATCAACGGCAACAATCATCATATTAATACCACATGAAATTTGGTCATAACGTAAAAATCATTTATTTACAAAAATATAACTTTGGCATAAAATTACACATTAATGAAAAATAAGGTTTAAACATGCTTATAGTGAAAATAGGGTATTTAACAGAAAATTAAACATAAGAGATTTATAAATATAAGTGTAATTTAGATCAGAAACCAATTGTCTAGGGTTTGAGATGCCGAGAGGAGAGAGAAGCTCTGCGGATGGAGGCGCAAGCAGGGGTTCTCTGCGTGGGGATCCCTCCGAGGAGGCCAAACCTGAGGGTGTCAGCGGGCCAGTCGCTGCTTCCTTATCACCTGGCCATCCTCCATCGCACGGTACATCTTCCTCCAGATTCCCTTCCCTTGTCAGACAGAGAGGTAGATCTCGTTCGAGAGGGCAACACCCGACCCCTATCTCTTCCACGCCTGTGTCTTGGAGTTCCCTCTTCAAGGCCCCATCTGGATCTCAAGATCTTGGACTCCATTTCGTTCCTCCTGAAACCAATAATGGAGTCAAGATCGCCATCTATGAGAAGGCAGATTCTGAGGATCTGTTAGCATCTTGGTCCTTTGCTTTGGTAGGGTACGCGGTAGGACTGCACTTATCTTTTAACCCTCTCTTTTCTTTCATTAAGTCCCGTTGGGGAACAAATGCTTTTGAGCTCCACCTTCTCCAGAACGGTTTTTTTGTCTGTAAGTTTGATTCTGAGGAAGATCTGCGTCGGGTTCTGGAGGGATTCTGGACCATTAAAGGTCATCCCATTATTCTCCGAAGATGGAGTACTGATGTACGAATGGAACTTGATAGTCTTACGAGTATTCCCTTGTGGGTGGCTTTCCATGGACTCCCTTTGCACCTTTGGACTAGAGATTTTATTGCGAAGATCTCTTCCATCCTGGGCGAACCGTTGTATCTGGACAAGCTAACGGCAGAACGCAAGAGACTGGCCTATGCGAGGGCTTGCATCATGATCTCGTCGGGGGACGAGTTGCCTGATTTCGTTCATTACAAAGATCTTGATGGCAACGTGAAGAAGATCAAAGTATCCTATCAATGGAGGCCAAGACGTTGCTCTTTGTGCTGTTCCTTTGGGCATACAGATGGAGCAAGTAAACCGATCCTCCACATTAAACACTCGACTGTCCAGGTTTTCAAACCAAGGGTTCGCCCTAACGAGCTCTCAGATAACTGTGTTCACTCTAATAATTCTTTTGCAGCTCTGCAGTCGGAGGGACATGGTTCTGTGGTGGGTCACGGTGTCCCACGAGCTCAGATCTCTGAGCCTCCCAAAGCCCTTGCGGTTCAGAGGCCGCAGAGGGATGAGCCCGTGACTCACACTGAGGCTAGCCAGATTACCATTCCTAAGCTTGATCCTATTGGGAGATCCATACCAAGGGCTTCGCACCCTTCAATTGCAAAGTCACCTACCCTTGAGGTTATGGACGACACAATCTCTTCTATTCCTTGTTTACCATCTTCTATTGAGATTTTGGACCCCACCATCAAGAATAACTCTTGTCCTTCCCTTGGAGAGCCTTTGGAGCCTCTTAGCAGCATGGCTCCACTTGCGAACCCGCCAACAACATGTGAAGCTTCATCACATGGCGTCTTCATCAAAGGAGCATCTTGTGCCTTTTGCTTTCTTGGAGGGGCCGCTAGTGCTTGTCCTATGCAATCAGCGCATCCTCAAGATGCTCCTACTAGTGATGGGGGGTCCGCCATCTCTTGTTGCTGCAAGCCTTCACGTGAACTCCAACAAGATGCCCCCTCTCTCACCTTTAACAAGGCACACCACTTAGCACATGTGAATGGGCTTTGTCTTGATCGCAAGAGGCAAGAGATGGCTGGCCATTCGGACTCATCTCCTCATGGAGGGACCGCAAAAGATTCTTGCTGCTGCACCTTACATGAACACTTTGAAGATGCCACCTCCCTTCCTCTTCTTAAAGAACAACTCCTTGCGCATGTGAATGGGATGTCCCATGATCGCAAAAGCCAAGTGAAGGTTGGCCATTTGGACCCGCCACCTGCACTCCATGCGCATGTGAATGGGCTGCCCCATGAACGCCAAAGCCAAGACAAGGTTGGCCATTCGGACCCGCCACCTAGTAGTGCTCTTGCTAGTGGTGCTTTGGAAGATAACTTTATGGAGCCATCTTGTGCAATTGATGCCGTTAATGTTCTTACTGTTGCGAGCTCAGTGCCTCCTGCCAAGCTCCTGGAGGACGAACCTCAGGCAGCACCTGTACCACTTAAACTTAAAGCAGATATGCATTTGGGTCCTCATGCTAGCAATTATAGTATGCAATCTCATCTTGCTCCACATCGCTCCACTATAAACCTAACAAAGTCACATCATTCCTCTTTTAAGAGCTTGCAGGCTGTGGATGAGATGGACAGGAAAAAAACACGCACGAAGAGCAAAGATGCCGATTGTCGGGCTACAATCCCCAAAAATACATAACTTACACCCCCTTTCTGCTAGTTTTTCTATATGAAGATTATTGCTTGGAATGTCAGAGGCCTCAATAAGAGGGTGAAATGTAGAGAGTTAAATACGTTGATCAGAAGCAAAGCCTGTGCGTTGGTTATCTTAGTAGAAACTAAGCTAAACCTTTGTCATACTCTGCATTTTAAAAACTTAATTTGGCCTGAAGCTGAAGTTGTTACCAATGACGAGTACGGTGGCAAAGGAAGAGTCTGGATCCTCTGGAACCACAATATCATTGATGCCCAGTTGGCTACAGGTAGCAGTCAATTCCTCCATTTGAGATGCAAGAACAAGCTGAATCTTCAAGAATTCACAATTATTTGAGATGCAAGAACAAGCTGAATCTTCAAGAATTCACAATTACTGGTGTCTATGCATCCAACTGTGCGAATGAAAGGAGAAGCTTATGGAATGACATCATCTGTCTTTCCAACAACATCCATTCTCCTTGGATGATAGCTGGTGACTTTAACACAATTAGATACCCCCATGAGAAAAAGGGTGGGCGAATGATAACGGAATCCATGTTGGAGGAGTTTAACCTATGCATTCAACACTCAGAACTTGAAGACATTAACTGCTGTGGCAATAAGTTCTCCTGGACCAACAGGGGAGTAGCTCAACGCAAAATCATGGCACGTTTAGACAGATGTCTCATTAACTCTCATTGGACTGATTCTTACCCAGATAGCTGGGCTGAATACGAGAATGAATATTTTTCTGACCATACACCAATGTTCATCTCCACAGATAAAGAAATTATGAGAAGCAAGCTCCCATTTCGGTTCTATAATATGTGGGCCTCTCATCCACAATTTCTTAAAGTCATTACATCTACTTGGGACACTCCGGTAGTAGGGTCTCCTCCACATGTGCTTTGTATGAAGCTTAAGGCTTGCAAATTTGCTCTTAAGGAGTGGAACAGGAACACATTTGGCAATATTCAGAATATAGTGGCCACTTCTAAAAGGAACCTTCACCAAGCTCAGACTAATCTCCGTGTTAGTCCCTTTGATAATGACTGCATCCAACAGGAGAACGAGGCAAGAAAAGAATATTTGCATGCTATAGCAGTCGAGGAAAATTTTATCAGGCAGAAATCAAGAGAAAACTGGCTGACGTTGGGGAATTCCAATACAAAATTCTTTTATGCTAGCATGGCGGCCAGAAGAACCGTAAACCATATCAGACAATTTAAAGACCACCATGGAAATACCATCAACGACAGTAATCAGGTAAAACAGCACACCATTGATTACTATTATCAGTTACTTAACCAATCTTCTTTGCAGGAAGCTAGTGACATCAACCCTTCTCTACATCTCTCTGAAGAAGATAGGGTAATTCTCAATGCTGAATTCACCCCGGAAGAAATAAAGAAAGTCGTATTCCAATCACCAAAAAATAAAAGTCCTGGTCCGGACGGATTTCCTGCGGAATTCTACCAATCAGCATGGCAAATAATTGGCCAGGATGTGATCAAACTTGCCTTCACTTTTTCAGAACGGGTCATCTCTACAAACAGTTCAACAACACTTTCCTAGCTCTCATTCCAAAAGTGGTGGGGGCTGATAGCCTGGAGAACTTCAAGCCCATTGCACTATGCAACTTCATCTACAAAGTTATTTCAAAGCTTATGGCTAATAGAATCCAGAAGGTGATTAACAAGATCATTAGCCCCCAGCAGACTGCATTCATAAAAGGCAGAAGTATTACCCACAACATTCTACTAGCTAATGATCTGACTAAAGATCTACATTCCAAGGACAAAGGAAAGATTATTGGCCTTAAAGCGGATCTGAGGAAGGCGTTTGACGCTATTGACAGGCGCTTTATATATCATATGCTTCTGAGAATTGGGTTTCCAGCCAATTGGATCCAGTGGATTAAAAGCTGTACTGAGAGTTGTATGTTCTCCATCCTATTTAATGGTTCACCTGCAGGATATTTTAAAAGCTCAAATGGAATCAGGCAAGGAGACCCCATATCCCCCTACTTGTTTACCATAGCTATGGAAGGACTCACGTGTATGTTGGAGGAAGCTGTACACCAAGGTCATCTCAAAGTTCCAAAGAACAATGAAACACGCGTTTCTCATATTACTTTTGCAGATGACCTAATTATCTTTCTACAAAATGACATTCATTCAGTTCAATACCTTGCAAACATTCTTCACACATTTGGCAAATGCTCAGGCCTCAAGTTGAATCATTCCAAAAGCAGAGTGTACATTGGTGCCAAGCTCACAGACAAAACAGCAATTACAACAGCGCTGAGAGTGGAAGAAGGGAATCTTCCTATTCCATACTTAGGCTTGCCTCTTATATCCACCGGTTTAAAAAAGTTACATTGCCAACCTATCATTGAGAAAATCAAAAATAGAATTAGCTCTTGGAGAATGAAACTCCTTTCCAAGAGTGGGAGGTTGGAACTGATTAGATCCATCTTATCCACTTACTCCATCTATTGGTCTACGGCTTTCCTTCTACCTACGGGTTTAATCCAAGAGATTGAAAAACTGTTGGCAAGTTTCTTCTGGCAGGGGACAGGGACCTTTAAGGCCTTTCACATGATAAATTGGGATATTATTTGTAGACCAAAAAAAGAAGGGGGGCTAAATTTAAGACGACTAGCTGATTGGAACAAAGCTATTTTGATGAAACAGTGTTGGGACATATTGCATAAAAAGGACAGTCTCTCGATAAAATGGATACATAGTAAATATCTGTCCAAATGTAACTTTTGGCACATTCAAGCAAAATCCTACCATTCTGCAGCTTGGAAAGGTATCCTTCAAATGAGAACATGGCTACTCAAACAAATCCAATTTTCTATCTCCATTAATAGTTCTCTAAGCATGTGGTATGATCCGTGGGTCAATGGTAAAAGCATATTCCAACTTTACGGAGATCGGATCAGGCAAGATCTGGGAGGTAATGTGAATAGTATTGTTTCTGACTTTATTGCTAATGGAAGTTGGAATCTCCCGACTCCAACCTCCATTCACATGTTTGAGCTTTGGCCAGTTATTTCAGCTATCCCACTTGTTAATGAGCCCACTGATACAGTGATTTGGATTCATGACAAAGGCAATTTTTCTTGTACTTCGGCATGGAACCAAATAAGGCAAAAACATCCTGTATGGTACCCGGAGAGCTGGGTTTGGGGCAGGCCACTATGCCACAAGCATTCCTTATGTTGCTGGCAAGCACTTCACCTCAGGTTACCGACTCTGGATATTATTCAGAAAAAAGGGTTTTCTCTTGCTAATATGTGTATGCTTTGTAAAGGGGCAGAGGAAAGTATTGACCACCTATTCTTCTCATGCAATTACTCCAAAGATCTTTGGAAAGAAATCTTACAGAGATTTGATATCCGCAGGGAACCAAAGAATACAATCTTATGTGAGCTACAATCTCTTGAGGCCAATTTTCCTAACAATGGTTATCTTACCAAGCTCATCAAATTATTATTCCGATGCACTATCTGGTGGATTTGGAGAGAGAGATGCCTTCGCATCTTTGAGAATAAAAATATGGGATATGCAAAGCTTCTAATTGAAATCCTTTATGAAACCAGATGCTGTTTGGAAAATGAACTCAAGGTTGATAGACTTACCTTCAGGGAGAAACAGATATTCAAACGCTATAACTTCATCATTCCTTAACTCTGGTCAAACGTCTTTCATATCATGGGGAATCTCACTTTGTAAGACTTGGACGTACAAATTGATTGTCTATTAGCTATGTCCTAGTTATTGTATTTTATGTACCCACAGTAGACCACGTCTGTTGTGGCACGGCTGATTACCTCTAGAGCAATAAGTCTAGGTTTGTCTTGACATTGCTCACCCTTTGTACACTTTTTACTTTTCTATAATAGTTACAAGTTTACCGATCAAAAAAAAAAAAGAGATTTATAAATATAATGTAAATAACCTAAGAAATTCTATTATGTTTGGACTGGCATAAAATGATCATGAATCCGACCACCAGAAAAGTAAAAATAGTCACGCGATAGACCTCATGAACTAACAGAAACGGTCCTTTAAATGACCGCCTGATTACCCTTGCGGTTCCTGTAAGGCCGCCTTCTGTCTTCAGACAGAAGCCATAAAACAATAAAACTAAATGCTAACCTAGGTCAGGTTATGCATGAAAACAATGTAAAACCTATAGTAAAGCATGCAAGAAGAAAATTGGGCCAAGAATATGCATAGGAATATGTAATTTAAGTAACAATTTTCATCTTTTCCATTAAAGGTTAGGCTCATGCATGAGATAAACTAATTGCCGCAGTCTCAATAAAACTTCAAATTCTCTACGTCTAACGCATGAAAACAACGGGAAATAGAGGGCTTTTATTCCTAACTTTGAGTTTGAGCCAATCATGAGATAACCTACCTCGGGATTGGGCTTTAAACGTCGAATTTAAGGTAGGAACTTGACCCTAGTTTCCGCTCGTCCAGAACCGAACCAGCAACTTCGTCGCTTTCTAACTTCTGATTCTCTTCACCTAAGACCACAAAAATTGGAGGGTAAGAAGAGGTTACTAAAAGGAACAATTAACTCTAAAGAACCCGTATCTAATTACCTTGTTTAGGGTTTCTAATTTGCAGCTCAATCTGGCCCGGTTGCACAGGTTCCTGGGTTGCTTGTACCGAACTAGCAACTTTGCAAGCTTCTATCTTCCTGATGGCTTGATCTCTGTTGCGTGGGTTTTTATGCCGATTAACCAGGGTGAAGGAAGGAATACATCGGGGAAGGAAAATACAGGAGTTTGATGTATCTCGGGTATCCTCCTTATGGGTGCATGCCTCTCACGGCGGTATCGGGCACTCTCCTTTCACGGAAAGTCGGAAATGGTCGAATGGCACGGAAGTGTCGGGATAAAGGTTAACCGGACAAGATGCGGACGTGCCAGTCGATCTCTCGACAAGCACTCATGGAACCAAGGTTTGACTGGGGAAGAGCCACCAGGGCGCGGCACGTGGGCTCGGGCGATCGGGCAACACGTGGAGAGAAGGGGTTCCATGGGTGCGAGTGCGTAGGCGATTGCGGGAATCGTGTACTGGAACGTCTTTCCCCACCGGCCGCAAGTAATCGATGTTTATTTACATCAGATTGAATTCGAATACCTTCGTTCCATGCTAAAGAAAAGTCTGTATATGTGTCTGAAGCCGTGAGTAGAGGGCTGGGGGCATTCAGCAGCTAGGGATACGCGTTAGACCGAGGGGTGTTTACTGGGGTTAGGGTGTCAGGCAACGATGCCGAATGGCGTAGATAGAAGACTGAAGACCGGGACGTGGGTGTTAGAGCACTCGTCTAATCGGCGGTGTTGTGCTGAGACGTATATTTCTTTACAGGGAAGCCGTAATGGCCAAAGTTCAACTGGCGCATGCCACGGGACAACTCCGACGTGTTAGTCGGTCCCCGGGTCGATGCGTGATGAATGAAAACTTATGTATTTTATAGAGGGCTCCTCCCGTGACGTGGGCCATGGCCACGTTGCCGAACGGGGGCCTATGACTGTATAACTGAGGGGATACATCAATCCGGTATCTAGGTGAGGGTCGGTCGCGACTCGAGTTGAGCGGTTGGATATGGCCTCGTAACTGCGGGTAGGCATGACGTCATGGCATGCGTGTGGTTGCGACCGACGGGCGTGCGAGGGAAAATCCCGGCATGAGGGGACGTCCGCTCGTATGACGATGTCTCACATACGGTCGGTGTTGACTCGTGTGTGACGGCTACATACGACGTGAGGGGAGTGTGAACGACATACCCCCGGCGTAGTAGACCGCCGAACAAGTCACCCACACACAATTCTCCTTAGCTCGCTGCTCGGAGCCGCGCTCGAAGTCTTGTGCTTGCCAGGTGCCGGACGATCTTGTGTATCTCTCTGGATGCCTTGTATTGATGCCCCACCCCTTGAGCTCCTAAGGGGTTTTTATAGGAGAAACTGAAGGGTCACAAGGGGTTTACGCGGACCAGCTAAGGGGGGTGAGCTGGTCCGCGTAAACCCAAGTGAATAGTGTCACTGGGTTATGGGGTTACGGACTGAGAGAGAGGGGAGAATGAGGTTTACGCGGACCAGCCAGGGGGCCCTGGCTGGTCTGCGTAAACTCCCTTCGGATGGGGGTTTACGCGGACCTGCCAGGGGGGCCTGGCTGGTCCGCCTAAACCCCCAAGGGTTTAGGCGGTCTGGACTTTTTTTTCTTTTTTGAAAAATTAATTTTTTTTGGTTGAATGGGGGTTTACGCGGACCAGCCAGGGGGTCCTGGTTGGTCCGCCTAAACCCCCCCAGGGGGGGTTTAGGCGGGTTCGCAAGGAGAGAGAGAGGGGGGGGGGGCTGGTCCCCACGCTATAAAATCCCATTTTTGGCCTTTTTCTTCTTTAATTTGGCTAAGGAATAAAAGGACAAGTGGGTGAAGGATACGTGGCGGCTTGTGGAGACTTGTGCGCGTTGAATTGAGGACGAGCCCGTCGTGCTGTCGCTTTGCGCTCCCACGTCCGCGTGTTGACCCCTCGAACTGGTACGGCACACGAACCGCATTGTAGGACCGTAATTGGACAAACCGGGGCTGAGTGGGGTCATGGGACCACCGGGTTCGAGGAAGGGGCGCGGCCCCCAGGGAGTTCGCCCTCCCTGGGGCGCGCGGCCATGCCCCGGGGCGAACTGGCCCCGGGCTGGCCGTAACCCCAAGGGATGGCCCCAGGGGGTCTTCTTGTGTTGCCTGGGGACATCCTTTGATGGACTTTGACCTTCGGGAGGCTGGCATGGGCCCTTGGGGATGTTGTTCTTTGAGTTGTAGTGGCCGCTCGCAAGGTGTTCGGGCAAATGCCTGACACACCCCTGGTTGCCGAACGAGCCGCGTAAATGGCCGACGGGCCTTGGATTTGGCCTAGGGCCAATGGTAGAAGTCCCTAGGGGCTGGGAGAAGGAACCTTGGGCCCATGGGCCTCGGCTCGCATTGCGTGCTATGTTGTACGGTGGGTTGGCAGGGTAACCTCTGGTTGGCCCGAGAGCTAAAGTTGAGTGGCATGTTGCCACGTGTCTGAGGGTCGGGGGGGTCCCGACTTGCTGGGGGGCGTTGTAGAGCCCAATTAGTGTACTGGAATCACGGGGTGGCCCGTGGGTTGGTGTAGAAGAGTTGAAATATACGCGCCCGCAAGGTATTCGGAAAAATGCCGAGCACACGTGTGTGAGCCGTATGCACTTGCAGCGGGCCTCCAAAGCCTGTGGTTGACTTGCTCGGGTCCCCCCCTTTGACCTTGGAGGGTTGAATGAAGAGTCTCGGAGTAGACCCGCGGCTCTTTTACCGGATGCCACCTGGCATGGCTTGGCATCGGGGCGCCTCCAGGTGGTCCTGGGCGGCCATGTAGGGTACGGGCAAGGCCCGTATGAGAGTGGCCGGGGCTGACCCCGAACAATTGCTTGTGTCACCGCGTGTCACGGCAAGTTGGTTGGGACCCCTGTGGGGACCTGCAGGGTTGTAGAAAGGGCTAGGTAGCCCGTGTCTTGAAGGTGTTCGGGGAAATGCCCGAGCCCTTATTTCTGGGTATTTTGGCTAGGAAATAGTCTGGGTACAACAAATGCCCCCCACGAGGCGTGCGTCGGAGGCAGGGACGAGGGCATACGGCACGTGAGATCCCCTTTCTGAGTTGTTGTAGTTGTATTTTGACGCTTCATATGTCTTTATTTTGCTATGTTGTACATGTGGATTTTCTGGTATGCTGACTATTTTTCTGGGTGCCTTGCCTTGCAGCTATGGCACGCTTCGGCAGAGACGGACGTGTCCCGAGGCGGATGGCTCGGGAGGAGGATCACTGGGTGCAGCGGACTGATCGACCGATGCGCCCTCTAGATGCACCAGTGATCCTTCTGGCTGGTATAGAGCAGCTGGACCAGGGCCATTTGGCCGTGGCTGAGGGTCCGATTGGTGAGAGAGTAGCTGGAGCAGGGGCCGTGGAGGTGGCCAGGATTCTGGAGGCGGATGGTTTGTACAGTTACGACCGGAGTGGAGGCTATCCATTGGAGTTCCCCCGGGAACGTCATCTCCTTGAATTCATCCGCGGCAATGTCCCTCCTGGCGTGGAGGAGGGTGACTTGCAGATTCGGGAGCCTGCCGCCAGCTTGAGCGGGCCATCCTGATTGGCAGGAACAGCCTGCTTGGTACCACTTTCTGCAGCTACCCGAGCTTTTCAGAGGACTACTGGAGGCAGCGCCAGTTTCCCAGCGTCAATTATCTAGGGTTCTTTGGCATGGCGAAGCAGTCTGGAGTCAGAGTTGGGCCGATTGGCCCCGCTAGCTGGGATTTGCACGGCCACCACCGCATAGAGACGGAGGGAATTGCTGGATTGGTATTATAGCCCGTTGGTGTGCAGTACGCTGGATAGGGCTACGATGACCACAGTATGCTGAATGGAATCATGCGGCAGACCGTCACTAGCCGGTATAGCCGCTGGACAATGATCCCGTCACATTATTACCGCTAGGGTGCTACAGAGTGGTTGATGGGGATGGTCCACCACTACCGGGTATTGTAGATCGAGCTGGGATCAGGTACGCGGTGACTGCCGCTCTGTACGCGTACCCGTGCTACGCTGGATTGCTGCAGGGCCTGCTGGAGCATTTCAACGGTCGTTGGAACATGGTGGCAACAGCAGAGGGAGAGACCAGCCTTGACTTGTGGTCTTTGTTCAGGATTTCTGGCTTGCCAATTATCAGCGAAGGGTACGAGGAGGTAGTGCTGGATGACATCCACCGCAATCATAATGATGGACTGGGAAGATACCGAGTGCCTTACAGTTATCGGTATCTGATAAAGACTTGGAGATATTTGGCTCTAGCAGGGAGAGAGAGTGCCGCACATACTCCCTGGGTACTGCTGAATGTATGGGTCCGTCATTTTTACAACGGGCCGTTTTACTTTTACCAGGAGTTCGCCAGGGATCAGACTCCCTGGGGAGTACACGGAGGTGAAGCTACGCTTCCGGACGTACTCCAGATATGTGTATGCGCCACGGGAGGGGTGGAATCCCCATGGTCTGCCAGATGTGACATATCTTGCAGCGTATCTGGCATATTCGTGTTGGCACCCGTTTTATGACCAATAAGTTGGGTCATTTCCTTGTTCATTTTATATGATGCTCCAAGTTGTTCATTCTTTATTGAGCCTTCTTAGTCAATTTGAGGTCTATTTCATGCGTCATGTCTCCTTGGTTGGGTCTAGTTCCTTATCTCTTTTCACTGGACAAAGCTTAGCAAGCTCTTGTTTCATTTGCACTCTATTGTCTCTAACGCATCTCTCTTGGCGCGTTACAATCCTCTAATGCATCTACCTTGGTCCGTTACATCGTGCCAGAGTCCTTAAGCTTATGGCTTCTTTCAAGCTTATCTTTTTAGCCTATTCGTTGGGTGTGACGGCTTATCGTGCGGCCGTTACATGATTTTTGACGCATCTACCCATGATCGTTACATTCATCTAGAGTCCTATGTTCGTAAACTTCGCCCGTTGATCTTATCTTTCAGTGGATAAGGCTGTGTGACAGTCCATTCCCGGGGCGTTACATCCTTGTGGCGATCTATCGTGCAGCCGTTACATCAAACGGAGAGTTCTAGCAGAACTGCTCTTTCTCTGCTACTCCGTGGCGGAATTAAGAGTTTGATCTGAGGATTTCTCCTTCAAATCTAATCCTCAGAACCTTTTGTTTGTTTCTATGGACTCTTGGGAATATTATCTTCAAGAGTTTGTCAAGAAATATCCTACTTTCTAGTTGGATTATCCTCAACTCGAACCTAGACTTTGAGGATCTATAAATAGAACCCTTGACTTCATGGCTTGAAGAGGAGACATCTGGAGTTCGCGTCGAAGTGCTGCCGCATCCTGGAGCTAGAACCAACCAAGGAGAGCTGCTTCCCACGTCCATCTGCTTCTAAAGTCCAGGGAGTATTGTTTCCAAGGGTTTAGTTCAGTCAAGTTTTCATCTTAGTGTCTTTTCCCTCATCCAAGCATCATAAGCATTGTCCCTCTTCTTCTACCACGTTCTTGCATCTTCTGCATCCATTTAAAACATCCTCCCATCTTTTAAAACGCCCCAGAGGGGTTAAAAAAAACCAACCTCCCCGGTATTTCCCTTTCCTTTTGCGTGTTCTTAAGTTCTTTGATCTATTGATACTACTTTGTCCAAGGGCTAATTTGGGTTGTTTTTCTTGTGTTCTACACTCTTCTGCAGGTTTACAGAGCCCATAGCACGAGGCCCAAGCTCTCTGGCCGGCTGGAAAGCTTGGAGATCAAAAGATTCCCAGTTCTTATTCTGCAGATGCTCTGACGGTCTATCAAAGGCGCGTTAGAGTCTTGTAGCGGTCTATCGTGGGGCCGTCACACATCCTGTGGCGCAACAGTCTTCGACCGTTACATCTGACGGAGCTGTAGTTTCCTAGTTGTTTTCTCTCTCCCGTGGGCGGGTGCATCATCCTCCTATTCTAAGGTACTTATCAGGTCTTTGGCTTATTTTTATCTTAGTGGCGATCACATATTTTCTTAGTTTGGGCATTAGCTTTCTCTTTCATCATATCCCCTCTTTACTTTGCTTGTTCCACCTACCCGGTGTGTTTTTCCTTTATTTCTTATTCCACGCCCCGGCGTGTGTTTTCCTTTATTTGCTTAGCTTAGTCTTGATTGAGATAGCATGCCCATGCTAGAGCTTATGCTAGTTGCCTAGGTTCATGATTCACATGTTCATAGGTTGAGTGATTCTATCATTTGATTCATACTTCATCATAGTTGGCATCATAGCCCATCTTGCAAAAGAAGGGACACATTAAAACCAACAGAATTTTTGGAGATCACGGTGGGACATCTAGTGCCAATCGTGCTTTGAATCTCTGTAAACTTGCTCCCCTTTGTTTGCCCTTGTTGCTCTGGTGTTCCCCGGATTTTCCTTTTATTTCCTGCTGTTTCTAGTTCTCTGGCTCTTCTGACGGTCTCCTGTGCACGCATTACGTTACTATGACGGCCCGGTCTTTGACCATCACACTACTCTGACGCAGGTATTATAGACTGTCACACACCCCAGATAGGTACACATCCCGAGGTGTAGTTCAGTTCCGCGGTTTCTGGTGTGATTTTCATACTTGGGTGCTATCTGATTGTCTCCTCAGTTGTTTTACATATTTATCTTATTGTGTGCATATTTCATTGCTAGATTTTAAGCTAGAATTTGCATGCACCCCGGTGCACATAGGTTCATTCATATATTCACACTTTAGATTGCATCTTCATACCTTGGTGTGTGGACCTCTCGTCTCCATATTCCTTGGAGCCGACTAGGAAATCACATCAGGGACCTCCATAAGTCTCCGTGAGCCGTGGATTCCACACGGACACCGGGCCGGTTGTACCTTTCCTACCCCGTGTCTAGGATTGCATAAGTGAAGGAGTGATTACATTTAGAGTCAACCAAGCCATATATCTTTTGCCTATTAGAAACCTATTGTGGAGAGCACATCTTAATCAAATCACTAAGGTTCTAAAGGAGGAAACTATAAAAATCCTGTTGCATCATCTAAGTAACTTGGTTGAATTTGAGTGTTGTCATCTCTTTTTCACTTACATCTTTGTTAAAAACATCTAAGTTTAGTAACTCATTGTGTGTTTGTTGTGCTTTGTTTGCAATGTTTTAAGGTCTTTCGTTGCATGTGGAGTTGCTTCCATCCTCTAGAAGCTTCATCACCTGGGGGCGATTCCCTTTCCTCATCCTACTTCAATCCACTCTTTGAATCCACCATGGCTTCTTTCAATCTTCCCCGTTCCCAAGAGGAGTCTCTTCCTCAAGGGCTTCTAGAGGATCCCTCTAGGGTTATCTCATTCCAACCCAGAGAGGGGCCCATCCCTCCTACGTCCTCCATCCCTATGGAGGGCGCCCAATCCACTCAAGCTCTTCTTCCTCCTTCCGCTAATTCTACCCTTCAGATGATGGCCCAATTAGACCCGGCCCAACTTCAGGCGGTTTATCAGGCCATGCACAGGTACAACACCTAACCTTCCCCGATTATGCAAGGTCAGACCAATCCTTCCATTACTCAGCCTAGGGCCGATGGGTCCGCCGTCCAGCCCATTTCCATTGACCTCACTCCGGTCCAGCCCAGGACCCTCAGATTCTCTAATCTAGAGATGGGTCAGTCTTCTGGTTCGGCTCAGCAATTTTTGGATAAGGGAAACATCGTTGTCCCTCCTTCTTTTTCAGTGGATCATCATATGTCCGGCCCAGCTCTGCCGCAGGT
The DNA here is from genome assembly GCA_022559845.1 of Amorphophallus konjac. Taxonomy (NCBI): domain Eukaryota; kingdom Viridiplantae; phylum Streptophyta; class Magnoliopsida; order Alismatales; family Araceae; genus Amorphophallus; species Amorphophallus konjac. The sequence goes on from CM040127.1 coordinate 266,171,751, forward strand.
TCTTATTGGCCCGAATGATTTCATGCGCCCTCATCAAGGGGTAGCCCAAGTTCACACCAACATGGGTCTTCCTTCGACCCAATATCCTTCTTATGGGCCGCCCCCTCCATCTGCTTACCCCTCTGCTCCTCAAATTCCATCCTTCACTATCCCTACTCCGTCCAGAGAGCATGAATTATTCGATAAATGGGCCGCCATGCAACAACAACTTGATTTCCTCCAGAAGCGGGTTGACCCACAATCCTTGGCAGATGTTCCAGTCCCAAGCTTCCAAAATATCTGATTACCTCCACAATCCGAGCTCCCCAATTACCGCAAGTACGACGGGAACAGCAATCCCTTCATCCATGTCAGGGACTTCTTATATGAATCGGCTCAGTTTCAGTATGATGATCGCCTCATGGCATACCTATTCCACCGATCATTGGATGGTGTTGCACTGGAATGGTTCTATTCTCTGCCGCTAGAGGATGCCGAAAGCTTCAAGATAGTGAAGGACAAGTTCATTCAACAGTTTCAAGATAGGGTCGGTCCAGAATATTCCTTCACAGACTTAGTGGCCGAGAAGATGAAGCCGGACGAGGAGTTTGCTACATATGCTGATAGATGGAGGCAGATGGCCGCCAGGGTGCCAAGCCAAATTTCGGAGGAAGAGAAGGTCAAGCTGCTCATCTCTAATGCTACCCCGACCTTCCGTAACATCCTTGCCATGATGCACCAACTATATAGCCGGGCGTGGTTTATTCAAACACAATTTAAGGACTCTCCCATCCATTCACTCTTTGAGAATCAAAAGCCTAAATACCACAAGAAACCTCAAGGGCCTGTCACCGAGGGGGTCCAAACCAATGAACAAGTTCAAGCCGTTACCTTCCCCTTCCAAGCAGCTCCATTCCGCTTTCCGCAAAACCGTCGCACTCCTCAAAACCCCGCTCCACAAAACTTTCCACCCATTCCACAAAATCCTCCGCCTACCTTCACCGCTCCACAACAACCTCCACAGCCTCCGCAATACTATGTCCCTCCACCTAACGGCTACAACAATAACAACAAGCACCCGGCTCCAAAGAGAGCACAGTACCCACCTCTGCCAGAAACCCTCACGGATATCTTCTTGGCTCTCATGTCAGTTAGTGCTATACAACTCCCTCCCGAACGGCCCAACTGGAACCCGGCCGTTGATCAGACAAAGTATTGTATGTTCCACAGGCAGCCGGGACATACTATTGAAGGGTGTTTTCAGTTCAGAGACTTGGTCTACGACCTCCATAAAGGACAAAGGATTGATTGGGCCGAAATGTATAGGGCCATTATAGAAATTAAAGAGAAAAGAAGGCAGCCGCCCAGGCAGCAAGTGCAGCAACAACAGGCACCGCAGCTGCAGCAGGAGCCGCAACAGCAACAACAGCCGGTTCAAGACTTGAGGATCCATCAGAACCCAATGTCGAACCATCCTCCAGCTCCGTAGCCTCAGCCGCCGGCACTAGCTCAGGTCAATGTAGTTCAACCCCCGGCCACCGATGCTGGGTGGTCCTTTGATGCCGACGGCTCAGTACGCCAAGTCTCGACCCTCCACCATAACTACCCCGCTCATTCCACCCCCATCGTCCTTACGCCCACATACCAAAACCCTCCTCCGCCCGCTAGACCACTTGTCCTTTCATCCACTTACACTCCACCACCCGTCTCTCGCACATTGCTCACCCCCGCTATCACCACACCTCCATCTAACCCTCCACTCATTACACCTCCGCCTACCTTTATACCTCCGCTTCCACTCGCACCCGCTACCACCAACCCTTCACCCATCATCCTATCATCACAACCCGCTACCCCCTCTCCCACTCCCATCATTTCCACCACACCCTCTTTCGCGCCACTCATCCACCCCACCGGGCCTACTAAGTCACTTATCCTGAGCCCATCCGAGGCCGCGGCAGCCTATAACTTCTCCCTACGGAGTGGGCGCACGTTTCACCGCAATTATCCTTCTACCTCCAATCCCAAGTCTTCCCAACCGGCTGTTGAGCAAGAAGAACCCGAACCGTTATCAGGTACCCAATGCAATCTATTGCATCACTTGGATCGGGTGCCCGCCAAGATATCCGTGCTGGAACTCATCAAAAGATCTACCCTCCACCAAGATGCTCTCAGGAATTTTCTTCAAAAGGTGATGGTTAGTGAAGATGTGGCAGCCGACAGTTTACCTACAACACTGGCGACTATTTCCAAGGAACCGGCAATTACATTCTCTGAGACCGATCTAGCTCCTCCAGAAGCTCGGCAAATGCCGCTTTGCATCACCATTATCTTGAACAAAGTTAGTATCGATGCAGCATTGGTTGACACAGGGGCATCTATCAATGTATGCCCGCTCAGCACTCTCACGGCCTGCAATCTGTCAGAAGAACTTCTACGCCCGACCGCCACTACTATAGCTGCTTATGACAATTCTCGAAGAGCATGTCACTGGATTGTTACTATTCAAGCTGAGCTTGGGCCTCTCACTATGCCCATTGAATTTTATGTGCTGGACATTGACCCTATGTTTAAAGCTATCTTGGGTCGTCCGTGGATCGATACTCTCAATGTCGTGCCCTCCACCGCACATCAATGTCTTAAATTCCCTTTTCAAGGGAGGGTGGTTAAAGTAAAAAGCTTATCCACGGTCCAGTCTGTCAAAGCTATATCAGAGAAAATCTTGCCTACACTATGGCCCCGTAGTCGACCCGTTATCTCTGTGTTGGATCTGAACTTTCCTTGGGCTTATGCACCTCGCAAGTCCGCCACTACACCCGTCAACATTAAAGTAAAACCCCAGATCCGAGATTCCAAGGGCTGGGATATTATATTGAAATTGGGCTATCAACCGGGGAGAGGCCTCGGTGTGCAGTTACAAGGGCGAACCAAGCCGGTGCCCAAAGGTAGAAAAATGAGTCGACGGGGTCTCGGCTACCGAGAGTCTACACTCTCAATGATGGAAGATTCAGGGCCACTTACTTGGGACTATCGCCGACACTTTGTTAAAGGTCCTCTCTAGCCAGGGACGCTTCAGCCGCAATCAGCACAGTCAGAGAAGGAAGATACAGCTTGCACAATTGCCGATCCGCCTCTGCTGCCAAAGGGGCATGTTGATGATATGCCAGATTTCAGTCAGTCATTTGCCAGAATGTTCAGCGAGCCAGATAGTTATGGTCAGAAGAAGAAGTAGGAAGTAGGGCTTGTTCAGTGGGAACCGAAGCCAGCATGTCGTCCGCCGGAAACAGTGAGCTCTGCAATTGTTATTTCTTTATATCCTTCCCGCCTGCGCACATTGTTCCATACACTGGACTTTATTCCCCGTCCTCCTTCAATTATGATTGATCCGCCTTGTCCAATATCTCCGTTCCGGTACGACCTGCCGACGGAATTCTCAATAAGTCACTCTCCTTGTAGGTATTCCCCACCTCTTAATTCCCTCTCTTCTATCTTTTCCTCATCCGATTTCCCCTCAACCTCCTCTATTCCTCTCTCTTCTTTCCCCCTCCACCATCTCCTCCATCCTGCTATGTGATCTCCACTGATCTCAAAAAAAAAATGTCAAATTTGAAATGGAGATTTCGATGGAAGGTTACACTATCTTGTCTCCATCCTCCTCCCAGGGGCACGAGTCCCCTGCTCCTTCCTTTCCACTAGATTTCCTTTCTCCTAGGTTAGGCGTAGGGTCCGTCGAGTCTAGGAAAGTAGGGTCAATTAGAACTAGAGAAGTAGGGTCCTGTTCTAGGTCGTCCAACCCTTCCTCTTCTGAGCCGCGCCCGCTTGCGCGTCATTCCAAATCCATTCATGATAGGTTCTTGCAGGATCTGGCTCAGCGATGTCATGCTCTTTTGAAGTGTCCAGAGTTTGTCGCTACGGCGATTGTGATAGAAGATGAAGAGGAAATAAAAGGGGTGTGGAGCGACGACGGACTAGGTGTATATGAAGTCCTAGATGAAAAAGACCTGATTGATGAAGAGAACAGCAACAACGTAGATAACACTGTCGATCTGTATGCGCAAGGATTAAAGAGATTCGACGAGCGATCATCGGTAGTGGATGAACCTATAAAGGAAATAAATTTGGGAACTGAAGAAGACCCAAGGTCCATTATTATTGCCGCTAACCTCCCTCCGCAAGTAAAAGAAGATCTAATCAAGGTTCTAAGGGAGTATAGTGATTCTTTTGCCTGGTCTTATGAGGACATGCCGAGTCTTGACTCCTCTTTAGTGGAACACCGACTAGTGCTTAAACCAGGGGCAACACCTGTAAAACAAAGGTCAAGAAGATTTCACCCCCACATGGCCTTGAAGATTAAGGAAGAGGTCGATAAATTGTACAAGGCCAGATTCATTAGAGCCATCTTATATCCTTAGTGGGTGGCAAACATAGTCCCTGTCATCAAGAAGGATGGAAAGGTGCGCATTTACATCGATTTCAGAGATCTTAATAAAGCATGTCCCAAAGATGATTTCTCGCTACCTCACATAGACGTCTTGGTCGATAACACTGCCGGGTTTGAAGCTTTATCATTCATGGATGGTTATTCTGGCAACAATCAAATCCGTCTCGCTCCCGAGGATCAAGAGAAAACCTCCTTCACCACGCCCTGGGGCACGTACTGCTACGTGGTTATGCCGTTCGGTCTGAAGAACGCAGGTGCCACTTATCAAAGGGCGATGATAGCTATTTTCCACGACATGATGCATATCTACATGGAAGCCTACGTGGATGACATCTTGGTGAAGTCGAGAACTAAAGAAGAACACCCCGCTATTCTGGCTAAGGTGCTGCAGAGAGCTAAGGAGTACAAGCTTAAAATGAATCCGAAGAAGTGTGTTTTCGGAGTCTCTTTAGGGAAGCTGCTAGGCTTTATAGTTAGCAAACGGGGGATCCAAATTGATCCTAATAAAGCACAGGCCGTCATGGACATGACTCCGCCAAAGAACATTACGGAACTTCGAGGACTGATTGGTAAATTGCATGCAATTCATCAGAAGATTCATATCCTAACATTCTCAGAGGTGCGGCCCGTTTTATGAATTGCTAAAGGCGGTCAAATTCGAATGGAATCAAGATTGTCAAAAGGCCTACGAGGACCTAAAGGAATATTTATCCAATCCCCCAGTTTTGCAACCTCCTGTCCCTGAGAAACCCCTAATCTCGGTCATTGAGGACTCCCTAGGGGCGGTTTTAGCACAAGTAGACGATGAAGGGAAAGAGCGGGCAGCTTATTACCTCTCTAGGTTGTTCAACCCAGCTGAGGCTAAATATACCGCTATGGAGAAGACTTGTGCCACCTTAGTGTGGGTAGCTCAGAAGCTCAAACACTACTTCCTATCTCACCCAGTTAGGTTGATCTATAGAATGGACCCGATCCGCTATCTCTTAGAAAAGCCCGTCCTTTCAGTAGGTTAGCTCGCTGGCAGAGCTTCCTCTCTCAGTTCGATATCACGTTTGTCGTTTAGAAGGTAGTCAAAGGATATGCCATCGCTGAGCATCTTGCCCATCTCCCGATTCCCTGCACGGACTCTATTCAGGATGACTTCCCTGATGAGCATATTTCTGTCCTGACTCATCATCCCTTCTGGTCGCTGCACTTCGACGGTGCACTCAATTCTCAAGGCCGAGGAATAGGCGTTGTTCTGCTCACTCCGGAAGGGGTGACGATTCCTTTTGCTTATCAACTTCGATTTCCTGCTACCAACAACATTGCTGAGTATGAAGCTTTCCTAGCCGGATTGAAGCACGCCTACCTTCTAGGCGCGCACTTGAATATCATAGGGGACTCTCAGCTCATCCTGCGGCAAGTTCTATCTACTTACCGCACCCGTGACCCTAAGCTTAAACCATATCAAGATTTGGTCACGCTCCTTGCTAGGCAATTCCGCAAGCTAATCTACATCCACACTCCCCGATCTAAGAACATTCTAGCCGATGCTTTAGCATCCCTCGCTTCCTCTCTATCTTTCCCTCTCAGTCGGAGTACTGAGACAATCGTCGTTCAGAGATTGGACGCACCCTCTCTTCAGGATCCTTGGTATGCTAACCTTAGGAAAACTGTAGAGGTGAGGGCTGAGAAGGAAGAGTTGCAGGAAGTATCTTTGATGGAGTTAGAAGAGATCCTGGAGGAGGAAGAGATGCCTTGGTATCATGAAATTGAGTTGTTTTGCAAAGATGGATCATTCCCAGAAGGGGTAAATGCCGAGTAGTGCAAGTCAATAAGAAGAGCCGCCTCAAGGTATACTATCGTTGCTAGAGGACTATACAGGCGCGCTACCAACGGGATGCTCATGAGATGTCTAGACGACGATGAAGCTTGGAAGGTGGCCGAAGCAGCCCGTTCTAGTGAGTGTGGACATCATGTTAATGGCCAGGCTCAAGCAAAGAAAATCCTTAGGCAGGGCTACTATTGGCCCACTCTAGAGAAAGATTGCTCCCTCTATGTCCGGAGGTGTCTTAAGTGCCAACTCCACGCTGATAAGATCCATGCTCCAGCTTCATCTCTTCATCCGCTATCTGCTCCTTGGCCATTCTCTATGTGGGCGTTCGACGTTGTCGGCCCGCTCGGTGATCCCAACTCTCAGACCAAGCAAAAATCATTCATCCTTACCGCCACTGAGTACTTCACCAAGTGGGCTGAAGCCAAAGCATATGCGGAGATTAAAGCTACCACGGTGTACCGCTTCATCATGAAGAATATCATCTCGCGGTTCGGAGTGCCAAGCAGCATCGTCACTGACAACGGACCCCAGTTCGTCTCTCAAGAACTTATGGACCTATGTAAGAAGTTTAATATTACATTGCATCATTCATCTCCATATTACCCGCAAGGCAACGGCCAGGTCGAGGCCACTAATAAAACCCTTCTCAAAATCATCAAGAAAACATGTGAATCTCATAAGTTTTCCGATTGGCCAGAACGATTAGTGGAAGCTCTATGGGCTTACCGCACCTTCGTCCGTACTCCCACGGGGCAAACCCCCTATGCTGTTTACCTATGGGATGGAGGCGGTGCTCCCATATGAGATCTTGATCCCTTCCCTAAGGGTGCAGCTCGATAAGGAACTTAATCTTGATGAACGTCGAGAGGCGTTGCTCGTCCAGCTGGAACTCTTAGACGAAAAGAGGATGAATGCAGCCGATCACGTATCCGTTTATCAAAAGAGAGTTTCGCGTTATTTTCAAACGAAGGTAATTGAACGCAAATTTCAAAGAGGTGATATGGTTTTGAAACACAAATTCATACAGTCTGCAGGTCCTCGGTCTAAATTACAACCTAATTGGGAAGGGTCGTTCGTTGTCAAAGAAGCTTATCCAGGGAATGCTTACCACTTAGTGAACGCCGAAGGTGAGGAGCTCGCTCACGCTTTGAATGGGTTGTATCTTAAGCGTTTTTTTCCCGATAGTAAGGTGTCCTTTCCCTTTTTACGTGAAAGAGGACCCCGAGCACGGCAATCACACACTACACGTCCCTGGTCGGGTTTCCCACTTTGTAGACACCGTTTTCTCCTCGGCCATGCTTGGGGAAAGTCAAAGTCCCTGTCTGTTTCTCTCTTCGGCTGAATCCAGGGGCAAGAGGTGAATAAGGAGGCGACAACCAATCTAGACACCCTGACGAGAGGAGGTCTCAAATAGGGGCAGTCTGTTTTGACCTGACGCTACAAGAAAAGGAAAAGAGCAAAGAAAAGGAACAATCTTCTTGACAAAAGCAAAAGTCTATCTCGAAAGTCCATCAATCATCATTCCAAAGCTCCAAGAAGAAAGCTAGGCATGGCAAGAGTGGCAGTACAGCTTCCCCGCGGGACGCATGAGCCCGCTCGTATGCGTGCCTAGAGTCGACAAAGGAACGATGACGGACGCAAAGCTCCGAAGTAACAGACCGAATCTCTGAATGGGTTGTCTGGAGAGGAACTCAAGTCCTGAAAACTTCTATATCTGGCCTAAGCTTACCCCCGCATTCTATTTTCCTTTTCAGGACTAAGACAAGTACCCTGGGTATGGCCTTGACAGAAGCACAGTCACGCAAGTTAGGCCCTGGCCAGGGGTTGTTACCTCCAGTGCACGCCAACCTCGGAAACTCTGAACGGAATAGGGAGGACCCACGTTCATAGGGAGGCACTGATATTTCAAAATCAAAAAAATCATATATTTTCAAAATCTAAAAAAATTATATATTTCAAAATAAAAAAATCATATATTTCAAAATCTAAAAAAAATCATATATTTCAAAAATCAAAAACATCAGATATTTTCAAAATCTCACAAAAAATCCATATATTTGCAAAATTCCCAAAATACCATCATGTGCATCACATGCATTGCATTGTTTCCATTATATTTTTCGCTTATTTGATAAGGCTCCACTCCTTGACCAAATATCAAGAAATGGTCATTCTCTAACTTGATTTAGGCAAGGGGTTGATTCTAAGAACATATCTAACTTGTTTCTTGTCTAAGTGTGTGCAGAACGTAGGTTTAAGCCGAAGACTTAAAGCTCACAAATTTCCAGGTTCAGGTATGTAACGCTCCAGTATCAGACCACCACATACCTTTAACGGTCAGCGTTCAACCGTTACCCTCTCTCGAAGGTTGAAACTCTTTGGCTCTCAGCAAAACTCTCTCTAACGCGTCTGCGATGGACCGTTCTATCACTCTAACGGTTGGATGTTAGACCGTTACACTCTCCTGAGGATAGAACTCTCAGTTTTCTAAGTTTATCCATTCTAACGACTCATCGTGAGACCGTCAGACTCTCATGACGGCCCTACATAGGAGCGTTACAGCTTCCAGGAATTCTATTTTCAAGGACATTCAGGCAAAATCAAGCAACAAACTCATGTTCCATTCAACTTAGGCACTTCCATGTCATTTCATTAAAACTCAATAAAACATTAAACTGATTGATAAACTTCAAATTCAAAAGCATCATAAGAAAGTCAAGCTACATTCAGCTTTTTGTCCGCAAGGGGCTTGATCTTGCGTAATTCCTTCACATAAGCAGAGCGTTCCTCGTCATCTTCTTCCACCTCTTCTTGCCACGGGCGCACTTTGCTGATCTCCCACATGGGTAGTGCGTTCCGGATCGCTCTCTCATCCTCCTCGGTCCCCATCTTTCTAGCTAAAAGGGGAGGGTAGTGTGATAGTGCGGGAACTTCGGTTCGGGGTAGCCCAATCTGAAGATAGCACCGGTGCGGGTTGTAGATCGCCAAGGTAGTGTTCCCCACTAGCTGTAGATCAAGACCTGGTCGCCGTGGTACCTTGAGCAAGGTGCTCCGCAGAACTCTTGGACGCATCATGAACTTCTCTATTGATAAGGTGTTGAGGAAGAGGCGCCAATTGTCCCGTGTTTTCTTGTCCGCCGTTCGGCATTCGACCTGTGAAACGGATCCAAAGGCACCTCCAATAAAGAACAAAGGGTGGCTCCCGAAGATCCGGCTAGCTGAAGGTATGTCTTCCTTGGGTTGGAACTTGATTCTCACGCCCATCCAACACCCGAGTATCACTGAGCCGAATAGAGGTCCTCCTAAGCAAACTGAGCTAAGACCTTCATAAAGGTATGAAAGGACTGCTTGAGAAATTGATAAACCCCGCCACAACCCGCTGATAATGCTAAGGTTTTAGATATCTAGGAGGTGGTCGGTGGTGGTGAAAAGGAAGACCCCGCATAAGCAAACCGACACGGCTTTGGCAATGGCTTCATATCTTTCCCACTTGTTCTTACAATAAGAGACTATCCATTGAGCCATGGGTATCAAGTGAATATGGCATGGGCTGATCATGGTCCTTACGTCTTTCGGGTTGTGTATGAAGTCACTTAGAATCAAGGATGGATCAATAGGTTCAACCGTATGGCACACTAGATCTTCATCCCCCACTTTAGTCTTAGCAAGGGCAAGGTAGGTCTCTACCTCCTCCAATAGGACTATAGCTTCAAAGGAAGGGAAGAGGAAGGTGTGTGTTTGTGGATGCCATAGCTCTATGAGGGCTGAAATGCTTGGCCAATCTAAGGACAATTTCTGGAAGTTCTTGGCCAAAACTAACAAAGGATGAAGGTGCCATGCCCTAAGGATGGATAAGACTTCTAATGGGAGTTCCTTGACCATGGGAGCCACCGACTTTAAGTTGGAATAACACCTTGGACCAGGGAGAGGCTAGAGAAAAGAGGAAGAAGAGAAGGGAGAAGAGAGAAGAATCATGAGAAGCATAGAGAGTGCAGAAATTGATGAACTTTTGAAATCAATTGGAACTTACCACTCTTTGAGTACTTGAGCTCAGATGCTTGGGGATGGATGTCAATCTTTGCAGCTCCCCATGCTCCTTCTTGACTGCTTTGCGCCCGGTATAGACCCTCTCTTCCATGCCCATCTCTCCAAAGTTTCTCTCCATGATGTTCCTTGCCCTTTGATGGAGTTTTCAACCCTTGTAGCGGAGAATTAGTGAAAGGCTGTGATTTTTGGGTTTGTTCCGAGCTTATAAGGGCTTGATTCTGGTTCTAGAGTGATAAGATTTGGGTTAGAAAGCCTTATCCTAAGCCTAGGAGGGTTCTAGTGGGGATTAAGGTCTCCTTGCCTCGAGTTTGGGCTCTCACGGCAGAATCCGTCTCGGAGTACAGTTTGTTCTCTGACGGTCTATCGTAAGACCGTCACATATCTCTGACGCTCCATCTTTGGACCGTCATATTTCATGCTACACGTTGTTAGCTCAATCTCGCTCTGTCATGTCTGACGGTCTAACAGGGGACCGTTACAGATCTCTGACGCTCCATCACTGGACCGTCACCTTTTCTGCAAGAAGTTTTCAGCCCAGTTGCGTTCTGTCATCTCTGACAGCCTAACCTTGATGCGTTACATGGCCCTGACACCCCACCACTGGACCGTCACACCTTCTGCTGCAAGGTTTTATTCTTCCTTTTCAGCCCTCTTTGGTCTGACCTGCCGGCCTTACACCCTGTCTCTGCTTAACCTGTTCATTCACACATCCATTCACATGTCCATTCATGCATTCACACATTCATTGCATTCATTCACATCCACATTCACACATCCATTTCATCCGCATAAATAAAACACAAAAAAAGGAAATTTCATTCAGTTTCTATCATTCTATTCTATTCATTCACATAAGTCATGTACAAGTGTGGGTGTCAGAAGAAAGAAAATACAAGTCACTCGGCCGGTCTATCTCCCGGGCCATCACTATCACCAGTGCCCTCATGCCGCTTTGCTGCTGGCTCCTGGACGCTGCTCTCCTCCCCCCGCTGCCATCTCCGGTCTACCTCCTCGTTCCTCCGATGGCCAGAGGAGCTGGTGAAGTAGTCTCGGAATCCGCTGTTGGGTGCAACGCTCTGGCACCTGCTACTAGTCCCCGACTTCTTCCCTAGAAGTCGAAGGGCCTCCTTCATGCCCGAAATCACGCCCTTCATCTCGATGGTCTGCACTCGGAACTGATCTCGCTCGCCCCTCAAATGCGCGACATCAGCTCTAAGTCACTCCACCTCCTCATCATCCGTGCGCCGGCGGGTCTCTCCTGCGTTCAGTCTGGCAACCTCCGCCCGGAGATGGGCAGCCTCGGCTACCGCTGCAGTCAGCTCTCTCGCCTGCATTTTGCATAATCAGTCCATTAGGCATTAGACATTTGCAAGCATTTAAGTCTAAAGGAGCATTTTAGATTCTTACCCGCTCCGCGAGGGTGGCCTCCGCCTCCTCGGCCCGAGCTACCACTCGAGCAAACTCTGCATCCCGCTCAGCTCTGCCCCCGGCAGGCTGTGACGACGAGGATGGAGCATTCGGTCCCGCGCTTTGGGCTCCCTCAGCCCGCTGCATTTAGAGGTCAAAGTTAGTCATTTGCATCATAAGCACAAGCATTTAAGTCTTAAGTGTAGAAACTCACCAAAAGCTCCAAGGCAGTCCGGTACTCATCCCGCTGCTGGATGGTGGCATGGAGGAGTCCCTCGAGTTCGGCTATGCGTCCCTGTGGGTCTAGCTGCATTTAGAAGTCAATGTCAGTGCATATAGAATAGAAATTTAAAATAGATAGAGTTTTGAGTTTAGAAGTTCATACCGGTCATCGGGTGCCTCTGAACACCTGGTCGCCGTATCTCCGGAAGTAGACCTTGAGGTAGACCTCGTCGCTATCCGCCCGATCTTTAAACCGCCCGGCCTTTATTGTTCCAATCGTGCACATATTTTGCCTTCCGGGCGCACCAATCAACATCTCCACTAATGCCCTTTGAAGACTTGCCTGGGCGCTCGTCATCTCTACGGGGGAATGTCACCTCTGGCTGATAAAGTCCCCGTGTCCTCAGGATCAGGCGGTAATGCAGCGGCTCGATCACATTGATGCAGTGTAGCCAGATATCTCGCCCGCTGTATGCCAGGGATGCCTTGAACCATGGCTGTCCCTCGTAGCCTTCATCTCGGTATGGTGTCCAGCGCACCTGAAAAAGGCAATTGAGTCCATGTCAGCATTTTTAGCAGTATGTAGAAGCATTTAGTAGCATTTAGAAAACATACATTTATGAAGCATATAGGAAATTTAAGTTTGGAGCTTACCGCTGTGTGTGGGAATGAATCAAGATCATCCTAGATGGCCCGGGTTACCCTGTTGATCGATCCCGTGTCCCTCGCTACCACCCACCGTCTCGCGATGGGGATCCGCTCGGGATGAAGCTGAGTACCTCACCCAATTCCCTGGGAGGTAGAGGAAGCTCCAAATCTTCATTTAGAGTCAAGTGTCAGCATAATTGCATAATCATAATCATAATAGAAAGCATCTTAGAGATCAGCATTTACCTGTAGAAAAGGCGAGAAGCAGTCTAGCATTGTCCGCCGGTCAGTCGTGCTCAAAGACTCGAAGGGGAAGGCAAGCACTGTCGCTCCCCATGCATACTTCTCTACTCTACCCAAGTCCTATAGCAGTGGTAGTAGCCTGCAGCTGATCACGTCGGCTCGGGTTGGAAAAAGTAGCTTTCCGAACAACAGCATCAGAAATCGCCTCAGGACTCGGTCTCCCTCCTGTCCTGCCTCTGCCGCCACTCGCGGGCATACCTGCTCTATCACCCAATCTATGTGTTGTTCGGGTAGCTCGTCGACCGCTATAGCTGCTCCTCTCAACCCCAGGCTGTCTTGTAGTCTTGATCTCGAAAGCTGGGATGATGTGTGCCCTGGTCTGATCAAATCTATGCCCAGTAGCTCCTGAGCTGGCACTCTGTAATCTCCATATGTCCACCCGGTCATGGCGGCTCCGTGGACTCGCAATCCTGTAATCCTCGCTATGTCTTCTAATGTGGGGATCATGTGGCCCCATGGGAATATGAAAGCTCGGCTCACGGGGTCCCATCTCTCGTGGAGTGCGTACAGGAGCGGCGTATCTGTCCTGGTCACCTCGATGCTAAGCACCTCGGCAAATCCCATAGCTGCTAGTCTCTCTCTTTGGTAATCGGGCAGTGCCTGGTACACTGCCCTGATCTGCAGCCAAGATATTCTGGTTCTTCTTTTCCCCTGCACACATGTAGAACACAAATTAGTCATCTCATTAGTCTAAATTCATTGCATATTATATGAATAAAACAACAAAAAAATTGAACAAGCAGAAAAGCATAAAAATTAGTTCTGGCTCTAGTTCCTCTGGCGGTCGTTCCCTGGCGCATCAGAGTCCTCTGACGCACCAAGGGTGGCGCGTCAGGGACTGTAACGGTCACTGCAAGGACCAACACTCCCAGCGCGTTGGCATCGTCTCTTCTGTTTCCCCAACCTGTGGTAATGGCCACAATAACCTACAAACTTCCCCAATGGGTCCCCAGACCCATTTTCCTTCCCCCAATCACACATGCATGAATTAAAAAATTAAAAATGGAATTCTAGGTCGAGGAACCTACCTCGCGGTCTCGCCCTCTTTTCCTCTTCTCTGGGGCTATGGCTTCCTCTTCACCACCAACGGCCTCTTCTTCTCTTTCTTCCTCGACGGTGGGAGGGTCCTCCTCCCCCATTCTCTCCGCCGGGGGGGACTTCTTCTTGGTCCACTCGAGCCCGGAACTGTTTGATCGCCATCGTCTTCTTCCCTTTCTCCCTCTTCATAGGTGGCCGGGGAAGCTCGTCGCCGGCCATCGTTCGTCGGTGGGGGTGTTCGATGGGTTTCTTTTTGCTCGGTGGTGTTTGTGTGTTTTGGTGTTGAACGAATGAGGGGGAACGACCGTTCGGTTTGTTTTTTTTTTGAACGCTCAGAAAATATGGCGGTCTATCGTACGACCGTTACAGACTCTGACGCGTTATTCTTGGGCCATCAGGTGTGAAAGTCCTCTATTTGTTGAAAAATGTGAACCAACGTTGTGTGACGCTCTTTTCTAAGACCGTTACAATGTTCTGACGCGCCTTCTATGGACCGTCAGAATCTTTGAAACATTTGATGAATGATAGAAGCCCTAATTTATGATTGGATGATCATTATGCTTTCAATGCCATATCTTATTAATAGAATTCATGCTTATGAATGGTTATGCCTCATTTTTATGCTTGAAGATGAATAATTATTGTTGGCTAACCTTTCTCTTTGTCCATGGATAAAAATCATGAACGCCATAAGCCATCGTATCTGTTCGCCGCACGGGTAAGTCAGGTATTGTATCTCGATCCTTTATCTGTTAATGCATTACTATATGTTAATTATGATATATTATCTCGAGAATCGGCTGGTCATTCATATGTTCTGGGATCTGATGTTCTCCGTAAATAAAAATGATGATGATCTAAGTGCACATGTTTAATCGTTGGATAGGCCGTTAGGCTGGAAAAGTTTGGGGACGATGGTTCTGTCTTGCACGCCGTGGTTGCAGATGGTGTCTTGACCCTAGTTTCTCTGGTCTAGCAATACTATTCTCGAGTATCTTATTATTTTATCTTTCTTTGCATTTATTTTGATGATTTCTTTATTTTAGCCCAACATGCATCATACGCATCTTTGAGCATTCATGAGCCTCATCTGTCGAAGTGTCTCAGTGATGGTGAATAGCTGTGTTCATCGATCTCGAATAAGGAGAGTCATTCCACTCTGAATTAGAAGGTTTCCTTTGGTCTGCTCACTTGATCTGGTTAGTTGAAGATTCATGTCTAGAGTTTAATTGCTTGTCTCTTTCCTTTCCGTTGCTCCGGCCGCTGGCCATGTTTTCCTTTCCTCAGTTGTTAGTTCCTCCAGACATGCGTCATTTGGTTGGCTATTTCCTTGTGGTTAGTTCGGAGTTTTCTAAAAAATTCCTAACACTTGTTGGTTGAGAACGGGTGTCGCTTGCCTTAACGCCCACTTTTCAGTTCGCTCCGCTTCATCTTTGCTTCATCTCCATGTTACATTTCACTTTCGCTTCACCTCCGCTCGCTCCTTTGCAAAGAGGACGTTAAGGAGGGGCATCTGTTGACACCCGTTTTATGAAAAATAAGTTGGGTCATTTCTTTGTTCATTTTATATGATGCTCCGAGTTGTTCTTTCTTTATTGAGCCTTCTTGGTCAATTTGAGGTCTATTTCATGGGTCATGTCTCCTTGGTCTAGTTCCTTATCTCTTTCCACTGGACGAAGCTTAGCAAGCTCTTGTTTCATTTGCACTCTATTGTCTCTAATGCATCTCTCCTGGCGCGTTACAATCCTCTAACGCATCTACCTTGGTCCGTTACATCATGCCAGAGTCCTTAAGCTTATGGCTTCTTTCAATCTTATCTTTTTAGCCTATTCGTTGGGTGTGACGGCTTATCGTGCGGCCGTTACATGATTTTTGACGCATCTACCCATGACCGTTACATTCATCTAGAGTCCTATGTTCGTAAACTTCGCCCATTGATCTTATCTTTCAGTGGATAAGGTTCTATGACGGTCCATCCCTGGGGCGTTACATCCTTGTGGCAGTCTATCGTGCAACCGTTACATCAAATAGAGAGTTCTAGCAGAACTGCTCTTTCTCTACTACTCCGTGGTCGAATTAAAAGTTTGATCTGAGGATTTCTCCTTCAAATCTGATCCTCAGAACCTTTTGTTTGTTTCTATGGACTTTTGGGAATATTATCTTCAAGACTTTGCCAAAAAACGTCCTACTTTCTAGTTGGATTATCCTCAACTCGAACCTAGACTTTGAGGGTCTATAAATAGAAACCCTTGACTTCATGGCTTGAAGAGGAGACATCTGGAGTTCGCATCGAAGTGTTGACAGGAGCTAGAACCAACCAACGAGAGCTGCTTCACACGTCCATCTGCTTCCAAAGTCCAGGGAGTATTGTTTCCAAGGGTTTAGTTCACTCAAGTTGTCATCTTAGTGTCTTTTCCCTCATCCAAGCATCATAAGCATTGTCCCTCTTCTTCTACCACGTTCTTGCATCTTCTGCATCCATTAAAACATCCTCCCATCTTTTAAAACGCCCCAGAGGGGTTAAAAAAACCAACCTCCCCGTATTTCCCTTTCCTTTTGCATGTTCTTAAGTTCTTTGATCTATTGATACTACTTTGTCCAAGGGCTAATCTGGGTTATTTTTCTTGTGTTCTACACTCTTTTGCAGGTTTACAGAGCTCATAGCACGAGGCCCAAGCTCTCTGGCCGGTTGGAAAGCTTGGAGATCAAAGATTCCAAGTTCTTATTCTGCAGATGCTCTGACGGTCTATCAAAGGTGCGTTAGAGTCTTGTAGCGGTCTATCGTGGGGCCATCACACATCCTGTGGCGCATCAGTCTTCGACCGTTACATCTGACGGAGCTGCAGTTTCCTGGTTGTTTTCTCTCTCCCGTGGGCGGGTGCATCATCCTCCTATTCTATGGTACTTATCAGGTCTTTGGTTTATTTTTACCTTAGTGGCAATCACATCTTTTCTTAGTTTGAGCATTAGCTTTCTCTTTCATCATATCCCCTCTTTACTTTGCTTATTCCACCTACCCGGTGTGTTTTTCCTTTATTCCTTATTCCACGCCCCGGCGTGTGTTTTTCTTTATTTGCTTAGCTTAGTCTTGATTGAGATAGCATGCCCATGCTAGAGCTTATGCTGGTTGCTTAGGTTCATGATTCAGATGTTCATAGGTTAAGTGATTCTATCATTTGATTCATACTTCATCATAGTTGGCATCATAGCCCATCTTGCAAAAGAAGGGACGCATTAAAACCAACAATTGGCAGGTGACTTTTGTTGTTTCTCATGGAGAGGACGGGATGTTGAGAGCCGAGTAGTTGTGGTTGGCTTGCTTGTTGGCTGAGGGGAGGCAGTTGGCTCTAGCTCCCGCTGCACTGGCCAACATCTACCAGGGGCTTGGAGTTCTAGCGGCACACTCAGCACCGAGGGAGAGAAGTATACTTCAGTGTGTGGGCTGGGCTACTGTTCCCGGGACTAGTGACGCAGGGTACTATGGCGAACCCGACGGCACCACATTTGTTTAGCTTTACTGGGCAGACGGATGGGGATGCAGAGGAGCAGCTTGAGGGAGCCAGGAGGGCCCTTTGTTACCTGCCCGCCCGGGGCGAGGAGGGACTGCCCTTCGACAGTGCAGCGAGGGACCTCGGCCTCTTTCTGGGAGCTTTAGGTGGAGGGGCGGTCAGCGCGCATCCCGATCTGGGGGCAGCCGATACGAGACCGCAGACTGAGTGGATACTGAGCACCTGAGCAGTCGTGTTTGCGTTGCCCCGGTCAGCGACGAGTTTCTTGGAGCCGTACTACCCACATCGCTTTGCCAGAAACTTCGGGTACGACTAGGGGATTCCATCGAATGGGGAGTTCCATCTGACGGGCTGACAGTACAAGGGCAAGGACACCCACCTTCTTGCAGCGGCCTGGTGGGATTTCTACTGCCGCGGGAGCCGGAGCGATTCCCGATGCTGGAGCAGAGTCGTCGGGGATGATTTGACTTGCACTACGCCCGGTGGTGGTTTGGGAACAGTCACCTCTATCGACAGAAGGCCTCGGCGATTAGGAAGGTAGAGGAGAGTCGCCTGCTGAGGGAGGATCTGCCTCCCATTGCACTGGATGAGGGGTACTTGAGGACCCGTGTTGCTCGGATCCGCCGAGAGGTTGAGCGGATTGTAGCACAGTGGCCCCGGAGTGGCCGGGGTTCGTCTTCTAGGAGCCGAAGCAATGGAGGGGCACTGAAGCCCCTGGGACGGGCATCGGCAATAGCAACTGGAGTGAAGCTGTCTCGGCCGAGGGCACCTAGGGCTTGGTGGACTCAGTTCTTGGCCGATTGTGGCATCCGGGGTAGAGGGTCGCTGGACCGGGAGCTCCTGCACGGGAGCTTCACCGACACAGTGGTCGATGACTGGAGACAACACATCGCCCACGCGATTGGGTCAACTGGACTTGTGGAGTTCGTGTCCCTGGTTGAGTGCGCCCGCACTCCACGTGATATTCGGGAGGCCGTCACGATGGTGGCCCGAGCCTTGGCGATAGGGATGGTGCAGTTGTGCCCCTACCATTGACCCCCTTTGGGGCTTCAGGTTCGACTTTCCTCTCTTAGTCTGTTCTCTTTCTTTCATTCTGTAATTCTTGGATCCAGAACTGAGATGTTGTATAGTGCTGTGTTTGTCAGCAGGTTCTGTGGCAGAGGGGGACCAGCCCTCCACGGGTACATCCTCAGGGAGCGGGGATGGAGGTCTGCGGCCTCGGAGGAAGTGCCCCCGTGTGGCGGATGCAGCGGTTGAGACTGGTGGGTCATCTGAGGGACCCCATATTGGAGAGCGAGTTGAGGAGGAGACGGCCTTGAGTGAGTGTCGCCCCAGCTCTTTTGTTTTTATCTGGTTTAGCCAATATGATTGACTAATTCTATTTTGTGGGGCTCGTCTGTCTGTTGCAGCTCCGCAGGTGGTTGGGGTGGAGGCGACCTTCTCGCCCCCTCGAGATGCAGATCCGCCGCGTGAAGAGGAAGCCGGAGGGGAGGTCAACATGGAGGAGCTTACGTGCCTGCTGAGCGAACCCTCCCCCAACATGGAGGACTTTCCCGACTTTGAGTCGTGGACATCCACGGGAGGAGCCCGTGCAGGTAGGAGTTTCGAACCTTTGGCGCAAGCCGTGGCTTTGGTTTGCCTTTGGTTATTTCTTGTGACCATCTGGATTATGCAGGGGGGTAGAGGCGCCAGGGGCCGGGGCCCCTGTTGGGACACATGGTGAAGTGCCTGGCCCGGCCAACGAGCCAGGGCTCATGGTGGCCAGCAGTTGTCAGGGTGAGTGCCCGACTACCGTGGAGGGGATCCTCTTGTTGCTGTTGAGCTTCTTTTTTAACAAGCCAAAATTATAGACTTGATTTATGTTGCTGATTTGGCAGGCGAGGACGCGGCGGCGACCCTGGAGATGATCCGGGAATTAGCGAATGCCGGCCCATCAGTGGCCCTGCCATCTTTTGGAGATGAGCCCGGACCGGTGACCTCCGTGCCGTCAGCTACCGTTGAGGACACGTAGGGTAGACCACCGTCGTTGCTGACGAGGGTGCCTCTCCCACCTTTGCCGACCGTAGTGTCGGCCTGTACGGTGGGGCTGGTGGAGTCCTCTAGTGTGGGACCGTCAGGTATGTAACTGAGCACCTGATCGCTTTGGGGGGAATTATTTGACTCTCCCGCCCGTGCTGAGCTTT
This sequence comes from Amorphophallus konjac, assembly GCA_022559845.1. Lineage (NCBI taxonomy): Eukaryota > Viridiplantae > Streptophyta > Magnoliopsida > Alismatales > Araceae > Amorphophallus > Amorphophallus konjac. The sequence goes on from CM040127.1 coordinate 266,191,347, forward strand.
GACTGGGATGGATTGCAGGTACTTCTTCCCCTCTGGAGGAAGGAGAGCTCCCTCAGGATACGGACTGGCCATCAGGAGGTGAACCTCCCGTCGCGGCTACTGCTGGGGGCGACGAGGAGTTTGTCGACATTGAGGGGGTTTCTGAAGGAGACGCCCCGACTGGTGAGCTTCTTTCCTAGCATCTTTGACTAGGGAGCGATCTTTATGCGAGGCTGGACTTGATTGTAATCTAATCTGGTTTCCTGATGTATATAGGTGCCCCTGATTTACCCATGATCGGGGGTTCATCAGAGAGCTTGTCTGGTTCTTTGGAGGGTGGCAGCGCCACGATGGAGACTGATGAGAGCTTGAGCTTGAGTTCTTCTTCTTCCTCCGAGGCCTCTTCTGCCGGGGATGCCGAGATGGAGGCGGCGCTGGAAGGTATATGTCCCCTTGCCTCCGCATTGGCTTTGATACAGAAGTTGCGACAGAGTGCTGACATTTTTGTGTTATGTCCAGGACTGGAGACTGAGGAGGAGCGCGCTCCATCACCCCAATGGCCATTGGGGAGGGCCGGGTTGCAGGGGGAGTCTCTACCCTCTCCGACTCCGGCAGAGGACACTGCCGGGGTGGAGGAGAGGTTACCTTCACCGACCGCGAGCGGGGAGGTCACAGGCGCTGCAGGAGCTACACCAGGTGAGGGTCAGGACCTTTCTCAGGTTTTTCACCTCGTCTTATCATAGGGAAATCCTGAACAGTGTTCACCCATTTCGTGTTTGATGGGGTTGTGCAGGTCCCTCCGGTGTGCTGGCTGAGATGGGTCGCTCCTCTCTCACACTGGAGATTGAGTGGCCTACATCTGTTTCACCACCGGAGCCGTTACTGGACGCCAGCGTAGGTGCGGCCTTGCTTCAGTGAGCGCGGGGCTACGTAGGGGGTGATCCTCTGCCTTCCCTAGAAGAGCTTCGGCAGCGGTTATGAGAGTGCACACGCAGTTACCACGGCCTCGGGTTCCCTCGTGGGCCCTGGATTTCTGGCTTGGCCGGCCTCTGGGCGAAGTACCTGCGGCTTCTGGAGGCTCAAGAGCAACGGGCATAGCGGCTAGCGGCCATCCGGGGGGTACGGGAGCAGCGCGTTCAGCTTATGGCAGTTGTGACCGAGCAGAGGAGGCTTACCGACGCAGCCGTGTCTCTTGCTCAGGACCATGCCAGGCAGCTGAGCGAGGCGACTAGCAAAGCGGAGGCCTTGCAGAAGGCCTTGGAGGAGCAGCGGTGAGTTGTAGAGCTTGCTGGAGTTGAGTGGCGGATTGTCGAAGTCGGAGCCGAGGCTAGTGTTCAACTGGCGTCGGCCTTGGAGGCAGAGCTGGCGACTGTGGAGTCCCGCTTAGCGGAGCTACAGGGGAGCGAGGCTAGGCTGTGATTGTATCACTTCCCTTTCCCCTTTTTGGTTATTCGGACTATGTATTTTTTGTTACCCCAAGGGCATGTCTTGGGCTCCCTGTTAAAGAGTATCAATGACAAATTCTTGATTTTTGTGTTGTTGTTTGCTGAGTTGTCCTTCTCCCCAATCTGTGGAATAGAGTTGAGTACAAGGGGTGGCTACCACTTACTGTCGGTCGAGGATTGTTTTAACGTGTACCGGCATAAGGGGCAGCGAACTGGGTTTTACCCGAAACTGGAGCTGAGATGAAAAACTGGGTGGGGAGAGTAGTGTGACTGGATATTAGGTACTGGGTACTAGATGCTGGTTGTTTGTGTTGTTAGCTGGTAATGGAGCTCTTCTGGACTTAAGAAACTAGGACTGAGCTAGCCGAATGGCCTCAAAGGCATCATAGCCGAAGGCCGTGAGCGGGATTGGAACTGGTCGGTCCACCCGTGAAGGGATTATGACCGAACTTGGAGCTAGAAGCTGGCGGTTGGCCCGCGAGGGCGTTGTAGCCGGTGACTGGAGTTAGAAATTGGCGGCTGGCCTATGATGGCGTTATAGCCGGAGTACTGGGACTGGTGTGATGTGACACACCCTTGGACCAAAATGAACAAGCACAATTTGCAATCAAACGAACCGATATTGGCGACCGCTCACCCGATGCTCACCAAGACCCGGGGTAACTTGGTAATGCCAAGTGGAGGTTGTGTGGGCTGGGCCCTTGCTGGTAGAGGGCCAGGAAGGCCAAGGTTTGTTTCCCCAAGGGTATGGCTGCCCAATTCAAGGGAGCCGACGAGGTGCGAAGGCACGGGTTACACTCCTCACCCCACGGTGATCTCTTGAAGCAAGGAGCTCAAGGATCGAGCTCTCACTCTCACGGCCAGCGGAGTTTATGAACTAATATTGGACAGAACAAGCACAAAATGGAACTAGGTTGGAGCACTTACTCGACCGGTTTGAAGAAATCGGTCCCGCTCGGAGACGAGGGCGAGCGGGGAGGCGAGTGTTCCCCACACGCCGCGTCGGAGAAGCTTGACCTGCTCAAACAATTACAACACTACACCTCTCGCAGGAGGGGGGATCTTGGGGTGGGGGTTAACTGATATTACATCTAAAACTACCTCCACACAGGGAGGGGCCTTCATCCGGCCAAGCGGGGAGGGGTGGAACCGAACTCGCAACCAATAAGGAGACCGATGTCGGCTCTGCCCGCTTTCTATGAGTGCTGACAGAAGGTCGAAGAAGTAGTTGCTGTGACTGCTCCCGAATTTTTTTGGGGAGGAAACCATCTGGAAATTCTTCGTAGGAGGATGGGGAAGTCGTCCAAATTTTGCCGGAATTTTGGGAGGTCGCTGTTGGCCGGAGCAGAGCCTCGAACAGGGAGGTAGATCTTCAGTTCTGACAGCTTCAGGATCACAACAGCAGGAAGAAGTTATTTCCACTAGCGCCCCCAGACTCAGAATGAGGCGCCGCCAGAGTCGTCGGGACCATCTGTGAGTCCTCTTCAACACGAGCTTGACGGGGATGCCAAATGTTATCGGAGCAGAGCGGTAGGCTCTGAACACTGAGGAGGGGTCGGTGCAGACTGAGTGGAGGCAGAACCGCACAACCGGGGGTGAAAATTGATAACTTCCAGATCCGGACGCCAAACTGAGCTCTGCTTTCTGACTATGAAAGAAGACTCAGAGTAGAAGACTTTTGAAGAAGAACTCTCGATCAGATTCCCAACAGGATCGTCGCAGTTGAGCTTCCACTCCGGCTCTGAACTCCTGCCAGGGAGGCTTTGCGCAGTCGGGGAAGAATGGCTCCCCTGGGCGATCACGAACTCAGAACGGGACGGGACCACTGCCGTTACTAAGAGGACGGAGAGACGCTTCCAACGATGGCTCTTGGGCTTCTAGGAACGTCCGGAGGAGGTCGGGGTCGCTGCTGCAAGCTTCAGGTCTTCTGCAGGTTCTCTTACTCTAGATGGTAGAGGGTGGGGTGATGGAGGTGAACAAGGGAAGATGGAGGGGATGAGAGGGGGGCGACCCTAACCAAAGGGGAGGGGAGAGGGGCGGCCAAAGCTATGGAGGGAAGGGGAAATTTGAATTCAAATGGCCTAGGGAGGTGGAGGGGTGCTTGGGGTAGTGGGAAGGGTGCTTGGGAAAGTGGGAGGGGTAGTTGGGGATTGGGAGGTGAGATGAGGATTGGTGAAGGGGTCTTGGGAAGGGGTGGAGTATTGAAGAGGGTTGTGGGGAATGGGGAGAGGCTTTAATGGGGTAGGTGGGGTGTGGAGGTGGTTGGGAGGGGAAGAGAGAGAGGGTAGGCCACAGCCCTCTCTTGTGTGGTGAGAGAGAGAGAGAGAGAGAGAGAGAGAGAGAGAGGTGGGAATCACTCCCCAGGGTTTCTCACCCAACTAATGGAATCTCTCCAATAGGAAATTTGAACTCTCAAATGGTAATTTTCATTCATTGATTCATTAACTCAAATAGAGGAAATGGGGTCCTATATATAGGCAACCCACGTTTCTACAAAAGACCCTGACTCTTACTACAATGACCAAAGACCAAGGGGGCAGGAGCGCCCCTGGCCCTAGCCCAAAGAATTGGGTCGAATAACCATTCTAAACAATCTAATGAGCCTAATGACACACAAACTTAGCCAAGACCTAGGGACATGACTCAAATAAAAGGGAAAATACATCAAATGACTCAAATAAAAATTACATAGGACTGAAAATTAGATAACTAGACCATGCCGGATGCAATCGGGGCGAGGAGACGAGCTGTGAACGTGGGCATGGGAGGTGATGTCCCCATCATGGTGGTTGGCGGCTGGCCTGTGAAGGCGTTGTAGCCATAAACTGGAGTTGGGAGCTGGCGGCTGGCCTGCGAAGGCGTTGTAGCCAAAAATTGGAATTGAAAGCAGGCGGCTGGCTTGTGGAGGCATTGTAGCCGAAAACTGGAGTCGAAGGCTGGCGGCTGGCCTGTAAAGGCATTGTAGCCGGGAACTAGACCTGGAAGCTGGCGGCTGGCCTGTCAAGGCATTATAGCCGAAAACTGGAATTGAAAGCTGGCGGATGGCCTGTGGAGGCGTTCTAGCCGAAAATTGGAACTGGAAGCTGGCGGCTGGCCTGCGGAGGCGTTGTAGCTGAAAACTGGAACTGGAAGCTGGCGATGACCAACCCTCGGGGGTGTAGTGGCCATCATTGTTGTGTAGTGATGTTGAGCTCGCCATCGGGGTGTGTTATAGCCGACGACTTTGTAAGTGAAGAATAGAGAGGGAGATAGTTTTTTTTTCTCTTTACCAACCCTACCGCCCTTGCAGGTTTTCGCTAGAGCTGGCCCCCTTTAGCTTTTTCTGGTGCGCCCTTGCGGGTTTTCACACCGAGGGGTCACCCGATTTTACCTAAGATGCCCTTTCGGGTTTTCACCTTAGCTGGGTTGGTGGCAATTTTTGCCCCCAGTCGCCTCGTAGACGGAGTTGACTGAGGCCGCCAGGGTATCTCTATTTTTAACCCTATTTTTTTTATATTTTTTTTGAGACTGCCGTCCATAGCGTGTTGCTGTCAGGGGACGTAACTTGAGACTGGAAGGTGTGGATAGCCGGATATTGTTCGGCCATTCATAAGGGTTTTCAAAAATCCTTACAGCATGGTGGCGAAGGGCCACGTTGTTATGGCAAGATGTGACTGGAGTTATGACTAGTAGATCAGGGATTGTATGGGGGAATTGGGACTATAATGAACTGGGAGGCTCTGGATTTGCAGAGGATGTAGGATGTAGGGGCAGAGAATGATGAGTGTCTGGGAGTATGTCAGGATGTAAGTTTACCAGGAGGGTGACTGGGAAATTGACTATCACAGGGACTGGTTAATCTGTGATGTTGAGGCAAGGGCTAAAGGTTGGCCAAACTGAGCGGAAGTGACGCAAGGCTAACTAGGGATTGGAGGGTTTGTGTCGTAGCAGTGCAAGTGGATTGAAGATTGGCTCCGGATGAGGCTAACGGCCCACCAAGGAATAGGTGGAAGGCCATTCTGACTGGTGGGGAGAAGAAGATTTTCTCGTTATCGGCTCTACCGCCCTTTCGGGTTTTCGCGAACGCCGACCCCCTTTAGCTTTTTCCGACACGCCCTTGCGGGTTTTCACGTCGAGGGGTTTCCCAATTTTGCCTGAGGGGCCCTTTCGGGTTTTCACCTCAGCCGGGTTATTGGTATTTTTGCCCCCAGCCACCCTATTGTGGTGAGGATGACTGGGTCTGCCAGGGCATCTCTATTTTTAACCCCATTTTTATTATTTTGTGTTTTCTTGTTATTTTTTTTTTGACTTACCTGAGAACCTGGCGGCTAGACTGGTGCCGGTGTAGAGGTGCACGTGTTCCCGTGGTGACGGGAATGAGGGTAGGAGATCAGTCCCAGCGGATGCCTAGCGGCGATTCCGAGGAGTTGAGCTGACTGGTTGACTGGGAATTGTAGACTGGAAGGACTAGCCGGTTAGATCCTTCACGGGGAAGGACCGGCCTTATTGGTGCTAGCTGGGACGCACGCCTTAGTCTGGCTGGCGCGTGAACTCGTGCTCTGGTGCGTAATACAGCTTCATGTGTTTGCCATTGAGAGGTGGGAATGGTCTGTGACCTTTGTAATCAACAACCGTGTATTGGGCCGCCGGCTTTTGGCCAGCAGTCGTTAGCTAGAGCTGCTGAGGTCTCCCCGGGGTTGCCCGGCGAAGCGGATAATCTTTCGCAGCTAGGACCAGCAAGATCCTCCCCCTCAGGAGGGTTTATTGTACTGGGTCCCTCGACTGGCTAAGAAGCCAGAGGAGCTTCTCCTGCCCCTTTGTCTTGGCAGGGAGGCGAAGAAGGTTCCCTGACGGCCTGAGTCGGGGTTCTGGCTTTGGCGGAGATTGGGATCATGATTTCCTCGCCTTCGTCCCCGGACCTGTCGAATTTAGCTTCGACTCTTGTTCTGTCGTCGGCTGGTGCCAAGCCTATGACGTTAACTGCGTATTGGACGCGGAAGTCCGGGTCCTGGTCGTAACCAAGCCCCCTGGTATCCTTATGGAAGGATGGGGGTTGCCCCCAGCCCTGGGAAGAGTCCCACAGTCGATGGAAGTATCTTTGTTGGGCAGGGGGGGTTTGCCATAGGGGAATGTGTTGCTTCAAACACATTTCTTGAATATGGGGCGACAGATCGCCCCACTCCTGAACTGCTTCAGGGGTATCATCGGCTTGCCTAGGCCAGCCGAAGTCATCATCTGGCGGGGCTTGAGGGACCATGTCTCCCTTATAGAAGACAATGTGTTTGTCCCTGTTAGCCTCTCTCTTGTTCCGGCGTTGTCGCTTGAAGGTGACAATGAATGTCATCAGCGACTCGACACTGTGCTCCTCGAATGCACACGGGAGCTAGATGCAGTCTGGTGGCAAGCATATACTCTTGCCAATAGCTCGGCTAATGGGATTAGCCTCAAAGTCAATCTGGCGCCTCTTAGGGCAGTCTGGGGTTGACTTGGAGCTGAGGCGCAGCCGGTGAAACTTGGCCTTTTCCTCGTCAACAGAGAAGAGATCATCATCGTCTTCCTATGAGAGCCAACCATTGCTTTTGCTCTTGATCACGGGGTAGGGACTGATCCCCTTGAAGTAGAGCGCAGCGTCGGCCAGGTTGCATTCTGCTGGTGTGAACAGTGACAGGTCTGCAAAGACCGTGTGCTGCTCCCCATCCTTGGCATACTTGATGCATTGGTGGAGAGTCGACGGGACGACCCAATTTTCATGGAGTCAGAGTCTGCCCAGTAGCATCTTATAAGACGTGTTGGAGTCGATGATGTAGAATGTCACCTTGGAGGCGAAATCATCGAGCACTAGATCGACGTCCACCCGGCCGAGGGCGTCCTCGGTGTTCTGGTTAAAGCTAGATATCTTGACCGCTTGAACCTTCTGGAGGTACGGGGTCAGATATAGAGACTTGAATGTCTTGAGCGGTATGATGTTAACAGTAGCACCATCGTCTACCAGGATCGGGTTCACATCATGTCCGTTGATCTTCCCCTTCATGTAGAGAGGACGGTTGTGGCACGGAGGGGAAAGCAGCATGTCTTTCTCCGTGAAGGTGATAGTGGCTGCGAAGGCTCCATAGGCAGCCGCCTTCATTTCCGCGGCATGTGCTTCATAGACTTCCAACTCCTGGAGTATTTTGATAAGGGTTTCCCATAGATCCTTACTCCAAGCTATGGCTTCCCAAATTGAAATGCTGGCAGGGAAGCGCTTCATCTGGTGGAGGACCTTCCGATCAGCTCGGTCTCGAGCATCCTCCAGAGAGGGTAGTACGTCAGGTTGAACCTTCTGCGAGCTGCCGTGTTATTCCCCGTCGGGGAGTTGCACTGCCTTGCCCTTACCATCGGGATCAGATTGGCCTTGATCACCAGCGGACTCTTGGAATAGGGATGCCAGTGATGGCTCTTCTGGGGGTGATTGGCGGGCTGGCTCGTCCTTGCCGGACGGTCCCGCTTGCTCTGCCACAGAAGTCGATACTGGTGCAAGGGCTGGGAGGCGGACAGTAGCCTCTTCAATGCCGGAAGGATCGAAGATGCCGGGTTCGCCCTGAATTTCTACTTTCGGAATGGGAGCCGGTTCCTCTCCTCGACAGAGGATGATCCGCTCCGGGTCGAAAGTGGATGGGTGAGGAGGTAGCTCAGGGGTTCTCCCACGACCTCTACCGCGTCCGCGGCCACGACCTCAACCGCGACCGGTGTGCTCTAGAGCTGGATGTAGCCCAAGGGGGGTGATAGCCCTTTGTCTTGTCCGGGAGGCTACTGGTTCGCCCCGCCGAGAAGCGTTGATATTGTCAGGAGGTGGGATGGCCACCATGTTGTAGGCGCAGCGCCGAAGCATTTCTTCTGGCTGCTCCATAGTGATCTTCTTGTCTTTATAGCACAAGGAGAGCTCGTCAGGGATCACGAGTCTTTCGCCGTTCCTGAGCTTTTGGATCATCTCTTGGATCGAATTTCTGAGGCGGGCTCAGTTCTGCATTTCTTCCCACAGGATATAGCTGTCGAGTGGGAGAGCGCCTGTAGGACGAGGGGGAACATATTCCTCCAAGTCATCAATGAGCCGTTGGAGCCTTTGAAGAGGCGTTGGCTCGGCCGAAAATTGCAGGGCGGCTGCTTGTTCAGCCTGCTTCTTGAGCCGCCTTCTGAGATTCTTCCTCCTATTTTTCTCTTGTCTCTTGGCGATAGCGGTCTCCAAGGGAGTAGGAGGGAGAGGTGCTGGAGCCGGAGCTGACAAATCCTGATGAGGATATCTCCGAGCCGATGCCCCTGTAAGGCGAGGTCGATGATTCTTCCTCACCCGGATCTCGATCCAGGCGCCTTCCGCTTGATCGCCTGCTCGATTACCTCCAACGGTAATTCCTGGTACACCGGAATGCTGGGACTGGTGTCCAAATACGTGTGTGCGGTTTCATGTCTTACCCGCGGTGGCGACGAGAGCCTACGAGGAGTCGGTAGGCTGGTGCTAGCATCCAAAGACGTGTGTGCGGTTTGATGCCTTAACCGCGGTGGCGGCGGGAGCCTACGAGGAGTCGGTAGGCTGGTGCTGGCGTCCGAAGACGTGTGCGCGGTTTGATGCCTTAACCAGGGTGGCGGTAACTCTTGAGAAACTGGTAGGCTGGTGCCGGCGTCCGAAGACGTGTGCGCGGTTTGCTGCCTTAACCATGGTGGTGATAAAGATGCCTTCTGTTGCGCCGGTATGTTGGGACCGGTGTTGGAGGACATATGCGTGGTTTGATGCCATACCCACGATGGCGGTGGCTTCTGTTGAGAAGCGGGCAGAGAGGTGCACTAGTCGTCCTGCTCCTTAGCCTTGCCTTTACAACTAGGCTGAGAGCTGGGCCTAGCGACAACTGACAACGTCGCAAGACATTGTCGCTCTGCAGAATGGCGGAGCCTTGTGGCGGCGGGCCCGCCACTTGAATCGAAGCCGCTGAAGACTCCGAAGATGTCTTCTTTGTACTTCGGATTGTGTCAATGGGTAGGTGGAGAGGACCCGACGGCCCCTCCACTGAGGAGGTGTGACGAGGCTGAGGCGAGGCCTCACCCTATTTTTGCTTTCCCTTCCTATCCACGGCCGTCGGCGATGGAGATAGGACGGGGAGAGGACGAGGGAGAGCTGAAGAGCCCATGATCGGCTCGCCCACCAAAACGTCCTCTCGGCCGAGAAGGACCCGGAGGAGCCTAGCAGTGTCTTCTTCAGGAAAAGGGAGAGACTTTAGCTCCCGCCAGGACCGCCACTGCACGGCCGAAGTGGCTGGGGTTGGCTGGCTAGCTGTAGATGCTTGAGGGCCCTCATGGGCTGGAGGAGCATGAGGATTGATGACGTTGATCGAGAAGTTAGTCGGCTCCGTCTCTTGACTGGCATCCTGCTCTCTACGCCTCCGCAGTCGCTCGAGCGCCTCTTGATTGTCAGTCCGGAACTCGTGCCCATTTTCTTGAGGAGAGTCTGGCCGCTCTGGCGCATCCCTGGCGATGCTCAGGGTCTCTTTGACAGCTTGCCGAAGCCTAACGAGCGACATGGAGTTTCCTTCCGAATCGATCTGCTCCCATCATTTCTGTTCTTGGATGAGGTATTGAACTTCCTCACAAGACTCGATCGGGTGGCAGATTCTGGTGTGGAAGGGGCAGTACTGGGGGTGACTACGATCCCAATGGGTGTAGTCGGCAGGCTAGTCGTGGGGCATGATTTGCCCAGTCTCGATGAGGATATCGAAGAGTCGCCAGGTTCTCTCCCGGGGGAAGGAGAGAGGTCTCTGATCATGCCAAGGCCTCCACCCTGGATACCAGATCGAACGTTCCCTTCGATTAGCCTTGGGCTCCTCTGACTCGTCGTCAGAGAGAGAGAATGCGGCCATCATGTGGATGACATTGGCCGAGGGGTGAGCCACGCGGGCTGCCTTAGCCGGCCTGGCGCACGTGTGTGGTTGCGGGGGATCGACGAGACCGCTCTTCATTTTGACGAGACCGTCTCGGATCAGCTTCTGTGCCTGAGTCTTAAAGACGTAACAATCTTCAATTGAATGACCCAGCATGCGATGATACAAGCAATAACTGGGATCGTCGGTCTTTAGGGCCTCGCCTGGCTTGCGAATTTCTGGCAGTTCGACGATCTTCTGGGCCATGTAGAGGTTGAAGAGCATCTTCGTGTGTTCCTTCTTGAAGGAGAAGGGTGTCTCCATACGCTCCGAGAAGGAAGGAGCAGCCGACTTATCCGCTGGCTTTTTGTCAGAGCAACTGGACTCGGCCCCTTTATTGGCCTTAGCGGCAGGGGTGAACTCTATGATATTCACCTCCTTACCGGGCTGGCGTTATCGCACTTGTTTACCCTTTGCCGTAGTATAGCTCGGGTTATCGGTGAAGAACATTTCTATCTCGGCGACTGCCGAATTGAGTTGGTCGAAGCCTTTAATATTGGTGCCGAGAAGCTTTTCGCTGACCTCGGCCGCCAGACCTCGACGGCATATATATAGTGATGGCGTCCTCTTGGACGGGTGGATTGACACACCTCATGCTGAGGTCTCGCCATTTTTTGATGATGTCGAGGGCGCCCTCACCCTTTTTCTGCTGAAGAGATCAGAGTTCGGCTAGGGAGACATTTCGCTCGGCCGTTTGAAAGTGGTCAAGGAATTTCTTCTGAAGATCAACCTAGTCGATGACTGAGTTGGGCTTCAGGCAGGAATACCATTGAAAGGCCGTTCCCGTCAGCGAAGTGGCGAAGTAGCGGAGGAGATATGATTCGTCCAGTGCTAACCCACCCATGGCCGTAACATAATAGGCCAAGTGTTCATGTGGCGACCTTCAGAAGTACTCTGGGGGAAGCTTTTTCAACTGGTGGTGAAGCGGGTAGGGTACACTGTAGAGATCCACCGTGACCGCCCCTTCGCCATACTGGGCGAGCTTTGTCTCGATGATGAGCTCGATCACCTGGCGTTGCGCCAAGAGATTCTCTGGCACTGGCATGTTAGAGGCTCGTGGTTGAGTCTCAACTGGGGGCGTGCCAAACCCAGTTGCCAGCGGGGTTCTGGCAATCGCCGCTGAGGTATTGGCAGCATCGCAAGCCACCGGGGGTACCGATACCTCGGCCTGAGGCCTAGCAGGTTGCTGAGGATGAAGGTCTCGTTCCTAGAGGAGGTCTTGCAGGAGGGCCTTCATGTGCTTGTTCTCCTTCATAAGAGTGTCGAGGGTCACTTCTTGAGCCTCGTTCGCAGGAGGGTCGTTGTTGACTGGCTCTACATTGATAGGAGGGTCGCGGTCTTCCACTGGGACCTCTTCTGCACATTCCGACGCCTATGGTCCGGCAGAAGTGCCGATGTGACCTCTTGGAAGAGGTGGCGGACCTCTTGAAGTGGGACAGAGGCTGGTTCAAGTCGTCAGACTGGGTGTCTGGCAGGTGTACGGTGGTGTAGTACACGAACACTCGAACCGCATCATTGATGAACCGGGCTGTCCGCTTCCTCTGCTGGTGTCGCTCGGGGCAGACAGGCATCCCTAGTCTGTCAAAGACAGAGATGCATTGCGGAGGGGGCTCACTCCCGATGTCAACCGGAGGAGAACCCTGGACAGGTTGCTGGAGGGCCCGAGGACGGGCTCGCCTTTGCCTTCGATTGCCTGCGCGGGGTACATTGGACGACTGGGCATCGTTAGACGATGCTGCTGTGAGGCCAGTCGCATCCCGTCTGATGCCGCGTCTGAGCGCTCACAGGGGGTTTGTGATACGCGCCCTTCGTACAGCTTGAGCTTCTTCTAGGGTGACCAGATTCTTCTCAGGTCAGATTGCTAATCTCCCTTGTCGCCATTTTTCCGACGAGTTATCTTGGGAGACCGCGTGTCTGGCTAAGGTGGGCGCCCCCGAGCTGCTGTCGAGGAACCCACTCCTTTCAGCTCCGCCCTGTCCTCTCGTGTTTGACGTAAGAGGTCAAAACTATTAGAAGTGGGGATGGTGGGGACGGTCCGTTCATGGGGTATGATTAGTTTGTTGGGATCAGTGCGATGGATTCAGAGGGGGTGAATGAATCTCTCCTTTAAAACTTCGCCCAAGGAGAACTTAAGGGAATCAGATATGCGGAATTAAAACTAACTAAGTTCTATCAAGTCTGAAAGACTGGTGTGTTTAATCAAACACAGAACATGCAATCAAATTTCTACTGAACTGAAGAAACAGATCGGCCTAAGCATGCATCTAGCGAAACACAATAGACGATCAAACCACTAAACTGAAGATTTTTAAGGTGGTTCGGTCCTCCAGAACTACGTCCACCCCAGACTCAAACCAGAGTGTGGATTCCGCTGCCAAATAGCTTGAAAACCGCTGGGTGACACAGCTTGCCTACAAACCGCTGACTAACAGCTTGACCGCTGGGCATTATAGCTTTGCCAACCGCTGGGGACTACAGCTTAACCCGTCCAGAGGAATCCTCCTCTGCCCGCTGAGCAACACAGCTTGCTGTCCGAGGTATCCACCTCGCCCGCTGAGCAACACAGCTTGCTGTCCAAAGGAATCCTCCTCTGCAACGCTGAGCAATACAGCTTAGCTCTGCTGACTAACAGCTTGAAACAAAGGTAAAAGGAAAAACAAAGGATGATGAAACACAGCAACTGAAAGCTGTAAAAGATAGAACACAACGTGGCTCTCAAAGAGTTAACTGGCCTGGATTTGATCCATGGTCCAGTAGAGGCAAATCTTCAGATGAAGCTTCTTTTCTTCTCTTCTAACTCTTGATCTCTCTTTCGGTCTCCTTTTTCTTCTTCGTCTCTTTTCTTCTCTGCTACCCTCTCTTTCTTTTTCACGAACTCTTTTTCTCTTCTTCTCTCTTTCTCTTCTATCTGGATCGTACAGACTCTTTCTACTTCTACTCTTCTAATGTAACTTTTGATCCTCTCTGCACGAGCATCTTCTCCAGATGGAGAAGTCTTCTTTTTATAGTAGGAGCAGATAGGTGGGCGTGTGCTCTCCATGATTCCCACCCAAGAGCCTAGACCACGTGGCAGCATTTCAGCTCACTAGATTACACGTGTCACGATCCTGAGCCATCTTCATTCTTGGATCACGTGTTCTTACTAATCTCCTCGAGCAGCAGTCCTGTTAGAACATACTTGTTATCAGTGTGAATTAATCTGAAAGGAAAGAAAGGATGCATCGAGTAAGTTTGATATTTGAACTGAGCCTGTACAGACTTGATGCACAAAATGCAGTGTGCATATAAGAAAGTATGTACAACGAGAATGAATGCACGGACATGTCATCCACGAGTGTACAGACTTTGAATGCATGTAATGTATTTTGCATATGGAGAAGTATGCACATTGAAAGTGAATGTACAGACATGCCATCAACGAGTGTACAGACTTTGCGTGCAATGTACAAACGATGTACAGACTTTCTGTGCCTAACGCTTAAGCCTGAATGCATCATGTATAGACTTGCTAAGACATCAAAGCAGTCGTGTGAAGACTTAGTGTATGTGCGAGACAATTCAATGCAGTATGCATATAGTAAAGTATGCACAATGAAGGTGAATGCACAGGCATGCCATCAAGGAGTGTATGGACTTTGCGTGCATTCGACAACGATGTATAGACTTGCTGGTGTGATGATGCATGAACTTGAACACTCATACCAGCAGCGGTATGCACACATGCAGAATGAACATGGATTGCACTGACTAAGCCATGAGCTGAGCTAACGGATGTATAGACTTGCTCAGTTATCAGCGAATGGATGTATATACTTTCTGTGCCTACGACAAGACGATGTACAGACTTGCTGATGAAATGATGCATGGACTTAAACATTCATACCAGCAAAGGTTGTACAAACCTGCGAAGCAGTGCACGGACTATATATATGCATGACTTAAGATACAGACTTGCTGATGAAATGATGCATGGACTCAAACATTCATACCATCAACGGTTGTACAAACCTGCGAAGCAGTGCACGGACTATATATATGCATGACTTAAGACGATGCACTGAGTATGTCGAGAGTAGTAACATGGGATGCACGAACATAGATGCACTGATCAACATCATACTTAAGTGGTGACTTATTGATTTGCCATCTTATGTGGTGACTCCTTGAGTTGCCATCATCAAAACAACAACACCCTATCATCAAAGCACAAGGGGCACAACAATATCCCCCTTTTTGATGATGTCAACACAATGAGTCACACAGAGTCAGCAAACAATTCTCCCCCTTTGACATAAACAAAAAGGAGATGGTTTGCGAGTGAAATGAAAGACATGTATGAAATCTGATGCCAATACTCCCTCATAGAAACATGCAAAATGAGCACTGAAGAATAAAATATAAGAACTCCCCCTATCAACATGAATGTTTGACTACTCTCCCCTTAAATGCAGATGACCCAGAACTCCCCCTGAAGTGCAGGAACGAACTCTGGTTAACCAATAAAGCAATCTAAAATCTACCATTACAAGCAATCACAACTCTGGTTGAGGCACCTCACATATGCATGGACAGAATGAAACAGGTGGAAAGTCCACAGAACCAGAACTGGTTACAAAGCAAGATGGAAGATTCTAACAGTGTGGAGAGCGAGACAATGCTGTAAATGAAGTAGATGTAGCCAAGGGTAGGAGTAAATAACATCAAGCAAGGCATAGGATTTTCAACAGGGGAGTTGACATGATGAATAAGTTGTCGCAGGTGAACTTGATCAGAGGAAAATGTATGGCAGGTACCACAGTAATAAGTCTTCATAAGGAGAGACTCTCCTATCATAGGGGATTATAAATTAATCGATATGACCCAACTGATTTAACCATGATGTATACCAAATTTATCAATTAAATTCAATACTCATATCTGAAGGTAGGTTTTAATAAAGGTGAACCAATTAGTCAAGCAGTACTCAAGAACAACCATCTTCCATCTTACTCAAATGAACTCGATGACTCCTTTGAGAGTCACATAGGGCAGTATTGAGATTAGACACCCTTACAAGAACCAGAGTTGACTATTTTTGCAAGATATTCACTTTTTAATCAGCACATCATTTTTCCTGAGCAATTTAAGTTGATCAACACCTTTCAACATGAGGCACAACACGTCTTAGGTGAGGTGCCCCAGTTACTTAGTGTGATAACTTTCATTGCCTCTCAACTTCGAGAGCAGAGTTAGCAATAGAAGTGTCTTTTTACATGAGGAGACACCTTGATTAGAGGCCAGACTCCCCAGTTACTCAACACAGATATGCTATTGCTCTGTCAGATTTTTCAATAACTTTTCACCAGAGATAACTATGGCACTTCATGACATAGAATTACTCTATTTCATTGATAGAGTATCCAGTTTCTCAGTGACCAAGTCATTACTCTGAATTCAATTTCCTTTTAGTCAACATTTTTCAGGTTAATGTTTAAAAACAATACTCACTCTATAAGTCTCAACCAATGTAGTCTAGAAGACACATTTTTAGATTTCAGATGAGTGATTCTAGGGTATCCATGACACAGTTGGTTAAAATTTATTAAAACTCATCATTCAGATACTTTCAATACATTTG
This sequence comes from Amorphophallus konjac, assembly GCA_022559845.1. Lineage (NCBI taxonomy): Eukaryota > Viridiplantae > Streptophyta > Magnoliopsida > Alismatales > Araceae > Amorphophallus > Amorphophallus konjac. Next base: position 266,207,309 of record CM040127.1, read on the forward strand.
AATGCAAATCTGAGAACACATTAAACTTATATCAGTCTGAATCAGTATACATTCTTGAACCTATATGATAAGAATTTCTTTTAAGAAATCAGACTAAAACATGGTACACAGCATAAGGATCTCAAATTAGTCCAATCAATGCTACTGAACAACTTATCATTCCTGGAACAAGAACCAGATTAATCAGACCATCTTGAAAAGATGTGAATGTTTGATAGGTGCAAGCTGGTAGAGCAAATGACAGTGGGAGAGAAGAGTATCAAATATATGCAGAGTAGAATCAATTTTAGTAGCTGAGTCTGGAATGCAGACAGATCAGCTTGTCTAGAGGAGAATAGCAGAAAATTCAGGTTATCCACTAGAGAGCAGTAGAGTGATTCAAATAACTAAACAGGAGGGATTCAGGAAGTGAGGGACAAATGAATCTGACAAATCTCCCCATGTCTAGATGCAGTGAAGCTAATCATGAGCATTAATAACATCAAACTAAACCAGTCAAACTCCCCCTGACAAAGTGCATGATATACAGTGAAAGTATAGCACATGGTCTTAGAATTTATGTTTAAGAGAAAATCATGTAGTTCAATCGGAGGGAAAGACTACCAAAGGCATCAGGTTCATTCCAAGATTTTAGAGGATTTCAATTAAGCATAAATCAATTCAACATGAAATTCAAACCTACCAAACTCACACATTCAGATGATGGAATTGAAACAGAGTGTTTAGAACTGACCTGAATCATAGGATCATGGGGTTTTCATTTTGAGTGCCTTGGCTTATTAACCCCCTTTCATTCGTTCCAAGGCACACCTGCAGCACATTAATCATTTTGATCCTGCAGGGACCCAAACAGCCTTGGGGAGGCGTTAGCCCTGACAGGTGTTCTGAACAGTCTCTTAGCAACATTATCATCATAATCCATCAGGTAACAACTATCCATGGAGTGACCAGATTTTCCACAATATCTACATGAAACAACAGATTTTCTGGTCCTATGATGCATATCAACAGCAGTATGAGACCCATGAACATAATCATAAAATGTTCTGTTGTATGCATGGACAGTTTGATTCTTATTGCCTGACAACCAACTGTTTACATACTTGTGACCTGGCTTACCACAGTTGAAGCATGAAGTATTTACAGGTCTCGTTCTAGAGAATTTAGCAGATTTGGAATTAACGTGATTTCCCTGATTATGCCAACATTCAGCAACAATGTGGCCAGTTTTGCCGCAATGAAAATATTGAAGTTTCTTTTTATGAGTTGCCTGATTTTTAGCATGGAACAGTTTATCATGCACTCCAACAGTAGACATGCCATCTATTTTCAATAATCTACATTCACGCATGAGATGACCTATTTTATGACAATAAAAGTATTGAGGCCTTTTGGTTTGAACAGAAGAGGGTTTCTTCATATTAGAATTCCTAGCATGAATTCTATCAGATTTCAATTCATCCTTCTTCATGATAAAACAATCAACCATCTCATGGCCAAACTTTCCACAGTAAAAGCATTCAATGTTCTTGACAATAGATTTGTTGGTCTGAACTTTCTTAGCATGCTGATTGTTATCATTCTTTTTCAATATTTTCCTTTTCTGTTTTGTTTTCTTATTTTCTTGAGCAGCAACTTGTTTAGGGGATGAGGTGGAAGTGCTAGCTATGTCTGAGCTACGCACAAAAGTTGTATGTAGCTGGTTTCTAGGAATTTCCTTAACATCAAAACTACAACTTATCCCCCTTCTTGAATTATCATCATCTCCTTTCATGACAACTTTCATTTTTCCTTTATTTTTTGCAGACTCGGATGTTGAGTTTTCCAGATCATGAATTTTGTCTTCCAAAGAAGCAATGTGAAGTTCATAACTGGCTATCTCTTGTTCACTGCAATTAACACATTCACTTAGAACTTTGTTTGCAACTAATACTTCTCAATTTCTTGTTCCAGATTATTCAAAATTTGTGATTCTTCATCACGGACAGTTTTTCCTTTTTCTATGGTGAGAAGTTTTTCGGGCAAACCAGTGTTTAACCACTTTAATTTTTCAACTTCAGCTTTCAGTTCAGTATTTTCTTTGGTCAGCTTCTTAACTTCTTCATCACATTTTTCATTACTGGACATCAACTCCAGTTTCTCAGTTTGTTCCTCTTTTCTTTCTTCTACTTTAATTTTGTCAGCAAGCAAATTTTTGTGATCCTCTTTAAGTGAGGCAATTTGTTTATTCAACCATTCATTTTCACTGTAGAGTTCCTCATTACGTTCTCGCAGAACCGAGCGTTTGTTGCAGCTTGACTCTACAGAGGAAATATGTACAGCTTCCTTTTGAAAATTTGTTTTAACAGAACCACATTCATTGTATGAATTTTCACTTATTTTCAGACTTCCTTTTAGGTTGGCATTTTCACATTTCAACTTTCTAATTTCATGCAACATGGCCTTTTTCAACTCTTTCATTTCACGTTTATAAGATCTATAACTGTCAAGCAAATTATCGTGCATCTCAATCAGTTCATCCAATGAATTTTGTTCTGGTTCGGAGTTTACCTTTGATGACGAGTCATCAGACTGATCACTGCTTTGATCCTTTGTCATAAGGCACTTATCGTTCTCTTCACCATATCTGAGGATCAGCTCATCCATCAACTCCTTTGCATTCCTGCACTTAGTCACACATGAGAGCACATCAGAATTTATCGCCCCTTTCAACATCTCCAAGGCTTTTCTATTTTCAGCACTCATCAACTCATGACTAATATTCTAGTCTGACTTATTTATTGGAAAGTCATAAGGTCCATGCTCAATTAGAATCAGCAAATTCGAATCCACAGAATTCATGTAATCCCTAAATTCTATATGCCAGTAAGAGAAACACAATCCATCGAACATTGGAACTTCAGGCACAGAATCCATGACAATTAAACGAGATGCTAGACAATCTACACAATCAATCAAGGCACCGAAAATAGCAGGATCCACTACAGATCGTTGGATCTGATGAATCAGTGACCTGCTCTGATACCAATTGTTGGGACCGGTGCGATGGATTCAGAGGGGGGTGAATGAATCTCTCCTTTAAAACTTCACCCAATTAGAACTTAAAGGAATCAGAGATGCGAAATTAAAACAAACTAAGTTTTATCAAGTCTGAAAGACTGGTGTGCTTTAATCAAACACAGAACGTGCAATCAAATTTCTACTGAACTGAAGAAACAGATTGGCCTAAGCATGCATCTAGCGAAACACAATAGACGATCAAACCACTGAATAGAAGATTTTTAAGGTGGTTCGGTCTTCCAGACCTACGTCCACCCCACACTCAAACCAGAGTGTGGATTCCGCTGCCAAACAGCTTGAAAATCGCTGGGAGACACAGCTTGACTAGAAACCGCTGACTAACATCTTGACCGCTGGGCATTACAGCTTTGCCAACTGCTAGGGACTACAGCTTAACCCGTCCAGAGGAATTCTCCTCTGCCCGCTGAGCAACACAGCTTGCTGTCCGAGTTATCCACCTCACCCGCTGAGCAACACAGCAGCAGTCCAGAGGAATCCTCCTCTGCAACGCTGAGCAATATAGCTTAGCTCTGCTGACTAACAGCTTGAAACAAAGGTAAAAGGAAAAGCAAAGGATGATGAAACACAGCGACTGAAAGCTGTAAAAGATAGAACACAACGTGGCTCTCAAAGAGCTAACTGGCCTGGATTTGATCCATGGTCCAGTAGAGGCAAATCTTCAGATGAAGCTTCTTTTCTTCTCTTCTAACTCTTGATCTCTCTTTCTATCTCCTTTTTCTTTCTTCTTCTTCGTCTCTTTTCTTCTCTGCTACCCTCTCTTTCTTTTTCATTAACTCTTTTTCTCTTCTTCTCTCTTTCTCTACTATCTAGATCGTATAGACTCTTTCTGCTTCTACTCTTCTAATGTAACTTTTGATCCTCTCTGCACGAGCATCTTCTCCAGATAGAGAAGTCTTCTTTTTATAGCAGGAGCAGATAGGTGGGCGTGTGCTCTCCACGATTCCCGCCCAAGAGCCTAGACCACGTGGCAGCATTTCAGTTCACTGGATTACACGTGTCACGATCCTGAGCCATCTTCATTCTTGGATCACGTGTCCTTATTAATCTCCTCGAGCAGCAGTCCTGTTAGAACAGACTTGTTATTAGTGTGAATTAATCTGAAAGGAAAGAAAGGATGCATCGAGTAAGTTTGATATTTGAACTGAGCATGTACAGACTTGATGCACAAAACGCAGTGTGCATATAAGAAAGTATATACAACGAGAATGAATGCACGGACATGTCATCCACGAGTGTACAGACTTTGAATGCATATAATGCATTTTGCATATGGAGAAGTATGCACATTGAAAGTGAATGTACAGATATGCCATCAACGAGTGTATAGACTTTGCGTGCAATGTACAAACGATGTACAGACTTTCTATGCCTAACGATTAAGCCTGAATGCATCATGTATAGACTTGCTAAGACATCAAGGCAGTCGTGTGCAGACTTAGTGTATGTGCGAGATAATTCAATGCAGTATGCATATAGTAAAGTATGCACAATGAAGGTGAATGCACATGCATGCCATCAAGGATCCGTAAGTCACCGACAAGGACCGTCTTACCGGAGTTGCTGGTTGCAGCAGCGAGTCGCCTAGTTCTGCGGCCATGGCGACGCTTCTTCTGAGGAGCTGAGGAAGTCCCAAGATGGTAGACCGAGAAGACCTGGCATGGAGCGACCGAGAGCATGAGGCCATCGGTCAGAAGTGCTGGGATCGGCCCCCGAGGTAAGTAACCCGCACCGGGAGTCGATGGCTGGGCGACTCGGGTGTAAGCCTTCGCCCACGTCGATAGGAGTGTCGCCGATGCTCGAGATGACGCTCTTGCATCGGAAAGTGACGCCGTTGGAAGTACTGGGATGCCGGTGCTCCTGGGTCGAGGACCCGTGGTAGGTGCCGGTGTAGTCCTAGCCCGGGTCGGAAGACCCGAGGGAGGTGCCGAGGAACGTTGCCCCTGGGTAGAAGACCCACGGGGTGATCCGGTTCAACTGGAGCTCCGGACAGGGGTCCCGAGTGCACTACCCGGATGCCGCGAACTCGGGGTTGTGAGCCCGTGTCGAGTGTCGGCCTTGCCGGGATTCGGGATCGGAAACCCGATGCAGATGCTGGGGAGCCGTAAACCCGGGGCTGAAAGCCCGTGTCGGGTATCTGCTTTGCCGGGACTCGAGGTTGGAGACCCGAGGAGAATGCTGAGAAGCCGTAGACCCGGGGCTGAAAGCCCGTGTTGGGTGCCGGCTTGGCTGCGGCTCGGGGTTGAGGACCCGAGGAAGGTGTTGGGAAGCCGTGGACCCGGGGCAGGGAGCCCATGTTGGGTGCCGGCTTGGCTGGAGCTCGGGGTTGAGGCCCCGAGGGAGGTGTAGGGAGCCCGTGGACCCGGGGCGGGGAGCCCGTGTTAGGTGCCAGCTTGGCTGCTGCTCAGGGTTGAGGACGCGAGGAAGGTGCTGGGAAGCAGTGGACCCGGGGCAGGGAGCCCGTGTTGGGTGCCGGCTTGCCTGGAGCTCGGGGTTGAGGGCCCGAGGAAGGTGCCGTGATGGTGACCGAAGTCTGGGGCGCGGGGCCCGTGTTGGAGATCGAACTAGGCTGGCCTCGGGAAGTGATGTTCACCCTGGCCGGCATTGATCTGGGGGCCCTGTAGGGGCCTACAGTGACAGTCTGGTGCCCTGCACCGCATGGCGCGTTGGCCGCAGGGGCCACTGGAGAAATTGGAGTCCGCTGAAAAGCAGCCATAGGGATCACACCTAGAAAGTAGGGCGATCCGATAACCGGGGCGAAACTGCCGAAAGCGATCGGCGTCGCCAAGTAGCCCACCCGGGCATGGGTGGCGATAACGTTGGGGCCGTAAGTGACGGCCGCCATAGTTGCTGGAATGTAGAGTGCTGCGGAGGCGATGGTCGCTGACACTCGCCGAGAGCGGCCCGACGATCAGAACGCGAACCGGGAGCTGCTGGAGAATGCGCGTACGAGTACCCTCCTCTGCCTCTCCTGCAAGGACAGGGAAAGGGCATTGGGCTTTAGGGCTGGCACAGACTTTTCTTCAGCAAAAAGAAGGAAGGCGGGAGACGACCCACTGGGCGTGCCATCCTCTCTGTTGCGCGGGTTTTTATGCCGATTAACCGGGTTGAAGGAAGGAATACAGCGGGGAAAGAAAATACGAAGTTTGATGTATCTCGGGTATCCTCCTTACGGGTGCATGCCTCTCACGGCGGTATCGGGCACTCTCCTTTCACGGAAAGTCGGAAAGGGTCGAATGGCACTGAAGTGTCAGGATAAAGGTTAACCGGACAAGATGCGGGCGTTCCAGTCGATCTCTCGACAATCACTCATGGAACCAAGGTTTGACTGGGGAAGCGCCACCAGGGTGCGGCACGTGGGCTCGGGCGATCGGGCAACACGTGGAGAGAAGGGGTTCCATGGGTGCGAGTGTGTAGGTGATTGCGGGAATCGTGTACTGGACGTCTTTCCCCACCGGTCGCAAGCAACCGGTGTTTATTTACATCGGATTGAATCCAAATACCTTTGTTCCATGTTGAAGAAAAGTCTGTATATGTGTCTGAAGCCGTGAGTAGAGGGCTAGGGGCATTCAGCAGCTAGGGGTACGCGCTAGACCGAGGGGTGTTTGCTGGGGTTAGGGTGTCAGGCACGGATGCTGAGTGGCGTAGATAGAAGACTGAAGGCCGGGATATGGGTGCCAGAGCACGCGTCTAATCGACGGTGTTGTGCTGAGACATATATTTCTTTACAAGGAAGCTGTAATGGCCAAAGTACAACTGGCGCATGCCACGGGACAACTCCGACGTGTTAGTCGGTCCCCGGGTCGATGCGTGATGAATGAACACTTATGCATTTTACAGAGGGCTCCTCTCGTGACGTGGGCCATGGCCACGTTGCCGAATGGGGGCCTATGACTGGATAATTGAGGGGATACATCGATCCGGTATCTGGGCGAGGGTCGGTCGCGACTCGAGTTGAGCAGTCGGACATGGCCTCGTAACTGAGTAAGCATGACATCATGGCACGCGTGTGGTTGCGACCGATGGGCGTGCGAAGGGAAATCCCGGCATGAGGGGATGTCCGCTCGTATCACGATGTCTCACATACGGTGGGTGTTGACTCGTGTGTGACGGCTACATACGATGTGAGGGGAGTGCGAACGACATACCCCCGACGTAGTAGACCACCGAACAAGTCACACACACACAATTCTCCTTAGCTCGCTGCTCGGAGCCGCGCTCGAAGTCTTGTGCTTGCCGGGTGCCGAACAATCTTGTGTATCTCTCTGGATGCCTTGTATTAGATGCCCCACCCCTTGAGCTCCTAAGGGGTTTTTATAGGGGAAACTGAAGGGTCACAAGGGGTTTACGCGGACCAGCTAAGGGGGGTGATCTGGTCCGCGTAAACCCAAGTGAATAGTGTCATTGGGTTATGGGGTTACGGACTGAGAGAGAGGGGGGAATGAGGTTTACGCGGACCAGCCAGGGGGCCCTGGCTGGTCCGCGTAAACCCCCTTCGTCCGCCTAAACCCCCAAGGGTTTAGGCGGTTGTGGACGTCAAAAATGTCGATGATGATCATACGGCATGCGCGCCTCGACACTCGAGAGCAAGCCGAAGATGGAAATGCCGAATAAACCTCATGCCTCGCCCGATCAGGATGAGAACTCGCTTGGTGGTCCGCTACCCGTTAAGGAAGCCCCCCAGGCAGAAGATACGGCTACAACTCTCCAGCCGGCCGTGCCGAGAGCTGAATCAAAGAAAAGTCAGGAACTCCGACACAGTCTCGACATATGCCAAAAGTCACGCAAAGCCCTGGACCGAGTCCCAGAGGCTGCGAACGGAATATTGCGGAGGCCATGCATCGCAACTAAAACATTCTGGGGACGCCAAAGTTTGTATAAATAGCCGCGACTTCGAAAAGAATCCGTTCGGCGCTTAAAACGGCACGGAAAGGCCTTAAAGTGGCGCGCCTTAAAACAACACTCCTTAAAACGGCGCGCCCCTTTGCTTAAACGGCGCGCCCCACTTTATGCTCTAATACGAATCCCCCTTTGCTTTTGTTAAAACGGCACCCCCTTGCTTTTCTTAACACGGCGCGCTCCATTGCCATGACCCCCTTGCAAGGCTTTAATCCAGTGCGCCCCCGGCCGCGCCGTTTTAACCGAAGGGCCCGTCATGCCATTTCTAAAAGCCCTTTCCTTCAAATACTCAACTCGGCGTTATCATGTTGAAGACCAATATGGTTACTCCGGCGCGGTCACTATTCCCCCGCGCCAGATTAAGTGATGCAAACAAGCCATTCTCCGAAGCGTTTCTCCGGTGCGCAAACAAGCCATCCCATCTACACTCCGATGCTCTGTTCTGCACCATACGCTACGCAGAGAACATTTAATGTTTGAAGCCGTGCCTTCACCCCCGTTCGACAGCAAAGCGACAGTGATGGCAGTAGCAACATATCCTCCCTGGCAAACCTGTGACCATCTCATCCTCGGACGAACAGCAGCGTACGGCGCGAACCAGCGTCGTCCAGCGCACCATGTCAACTCCAAGCTTCATCGCGGACGAGGTGGAAGTGGCAGGAACCTCCCAGGCGAGCCATTCTATAAAAAGGGGCATTACTATGAAAAGGGGGTAGAGGCTGGCTCTCTCTCTCGGGCGGGCAGTGTGCAACGGGGGGAGAAAGGGAAAGAAAGGTGAGATCTTCTGAGAGGAAGAGTCCGCCGAAGAGAAAAGAAGCTACTTCCTCACGTCGGAGAGGGGAGTGAGGGTGAGGGGTGGTTCCGAGAGGGAGAGGCATGTTCTCTCTCTCCCTCCTCCGTCTAATGCTTCTCTCTCTCCCCGTCGAATGTATTCACTTTTTTCATGTAATGCTTTCGTTTCCATCATCTCAATATCAAGACTCCCTCCCCAGTTTGTGTGGATGAATAAAGGAAAACCTTTGTTTTTGTAAGCTCAGTCTCTATCGCTCCGATCCTTGCTTCCCATTCTCACTCTCCGAGAATCCGGGGGTCTTTGAGGTTTGCCGCTCCATGGCATGACTCTCAAGGTAACCCACTCGACGGATGAATACTTCTTGCCCTACTGTGGCAAACATTTGTCGCGCTTCAAAGATCATCGCCCGTGAGTCGTGGTCGCTCTCGTAGGCTGGCCCTCGAGCGTTCCACACTCACACTTGGGCTAACGGACCGCCGTAAGGTCGTTCCGCATTTTTGAAGGTCATCCCGGTGCAATCAGTTTGGTGGCCTTCGCTTCTCTCCGGAAAGCCTCAGTCCGGGGGAGGTTCTGTCCGATTTTCGCCATGGGCTAAGAACCCGCGGGAACAAATGAAGAAAGCACCCTCCGGAGAACAAACTCAACCTTCAAACTAATACACAGTAAGCCTATGTGAACAAACTCCCCGAATAAACCACTTGAACATTCATGCCGATTCATCTTAATAAACAACGAAAACGATTAAACTCCCCTCTTCACCAACTTAATCCACCAAATGAATGAACAAACGGATCATTAAACCAACCTGCAGATGAAAGAAAAGAAAAAAAACACAGTCAATCCCTGTGAACTAAACCATCGGGAGAGTTCATCCCGGTGCAGGCTAATCCGGCGCGGTCAGTGTTCCCCCGCGCCGGTTTAACCCTCCTCTCAAAACACTCTCCTCCCTCTTTGAACCCAAATTCGGCGCCCCCCCCCCCATGTTCACCCCAATTCCGGCGCGCCCCTGCTCACTACCCAAATCCGGCGCGCTCCCTTGAAGATCCTAATTCGGCGCGCTCCTCCTCCTTGGCATCTACCCGGCGCGCCCATCTCCATCTTGTTGCCCCATAACCGGCGCGTCCCATTCTTGTTCATCCCATACCCGGCGCGCCCCCTTGCCTTCCTTAATCCGGCGCCCTCCTTTAGACCCCTAAAACGGCGCGCCCCATCCCCTCCTTTGAACCCTTAAAATGGCGCACCTACTTAATACAAAAAGGGAAAAAATAAGGAAAAAAAATAATAAAAGGTCAATCATGTTAATAAAAAAATATAAAAGAAACACCATCATCCGTGCCTTAATTAAAATTTTGTTCCGGGGGCGCTGCCCCCTTGACCCCCACGACCTGACCGGGTAGGTCGAACCGCGCGACCTGACCGCGCAGGTCGATTCGCGTGCGAGGGCGCACGTTGGTGAGTTCGGGCTTCACACTTAACAATTCACTTCCCCGGACTGTGCATGAAGAGAAAAGTAATGGAGTCCCATGGCATCGGACGTGGTCCTCGGAAACCCCGTTATGATCATAGTCTGAAACCATCTCGGGCCAATAGTTCATCAAAACTGACCCACCTCTACCGGGATCCGATCCCGCACCCACATTAAACTTGCCGAGCCTACGGCAAACATGTGCGCGGGTTTGTCACCGTCTTTTATGTTACAAACACGGACTTCTGTCCAGAGATGAAACGGTCCATGAGTGACCGACACATACGTATCTATGAACATTTACGTCCTAATGCGGGTATGTTTAAACATGATCCGAGACCTTTGCTCTCGCTTTGTTACCATGAATTTCAGGCCGTAGGGCCCTTATTCCCGGCAATCAATCAAGGGTGTTCCCCCGTACGGGGGATGTAAATCACGCCGTGGCCTTTATGGCACGGCGGGTTTTGATCCCGACACAAACAACACAATCGTCTGATTAGTCAGATCGAGCGTACCACAGGCTTCCATGAAGCCCGAATAAATCGTCACTTTGTGACTGGCACGCCCTCGCACTAAATAAACGAATGAACCCAATCAACAAATGAACCGATTCTTTCCAAATTTTGTGACTGGCACAGCCGTCTAGCCTTTTTTTTTCTTTGAAAAATTAATTTTTTTTTGTTGAATGGGGGTTTAGGCGGACCAGCTAGGGTGGCCTGGCTGGTCCGCCTAAACCCCCCCCAGGGGGGATTTAGGCAGGTTCGCAAGGAGAGAGAGAGGGGGGGGCTGGTCCCCACCCTATAAAATCCCATTTTGGCCTTTTTCTTCTTTAATTTGGCTAAGGAATAAAAGGACAAGTGGGTGAAGGATACGTGGCGGCTTGAGGAGACTTGTGCGCGTTGACTTGAGGACGAGCCCGTCGTGCTGTCGCTTTGCGCTTCCACGTCTGTGTGTTGACCCCTCGAACTGGTACGGCACACGAACCGCATCGTAGGACCGTAATTGGAGGAACCGGGACTGAGTGGGGTCGTGGGACCACCGGGCTGGAGGGAGGGGGGCGGCCCCTAGGGAGTTCGCCCTCCCTGGGGTGCGCGGCCATGCCCCGGGGCGAACTGGCCCCAGGCTAGCCGTAACCCCGGGGGATGGCCCCCGGGGGTCTTCTTGTGTTGCCTGGGGACGTCCTTTGACGGACTTTGACCTTCGGGAGGCTAGCATGGGCCCGTGGGGCCGTTGTTCTTTGAGTTGTAGTGGGCGCTCGCATGGTGTTCGGGCAAATGCCTGACACACCCCGGGTTGCCGAACGAGCCGCGTAAATGGCCGACGGGCCTTGGATTTGGCCTAGGGCGAATGGTAGAAGTCTCTAGGGGCTGGGAGGAGGTGCCTTGGGCCCATGGGCCTCGCCTCGCGTTGCATCCCACATTGTACGGCGGGTTGGCAGGGTAGTCTTGGGTTGGCCCGAGAGCTAAAGTTGAGTGGCATGTTGCCACGTGTCTGAGGGTCGGGGGTGGTCTCGACTTGCTGGGGGGCGTTGTAGAGCCCAATTAGTGTACTGGAATCATGGGGTGGCCCATGGGTGGGTGTAGAAGGGTTGAAATATACGCACCCGCAAGGTGTTCAAAAAAATGTTGAACACACGTGTGTGAGCCGTATGCACTTACAGCGGGCCTCCAAAGCCTGTGGTTGACTTGCTCGGGTCCCCCTTTGACCTTGGAGGGTTGAATGAAGAGTCTCGGAGTAGGCCTGCGGCTCTTTTACCGGATGCCACGTGGCGTGGCTTGGCGTCGGGGCTCCCCCGGGTGGTCCTGGGCGGCCATGTAGGGTACGGGCAAGGCCCGTATGAGAGTGGCCGGGGCTGACCCCGGACAATTGCTTGTCTCACCGTGTGTCACTGCAAGTTGGTTGGGACCCCTGTGGGAACCTGCAGAGTTGTAGAAAGGGCTAGGTAGCCCGTGTCTTGAAGGTGTTCGGGGAAATGTCGGAGCCCTTATTTCTGGGTATTTTGGCTGGGAAATAGTCTCGGTACAACAAACTCCTAAGATGAAATTTTGAGGACAGTTAGACCCTACTATTATGAACAAAATAATCTAAAGAATCTACCAGAAATAATGTCTCTTTACCTTAGTTCCACGCGAGCCAAAAGTAAGGTCGCACATGTGAAACTTGGGATCTATTTATAGGGTTAGCTAGAGTTTCATGGATTTGAACGAACCTAGAGTCCTAATTAGGGTTTCAATTCAATCCTCAAGCATTCTAGACTCTTCCAACTAGTAGATACCATCGATCCCTAGTGATTAGGCTTGAAGAAAACCCAGATTTCCACGTTTCAAACTATTCACGATCGGACAGATAATAGCGGTCGAGTGGAGACCATTTTATACCTTTAGGCGATCCCTCGATATACGGTTTTTAAGGATTTGCGCCGAATTTGAACTATTTAAAACTCTTTGTTATCATTATCTTCTATTTATCCTATTAATTCCGTAAATATACCAATTTAAGCTTCTAGAATATGGGCCAGATCTTTTGGGGCTTTAATTTGGGTCCTATGGCCTATGTAAATGGCTTAATTAATTGGTTATTATTTGGGCTTCCATAATGATTTATTTAACCCAAAATTTCTTTAATATTCTATTTAAGCTCTAATTAATTTTATTTAAATTACAAAAATCTTATAAATTTCTAGAAATTTTCAAAAATACTTTAAAATAATATATATATATATTTGGGGTATTACCAATGTTATCAGAATCGGACCGGTTCTTAAACCGGTCAATGAGGTGGTTCTGTTCGAACCGGTTAGAGCAGGAGACGGAGGCCGCACAGCGGACACTGGGGACGGAGGCCACAACACCTGTTGGGAAGGGAGATGGGAGACGGGCCGGCGGCCGCAGCACCAGTCCGGACGGGAGATGGGAGACGGAGGCCTCTGTCCGCAGCAGAGGAGATAGCGGACGGGAGACGGCGAACGGGGGCAAGCTCGGGAAAGGGCGAACGCGGCGATGCTTTGGACAGAGAGGGGGGAGTCGCGGGATTAGGGCACGGGTGACTGGGTGAGTGATTTTCAAATTTTATTATTTTTATTTTTATTTCATTTATTTAAACTGGCAACCGGGCGAACCGGGTCGAACCGAGTCACCGTGTCGACCGTGATTTACCTGGTTCAAGCGGTTTTTTAATCTTGGATCGAACCGGCTTTAATTGAACCGGAATTAGAACCGGTCGGCGGTTGAACCGGTCGAACCGGCCGGTTCGGTCCGGTTTTAATAACAGTGGGTATTACACTCTCCCCCACTTAAGAGAATTTGGTCCCCAAATTCATAACATGAGTTTTTACGGAGAGTGTGTGGATGTTTTAATTTGTTAATTAACTGTACTAAAAATTAAAGTAATGTGAATAGCTTAAGATGGTACCTTTAATTATTTTACCTTCCTCGTCCAGAATGGCATTTAGTCGGCCTTGCCTCCCACGTCCGTTGTTATCCTTCGAAGATTGTTCATTTATGAGAGGACACATGGGCAAGCGAGTTCCTGACTTCCACATTTGAGACAAGCGCCAAGACGCTTCCAACACTCTTCAGCCGAGTGCCCAAATTTTTCACAGAATGAGCAAGCCGTGACGACTTGTGCTCCTTCTTCTCCCTTAACACTTTTATTCTTCCCATTGTCATTCCCATTGCGGGACCTCTTATTGTGACGGGGTTCATCCTCATCCTCATCCGCTTCTCTCTCCTCTCACCTATCATGTTTTCGTCTCGACCATTCTTCCTTCCCTCAGAGCTTTTCCACCTTCTCCAGGGTTCTTTCGCATAGATGTGCCCGTTGAACTATTTTCATATATGTGCGGATATTTTGAGACCCAAGTTGTTGAATAAATCCGGGACTTTAATCCGTCCATAAATCGGTAATAGGTCTGTGCTTACTAAATGTTGAGCATAGGGTGCTAGCCGAGAGAATTATAATTCATATTCTGCCACCGTCATCATGCCTTGACGTAGTGACGCGAATTCTGCCGCCTTCCTCTCCTTGACATGTTCAGAGAAATAATTGGCTCGGAATAATGTGAGAAATCCTTCCCAAGTGTGTTGTGCATCTTGAGGCAGTGCAAGAATAGACTTCTACCATGTACGCGCGTCTTTGTTAAGTTGAAATGTGGCAAGATGAACCTTTTCTTGGTCGGCACATTGCATTACCTTGGATATACGGTTCATTTCATCGATCCAGTTCTTAGCTTTATCTGGATTGGAGGAACCATAAAATCACGGAGTATTTAGACTTTGAAAGTTGTGGTGCAGATCACCAGGCCTTGCCCTTGCGCCTGCTTGGGCCATAGTTTGCAAAGCCTAGGTGAGACCTACAACGGTTTGTTGCATTCTGTTCCAATCAACACGGTGGGCCATTTTAAGAATGAGGTACCTGAGAAGAGTAGTAGATTTGTTAATTCTAGTGGAATTGGTGGGGTTTATCTTAGAGATAATTTCTAATTACTATCTCATCCTGAGTTCTACCCAATTTCTCTCATAGGTTGGGTATTTCTTTTCTTGTTTCATAGGCATGGGTCCTTAAATCTTAGACTTAACCTATGACATGACATCTTTCCTAGGAATAAGTAAGTCCTTAGACCTAGGCTCTGATATCACTTTAACTATCACGCCCTAAGCTTTTAATATAGCGGAAGAATCTCGGGAACGTGGACAGTCGGCTAGTACACCTCAAGCGAGTAACATAATCAGAGCGCAAGACAATCACCTAAAAGTAATTGCATAAGTAATTTTCTCAAAAGTCCAACTTTATTTCATAATAATAATCAAGAGTACACAAAACCATTACTTTTGACAGCCTTACATCATATGACTCAAGAAATCAAAATTACAATCAGACTCGACTAGATACTTGATAACTAAGGCTTCTCTCATTTAATAGACCTTCAATCGCTCTCGGACCCGTTACTTGCATAATCCGAATCCGATTCACAGGTATTTCCTAAAAATATGAGAAAGTAGGTATGAGCACACATGTCTAGTAGGTATCTTCTATCAACATGAAGGTAATACTTAAGTAATTAATATTTTAGCTCTAGAATGAACATAACCGAAATAAGACGATAAAGCATATGGTGAAAACTAAAGTAACACAAGTAACACGATTCGATCAAAAATGAGATATGAGTACTCACGTAGATTGGAAATATGATCAAGCAAGGACATATCACGATTGTAATTATGGCCTTTCTCGAATAAGAATGTAACGAGAACGCACTTTCACTTTTCACTTTTCATAACTATAAAGGCTATGCACAAGAATATCATGTAATCAAGCATGTAATGATTCAATCAGGAGATATCCTTGTGAGAATTCGTGCATTTCACTTATTTATAAAGAAAGTACTCCCAACGCAATACGACGCTAGTAGCATCATACCCCATATTTTATAGTATGTTTCTGACAATCACCCGAGACGACTAGCATAGAGCCCTTGGACACAATCAGTGCCCGAACAATATCTTCACGTATAAATCAAGCTACTTCCACGAGTATAGTAATAACGTACGGCCAGTAATGTAACAAGTTCAACTATAATTTTCATGATTGCAATATCGTAAGAATGCTTCAACTTAGAATATGAGAGTTCAAAAATGACTTAAAGCAAGGTCATGCCACGGAAAGAATTCGACAACATAACGACATATTCTTTAACTTCCATAATTTATTATATAGCTTATTGAACAAGATATTAGGCTCTAGATAATCAATAGACCATCTGGGAACTTATGAAACCCAACCCAAAGGACAAACCACGGGTTAAGAACAAGACAGAAATAAACGGTCATCTACTGGGCCGTTTCAGGAAGAAAACGGTCACAGTCATGCCGCTACATTCATAATAACGGTCCAGTTAAGGCCGCAACTAGACTGTATCAACCAGAATAAAAAGAACGTCGACACTTGAAGAATTCTAGGGAATAACGGTCGACATGGGGCTGTTTTATGAGACTAAATGGTCTGAGAAAGACCGCTAAGTAACAGAGACGGTCTCCTATAGGCCGTAATTAACCAGAGTACAGAAAATAAAACACCGATCATGTGAGTGCTTTCTAGATAATTTCGGTTTTAAGGGTACAACCAGCTCGGCGTCCTAGTGGGAATCCCAAGCATGCGGAGTCTTACGGAGGTCTTGAAACATGATCCCCTAGTCCGACAGAAGGAATATCCGGCGGAGAGGTTCACAAGTCCAAGAGAGTGTGTAATAAGTGCAAGGTGTAACTAATGGTCGCATACCGGAGTAAACGCCATGTACTTAATGAAAAGATAGTAAGATGAGGGTGAACGATCAAAATCAACGGCAATAATCATCATATTAATACCACATGAAATTTGGCCATAACGTGGAAATCATTTATTTACAAAAATATAACTTTGGAATAAAATTACACATTAATGAAAAATAAGGTTTAAACATGCTTATAGAGAAAACATGGTATTTAACAGAAAATTAAACATAAGAGATTTATAAATATAATGTAAATAACCTAAGAAATTCTATTAAGTTTGGACTAGCATAAAATGGTCATGAATCCGACCGCTAGTAGACCGCAAGAACTAACGAAAACGGTCCTTTAAATGACCGCCTGATTACCTTTGCTGTTCCTGTAAGGCCGCCTTCTGTCTTCAGACAGAAGCCATAAAACAGTAAAACTAAATGCTAACCTAGGTCAGGTTATGCATGAAAACGATGTAAAACCTGTAGTAAAGCATGCTAGAAGAAAATTGGGCCAAGAAAATTTTCATCTTTTCCATTAAAGGTTAGGCTCATGCATGAGATAAATTAATTGGCGCAGTCTCAATAAAACTTCAAATTCTCTACGTCTAACGTATGAAAATAACTGGAAATAGAAGACTTTTATTCCTAACTTCGAGTTTGAGTCAATCATGAGATAACCTACCTCTGGACTGGGCTTTAAACGTCGAATTTAAGGCAGGAACTTGGCCCTAGTTTCTGCACGTCCTGAACCGAACCAGCAACTCCGTGGCTTTCAAACTTCTGATTCCCCTCACCTAAGACCACGAAAATTGGAGGGTAAGAAGAGGGTACTAAAAGGAACAATTAACTCTAAAGAACCTATATCTAATTACCTTGTTTAGGGCTTCTAATTTGCTGCTCAATCTGGCCCGATTGCACAGGTTCTTGGGTTGCTTGTACCGAACCAGCGACTTTGCAAGCTTCTATCTTCCTTATGGCTCGATCTCCTAAGACGAAACTTTCTAAGACAAAACTTTGAGGGCAGTTAGACCCTGCTATTATGAATAAAATACTCTAAAGAACCTACCAGAAATAATGTCTCCTTACCTTAGTTCCACGCGAGCCAAAAGTAAGGGTCGCACATGTGAAACTTGGGATCTATTTATAGGGTTAGCTAGGGTTTCAATGGATTTGAACGAACCTAGAGTCATAATTAGGGTTTCAATTCGATCCTCAAGCATTCTAGACTCTTCCAACTAGTAGATAGCATCGATCCTAGTGATTAGGCTTGAAGAAA
Source organism: Amorphophallus konjac (assembly GCA_022559845.1). NCBI lineage: Eukaryota > Viridiplantae > Streptophyta > Magnoliopsida > Alismatales > Araceae > Amorphophallus > Amorphophallus konjac. The sequence continues at coordinate 266,225,079 of CM040127.1, forward strand.
ACCAAGATTTCCACGTTTCTAACTATTCGCGATCGGACGGATAATAGCGATCGAGTGGAGACCATTTTATACCTTTAGGCGGTCCCTCGATAGACCGTTTTTGAGGATTTGCGTCGAATTTGAACTATTTAAAACTCTTTGTTATCATTATCTTCTATTTATCCTTATTTAATGTATTTATCATATTAATTCCGCAAATACACCAATTTAAGCTTCTAGAATATGGGCGAAATCTTTTGGGGCTTTAATTTGGGTCCTATGGCCTATTTAAATGGCTTAATTAATTGGTTATTATTTGGGCTTCCATAATGATCTATTTAACTCAAAATTTATTTAATATTCTATTTAAGCTTCAATTAATTTTATTTAAATTAAAAAAATCTTATAAATTTTTAGAAATTTTCAAAAATACTTTAAAATAATTTATATAAAATTTTGGGGTATTACACTCTCTCCCACTTAAGAGAATTTGGTCCCCAAATTCATAACATGAGTTTTTACGGAGAGTGTGTGTATGTTTTAATTTGTTAATTAACTGTACTAAAAATTAAAGTAATGTGAATAGGTTAAGATGGTACCTTTAATTATTTTACCTTCCTCGTCCAGAATGGCATTTAGTCGACCTCGCCTCCCGCGTCCGTTGTTATCCTTCGAAGATTGTTCCTTTATAAGAGGACACTTGGGCAAGCGATGTTCCCGACTTCCACATTTGAGACAAGCGCCAAGACGCTTCCAACACTCTTCAGCCGAGTGCCCAAATTTTTCACAGAATGAGTAAGCCGTGGCGACTTGTGTTCCTTCTTCTTCCTTAACTCTTTTATTCTTCCCATTGCCATTCTCATTTCTTTTTCCATTACCGTTCCCATTGCGGGACCTCTTATTGTGATGGGGTTCATCCTCATCCGCTTCTCTCTCCTCTCGCCTATCATGTTTTCGGCTCAACCTTTCGTCCTTCCCTCGGAGCTTTTCCACCTTCTCCAGGGTTCTTTCGCATAGATGTGCCCGTTGAACCATTTCCATATATGTGCGGATATTTTGAGACCCAAGTTGTTGAATAAATCCGGGCCTTAAACAGTCTCTAAATCGGTTGGCTTTTAATAGGTCTATGCTTACTAAATGCTGAGCATAGGGTGCTAGCCGAGAGAATTGTAATTCATATTCTGCCACCGTCATCATGCCCTAACATAGTGACATGAATTCTGCCGCCTTCCTCTCCTTGACATGTTCAGAGAAATATTTGGCTCAGAATAATGTGAGAAATCCTTCCCAAGTGTGTGGTGCATCTTGAGGCAGTACAGGAATAGACTTCTACCATGTGCACCCGTCTTTGTTAAGTTGAAATGTGGCAAGACGAACCTTTTCTTGGTCGGCATATTGCATTACCTCGAATATACGGTTCATTTCATCGATCCAGTTCTCAGCTTCATCTGGATTGGAGGAACCATAAAATCGCAGAGGGTTTAAACTCTGAAAGTTGCAGTGCAGATCACCAGCCCCTGCCCTTGCGCCTGCTTGGGCCATAGTTTGCAAAGCCTAGGTGAGACCTGCAATGGTTTGTTGCATTCCATTCCAATCAATAGGGTAAGCCATTTTAGGAATGAGGTACCTGAGAAGAGTAGTAGATTTGTTCATTCTAGTGGAATTGGTGGGGTTTATCTTAGAGATAATTTCTAATTACCATCTCATCCCGAGTTCTACCCAATTTCCCTCATAGGTTGGGTATTTCTTTCCTTGTTTCATAGGCATGGGTCCTTAAATCTTGGACTTAACATATGACATGACATCTTTCCTAAGAATAAGTAAGTCCTTAGACCGAGGCTCTGATACCACTTTAACTATCACGCCCTAAGCTTTTAATACAGCGGAAGGAATCTCGAGAACGTGGATAGTCGGCTAGTACGCCTCAAGCGAGCAATATAATCAGAGCGCAAGACAATCACCTAAAAGTAATTGCACAAGTAATTTTCTCAAAACTCCAATTTTATTTCGTAATAATAATCAAGAGTACACAAAACCATTACTTTTGACAGCCTTACATCATATGACTCAAGAAATGAAAATTACAATCTGACTCGACTAGATACTTGATAACTAAGGCTTCTCTCATTCAATAGACAATCGCTCTCGGACACGCTACTTGCATAATCCGAATCCGATTCATAGGTATTTCCTGAAAAGATGAGAAAGTAGGTATGAGCACACATGCCTAGTAGGTATCTTCATATCAACATGAATGTAATATTTAAGTAATTAATATTTTAGCTCTAGAATGAAGATAACCGAAATAAGACGATAGAACATACGGTGAAAACTAAAGTAACACGATATGATCAAAAATAAGATATGAGAACTCACGTAGATTGGAAATATGATCAAGCATGGACATATCACGAATGTAATTATGGCCTTTCTCGAACAAGAATGCAACGAGAACACTCTTTCAATTTTTACTTTTCATAACCATAAAGGCTATGCACTAGAATGTCATGTAATCAAGCATGTAATGATTCAATCAGGAGATATCCTCGTGAGAATTCGTGCATTTCACTTATTTATAAAGAAAGTACTCCCAGCGCAATGCGACACTAGTAGCATCATATCCCGTGGTTTATAGTATGTTTCTGACAATCAGCCGAGGGGACAAGCGTAGAGCCCTTGGACACAATCAGTGCCCGAATTACATCTTCACGTATAAATCAAACTACTTCCATGAGTATAACAATAAAGTACGGCCAGTAATGTAACAAGTTCAACTATAGTTTTCATGATGGCAATATCAAGGTAAGAATGCTTCAACTTAGAATATGAGAGTTCAAAAATGACTTAAAGCAAGGTCATGCCATGGAAAGAATTCGGCAGCATAACGACATATTCTTTAACTTCCAAAATTTATTATATAGCTTATTGAACAAGATATTAGGCTCTACATAATCAATAGATCATCTGGGAACTTATGAAACCCAACCCAAAGGTCAAACCACGGGTTAAGAACAAGATAGAAATAAACGGTCATCTACTAGGCCATTTTAGGAAGAAAATGATCACAGTCAGGCCGCTACATTCATAATAACGACTGTGTCAACCAGAATAAAAAGAACGTCGACACTTGAAGAATTCTGGGGAATCACGGTCGCCAGGGGGCCATTTTATGAAACTAAACGGTCTGAGAAAGACCGCTAAGTAACTGAGACAGTCTCCTATAGGCCGTAATTAACCAGAGTCCAGAAAATAAAACACCGATCATGTGAGTGCTTTCTAGACAATTTCGGTTTTAAAGGTACAACCAGCTCGGCGTCCTAGTGGGAATCTCAGGCTCGCGGAGTCTTATGGAGGGCTTGAAACATGATCCCCTAGTCTGACAGAAGGAATATCCGGCGGAGAGGTTCACAAGTCCAAGAGAGTTTGCTATAAGTGCAAGGTGTAACTAATGGTCGCATACCGGAAGTAAACGCCATGTACTTATGAAAAGACAGTAAGATGAGGGTGAATGATCAAAATCAACGGTAATAATCATCATATTAATACCACATGAAATTTGGCCATAACGTGCTAATTATTTATTTACAAAAATATAACTTTGGAATAAAATTACACATTAATGAAAAATAAGGTTTAAACATGCTTATAGTGAAAACATGGTATTTAACAGAAATTTAAACATAAGAGATTTATAAATATAATGTAAATAACCTGAGAAATTCTATTAAGTTTGGACTAGCATAAAATGGTCATGAATCCGACTGCTAGAAAAGTAAAAACGGTCACGCGATAGACCGCATGAACTAACGGAGACGGTCCTTTAAATGACCGCCTGATTACCTTTGCAGTTCCTGTAAGGCCGCCTTATGTCTTCAGACAGAAGCCATAAAACAATAAAACTAAATGCTAACCTAGGTCAGGTTATGCATGAAAACGATGTAAAACCTGTAGTAAAGCATGCTAGAAGAAAATTGGGCCAAGAATATGTATAGGAAAATGTAATTTAAGTAAGAATTTTCATCTTTTCCATTAAAGGTTAGGCTCATGCATGAGATAAACTAATTGGCGTCAACAAAACTTCAAATTCTCTACGTCTAACGCATGAAAATAACTGGAAATAGAAGGCTTTTATTCCTAACTTCGAGTTTGAGCCAATCATGAGATAACCTATCTCTGGACTGGGCTTTAAACGTCGAATTTAAGGCAGGAACTTGGCCCTAGTTTCTGCTCGTCCTGAATCGAACCAGCCACTCCATGGCTTGCTAACTTCTGATTCCCTTCACCTAAGACAACGAAAATTGGAAGGTAAGAAGAGGGTACTAAAAGGAACAATTAACTCTAAAGAACCCATATCTAATTACCTTGTTTAGGGCTTCTAATTTGCTGCTCAATCTGGCCCGATTGCACAGGAGGGTTGCTTGTACCGAACCAGCGACTTTGCAAGCTTCTATCTTCCTTATGGCTTGATCTCCTAAGACGAAACTTTGAGGGCAGTTAGACCCTACTATTATGAACAAAATACTCTAAAGAACCTACCAGAAATAATGTCTCCTTATCTTAGTTCCACCAGAGCCAAAAGTAAGGGTCGCACATGTGAAACTTGGGATCTATTTATAGGGTTTCAATGGATTTGAACGAACCTAGAGTCATAATTAGGGTTTTAATTTGATCCTCGAGCATTCTAGACTCTTCCAACTAGTAGATAGCATCGATCCCTAGTGATTAGGCTTGAAGAAAATCTAGATTTCCACGTTTCTAACTATTCACGATCGGACGGATAATAGCGGTCGAGTGGAGACCGTTTTATACCTTTAGGTAGTCCCTCGATAGACCGTTTTTAAGGATTTGCGCCGAATTTGAACTATTTCAAACTCGTTGTTATCATTATCTTCTGTTTATCCTTATTTAATATATTTATCCTATTAATTCCGTAAATACACCAATTTAAGCTTCTAGAATATTAGCCAGATCTTTTTAGGCTTTAATTTGGGTCCTATGGCCTATTTAAATGACTTAATTAATTGGTTATTATTTGGACTTCCATAATGATTTATTTAACCCAAAATTCATTTAATATTCTATTTAAGCTCTAATTAAATTTATTTAACTTAGAAAAATCCTAGAAATTTCTAGAAATTTTCAAAAAAACTTTAAAATAAATTATATAAAATTTTGGGGTATTACACCTTTTGTAACAGAAACCAACATCCCGATCTCGCAGTCAAGGAAACACTGGTCTAGCGGAAAGACCTCTGGCTACGTCGCCAGAAAAATACACCACGACAACCCGGTCGTGGAGGCCCGTCACACAGACAAAGGCCCAACCCAAGACCATGCGGTCGGGAAACAGTCACGACCTCGAAGTCGTGAACCTAACACCGTCTAGGGAAAAGACCCTCGGTAACTCTCACCGAAAACCCTAGAGCTCTACCTCGGGAAACACATGAAAACTACATGCAAAATCATGTCTCGCAGACGAAAAACGGAAGCTCGAGTCACGAGAAACTCACGTCACGTGACGGGAGTACCTACCCACCAGAAGCAGGGCCAGATGTATCCACTGACGACTCAGTCCACAGTCCAGTGTCTCCCTACACGCCCCAGGCGGAGACTGAGACACACTACAAGTACCACAAACAAGGACTAGTTGGGGTCGCGTTCGTCAGCGCGGGTCCGACGTCCCCAACAACTTGTGCACACACAGACCATGCGCCCTAGGTCAGATCCTCTAGCTGATTCTTCCCCCAAGCCCGGACTCAAACTGCGCGAAGGGGGCCCTACGGTAACCAGCCTAAAAATCATCTCTCTCGGGTAAGCCGCTCCTCCACTCCTAGGTGAGTCAGCATACGCGTGCTGTAAGAAGGCTACAACTAGTGGGGAGTCACTAACGTGATCATGGAAAGTCACGCACGCACCCATTGCGAGTAACACGGAGTACCAGGTGGCTCAGAGCCACCCGACTCCAGACAGCCTTTTAAACCTACTAACCCAATGGTCCTTGAGTCAAACAACTCAGGTCAAGTCCGCTGCACATGACGACACAATGTCGTTAATCTAGCTTAATCCCTAGGTCTAAAATCACGGTAGCATAACCCAAGGTAGATCACAAGCCGCCGAGTTGATCCCCTATCCAAGGGGAAAGCGGGAAACCTCCAACCCCATGCTGGGTGACTGGACTCACAGTCCAAGGGCCAAACTCATAGCTCACTCAGAAACCACCTTACCGGAAAGCCATTGACGTGCGGGAATAGCCCACCGCACTCATACCGACAAACGGTGACGCGATCTAGCGAAAGCACGAAAGCCCAGAACACAAAAAGGGTCACAAGGACCCTCAAACGCATTGGCATGCAAATCGAGGTAAAATAGTACCTCCGGACACCCAAAAATACGGTCATGGAACCCCCGGGGTGTCCGGGACACTCACGCGCCAAGGGGAACGCGATCAGCCGTGTTCTACACACCCGGGCCCATGCGACATGAACGCGCCGCCCGCTATGGGCGCGTTCAATATCAATGCGACCACCGCCTTGGGCGTGACCCTCCATTAACACAACCCAGGCCCACACTGCGATAAGGACGCGGTGGTGATGACGACCGCGTCTACACGCGATCGCGCTCGGTCAAACGGTCGTGACTCTGATTAACGCGACGGGTACCCCGGTCGCGTCAAAGGATAAATGTGACTAGGGTGGCGACCATGACCCGGTCGCAGTTGGTCTTACCGCCGCGACCCTAATCGCCTTACTGTTCATCTTCCTCGATGAACGCGGTGGCACGATATGTCACCTTCTTGAAGAACGTGGCCACTGTGGCGACTCCGATCTCGACCCGAAACCAGAAACGGCAAACACCGCGAAAAACCTCATTCCGCGTCCCATTCACCCCCAAGTGAAGGGGAAAACAGGGGGAAACCCTTCCCCAGCCTCTCTGGCACCGAGAGGACTCATTCAAACCCCCAAAACATGGTCAAAATATGAAATCTGGTTTACACCCCAAAATAACACATTTTAACCCCGGCGGGAATATAAACCCTCTCGGCTCACCTCAGGCTACCAAACTCGCGGGAAATGAACTACAGGGGATAAGGAACCATCTCCCTACCTCCACCGAAGATTCCGCACACTGAGGACACCGATCCGCCAAGAAAATACCGCACGAACCGCCGCGGCGCCCCGAACTCACGGCCGAGTTTCGCCGCTCCTCCACCGCCTTGATCCTCGCCCATCCTCGCCGGCTCCTCGCCCGCGTCGCCTCTGCCTCGCTTCGTCGGCCGTCGGAGAAGAGAGGGGAGAAAGAGAGAGTGTGAGAGAAGAGAGAGGGAGAGAGTGAGAAATGAGAGATGGGGAGAGAGAAAGAGGTTTAATATATAGAAAATACAAATTTTAAAAAAAAATAGAAAATAGAAAAAAAATACTCCCTGCGATCCACAAAAAATGCACAACACGCTGGTAACGTCTCGGAGTCAAAGAACGTAACGGTTCACCCTACACGGAATTCTGAAGGCTCGACAGGCAAAAACACGTGTAACAAAAGTGATCTGAAACCCACGGATCCGGACCCGAACAATATCCAAAAAACCGGGGCATTACACGCAGTCTGCGGTGTTGTGGTCGTGGTCGTGGTGGAAACGATAGTACCTTCTCTGGTTCCTCATCCGACGATAAGACTTCTTCTTCTGGGGCCAGCGGAGGTAGGGTTCCTTATGGATCTCCATGAGGATTTGCTCGAGAGGGGAATTCAGCGGAGCGCAGTCCCTGTAGAGGGCCTTCTCCTTTGGCCCGTCCCGATCACGATGTTTCTGATCACGACGCTCGCGCTTGTGTCTCTCCTAGCAAGGGAATTTGGCCGAGCACTTTCAGTCAGAGTGATCGGCTTCGATCGCTCGGCCTAACGCTGCATTGTTCTCCTCGCAGCTGGCGTGCTTTTGAGCCAAGGTGAGGAGCTCTATCAATATTATAGGGGGACTCTACTCCAAGGGTCCTTGGGAGGATGGTGTCTCGGGTGCCCTGTATCAGCACTATCGTGGCGATGCTGACGTCCAGGCGAGGAATGCAGATGGCCTCCTTGCGAAAGCGGGCAATGAAATCCCAAAAGGGTTCCCCGGGACCCTACTTTATGGCGAGGTTGAAAGTAGTCCGAACCTCCTTTTTGCAGCTAAGGAAGTTCTTGAACATCCTCTTGAGTTGTTGGAAGGAAGTGATGGACTCGGCAGACAATGACACGAAGCACATCCAAGCCTTCTCCCGCAGTGTTGTGACAAACGCTAAGCACTTGACAGCGTCCGAAACCTAGTGAAAAATCAAGTTAGACTCAAAGCTGTGCATGTTGTCGACGGGGTCGATGGTACTGTCATACAGAGTGAACGGCGGTAACTGAAGTTTCAAGGGGATCGACGCCTCTATGATCTCACAGGAGAAAGGTGCGTGAAAGTCTGAGTCATCGTCGATTAACCCCTTTGTTTACGCTGCCTAGAGGATATTGTCCAGGTAGAGGACCTTGCCCTCCAGCTCACGTTTGACCTCCTCGTAGCGTCGTAGCTACCATGCCATCTCGGGGTTAGAATATAGCGGACCGCGGACTAGCGGGGCACCGCAAAGGTTGGCTACGCAGGCGAGTAGTGTGGGCGGCAGAGAGCAGTGAGGGCTCGAGCACATGACGTGACTCTACCACAGTTGGTGCTTCTCTATTTTTTTTTTTTTTGTGGGGGGGGGGGAGCAATCGGAGCACGTTCTTGCTTCGCTTGGCGATTGAGGAGGCCTTGGTATGCCTCTGTTAGCATCTGAATATGGCGGCGCATCTTCGCCAGCTCGTTCGTGGCGTGGTTTGGTGGAGCGACACCGCGGGGTGGATGCGAGGAGGATGAGGCCTCCTGAGAAGCTCGTCAGGAGTCTAGAGCTCCCTGCGGTTGCTAGTGTTACGGTAGTATCCACAGGGTGCCATGATTTTGTGTCTTCTTTCCACAGATAGTGCCAAAAAGTGTAGAGGTTAAAAAGTGTTACCTAGACTTCATACTGCACCTTTGAGATTTCTTTGAAGGAGAAGAGCAGCTGGCTACCCGGAGAAAACCTACAAACACTGAACCGTACGACAGAAGAAACCCTGGGTGCGATCACAGGGGACAACTCTCTAATACTTAAGTCAAAAAATATGCACAGACAAATCTTAAGGAGCAAAGAGAGGAAGAGGTGAGAGTTCCAAAGGGGGAGAGAGTGCTCACAGGAGACAACGAGTGCTCGACGAAGAGGCCCGGAGCCTGAGATGGTGGTGATCACTCTATATCTCTCTCTACTAGCAGGAGCGTGACTGTGCAAACATCTTTTTGCGAGTCCCCCCTCTAGGTTCGTTCAGGACTCTTTTAATATTAATTGGCGTGACATCGTCTCTTTCCTGACTTGAGGATGGTGTGATTAGTGAAAAGATGCTCTGTTCGATCGTAGGGATCATTCGTTGCTCACTTGCCCATTCCCTAATGAAAGACATCATGGCGGGTATATCAGCGAAGTAAGCATACTCCTATGTTCGTCTAGATAAGCCCCGTAACTATAGTCTCAAGGCTCGTCCGCTAGCGAATCTCACGCCATTCGGGATGCACGTGAGAGAATCATACATGTGGGTCAACCAGTCCTGAGTGAGTCTCAATTGAACTATGTTCCTGAGCTGCAGATCGACTGATGATGGCTACTACGGGCCTGATGATATCGGACCGTACTGAACCTGACGTTACTGAACCTTGCTAGGCCTAACGGTTTCCCCCTCCCTCATATGGGTTTCATTGTTAGATGTCACATATGCATAAAAGAATCCAGGAATTTACTTACGTGACAGGTCCCGTAACATTTACAAACATTTACAATGCCATACCTGGGGTGTTTATTTATCGACATCCTTTAAAAAAAATGGTGGCATGCCCACACATCTACTTTAAGCAGCATCTATAACGTAAAAACAAACAAAAAAATAAGGATAAAGACAACTTTTTTATCATATGGATCCATAAAATGCCGGCCCAGATTGTTTGATTTATCCCTTTCCAGTGGCTAACTTTAAAAAGTCCATGCAAGAATAAAGGTCATCATTTCATTATTTCACATGTGGCACTTGTGGTTGTAAATAACATTTTTCTAATTTTGCAAATGTGCCCGCCTGTAAATTCTCAATGAAAATGCCTTCATAACAAGGGTGAGGATAAAAGGTTAACTATGAAACCTTACCCATAAAGAGTGTACCAGCGTGCCGGAATAATTAGCCAACAGGCACGCAGAAACCTCCGACGAACCCAGATATCTTATTATGGAACAACCCTTGGGGCTTTTATACACTGCCATCTATCTGCGTTGTCAATCTAGCCGTCAAAGCCAACAACCAGGTCACCTACCGTCACCAGTCTCAATAGCTACGTAAAAACTGATGTATCTGTAAGCTTATAAAAACAGTAACTTTAGGGAGATGGAGGTGGTAAAGAAGATGAAATATTATTTAAGGGAAGGAACATTTTCTTTATATATGTTTAGTACCACTCTTGGTGTTCATTTCTCTCCTAGTTTCATCTCAAAGGAAATGGAAATGGGGAGACTGGAGCCATGGTTCCGAATATTTTTGTGTAGTGGGTAGCTAGACACACCTAGAAGTCTTTAAGAATCACTCACTGGAATTATAAATAATAACAGGCCTTTCTCTTCGACATTCCAACAGGAGTCAAACTCATTTAGAGGGAGGAGGAAAGATGGGTAGTTGGCCTTGCAGGATTGTGAAGAGTAAAAACACATCTCGATTTACTGATGCTTCAGAGCACTAGCTGAGTATGAATTTAATATTTTGAATAGCACGTCCTCACGCTAGCCGAGTTTGATTTTAATACGTTTGAAAAGTGAGGAGGGGAATGCTCGCCAAGCCCAAAAGGGTCCAATGTCGCTAGGTCCAGTACGGCCCAGTGTCCCCAGGCCCGATACAGTCCAGTGAGGGCAAACTAAGGCGGGCTGAGCTTTGGCCCGCATGTCATGGCCCAACTAGGGCCCAACAAAACTCCGCCAGTCCATCGGAGAAATCATCGCGCACGGTATGAGCACCGTAACGTTCGTCCAACGAGGAAGACGCCGTCATCGTTACAGGGCCCTCTTCGGAAAAGATTGAGTCACACTCACACCGTCGAGATTCCCACCACGAGGCCCCCTTTCCGGAGTAGGCAAGTGCACAACAGACAACTCTCCCCACGAGCAAGGAGACGTTATACCACGACTCACACCATTTTCCCCGCTGAGGAATGGGACGGCCACCACCAAGACAACCCCTATAAATGGGTCCCCCATCAGACCTAGGGGGGACACATACAAACAGATACAGAGACCTAGAGAGAAAGGCCAACACATCCACAGACTTCTCCAACGAGAGTAAAGGCTACCTCTGGGAGCGACCTTGTATCTCCACACGGTTCTCCACATAGATGCAGAGAGAGAAAAGGGCAGGCCCCTGCCCTCCTCCACCAAGAGTGCTCGCCCACTGGGAAGTTGAGCAGGGAGGTTCTGACAATTCTTTCTCTCTGCTTCTCTATGTCTTCGCCCACTGTCCCGAGCACTCCAAGAGCTTTCATTCATACACGCAAGCTTATCCACTCCACTCTTAAACTCTCCTACCTTTCTCCCTCTTATAGTTCTCTCTAGAGTACGTCTCTGACTTAAGCATCGGATAGTTGTCCCCTAAGGTCACGTCCAGGGCTCCTTCTGACGTCTTTTCTCTAATGTTTGCAGACTTTCACGGGTGGCCGGTTACTTTTTACCAATAAACAAATCTTAAAAGTGTGGTATGAGAATTAAGAACCACTTCCCTGCCTCTACAAAAAACATATCCTTACAATTGTATTCACCAAATTCAATCCAACTTTACACATTGTTGATTAGGGAGAGAAAAATTGATTAGATTATCATTAACAGAAAAAAGGGGTTTCTTATACCTTATTATACAATAGGTCGCACTCTAGGTACACTATAATCTAATCACTACCCACTAATAATAACTATAACCAAACATGTCTCTAACACTCCCTCTCAAGCTAAAGCATATATGTCAAATATGCCCAGCTGTTGTACCCAGAAAATTCTCCAGCGAAATATTAAGAAATAAGGGTTCGGGAATTTTTTCGAACGCCTTTAAGGCGTGGGCTACCCAGCCCCTCCTATGGCTCACCGGGCCCAGCCAAGGATCCCAGCCAGCTAGCCGTGACCCACGGCAACATCATCAATCGATCGGGGCCACCCCCGATCACTTAGTTTGCGGATTTACCCGCGCTCAACATGGCAACCCGGGCCAACCCGAGGGTGCCCTAACAACAGGCCACGACACGTGGCACCCAGTAATGAGGCCGATATCTACCCCCAAGACGCCTCCATCCAGTCTTCTAAGGTCAAAGGGAGACCTATCTTGGTCAACAATGGGCCTTAGAATCCCATAGCACTCGTATACGACCCACATACGCGTATCGAGAATTTTCCCAAACACCTTGTGGGCGTGCATATCCCAGCCATTCTACAGCAAGCCGAGGGCCAACATGCGGCTCGAGCACTCCCGCCACGTCCTATGAAGACCCTCCAGCAAGTCGGGGCCACCCCCGACCCTCAGACATGTGGCGACAAGCCGCTTATTTTCAGTTCCCGGGCCAACCCGGGACTGCCTGTCAACTCGTCGTGTTACGCGACGCTCACCGTGAAAGCCGGGCCCACACGCCCGGGAGTCACTCTCTCAGCTCTTATGCACCCTTGCCCTCGGCCCAAGGCCAACTTTAAGGCCCGCCAGTCACTCACCCAAGCCAATCAACAACCTAAGGTGTGTCGGGAGCCTTGCGAGCAGCAACGACAACGTGACATCAACAAGCCCCCACGGGCCGATCCCAACATCTCCAAGCACTCCGTCCTGCAAAGGACATCCCTAGACGATGAAGGAAGACCCCCGGGGCAACCCCTCGCGGTCACGGCTCGTCCGAGGGGGGAGTTGGCCCCTGGGCGCAGCCGCGCCCCAAGGAGGGTGAACCCCCATTGGGCGGCGCGCCTCCTCCCAGCCTGATGGCCCACGGCCATTCTCCTGCCCATTCTCTCCCAGTTGCCTATCAATTCGACCGGCGTACCGTGCGTGGAAGGATTCGACGATGAAACACTCAACGAGCCTCGAAAGCGCAAAGTCACACGTCGGAGTCCCCACGCGCAAGCAATACCAGTCCAACTCCAGTATCCTCTAATATCTTTTTGGTCCTCTTGTAGTTAGTCAAAGTAGGACAAAAATAGCAAAAAATGAGATTTTATAGAGGTGGGGACCGCCCCCCTCTCTCCCACACACCTGCTCAACCTAAACACCCCCCGGGGGGAGGGTTTAGGCGGACCAACCTGGCCCCCCAAGTTGGCCCCCCAGGTTGGTCCGCCTAAACCCCTGCTCCAACAAAAAAAAAGTACAAAAAACCCCAACCCCAGCCGATCCGCGCCCCAACCCCCTTGGGGTTTAGGCAGACCAGACTGGAGGCCCAGTCTGGTCCACCTAAACCCCCTCCAGTCTGGTCCGCCTAAACCCTGGGTTTAGGTGGACCAACCCAGCCCTCAGGGTTGGTCCGCCTAAACCCCATCCAAACCAAAAAAAAATTTAAAAATAAAAAACACCAGTTTTGCTCTGTAAACCCCTCCGGGGAGGGGTTTAGGCAGACCAAACCCAGCCCTTGGGTTGGTCCGCCTAAACCGTCCCTCCCCCACTCCGTAAACTAACAATATATATATTTGCAAGGGTTTACGAGGACCAAGTTTGACCCTTAACTTGGTCCGCCTAAACCCTTCCCTGACCCTTCATCTTCCCCTATAAAAATCCCTTAGGAGCTCAAGGGGCAGGGGCAACGCAAACATGATCAACCAGACACAGGCTCACGGACACCAGCAAGCAGCCAAGGATGGACGCAAGGATAAGTGTGCACGGTTGGCTTGTTAATCTGCTTACACACGCCGAGGGTATGTCCCTCGTACTCCCCTCATACGGCGTCAAGCCATGGCACGCAAGTCCTTCCACGTCACACATAGAGCATTATGATAACGACAAAAACACCCGCATCTCAGTTCTGCCCGCGTATGACAACCTATGACGGTTACACATGCGCCATCATGCCGCACCTACCTCTGCCATGAAATCGCGTGCCCAACGCTTGCCTCGAATTGGCCACCCATCGTTCCGACCAGTGACTCGAGTCAACCGGACCCTGGCCCAGAAGTAACATTCCCGGGACCGGCCTCGACTCCCCCAGCATGGAGACACTCGTCTCTCAGGACTTGTACCTGACCGCGCATCCCGAGCCGTGTCCGGCCCTCATCCAGTCTGGTCCTCCCTCGGCAAATCGAGCACATCCCTCGCCTCGAGGAGAGCCTCTGTAAAAACACGTGGATGTCCGCCTTGTTATGCATTGACCCGGGGACCGACCCACGTGTCGAAATTATCACGTGACTTGCACATGTTGTACTTTGACCTCCTAGGCCCATTTGTAAAGCCCTCGTGGCTTCCATAAAGTATAAAACCAGTTTAACACACTCACCCGTATCCGAGTCTCAGCCTCCTCCCGCACTACCCAGTGTGTGTCTAGCGCCTCCCACTCCAGTAAATCAAACCTCCCAATCAAATGCACACATAGCTGCGGGATGCCCCCGGCCCTCTATCCACGGCTTCAGACATATATAGAGTTCTCTTCAGTATGGAACAAAGGTGTTCGAGTTCAATCTGATGTAAATAAACACCAACTGCTTGCAGTCGGTGGGGAAAGATGTCCAATACACGATTTCCCATAATCGCATGCGCACTCGCACCCATGGAACCTCTTCTCTCCATGTGTCACCCGACTGCCCAAGCCCACGTGCCGCGTCCTGGCAACGCTTCCCCAGTCAACCTTCGATTCCATGGGTGATTGTCGAGAAATTGACTGGCACGCCCGCACCTCTGTCCAGTTAACCTATACCCCCAGAAACTTCTCGTGCCATTCGACCCCTCTCGACTTTTTGTAAAAGGAGAGTGCCCGGTACCGTCGTGAGAGGTATACGGCCATGAAGGAGGATACCCGAGATACATCAAAGTCCCGTATTTTTCGTTCTTCCTCTTTATTCCTTCCCTCATCCCGGTCATCGGTATAAAACCCCCGCAACAAAAAGGATGGCACGCCCGGTGGGATGTCTCCTACCTTTCTTCTTTCGGCTGAAGAGAAGTCTGTACCAACCCTGAAGCCGTGCTGCCCTTTTTCCTATCCTTGTAGGAGAGGTAGAGGGGGGTATACGCGTGCATTTCCCAACAGCTCCCAATTCACGTTCCGACCGTCGACCATACCCGGTGACCGTCAGCGACCATCGCCTCCCCAACAACCAATGTTCCAACGCTCTAGCAACCATGGCGGCCATCACTTATAACCCCATTGTCATTGTCACCCATGCACAGGTGGGCTATTTGGCGACGCCGATCGCTTTCGGTAGCTTCTCCCTAGTCGTCGGATCACCCTACTTCTTGGGTGTGGTCCTCATGGCTATGCCGCAGCTGCCCTCAGTACCTGTGTCGGTCCGTGTAGTCGACGTGTCGCGCCTGTTTCCAGCATCGACGTCCCATCCGAGCGTCAGGCTTGGGGCTTCCACTGTCGGCCCCTGTCGGGGTCCCAGATCATTTCCTGCCCGGGCAAGCATCAGACCCGGGTCCAACAACAGCCGATCTCTAATGCGAGCCTTGTGCCCCAAGCCTCGGCCACCACTTCAGTACTTCGCTCAGGTCTCCGACCCCGAGTTCCAGCCAAGTCGGCACCCGACACGGGCTCTCGGCCCCGGGTTCTCGGCTTCCCAGCATCTCACTTGGGTCCCTAGTCCCAAGCCCCAGCCAACCCAGCGTCTCACTCAAGCTCTCAGCTCTAAGTCCTAGTCCAGCCGACTCTCCACACAGGTTTTTCACCCCGGGGTCAAGGCTCCCCAGCACTTTGTTCGGGTCTCCCGACCCAAACTCCAAAAGACTCATCACTCAATACGGGTTTCCAACCCCGAGTTCGAGGTTCCCTAGCATCCAGCCCAAGCACATAACCCCGGGCCTTACTAAGGTCGGTTTCCGGCGCGGACTCTCCGCATCGGGCCCCCGGCCTCCCAGCTCTACCACGGGATCTTTCCCCTACCATCCAGTAACACCAACTCCCAGCACAGGTCTTCCTCTTTGGGATGTGGCAGCCTCAGTGCCCGCCATGGGCCCTCTGCCCCACGCTCCAGCGGTGCCAGCACTCGACACAGGTTTACTGTTGGGCATGTGTATAACATGTATAACTCTATTATTTTGATGATGTCTGACTATGTATGTTGGGCTTGTGTATAGCATTCCTTTGTTTCGATGATGTCTGACTATGATTCATTAATATAGTTTGACCTGTATTTGATAGAGACAAACACTCATGCATTTCAGGTCAAGCCCACACCGGCAACAAAGTGTGTCTGCAAAGATAGAAAGAAATTAGGTAAGGCACAGAGATTGAGGCTTTAGGCTGCACAAGAATCAAGATAGAATCATGGTTTCACAGAAATCCATGTAGTCAAGGCAAATGTAACTGCTAGAGATGATACACACACTGAAGTATCACAAGAGAAGTGCCGACTCCTTCAACAGATGTGTCGACACTGCAGCCATTACTCAGCAGACCAAGAAGGACCAAGGTCGATGCTAGTAGGCCAAGGAAAGTGACTAAGGTCTGTGCATGTCTTTATTGCGATATAGCTAGTGCAACACCAAGTCGGTGCAACTTCTAGCTAGCACGCTCTATGGTCTGTGCACGTTTGTCTCAAGGTCCGTGCACATCCGCAGCAGGGTCGGTACACACTCAAGCCAGCGACAGACAAGGTCGGTGCACATCTGCTATGAAGTCGGTGCACATTTTTCCCTCATGCCTTAAAAGGTATACACACATGTTGCAAATCAAGTCCGTGCACATCTACCATAAGGTCGGTGCACATGTGGCTCGTATACAACAAGGTTGGTGCACATACTGAAGAAAGAAGGTAATTCAAGAGAAGTGTCGACACCATGGCCATTCCTCACCAAAGGAAAGTTGATGATACATTGCTGACAAGGTCGAAGCACATAAATGGTCAACACAAATGGTCAACACAGGTCAACATAGTAAAAGTCTGTGCAATGCTTCCTTCGAACAAATACAGAAGAAATTCTCTTGTGTTGTCTCGACACCGCCTTGTGATGTCCCGACACATCTGACAAATGTCTCGACACCTCTAGAAGAAATCAAGCTGAAACCGTTATGTCTAGCCTCTGGTTTTATCAATGTCTCGGAACCAAGCATATATGTCCCGACACAGTCTTGTGAAGTCTCGCCACATCGGTCATGGGCCTTCAAGATATTCAAAGGATGTCTCAACACACGTCATGTCTCACTTCTCTATGGCTGACTTGTCTCGACACCTTAGATTCCTTTAGGAAGCGCTCTACTAGCTATCTTACTAAGATGTGTCGACTCTTTTCATGCAGGAGGTCGACACCCTTGTTCTTCCAAGAATCCTCAAGCCAATAAACTGTCAGATCAGTGGGCCATCCAGAGAGAGAAAAAGGAACCGCAAATCATTAAAATTAAGGATTTTGGGGTCTGGACCACGTCTCGAGGTCTGACCCTTGCTCTACCATCATATCACTCATTTGTCTACCTTTTGGAGATGGTTTTGTCAGAAATCCAGCTGGAAGAGCCACTTCTGTCTGCCACGATGTAAGTCTTATCTGTCTGCCTATCCATACTGTCTGCTACTGAGAATAGGACACTCCGCAGTCTGCCACCATCTTGCGGTCGACCAATGGGCTGTCCAACCAGCCATTGTCGCAGAAGAGTACATTTGAGCAGAATGAGAAGACTGCATATCTGAGGGATAGCTATTGTAAATATCTGATGCTGTCTAAAGGGAGATTTGGTCTGCTTCTTCACACAGTCTGCCAACGTACTGCTGAGCTATAGTTGTAATGATTGTTGAGTCATGATTTTGATGATAACTAAACTTAATGTGTGGTTGAGTGATGATAACTAAACTTATGGTTGATTGCACATGTTCTTGTTAACTATGTTTGGTTGAGATGGCAAATGGCAACGGTTACATAGTCTTGATCCTTAGTTTGCATATGTTGATTTTATAAGAGGCAAGAGGTTTCATAACCCTCTTTGATGTGAACAAGCATGTTATTAACCCTGACTGTCCTGAATGTAGGATCAAACTCATGACAGTCACCTGGTGAACCAAACATGTGGATAATTACCTTGCTTCTCTACAATACAACACAGGTGATATAAGTCATTTATTGTCAAGAACCATTGGTAAGACTCTTACCTTGTCTTAGCATCGATCTCACCATGTGTATCTCATATACCTCACCTTAATACACTTCATTTATGCAGTTCAAGACATTGTGCGCCCTCGCCCGCGGATCGACCTGCGCAGTCAGGTCACGGGGGTCAAGGGGGCAGCGCCCCTTGCGGGGGTTTCTGGGGGCGGAGCCCCCAGAACAAAATTAAGAAATGCTCAAATGGTCTAATGCATAAACCAAACCCAAAAATGCATGGAATTGATAAGGATATGAATATATTGACTTATGGATATGTTTCCTTGGCTAACACTTCAACTTTGCAGGACTAGGTCATTCCGGTCAACCAGAATCACCAAACGTTAAAAGTCTCATACTGCAGAACTAGCGGTCGACCGCCCAAGAAGGACCGATCGACCGGTAGCAGCGGTCGACCACCACCATATTGGCGGTCGATCGGAAATAACAACAACCAATTTCCTACAGTGTTTTTACAGAATGGTCGACCGCCAGCCTTTTCCGATCGACCGCCAGCCCCGATCTGCCCATTTTTGTTGACTTTTTGTCACTTCGAGGAAAGCCCTTCCTCTTGTTATTGTTTAATCCCAAAGCCACCAAACCCTCTAGAATTTGTGGATCTGGTGCGGGGCTTGTCCATAGACCTTCCAAGGGCTATAAAACATCTCTTTGAAGCAATAAACCTAATCAATCTAAGAGGGCTTCAAGTGAGATCAAGAGGAGGCTGTCCAAGGTGAAAGGAGAGGGTACTGTAGCTCCGTGAACAGTACTTCATGCAGCAAGATCTTCATCCATCTCCAAGGTGTTTCAAGTCAAATCTGAAGCTAGCAACCTCAAGGAAGAGAAGAGCCATGCAAGCAAGCAAGGATTCCAAGAAGAGTGCCTAAGGGAGAAAGAAGAGAAGCCAAGCAAACAAGAAAGGAGAAAAGCCAAGCAAGCACGGATTGAAGCTCCGATCAAGTGAAGATACGTTCAAGATCCGCAACATGCATTCAAGGGGAACCCAAAATAGGAGTTTTCTAAACTAAGCCTCATCGTCTTTATGTTTTTGGGTGCTGTAATTGTGTTCATCTTAAACTGCAAGAACTTGTGTGTGTGTGTGTGTGTGTGTATCGTTGTTGGATCCGTGGTTGTGTGTGTGTGTGTGTGTATCGTTGTTGGATTCGTGGTTGTGTGTGTGTCGTATTTGATTCGTGTGTCTATGTGGATCTTCCTAGATCTGCGTTTGTGTGTGTGTGGGTCTATTTGATCCGTTCTGTCTCATGTGTGTGGATTGCTGCACTTGTGGCAGCGGGTGTTTGTGTTGGTGATCCGCTAGTTGGATCGTGTTGGAGACCTCGTCTCCGTGTGTGTGTGTGTGTGTTGGGGCCCGTCCTCGTGTGTGTGTGCAGGCGTCATCCTGCGTGTGTTGTTGGAGCTTCGTCTCCGTTTGGGGATTTATCCCCGAGTGAAGCCTCACCGGGTTTCGTGAGGGGTGGACGTAGGATTGTCGTCGTTGCATCCGAACCACCTTAAAATCTACTGTGCACTATGGTTTGATTTGTGTGGCTTGATCCATTTCATCTACCTCCATTCTACATGTGCGTTAGTGTAAATTATTGTTCCGGATTTATCTACGTATATCTTGCTTAATCTATATCATTATCATATAAAGTTGATAAATCCAATTTGTGTTCAAATAGTTTTGAATCTCTTAACTAGCTTTGTATCACATATTTTAAAAAGGCCAAAAGTTTTCTTAAAACTTGTAATCACCCAATTCTTAAAACTGCGACCAGCCAATAGGAAGTGCACAGCAAGCAGCGCATTAAATATTATGGGACATGATCACCTTCCTCTTGTTGATTATCACCATCTCACACATGGCATTCGCTCTAGAAGACGCTCTAGCTCTCACCCTCTGGCGCACGCTTCAAGGAAGATTTGGAAGGGATACTTCGTCGATCCACTAGTCCAAAGGAAGACTTCTTGGCATGCAATATTCCCAGGTTTTCTCAACTGGTCTTCTTATTTATTATACCAAGCTTCCTCAACTGAAGCAGCCGATGCTGTCGTCCACAAAGTGCCACACCTTAGACCAATCTACGAAGAACATTCCTAAGTAGCGTGAGAGCAGCCACAGCACCTATTGGACTTAGTCCAGTGCTATGAAAGAAGAAGAAGAAGAAGAAGAAGAGAGAGCAGCCTTGAGAGAGAAGAAAAATATTGCAGTCTACCGGTGCTTTAAGAAAAGGATCCTTGGATCCAATCTTGTAGCTGCACTCACCAGCTCCGATGTCTTGATCCATTCTTCAGCTGGTGTCTACATTGTCTCTATTGATTCTCTACTGCACTTGCAGTATTCAGTTTCTATTTGTTACGGTTCGTCTATCACCAATACATCTAGCTTCTCCAATCCCCTGTTTGGGGACCGGGTTCCCTCTGTGGTTTCAGAGGAAGAGAGGATCAGATCTTCTAGGTGGTTCAAGCTGTTAGTCAGCACAAAGCAAGCTGTGCTGCTCAGCGGATCAAGTTGTGTGTCAGCCGGAAAGCCTCACCGAGTTTGGTGAGGGGTGGACATAGGTTGTGAGCTAACAACCGAACCACCTTAAAATCCTTGTGTTGTGGATAGTATACTTTGTGAGCTTGTTCCATATCCTCTATCCCTACTTCACAGGTTCGTGTGTTACTTACGCTATTTATTTTCTCTGCCACTCAAGCGTTCAGCTTGCACAATAGTCTCATCTCGATCCTCCTGCTATCGTAGCTAACGTGGATCCTCTCAGGTGTCTACAGCACTCTTGCGTACAGACACTTTGGAGCATCTCCCAAGCAGAGGAAGTTATCACGGTGTGTGAGCAACTTTCTCCCTTGTGTATCTTACTGCATTTGCACCTTAGGCTGCCTACTGCACCCTTGCAAACAGGGACCAAGGTGAAAGCTTTCCCAAGGAACTTCGTCTTGCTGAACACTCATTCTTCCTAGCTGATCATCATAGCTCGCCCACCTGGGATAATCATTTAGCTTAGCTTTACTATTTCAAGATCTCTATGGTGTTTTGGATTACATCTCATTCGGATCTGAGCTGCTAGTGAAGAAGTGTCGACCTCTCTCTTAAGGAGTGTCGACCTGCCTGCTGGGAGTGTCGACCTGTCTGAACTGAGCATTGAGAGTTTAACGTCATTACATGTTCTATTCTTATCTAATCCGCTGCGCTGTATGCTTAAGTAATTCATTTACTCTATAAGAGTGGTTTATGTTTTTATGAGTCAAGATTTAAATAGGCCAAAGTTCTTAATAGGATCTATTCAACCCCCCCTTCTAGATCCGATTGCACTCCGTGGGACCCAACAATTGGTATCAGAGCCAAGCTCTGATATTCCTAGATCCTACGATCTACAGGGAAAGATCCCAGTACATTTTGAGAAAATGACTTCATCTGCTACACATGCTTCGAAGGTTTCTCCACCTATTTTTGATGGTTCAGATTTTTCAATATGGCTTAGAGGAATGTGCGTCTATGTCAAACTCACCGATCCACAATTGTGGAACCTTATATACATTGGTCCAAATGAGCAGCCATCAAATTCAAATGTATGGTCAGCTGAACATAAGACCAAACATGACAATAACCTTGCTGCACTCAATTTAATCAAAGCTGCGGTTGATGACAGATTACTTGATCTTGTGTCTACCTACAGCACAGCTAAGCAAGTTCTGCAAGTGTTGATGAGCATCCATGAGAAAGAAGATCAAGAGCATCAATGCCTTATGGCTGACCGATCAGAGCAGTCAAGCAATCCATCCTCATCTCAAGTAAGCTCTGATTCTGAAGACTTTACTTTTGAAGAGCTTATGGGTGCATATGATCAGTTGATCGAGCAGTACAAAAAGATGAAATATGAAAACAAAAGATTGAAAGAGGATTTGAAGAAAAATAGTCAAGGTAAGAGTCATGCTTGTGAAAATTGTTCCAACCTTGAAGAGCTCAACAATACTTTTGCTTTTGACTTGGATCTAAACAAACAAACCATCGTATGTCTAAACGATGAAATCAGAATCCTTCAAGAAGAAATCATAAGGTTGGAAGAGACTGTTCAAAAACTCAAAATCCAACCAATCCGTCAGAATGAAAGTCCTTTCTGAATAGCTAAATGACACTCTTACCTCTAACTTGGATGTGAATAAGCAAATCATTACATGCCTAACAGATGAAAATGGAATCCTTCAAGTTGAAATCACTAGGTTTGAAGAAATCATATGACAACTTCAAAACCAACCTAAATCAATCTCTAATGAACAAACCATGTCAGACAAGCTAATCCCTAATACAAGGTTGATTGAAGAAATAAAAATGGTAAAAGAACAAAACATGTTGCTTGAAAAACTGTCCATTTATGAGAAGGGCAAGGGTATTGCCCATGACAGTTCTGAAAAACTGAATGAACTTCAAATGGAGATTGAAAATTACAAGGGGCTTAATGCTATGCTCAATGAGCAATTGGCTGTGTGTGAGGAGGACCTCGCTGAAACCGAGCTGCACGTCTCCTCATTGGAGAATGAAATCAAAGATATAAATGACTCTCTGTCTAAGTGTATGCAGAATAAGGAAAGTATGAACAGACTCTTGGAAATAAGAGTAAGTCATCATGAGGGAGATTTGGGTTACAAACTCGAAAACCAACGATTCTTCAGAAGCAAGGCCTACATCACTTCTGTCAAAAGTAAGAATGAAGCCAGCACTTCTTACCACCTCCCAATACCGCATGCTGCTCAGAAAAACCAAAAACGCATTGGTAAGCAGAAAGAGAAGGCTCTCATGCAAAAACATAAATCCTAGTCTGCTAGTCTTGACATGTACAACAGGAAAAGCCATGACACCATGCATCTCATAAAGTGAATGTTTACTGCTTTCATTGTGGCATGCTTGGTCACACTGTACATGACTGTCTCACCTTGAAAAATGATGAACCAAGAGCAGGAAAGGATTCAAGAATTACTGCTGATATCAAGGGTAAAAGACAGGTCAGCTCTGGCAGAGAAAGTATGTAGCAGAACTCTTCACTAAACTGCATGGGGAATCAGAAGAGTCGACACTTCCATTCGGACAGGTCGACACTCCCGATGGTCTTCAACAGAAATCACCTTTCTTGCTGCAACTACTGTGGAAAGATTGGCCACACAGTCCAGGACTGCTGGCGACTGAGAGGTAGGAGCGACTCTCATAATCAACATAACAGTATACATGCTCACTCGTAATGGAACAATGCACCTGTGCACAGAAAAAATGGTAAACACCCTGTGTGTTGCTTCTATTGTGGTGAATATGGACATACATCCAATTATTATCCCTAGATGAGAGTGGGTGGCCAGAAGGCAGCAAAGAAAAGAAGATCAATTGCTAGAACTGCTGCTAACCAACAAGGACCCAAGCAAGCTTGGGTACCTAAAAATTTCAAATGAGAATTTTGAATGTAGGGTGCCTTGGAGCTGAACAATGGATGGTCAAAAGAATAAATGCTCAAGGCACAGATATGTAAATAATTTTTGTGTGTTCAACCTTTGCATGATAGGCTTGCATCGTAGTCATTGCATGTGGATGTGTTGTGGTCCTTGAGCATCAACTTGAAATTTCATGCCACATCATGCATTTCATAATCAAGGGACCCAACTCTGCATGACCTTTTGGTATATAAAATGGTAAGCTGGGAGAAGGACAAATCACTTCTATCTGGAAACCCACATCATGCGTGAGGTGGTCTTATGACTTCAGTTCTCCGCCAGGTACCAAAGGTCAACACATCATTAGAACAGTCTAGATGTTCATATGAATAATTCATCAAATTCCCTGCATTGATTCCATTGCATGTGATGCACTCGATATTCGGACACTCTATGCACAAAGTCAGGGGGAGTTCTTGCATTTCATGGTTTACCAACTTGCATGTCTATTCAGAATGCAATTCAGAAAATCCATGATTGCATCATATTGTGGTCTCATACATTCATGTTAAAAAGGACCCAAAAATGGCATCATTTTTCATGCATCATGTGCTCACTTAAAACATAGGTTGCATACTCCATGCACATGCTCAGGGGGAGTTTTATTCTTCTTGAAAATCCGTCAAAAATCTATCCTACAGTCAAACAGGTCGACCTCACAAAACTGACAGGTCGACCTCTCAGTTCAGCCTGGCTGAAAAATGCCTCCTACCTGAGCTCAGGTGTCGACACCATCCGGTGCAAGTGTCGACACTTCCTTGCATATGCTGTATATATCACATTCATACCAATCTGAGCTCAATCCATAACCTCAGGGGGAGTGTTCATCATCTATTCTCACTTTCCAATCATACAACACCCTCTTTGTATACTAAGTCACTACTCCATATTGCTAAAATCCTTTTGTGGTTCAACTTGAGATTCAAATGTCCTGAACTTCTCGGAGGATTCTCTATATGTTATTAAGATTGTTTATCAGAGTAAATCTTCAAAAAGAATATTCTTTTATAGAGATTTGTCACTGCCTCGAACATGAATGATTTTGGTTTAACGTTAATGATTTCTTGTGTCTTGAAGTCTAAACGTCTTGAAAATATTTGTGTTCGAGCTTAATAGACTTAAACCAGTTTCTCATGTTGTTGACCAGTTATGCCTTTTGAAATCTGAAAGTTTATTTTAAGTATAAAGGCTTTTATAATTGAGAAACTTCTGTCTAAGTATTATTTTTAAACAATCTGATTTTGTGAGTTTCTGATGGCAAAAATCGTCAGAGCAATGACATTGGCTCACTGAGAAATATGTCTCCTCATAAATGAATTGAGATGAGACATGTCATGAAGTGCCCTTGTTAACTCTGCTGTGCTAAGGTATATCATGAGGCAGAGCAATGGCAAAGTTGCTGAGAAACATGTCCCCTCATCAAGAATGTGTGGTACGATATGTCATGAGGTGACAATGCTATCTCTGTTCTATTTGAAGCATGACAGTCAGTCTTACCAATTACCTAGGGATACTTGCGTCTAAATAACGTGTGTCCTTACGGATATGAGGCATGCACTTGACTTAAATGCTCGTAAAAACTTCTCCTGTACTCAATGAATATTATGGTTGAGATTGCAAAAGCTAAATGCACATCTATTGAAATTCTAAAATTTCACTTAGTCTTCATGCTAGTTTAATCACAATACTTTTTAGAGTATCTCTCAAAGGAGCCAATGGAATTGAATGAGTAAGATAAGAGGAGGTTAATCTGTCTTAGATATGAATTTTTGGTTCATCTCTATCAAATTTGAATGCAAATGTTCTCATGTGATTCTACTGAGTAGGCTAGGATTCATTAACATTAAACCAATCTAAGACTAAGGGCTAGTTCATTCGGGTTCTATAACTGAAAATTCTAAAAATTTCATAACTCTGATTTATGAACTTGGTCTCAGGTTAAAGAACCTTCATCTTCTATAAAGATAAGATGTCTTTCTATATCCCTTGAACTTTGCCCTCTCTAGAGATGTCTGAGTGGGACACTATCCGGCAAAGTGGCCGAGCCCCTGGCAGCGATAACACTGCTGTCGTGACCCACTACGCTCCCTGATAAGTGGACTCTTACCCTTATCCTCCTGACGGACAAGGGGTGTAGGTAATGGGGCTCTCGTGGGTGGGGGAAGAGGATCTACCAAGATGGGGAGAGTACCTTGGGATGGCACCATAGATGGCACTGGGTTGGGATTACCGGCTACTACCTCCTTAGGCTCGTGCTTGGTTCCATTCTGTCTAGGGGGTTGGCAAGGGAAAACCAGGGACTCGATATCAGCACACCTCCTATCCACTCTATCCAAAATGATTTGGAAGAGTTCGACAATGGTGGGGTTTGGAGTAGGAGCGATGTGATTGACTCTCCCATATGAACTCGACATAGTCGTGGACCTAGGCTCTTCTACATGCGTGGCGCGTTGCCTCCGATTATGGCCCACTTGGGTGGAGGTGATTGGGTGGGGTCGGTTGGAGGTGACCGGGCCGGGTAGGTAGACCTTGCTAAGTTCGCCCTTCATCTCATGCCACGACTTGATGGGCCTTTGCCTCCTAACATCTCTCATGCGCTCAATGCTCTCCCATTTCCAGGCGGCTTTGTGGACAAGCCTCTCTTGGGTAAAACTGACTTGCATGGCATCGGACATGGTGTAACATTCAAAATAGTTGTCCATGGCGGCCTCCCACTTGAGGTAGTCGCCTGGGTCATTAGAGCCATAAAAATCCGAGGAGAGAGGATGGTTGCCAAGCCCATGGGACCAAGGGCCATGTTGCCCGGGTGATTGGGAATCCATGGGAAATTGGGGAACTACATGTTAGACATGCCGACACGTGGAGACAAACACTAGACAATGCAAGGTTGGAATGAGACTCGACTACACCTAGACACCAATAGACGGTACTTGGTAGAGTTAATCGATCCGAAGATCACTCCCGCAAGTGTGCGGCCTTCCCGATAGGCATAGCCTAACATTCGGACAACCCCTTTTAATATACCGAATTATCGGGATGAAATGTAATTTTAAAACACTCCTTTTTTGGTTTTGAAAATAATGATGATCCTAGACTCGACTTAGACCATGATGCATGCAAGACTTATGTAATGACTAGCCTAGACTCAACTCGCTCTGATACCAAACTGATGCGGGACGGACACGGGAGACCGACGCTATATGATGTGGACCTCAGACTCTAGATGGAGATGCAACCAGCAACACACAAATTGGAGAGACTTCGGCCCGACACTATGAGTTCCTATGGGCTATACATCGCTAACAGAAATGCAAGCTCACTCGTCGTCCCAAGCGAGGGAAACGCAGATCGTGCGCGGTTGAAGAACCGGCAGAGTTAAGGGTAGTCGACTCACTTCCGGACTCGGATCGAGTCACGGGACGGGTCACTCTCACACTCACAGCGGTGACATGGACTCACGGGCTACTACCTATCACACTCGGCAGCGGCATATGACCGTATACTAGCTAAGCAAGTAAATGCCAAGAAGTTACGATCGTTACCTCCACGCTCCCGACGTGGGGAAGACAACCCCGGCCAATCTCGGACTCCCGGTTAACAATTATTACAGCAGTACAATAATTTGACCCACTCCACGCAGGGAGGTAAACGGTCACATGTGTGGCCCGGGAATCACGACAATTGGGTTGACGGGCAACATCTTGATGTTGCCCGGCGGTGCCGAACACGCGTTTGTGGTGCTGTCTGGACAGCGCGATGTACGGGTCCGTGGGGCCCACGGACTGCTCCAACCTCCGGCTCTGGTGGGGTGGGGCCCGCTGTGATGGGGACCCCTGGTGGCGCGCTTCCGTGGACGGCTGTCAGCCGGAAGTACCGGTCGGAGGCCGATCGGCTCCGATTGCCAAGTTGTGGAATTGCTGTCCACGGACTGAAGCTTCTATTTTTAGCGCGCGCTCCGGCGAGATCGGACGCTGCGACCAATCCTGATGTCGGATCGAAGCACAAGATGTACCGCTGGAAAGCTCTCTCGAAGTCCTTCAATCTAGACCCAGAGATATGAAATGGATCTGCACAGATCGGGCCTTAAACTATTTTTGAAGTTTCTGTTGCACAGTACCCGAACTCTCTGAACAGCATAGCAGTTTCCTGAGAACTGCCTTTGACCGTAAACCAAACCTCCGATTCAGATGTCGATCTCTTCATGAAGGTTATGGAGGGGAGAGAGAGGAAAACGGAAATAGGTCTTGTGAAGGGATTGGTGAAGGCCTCGATTTGATATGGATTTTACATTGACTGGTGGTCGGATCTGGACACTGGCTGACAGAACTATAGATGGATCTAAAGATGATTTTTAGAAAATAGGTGCAGGCCTTTAAAAATTCCATGAAAAATTGGGGATGGAGAGGAAGGTGGACAGAACTCCTAGTAAATTTGGGAGCTTCAGAAAAAATCAAAAGGTGGGTCAGAGATAGGAAACTGAGGGTGGCTATGGATCTAGACTGAAAATAGACATATCTAGAAGAAATAGGTGGACGAAAATTTAAAAATATGAAATGGAATCTAGATGACCAACCAATGTTTGTGGAACGTGGGGAACACCTCTGGAACACACCCTAAAAATCCCAGCTCAAGAAGACGTCGGGGTGGAGAGCAGAAATTCGTGGAAGGCACCTCTGTCCTGGATGGACAGAACACCGGCAGCAACCGTGGTGGAGCGATGGCGGCACGTGGCGGCGGCGGCGATCACCGAAACTGATAGGGGAGGCTTCACACCTCCAGAATACAACCTTCCCAGCTGCAAAGGGGGGAGAGGGGAGAGAGAGAAGGGGGAGGCCAAGGCCTTGCTCCAAGATTTTCTTCCAATTGAATGCATTAACTCCACTAATGAGAAATACAAGGCATTTATATGAATTGCCAAACGACTCAACTACCCCTAGATCTAGAGTTTTGGGGAATAAAAAAAGGAGTAGAACTAATTAGTTCTACACACATTTTACAAAAAATAAAATGGGGTGATAGTGAGAGGGGGGCACCCCCTTGACTAGGTGGACAAGGTTGGTGGCCAACCTTGACAATTTAAGCCAATTGTCCCCCACTTGGCCCACTCTTCTAGAAGCCCACCATTGGAAGGTTGACTGACCCCACATGGGCCCTAGGAGTGAGGTGGATCAATGGGAAGAGGGATGGGGGGCCCGTGAGACCCGGGTGGTACCATTTTGCACATAAACCCTTATTACAATACGGATTACAAACCAAATAAAGACAAATAAAAACATATTACGCACAAATAAGTTTCAGTAAATGTGATAAACGCCGAGACTCAAGGGGGAGTCTCCAGACTATCTCCGAGCCAGATGGACGCCGAAGTGGCTCGGGTGGTGCTCCGCGTACGGTACCGGTGGCTTGCCGACTCGTGCCACTCGTGTGCTCTGGTGTCTGCACCACATCCTTGAGCCAACTAAGAAGCGGCTCGGCTATGAACAGCGTACCCGTTAGAAACACGGGTGGCTCGGGATAAAGTGGCTCCAAATGAGATGGTTCCGAATAAAGTTCGGAGGTAGATGGCAATGGAGCTCTAGGGAAGGGGTTCCCCGACTGAGGTGGGGAAGGCCGTGGCGAGTTTACCTCTATGCTCCGGGCGTGGGGAAGACGATCCCGGCCAAGACACTAACTCCCGGTTAAACAATTATTACAATAATTATAGAAATGGTTTCTACTGCCCACTTCACGCAGGGAGGTAAGGGCTACAAATGGGGCCCGGGAGGACCGAACTTGGGTTGACGGGCAGCGTTTTAATGTAGCTTCAGTGGCACGCGTATTCACGAACGTGGGGCCCACGTGCTCATCGGTGGGCCCGGAGTGATACCGCTGTGACGTTGGCTTCTGGAGAAGTGCTCCCTGGGACGGTGGCACGATGGTTCGCCCTTTGGAAGGCGAGTTGGCTCCGGCCTTCATGGTTGACCAAGCTGCTCACGGATCTACAGTTTCAGTTTTACAGCGCGCGACCCGGCGAGATCTTCTGCTGCGATCACTCCCGACGTCAGATCGAGCACAAGAGGTATCGTTGGAAAGCTATTTCAAAATGCTTCGATCTAGGGCCTTAGAAATAATTTTGAATTTCTCAGATCTGGCCTTAATCGATTTTACAAGTTGCTGTTGAACAGGACCCGAAATCTCAGGACAGAAGTGATTTTTCCTGAGAGTTGGCGTTGACCGTTACTCAAATGACAGATCTAGAACTTGGACTCTTCATGAAAGTTGTAGAGGATGGAACAAGGAAGATGGGGGTAAATTTTATGAAAGGTTTGGTGGAGTGTTTGATTTTGTCAGAATTTTATACTGACTGGCTGAACTGCATAGGACATAACAGATTTGGGAGAAGACAACAATTTTTAAAAATACAAAAAAGACTTTGGAAATTACAAGAAAATTCGTGGATGAATGGGATGGTGGACAGAACTCCCAATAAATTTGGGGATTCAAAAAAATAAGAGAAAGGGGGTCAAAACATGGAAAAACAGGGTTACTATGACAGGATCTGAACAGAAGACAGAACTAGAAGGTGAAAATATACGAAAATGAAAAAATAGCAAACAAAAGGTAAATGACTGGATTTTTTTGTGGAGGCTGGGGTGGACGTGGATGACTCACCCTCCAAGTTTGGTTGCGATCTGAGCTCCTGATGGAGATCTAAAAATCACGGAGTAGGTTTCTATCCTCATGTAGATAGAATTCCGACGATGAAGACGGCGACGCGATGGTGGCAGCAGAGATAGAGGGGCTAAGATAGAAGGGGTTTACACCCTGAAATATTGAAGGAGGAGGAGGGAACCAGAGGGAGAGAGGGAGGGGCGCACCAAGCTCCAAGGCATTACATAATTTTTCTTCTCATTAATCCTTACAAAACACCATACATGGGTTTATATAGAAGTGGAGGAAGGGGGAGGGGGTTGGAATTCGTGGGAGAGAGGGAAGGGGTAGCATTTTCTTCCCCCATGTGGTCAATTGGCCTACAAATATAAAATACAAAATGTCATTTTAATGGGGGGCACCCCCTTGACTTAAGGGGAGGCATCTTGGACATTTTGCAACACTTGTCCCCCTTTGAATGTCAAACCATCTAGAAGCCCACCTTGGGCCTTTGACTGACCCCACATGGGCCCTAAGACTTAGGTGGACCAATATGAAAGGAGATGGGGGCCCCTTCCTAGTCCTACTGGACTTTTGTATAAAAATCCAAAGAATCATAAGGAATGACAAATTGGCTTATAAAGCCTTACAATTGCAAACCTACTTCCCAAGGACATAAATGTAAACTAAAAAGACACAAATACAAAAATAAAAGTTAGTGCCCGATGTAGATTCCTATCACCAACCAAGCATGAAATAACCAAGTCATGTAAACACGTGAAGGAATCATATAAAGGAATATGTCATAGACACCACGCTAGTCATGCACTTGGTGCAATGCCTCACCATGTCATTACAACTACCTGGGGCACTAGTACTTTTCGGGCGCTCTTCCCAGGACCAGACCGGGCCCTTGTGACGTTGGAATTGATTTAATGGATCCAAGATCCCAACTCGTCTAGACATTAATCAAGGTAATGGCCAAATAATTTCAAGGTATAGAACTTACCAAGGGTAAGTTGAAGTAGACATTTTGTCCAGAAAGTTCAAGTTTATCAAGAACCAACAGGTCCTTGAACTCCAACACCAAGAATCACGGAAAACATTTCTGGAAGATACACGGTCCATATTGGGCCGCTCAGAGAATGAACGGTCTCTAACTGGCCGCGCAAGAAGGATTGGGCTGAAGAACAGCCTAATAGAAACCAGGGATGAACGGTCCATTATAGGCCGCTCCAATTTACAGAACGGTCAAAAAAGGGCCTTTTAACATATCTGGACGGTCCACTTT
This sequence comes from Amorphophallus konjac, assembly GCA_022559845.1. Taxonomy (NCBI): domain Eukaryota; kingdom Viridiplantae; phylum Streptophyta; class Magnoliopsida; order Alismatales; family Araceae; genus Amorphophallus; species Amorphophallus konjac. The sequence goes on from CM040127.1 coordinate 266,256,802, forward strand.
GGGCCGTTCGCTATAGGAAAGATTTGAAGCCCACAACGAAAGTAAGCGGGCCGGATTGGGCCGCTCAGGAAATGAACGGTCCAAGGGTATCCGTTCAACAACCTGGACGGGCCTGTCCAGTCCGTTCAATAATGGGCCTAACTAGTTAAGGAAATGTCCACTCAAGCAGGCTCCTGGGTTGCCATAGGCGGGGTGGACCTGAACCAAGGTCCAGCCCACTATCCGTTGGTCAGCCCAGAGGCTTTTGGGTCGACTATAACATAACCAGGTCGAAGATAGAACAAGGGCAATCGACTAATTAAGACAGGGCATTCTGCCTGAACTGCACGGTTCATATTAGGCCATCCCGAGTGTTACACGGTCCATTTCTGGCCGTGCATACTCGGACGGTCCAATGTGACCTGTGACTTAAACCAGGGTCTTTCATGCGGTTCAATCGCTTCGAACTGGTGTAGGACTTGTGGTACAACATGCCCGATGTCCTAGTGGGAATCCCAGGCCCGCAGGGGCTTACAGAAGTCTCATAATGGAGGTCCTAGTCCGACGGAAGGAGTATCCGGAGGAGAGACCCAACCATTACAAGAATGAGGGCTAGAAATCATCGGAACACAAGTGTACAGCGGTCAGTTAATCCTACGGGAGTAGAATGACTGTCAAAACAGCCCTAGTATTATTAGTCAATTCTCCATTATAACATGTTTGAGATTAACTTTATTGAAAATGAAGAACAAGGTCATGAGAGAGTAAAGCAAAAGAATTATAAATTCTTAACTTTCATACGTTCCAATTAATATGTAGGTTGCTAAATTATCATCAACATTAGTTGACTAAGACGAATCATGCTAAATCAAGAATAAAGCATTCGGTGGACAGAACGGTTTTCCCAGAACCGCTCAGAGGGCCTTAGCGGTCGGTCGATAGTCCGTTCAATCCCTAAAGGGCAGCGGGCCAAACGGGGTTTGAGCAGTCTATCGAGAGGCTACGGGGGTCTCTGCACGATCTGGATATGGCCGCTCTGCTCATGGATGATTCAAAACACAAGGATAATAAGCGGTTAACTTTTGGCCGTCGATATCTACCACACGGTCTATCGAGGGGCTGTTCAAAACAGGGCAGTTCCTGTAGGTCCGCTCTAAGGTCGCCCTGCCTGACTCCGGCGAGCCCAGCTACGGTTAGTAAAAACGATCAAATACATCTTATGTAAAGCATGAAAATTGGGCAAACACCCATCAACAGAACGAGAACAAGATAATAGACTGGATTGTTTGATCAATTTAATGTTAAAGCCTGCTAATCCCTACATTAATCGAGGTTAAACAAGAGAAACCCTAAATAGACATGCTTCTACTGACTTGTTTAATATGCGCAGGATACCTAACCAAAATTAGGGCTTTTTAGATCATTAGAAAGAGGACAAGGAGGAGATTCTAACAGTATATTATTTGTTGGATTTGGTCTGCTATAACCTACCTTAATCAAAAGAAGAAGAGAGATGATGGTCGTCGGTCGCGCACGAGACACCTCTCCGATGATCACCGAAATCCACCCTCGTCCGCGCTCCTCGTCGCCGCCACAGCATCTAAACTCTTCTAGGGCAACTAAGGGTTGATTTTATAGGGTTAATTGCTCTCTAGAGGGTTCTATTCTGGGAGATAGAGTCCTCCGAATCGTGGGGTGCGCGAATCGCGCGAGACCAAGTCGCCGCCGCCATTCTCTCCCAAATACTCTCACTATGGTTAGGGTTTCGATAGGGATCGAGAGGGGAAAAGATCAACTAATCAAGGTCGTTCATTTGGGTCCGATTGGGGCTTAAATGATCAAGAATTGGGCTCTAATTTCACGTTTTAAGGTCCGGTTGGATTAAGTGTTGATTTGGGCCTTAAACTTCTAATTCGGCTTGCTTTGGATTTTATTTTGGGCTAACAGCAGAAGACAAACTTGCTAAGTTATTAGTCCTTTTCATGAATATCATTTTTTAGGATTTTATAAATTGGTTGAAATTTGACCTATTGTATTTTTCATGAATTTTCTTTAGAATTTCCTTTTATTTTATTTAATAATACACTCGGGTGCTACACCCTCCCCCACTTTAAGGAATTTGGTCCTCCAAATTCACTGCACGTATCAGAATGGGGAGTAGAATAACTAACCTCGGAATAAATCAGGGTATTGCTTCCGAATAATGTGCTCAGATTCCCAAGTAGCTTCTTATGTTCCTTGCCGACTCCATTGAACCTTGACCATAGGTATAGATCGATTTTTGAGTTGCTGCTGCTTACGGTCCAAAATCTTGACAGGTCTTTCTTCATAAGTCAAATCTTCCTTCAATTCCAAATCCACATGCTGAATGATGTGAGTGGTCATACACATATTTCCGTAACATAGATACGTGGAAGACATTGTGTACTCAAGATAATTGGGGTGGTAAATCTAATCTATATGCAACTTCCCCAACTCTTTCCAGAATCTCGAATGGACCAACATATCTCGGACTTAGCTTGCCATGGATGCCAAATCTTCGAATTCCTCTCAAGGGTAAAACTTTCAGAAACACATGTTCGCCGACTTGAAATTTTAAGGCTCTCCTTCTACAATCAGCATAACTTTTCTGTCTTGATTGAGCCACTTGTAAACGTTCTATGATAATACGGATGTTCTTAGATGATTCTGAAATGAGATCTGGTCCCAACAATTGCTTCTCATCTACCTCATCCCAACATAATGGAGATCGACAGCTTCTTCCATACAGAGCTTCAAACGGAGCCATCTGGATACTGGACTGGTAACTATTGTTGTAGGCAAATTCAATCAGAGCCAAATGCTCATGCCAACTGCCTCCAAAATCCATCATAGAAGCCCTAAGCATATCTTCCACAATCTGATTGGTTCTCTTAGTCTGTCCTTTGTTTGTGGATGAAAAGCGGTACTGAAATTCAGGCGAGTACCCAGGGATCCTTGCAGTCCTCTCCAGAAGTGCGAAGTGAACCTGGGGTCTCTATCAAGCACAATACTAATTGGTATTCCATGAAGTCTTACAATTTCTTTCATATATAGAGCAGCCAAGACATCAACTATCCATTTGGACTTTATGGACAAGAAATGGGCAGACTTAGTCAATCTATCGACAATAACCCATATTGCATCAAATCCACTGCGAGTCCTAGGTAGACCCATGATAAAGTCCATACTAATACTTTCCCACTTCCATTGAGGTATATCAAGTGGTTTTAATTTTCCTGCAGGTCTGAAATGCACCGCCTTGACTTGTTGACACACTAAACATCTACTTACAAATTCTGCAACTTCCTTCTTCATATTTGGCCACCAAAAGGATCTTTTCAAGTCTCGATACATCTTAGTGCCTCCAAGATGAATGGTATACCTGGACCTATGAGCTTCTTCTAAGATCTTACTCTTTACCTCAGCTATGTCAGGCACACATGTCTTGCCTTGAAATAATAACATATCGTCATCAGTTAACATGAAATCAGGTCTATTGCTCAAACTTTCCTTAATATCTACCAATACTGGATCGTTGTCTTGTGAGGACTGAATTTCCATTAATAACTCTGGACGAAGCTGAATCTGTGCAATCATAACCCTATCCTCGCCAATATTGAGATATAAACTAGCCAACTGTTCTAACAATCTCCATTCTTGCAACATGAGACTTGATAATTTTGCTATCGGCTTGCGGCTTAAAGCATCAACCACCACATTGCCTTTTCCAGGATGGCACTCGATAGAAAAATGAAAGTCCATCAAATACTCAAGCCATCTCATTTGCCTCATATTAAGCTCCTTTTGAGAGAACAAATACTTTAAACTCTTATGATCTGAAAACACCATGAATGTTTCTCCGTATAAGTAGTGCCTCCAGATTTTCAAGGTAAAAACTACTACTGCAAGTTCCAAATCATGAACAGGATAATTCTCTTCATGCTTCCTTAACAGCCTAGAAGAATAGGCTATCATCTTCCCATGTTGCATAAGCACACAACCTAGGCCAATACCTGAAGCATCTATGTACACTACAAATCCTCCTTCTCCAGAAGGTAAAGCTAAAACAGGGACAGTAGTTAAACACTCCTTCAGAGTCTGAAAACTCCGCTCGCAAACTTCTGACCAATCAAATTGGTTCTCCTTGCTGGTTAATCTTGTTAGAGGTACCGTAATTTTGGAGAAATCTTTAATAAACCTTCGGTAATAACCTGTCAGGCCTAGAAAACTTCTTACTTCAGTTACATTAGTAGGCCTATCCCAATTCTTTACTGCCTCAACTTTTGAAGGATCAACAGATATACCTTCCTTAGTGATAATATGACCCAGAAAAGATACTTCTTATAACCAAAATTTACACTTACTAAACTTGGCATATAATTGATGGTCTCTTAGTAACTGCAACGCCATCCTCAAGTGTTCAGCATGCTCCTCCTCACTCTTGGAGTATATTAAAATATCATAAATAAACACCACGACCCATTGACCAAGATAGGGCCAGAACACGCTGCTCATCAACTGCATGAAAGCTGCAGGTGCATTTGTTAGTCCAAAAGGCATTACTACAAATTCAAAATGCCCATACCTGCTACGGAAGGCCATTTTATAAATATCCTCATCCTTGATCCACAACTGATGGTATCCACATCGGAGATCGATCTTAGAAAAATATTGAGCTCCCGCTAGCTGATCAAACAGCTCGTCAATCCTCGATAATGAGTACTTGTTCCTGATAGTAAGCTAGTTCAATTGCCGATAATAAATACACAATCTCATCGAGCCATCCTTCTTCCGGACAAACAATACTGGATCTCCCCACGTGGATGCACTTGGACGAATGAACCCCTTCTCAAGCAATTCCATCAATTGTCGCTTCAATTCCCTCAGGTCCGCAGGAGACATACGATATGGAGCCTTTGAAACAGGAGACGCGCCCGGAGTTAAATCGATAGAGAAGACAACCTCCCTCTTAGGTGGAAGTCTTGGCAAATCCTCCGGGAAGACATCTTGAAAATCTCGGACAACAGGAATGTCCTTTACCTCAATCTTCCTCTCAGGGGTCATAGAAACAAAGGCTAGAAAAGCCCGACATCCCTTCTTCAACAACTTCTCAGCTCGAAGAGCCGAAATAAGCGGCACAGACTTAGAGTGCCTAATCCCTACAAAAGAAAGCGTAGGATGTCCAGAAAAAGACACCGAGCTAGTGCTGTAGTGACCATTGACCTCATACTTAGCCAACCAATCAGCTCCTAGGATTACATCATAATCCTTCATATCCATACAAACTAAATCTGCTGGCATATTTTACTCATTAATCATAACCTTACTAGAAGGGTAGAAAGTTTTAATAGCAGATCCAGAGCCAATAGGGGTTGAAATTTCTAATGGAGAATTCATCAACATAGGCTTCACAGCTAAAGATTTAGCAAATTCCTGAGAAACGAAAGAATGTGTCACTCTGGTATGAAATAGAACAAATGTCGGCTTATCATGTATAATAAGTGTACCTTCAACAAGTCCACCCTCCTCGGTGGTTCCCGCATCATCTTCCTGTAGGGCTTGAAGCTTGCCCTGCTACTTCCGATTTCCTTGCGGCTTGGTCGGTGTAGCTTGATCTGACAGGAGGGGACACTCCAGAATACGATGGTCCCTACTTCCACAGCGCAAATAGGCGCCCAACTTGTGCCAGCATTCCTCCATCTTGTGACCTGGATGATCACAATACTTGCACATGCCTTTGAATGGTACAATCGGGCCAGGTTTCTTATCTTCATTCTTCGGCACCTTGCCCTTCCATGAACTAGACCCACCATTGGGCCTTTTCTTGCCATTGCCGGGTTTAGAGTTCCCGGAACCAGTAGTTTGTTCCTTCTTAGGATTCTTTCCACGCATTCTCTCCGTCATTTCTAAAGTGTCCTCCAAGACTTGGGCTATCCTCACCATCTCGGCATAAGTTTGGATCTCCATTGGGGCCAACTAGTTGATATATTGCAGCTTCAATCCATTAAGAAAGCGCTTGGCCTTCATCTTCTCAGTGGACATCAAATGGGTTGCATAATGGAACAACCTGGAAAACTGAGCTTCATACTCAGCGACGGAAAGGTTCCGCTGCTTCAAAGTAGCAAACTCAGGCGCCTTCTTCTCTTGGACTCTATAAGAAAAGTACTTGTTGTTGAAGAGTTCCTCGAACTCCTTCCATGTGACTTGCTTGTCTCCAAGAGTAGCCTTAACCGCATCCCACCAAGTTCTCACATCTCGTTCAAGTTGGAAGGACATGTTCTTGATCACTACACTGCATCACTTCAAAGATTCTCCCAATCTCTTTTAGCCAATGCTCGGCTTCGTCAGGATCTGTCGAGCCGCCAAATCATGGGGGATTCATTCCACGGAAGTTCCTATGAAGATCTCCCGCTCCTTGATGAGCCGCTCCGCCCTGGGCTACTTGCTGTAGAGCTCGAGTCAATCCTTGAACTGTTCGCTGCATATCCCTTTATTGGGCATGTTCGGCTGCCATTAGAAATACCCTACACGTAGAACATATTGATTTAGAATCTTTTAGAAGGAATAGTTCTAGAATCAGGTTATTAACTCAACTCAAATCTCTACCCAATCTCACTTGGTTGGATTCTGAAGAGGCGTGATCTCGCGCTGGTCCTGAGTTGGGGGGATGATCACCTAATAGTGAACTACAAAGAAGGGAAACGGATCAGGGGACCCAGGGATGATTCATTGGGGGAAACCCTCCGATGCCTAAGTCAGTAGAGCAATGGTGGAAGCTGTGAGGGGGGAGGAAAGAGAGGCACAAGATCCCTCTACACCAAGGTGGTGAAGTGGTTCCTGCTCAGGGAGTTTCAGGCGTGTATTGGCCCTTACCTTTCGCTGGAGGGAGTCCCAGGTTTAAATATTGCGATGGCCTCATGTGTCCCGTAAGCTAAGGAGTTTCAAGCGGGAGTTACGTCCTCAACGTGGGCTTTTTACGCCCTCATCATGGGATCTTTATAGCCTTGAGTGGTTATGGGTCCCTTATCTTCATAAACTCCTGCTCATAAAGGGCTCTCAACGACAGCATAGATAAGCAATCGTCGGTTAACCCAAGCATGAAGAGTGCCAACCCTGTCCGGGCGATAGGCATAGTTCGGATGAGGATGGGTCGGAGGGTGCGCTGGGCGCTAGCCCTTATTCCCGGCGAGGGGATAGATCGGACGTGGGTCTTCCTCCGACCTGACCGACGTTCGGGCCTTCCGAGCCTAAGGGCCGCCGAGGAAGGGTTTGATCCCGAATGATCTAATTAGGCTTTTTAGGCTAAGTGGACCCTGCGGGGCTGTCACTTAGGTGAGCTGGGCCTCGTTTGGTCCTGATGGACCTAGTTCGGCCGCTCTTAGATGGGCTACAGAAATCTCCCTCTCCACTTGTTCTCCTCCTACTCCCGAGCTTTGGTAAGCTCGAAAGAGTAGCCGTTAAGGTTTTGGACCAGCGTGGCTCGGGTGGGTAGAGATCTGGTGGTGTTTAAGAAGCCACGCGTCGTGGTCACCTGAGCCCGTAATAATGATGATCCTGACGGATTTGAACTGAAGGGGCCCCCTTTTCTAGAAGGTCAGAACGACGCACCACCTTCCAGTGAGAATATAGGCGTTGTGCGCCTGTCGTCGCTCCAGACTTCCTCTGTCTTTAGGGTTTGGCTCTCCTTCGCGCTTGCTTTTGGGGCTCTTTGATGCGTCGTGAGGACACGAAGGAAGAGCAGAGGCTTGCAGCGGAGTTCGCAGAGTTGGCGAAGATAATTACGGAGGTAGTCAGACAGCTTCCTCTTCCTCCGGAGTCTTCAGGGTCCCGGGAGCATCTTTCTTCAAGTTCATCTCCGGATTCTATGGTGGATCCGCGTCCGGAGGTCGATGAGTGGGAGGACGAGCCTGCGGCGAGGGTGACGGCTCCAAACTACAGTGAACTGGGGGAGACGTAGATGAAACGGCTGGAGCACTAGTTTCGTCTGCCCCATAAGTTTTACTTCACAGCGGCTGCCCCGTATGAGACGAGCTTGGACTCTCGTATGGGCCACATCTGCACCTTCCTTCTGTCGTGGAAGGGTGGGTTACACCTTTCCTTCGAGCCCTTTGTTCTTAAGCTTCTCAATTTCTTTCGATTGGTGCCCGTACAGTTGGTATCTAGCTCTTATCTTCTTCTTTCTGCCTTTCGCATCCTCTACCGTCAATGCGGTGTTCCTCCTTCCTTGGACCTCTTTCATTATTTTTTTTGAGTTGAAGGCACATCCCTCGGCCGGCAAGGGCTTCTATTTCATCCAGGCCAGGCGGAATAGGAGCTGTATCTCCTTGGCCGCGAATGATTCTTCGCACAAGGGGTGGAAAACTCAGTTCTTCTTGGTGGGGATTCTCTCGGTGGAGGAGACTTGGAAGTGTCCCGTAATCCCCAATTTCCACCCGAACATTCCCCCGAGGCAGGACGAGTTTCCTCCGGACGTGGAGGAGTATGCGATCATTTTGCTGAAGCGTCGTCAATCCATGGAGGAGCTGGTTACTCCGGAGAACATCGAGCGATGTCTACTCGCGCGGCTACAGCCGACAGGTTCGGACGTCACAAATCAGTTTCTTCTTCGGATGGTGAGACCATTTTCTTTTCCTGACCATATCTTTCTTCTGTGCAGATACCAGGTGGCCGGTTGTGGAGGAGGAGCCTGTCGGCGAGCAGTCGGTGATCGTCCTGGGCGATGATTCGGCTGCCGAAGAGCCGATCGCTCCCGCGGGTCGCTCTCGAGCCAGAGATAAGGGCAAGCGGGCGGCCTGGGGTGAATCTTCCCGACCACGGGGGTCCAAGCGCAAGGGGGCCGAGGAGGTCAGGGCAGCTTCTGCGGTCAGCGGTGATGCTGGCTCGGCTCCCCCCTCGGCCGGAGCCGAGGGGGCCGGGGATGAGGTGGACATCTCTAGGGCTGCGACCGAGGTTGGGGCGTCGATCGAGGTAGGTGGTGCCCTGGGCGACGGCGTGGGGGCCGAATCGATCGAGGTCGGGGGGTCGCGAGGAGAGGCGACACAGCCCCAACCGACCTAGGCGAGAGGGACGGATGAAGCAGCGGCTCGATCCGGGCCGACCGGCGGGATGTCACTCGGAGGGGAGGTCCCTCTTCCGGTGGCCCTGGAGAGGCTGGGCATCCAGTGTCCTCTATACCGGGTATGTCGCGGTATAGCCGCAAAGGTGAAGGGGGGAGACAGGCAATACTCCCCACCCGTAGCTCTTGAAATGGTGATGGAGGGCGGCTTGGTCCTGGCCCAGATGGGGGCCACTCTGGCTGAAGCTTACGCCTGGTCGGAGTCAGAGCGGGCGAACCAGGCCTGGAACCTTGGTGGGTCTGACAGGAAGATGGCTCGGCTCACCGAGGAGTGTGATGGGCTTCGGCGAGAGCTTTCCTCAATTAGGGAGCTGGCGCGGGGGAGCCAGGTGGAGGCCCGGTCAGTGACCGAGCAGCTAGCTAAGGCCCACGAATCGCTCGAGAGGAAGAGCAGGCTTCTTGAAGAGGAGCGTATTGCTCGCGTCGAGCTAGATGGCCGGTGGGAGGCCGAGCGTGCCGAGCTGGTGGTCCGAGCGGAGGAAGCCGAACGCCTTCGGCAAGAGGCCGAGGCTGATCGGGCCGAGGCAGAGAAGCAGGCAGCTGAGGCCGAGCGTAGGTTAGCCGAGGCGGAGCGGGAGAAGGCCGAGCTTGCTGGTAGGGTGGGATCGGCCGGGGCGGAGGCGCTTGAGCATTACAAATGCTCGGAGGCATAACGGGTCAACCTTAAGGAAGCTGCCCTCCCTTATTACGAGTTAGCACTTGGCCGAGGCATCCGCAATGGGTTCAAGCAAGGCTGCGGCCGGGCCGTCTCTTATGTCGAGGAGCAGGCGTCCAAGATAATCGATTTCCCATCCGGGCAATGCTATGGCTCGGACTTGTCATCCTCTAGTTCCTCTAGTTCGGCGTCAGAGGAAGAAGATCAGGGGGGCTCTTCGTCCGATGGGTCGCCAACTTCGGATGCCTCTGGAGGGCGCGCAACCGAGGCAGTTCCCACGCTGGTGGGGTCGGTGCCAGGGTCGACCGTCGCCGAGGGTGCCGGGGGCAGACCGTCCGATCCTTCCTCTTCCGAGCTTCAGGGTGGGCCAGAGGCCTAATGTATCTGCTTTGCTTTCTCTTCTTGTATGTCTATCTTTTTTCGAAGGAAAACTTTCCTTGTTGCGTAATAAAAAACGTAAGGCAGTAGCATTATGATGAAGAATTAACTTTTTTGTATCGCCATTGCCATATTTTGTTCAGCGTATCAACAGTGGTTGGAAAGTGCCGATACTTTCTGCGTGGATCTCGCATGATGGTTGGGTGAGCGTCTAATAGGGTGTCTTTCCGTTCTCTCATGCTTTGAATGTTTGGCCGCTTCGTATGTCCCGCTGGGGTGGAAACGAGGAGTTTGAGGTGACCGTTCATAGGGAGAGGTCCCTTTGGCGTGTTTTCGAGGGGAGAATCATTTAAGGTAAATAGCCTCCCTTCGCAAATAAAAGGAATGAAGGGCGTCCCTTCCTCTCCACCGCTTAGGGTTTTCTCCGACAGTCTTTCCTCATTCTTTCTTCACGTAGCGTTCTGCCGTTATATTTGAAGCATGGAAGACGCTCTGGAAGATGAGGTTGCCGATGACGGAAGGCAGAGAGTCCTTGCTGCTTCGGGCTTAAAGGGGGTTCGACGGCCGGCGGGTGGGGTTAAAGAGGGTTCCACGTGCGGAGGCACGTCGTCTTCTTTTATCAACTCTGGCCGGCGCTTGCGGGGAGGGGCGAGATGGCGGACGGATGGGGAAATCAGGCATTGCTGCCGCCCGTCCCTTCCCGCTCGCTCCATGAAGGGGATCTCTCTCAAGATTCCTCTCCACTTCCTGCTTCTCCTCTCTTCTTTTGCAGCCTCTTTCTCCCTCTTCTGCCCTTCTCATCATTTCTTTCACTCTTCGGAGGGTGCCTGCACTCTCTTCCTTCCAAAGAGTTGGCAGAGAGGAGGCCTTCATTCGTACTCCCTCTTCCCCTTCCTCCATCTCTGTCAACTTGGAAGGTAGCCTTCTCATTCCTAATCCCTATGTCACCTTTGTTCCGAGTTACCCGAGCCAACGTGGTCGACTACCCTTTATCTGAGCCAGTTTCTATACGACGCAGAGTTAGTGGCTGGACGCAGGAAGGTTAACCGAGTCAGCCGATCGATGAGCTCATACGGCGGCGCCAAATGGATTTTTTGCTTTTTTGACATGTATTTTCTTGGCTTCGGCCTATCTGATGTATAAGCGAGTTGTTTGAATAGAGGAAAGGAAAACTTTTATTTTATTTCATGTCGCTTACACAATGCTCGATGTTCAGAAGTAGAATTGGCGTAGTGTAGTCGCGTTCCAAGTCCGAGGGATGGGCTCTCCTTCCATTGTAGATAGCCGGTATGCTCCTTTCCCGAGCGTCTCGACCACTCGGTAGGGGCCTTCCCAGTTAGGGGATAGCTTGCCAGCCGCCTCAGATGAAGAGGCGTGATCTCGTGCTGGTCCTGAGCTGGGGGGATGATCACCGAATAGTGAACTGCAAAGAAGGGAAACGGATCAGGGGGCCCAAGGATGATTCCCCGAGGCAAACCCTCCGATGCTTAAGTCAGTAGAGCAATGGTGGAAGCTGTGAGGGGGGGAGGAAAGGGAGGCACGAGATCCCTCTACACCAAGGTGGTGAAGTGGTTCTGGCTCAGGGAGTTTCAGGCGTGTATTGGCCCTTCCCTTTCGCTGGAGGGAGTCCCAGGTTTAAATAGTGCACTGGCCTCATGTGTCCCGTAAGCTGAGGAGTTTCAGGCGGGAGTTACATCCTCAACATGGGCTTTTTACGTCCTCATCATGGGATCTTTGTAGCCTTGAGGGGTTATGGGTCCCTTATCTTCATAAACTCTTGCTCATAAAGGGCTCTCAACGGCAACATAGATAAGCAATCGTCGGTTAACCCAAGCATGAAGAGTGCCAACCCTGTCCGGGCGATAGGCATAGCTCGGATGAGGATGGGTCGGAGGGGGCCCTGGGCGCTAGCCCTTATTCCCGATGAGGGGATAGATCGGGTGTGGGTCTTCCTCCGACCTGACCGACGTTCGGGCCTTCTGAGCCTAAGGGCCGCCGAGGAAGGGTTTGATCCCGAATGATCTTATTGGGCTTTTTAGGCTAAGTGGGCCTTGCGGGGCTGTTACTTAGGTGAGCTGGGCCTCGTTTAGTCCTGATGGACCTAGTTCGGCCGCTCTTAGATGGGCTACAGAAATCGCCCTCTCCAGATCCTTAGACTTGTAACGAGGTTATAGGTCCTATGACACCATTTAGAATCCTAGAACTTAGAAAACCTAGGAACATAAGAAAACCTTGGCTCTCATACCACCAAACTTTCACGTCCCGACGCGGAATATTGGGACCTGCAGTTGATTTCCAGACGTTGCATAAATTGAGCTAGAGAATTAACATAATGCCATGAACAGAAATAATTCCACCAATCTAAATAATTACTAATTTATCAAAAATCTGAGCTTACATCAATCCCAATCAAAAGAACTTAAGAAAACTTCCAAAACAACATTTGACTTAACATAGCTACAACCACCGACTTTAAAATAGCACTATTGACAGAATTCTAGACTCAAGACATCTATGCATGACTCCACATAGTCTTCCAACTGGTTTGCTCCAGGGTTTCACTCTTGCCCATCCCCGTCAGTTTGCGAATCCTCACTTGAGTTACCTGAAAAGGGGGAATAACTGGGTGAGCGAACGCTCAGTAGGTAATAACAGGCAAGTTTAAGTAATTAACCGATTTGCATTTATGTTGTACGAGAAAGGAAAGAAAAGATGATATAAATAACAAAATAAGGACAGTAAGAGAACATGAACAAGTATAACTAGAAATGGCCAACCAAACATGAAACAACCAAGTCATGTAAACACGTGAAGGAATCATATAAAGGAATATGTCATAGACACCACGCTAGTCATGCACTCGGTGCAATGCCTCACCATGTCATTACAACTCCCCAGGGTACTAGTACTTTTCGGGGGCTCTTCTCAGGACTAGATCGGGCCCTTATGATGCGTTGACATTGATTTAATGGATCCAAGATCCCAACTTGTCTAGACATTAATCAAGGTAATGGCCAAATAATTTCAAGGTATAGAACTTACCAAGGGTAAGTTGAAGTAGACATTTTGTCCAGAAAGTTCAAGTTTATCAAGAACCAATAGGTCCTTGAACTCCAACACCAAGAATCATGGAAAATATTTCTGGAAGATACACGGCCCATACTGGGCCGCTCAGAGAATGAACGGTCTCTAACTAGACCGCGCAAGAAGCATTGGGCTGAAGAACAGCCTAATAGAAACCAGAGATGTACGGTCCATTATAGGCTGCTCCAATTTACAGAACGGTCAAAAATGGGCCTTTTAACATATTTGGATGGTCCACTTTGGGCCGTTCGCTACAGGAAAGATTTGAAGCCCACGACAAAAGTAAGCGGGCCGGATTGGGCCGCTCAAGAAATGAACAGTCCAAGGGTATCCGTTCAACAACCTGGACGGGCCTGTCCAGTCCGTTCAATAATGGGCCTAACTAGTTAAGGAAAAGTCCACTCAAGCGGGCATCTGGGTTGCCATAGGCAGGGTGGAACTGAACCAGGGTCCAGCCCACTATCCGCTGGTCAGCCCAGAGGCTTTTGGGTCGACTATAACATAACCAGGTCAAAGATAGAACAAGGGCAATCGACCAATTAAGATAGGGCATTCTGCCTGAACAGCACGGTAAATATTGGGCCGTCCCGAGTGTTACACGGTCCATTTCTGGCCGCGCAATAACTCGGATAGTCCAATGTGACCTGTGACTTAAACCAAGATCTTTCATGCGGTTCAATCGATTCAAACTGGTGTAGGACTTGTGGTACAACCTGCCCAACGTCCTAGTGGGAATCCTAGGCCCGCGGGGGCTTACGGAGGTCTAATAATGGAGGTCCTAGTCCCACGGAAGGAGTATCCGGCGGAGAGTCCCAACCATTACAAGAATGAGGGCTAGAAATCATCGGAACACAAGTATACAGCGGTCAGTCAATCCTACCGGAGTAGAATAACTGTCAAAAATAGCCCTAGACTCATTAGTCAATTCTCCATTATAACATGTTTGAGATTAACTTTATTGAAAACGAAGAACAAGGTCATGAGAGAGTAAAGCAAAAGAATTATAAATTCTTAACTTTCATACGTTCCAATTAATATGTAGGTTGCTAAATTATCATCAACATTAGTTGACTAAGACGAATCATGCTAAATCAAGAATAAAGCATTCGGTGGACAGAACGATTTTCCCAGAACCGCTCAGAGAGCCTTAGCGGTCGGTCGATAGTCCGTTCAATCCCTTCAGGCCAGCGGGCTAGACGGGGTTTGAGCTGTCTATCGAGAGGCCGCGGGGGTCGCCGCTCTGCTCATGGAGGATTCAAAACACAAGGACATTAAGCGGTTAACTTCTGGCCATTGATATCTACCACACGGTTTTTCGAGGGGTCGTTCAGAACAGGGCGATTCCTGTAGGACCGCTCTAAGGTCGCCCTGCCCCACTCCGGCGAGCCCGGCTAGGGTTAGTAAAAATGATCAAATACATCTTATGTAAAGCATGAAAATTGGGAAAACACCCATCAACAGAATGAGAACAAGATAATAGACAGGATTGTATGATCAATTTAACGTTAAAGCCTGCTAATCTCTACATTAATCGAGGTTAAACAAGAGAAACCCTAAATAGACATGCTTCTACTAACTTGTTTAATATGCGCAGGATACCTAACCAAAATTAGGGCTTTTTGATGCGGGACGAGACACGGACTCGACACCAATTGGATATGCGATCCTCGGACTCTAGGTGAGCTCGTGATTGTCCCTTAGCGAGGGAAGCGTCGGACGTGCGCGGTTGAGAAATCGGCAGTGAGCTAGGGTGGTCGGCTCTCTCTTGTGCCCGGATCAGGTCACGGGACGGTCACGCTCTCTCTCGTAGCAGCGGTGATATCACAATATATAGCGAGCTACGATCCTAGCATGATATCTAGCAGCGGCATAAACAAGTATATATGAATAAAGCAAATGCCAAGTGTAGGAGCGAACACGATACCTCCACGCTCTCGGCGTGGGGAAGACGGACCCGGCCGAACTCGTACTCCCGGGACAAGTAATACACAAATATTACAGTAAAGAACTACTGCTCACTCCACGCAGGGAGGTAAAGGGCTACACAAGTGGGCCCGTGAGGACCGATTCCGGATTGACGGGTAACTTTTTGCGACGTTTCGGCAGCACACGTACTCGCTACCGTGGGGCCCACGTACTTGTCGGAAGGGCCGTGTGGGATCGGGCGGCACCGCTGTAGTGGGGATGCCTGGAGGGATGCTCCCTGGGACGGCGGCTAACTGAACCGCCGATCGGAGGCCGGGCGGCTCCGATCATCACTCGGCGGACTTTACGGCCACGGACCTGCAGGTTCTATTTTCAGGCGCGTGACCCGACGAGATCGCCTGCTGCGACCAGCACCGATGTTGGCATGCAACGAAACTGGAACTGTTGGAAAGCTGCTTCGAAGGGCTTCGACCCTATGGGATCCCATAAAAATCATCAGCTCTGTATTTCTGGTGGACGAATTTTGAAGGCTGCTGTCCCCCGTTTCAGATCTGCTCAGGCAGAAACTGATTTTCCTGTAAATCTACGTTGACCGGTTCCGAATCTAAAGTTGGGTTCTTCAGAAACGTTGTAGAGGATCAAGATAGGAAACCAGGGATATTTTTATATCTGGAAATTATGGATGTTTGGATTTTCTAGAGAGTTTATACTGGCGAAGGGTCGGATCTTGACTGAGGTAGACAGAACAGATTTGGGAACTTGGGCAAATTTTAAAAAATAAGTGGAGGGCTGAAAAAAAATAACAAAAATTCGTGGTGATAGGGGAAGGTGTACAGAATCTCCTATAAAATTGGGGGCTCCTGAAAAAATCAAAAAAAGGTTCGAAGAAGGTGTTCTTCAGCTGGCTGTAACAGTGAACGGAAAGCTGACAGAATTGGAAGGAGATGATGAACGAAAATGAGAAAATATAAAACGGGATCTAGAGGCCAAACCAATTTTTATGGAGGATGGGGGGACCTCTGGAACACACCCTAAAAATTAGGGCTTCAGAAGATGTCGGAGGTTGGAGCAGAAATTAGTGGAAGATGCTGCTGTCTTGAGTGGACAAAACTCCGACGATGACTTCGTGGCGGCTCGATGGCGGCACGAACGGCGGCGACGGCGGCACAGATCAAAACCTGAGGTAGAGGGGAGGGAATAGAAGGGATACAACTCTAGAAATGGGGTTGGGGAAGATGAAACCAGAGGGGGAAGAGGGGGGGTGCGCAAATGGCCCTTGGCTGTCACAATTTTCTTCTATTCATTAATTCAACAAAATGAGAAATACATGCTATATATAATAAATGGAAAAAGACCTCTAATGCCCCTAGATCTAGGGTTTAGAACTAATTTATTCTAATCAAATTTTACAAAAAAAATAAATGGGAAATAGGGAGGGGGCGCCCCCTTGACCAAGGGGGGGACAAGGTGGAAAGGTAGGTAGCCTACCTTTGAATTTTTAACCCACTTGTCTACCCATGTGTCATTTGACATTCAACCTTCTAGATGGCCACCTAGGATGATTTGACCAGCCCCACATGGCCTAGGTGGACCAATGGGAAAGGGCTGGGGGCCCCCTTGCTTGGGCCTACTGGAATTTTGCATATAAACCCACTAAGACTTACAATTGCGTACGCATATAACACAAGGGCATACATACAAATATAAAAGGACATAAATGCAAACAAAATGTGGATGGTCTTGCTTAGATGTCCCCATCAATTCTCCCCGGGCGGGAAGAACTCGTCCCCGTCGAGTAAAGGGTGACTGCTCGAGTAGCTCCGGCGGATCCGTCACCGTACCAAGTAGCGCGGGTGCGCTCCACTCCAAGTGATCGTCACCTGCTCATTCCGTATATACTCAATATGCGCATGCTGCTATGGGAAGAGGCTAGTGGTGGAACACTCCGAGGTGGGGTCACTCTCAAGGGGAAGGAGGCGGCTCGAAGACTCACTAGGAGTCACCGCTGAGTCCCTGTAGGTGACTAGATCTGGGTATAGATATAGAACCGATCCCATACTCATCGAGCGAGTCCACTCGCCCCTTACTCATAAGAGATCGATAACGAGCTTGCACAAGACACATGCAGACTCACCATGCACTAACACACGTATGCAAACCACACAAACAATCGACTCAAAACACACCACACAAACAAACCACACAAAGAAAACACACTGACTCATATATGACCCTAGACTTAAGACGGTAACATCAAGCCCATTAAGTGGCTGCATCTTGAGCTGCGGCAAGCTCCTGAGCTTCATGCTCATCGGCGAGTTCCGGATCGGCCTCATAGTAAACAATCTCGAGCCCAGAAGGTGAGGCCTCTTCAACCCCTAGGGCTAGGGTGGCACGCGTGGGACATTGGCTGGCGATGTGGACAAACCCATGACAATGGAAACACTGCAGCCGTGACCTACTGCTCTCTCCGATAAGAGGGGCCTTACCCTTATCCTCTCGACGGGTAGGGGGTGTAGGCAACAAGGGTGGAGGTGTAGGTGCCATGGGCAATAGGGGAGGAGATGCCGGTGCCAGAGGACGGGCTATGGGTGCCGGGGGACGGGCAACGGGTGCCGGTGGTTGGGGTGGAGGTGGATCCCGGGATGAGGGAGGTCGAGGTCTAGGAGTGAAGTTCTCCTGACGGGCGGGCTCATGAGGACGAGCCATGGGTCCCCTCGGGTATGAGCCTAAGGAGCAACGTGTATCAGCACCACGAGGAGGAGGGGAACCCCACCGGGGAATAGACTCGAACTCTCCCTCGAATTGCTCCATCTTGAGAGCAACTTGATATGCATCCTCCAACTTGTCCACCTTGCGGCGGAGAAGCTCATACCTTAGGTGCGGTCGTAGACCACGCCGAAATCGAGAGATTGCAAGGGAGTCTTCCTCGTGGCATCACATCGCAAGTAGTATTCATCGAACTCGGCGATGTAGTCAGAGACGGACCGGTCTCCTTGGGTGAGACTTTGCCACCGTCCTATGAGACATTGGCGGTAGGAGGTAGGGAGCTACTTCTTCCTAAGCTTTTCCCTCATCTCGGTCCAAGTATCGATCGGGGGTTCATGACGATGAAACAATAGGTTCTCCATGTTCCTCTAATAGGTTTGTGCTTGGCCTAAAAGTTTCATCATGGCGACTTGACCTTCCGTTGGTCCGACATCTCGAACAACTCAAAATATCGGTCCATGCCAGCCTCCCAATCAAGATAGACCTTTGGGTCAAAGGACCCGTCAAAGGTGGGAGGGTCTGCCCGAACGGTCCTAAGGGCCCGTTCATCCATATCTTGGTCGTAGGTACGCCGTGTAGGGCGACGATCACGACCATGTCCCCGATGCTCATTATCGGACTCATAGTCATGCACCTCGGGGATTTCGTGCCTTCTAACAGCTACCCCTTGAACCCTTGGAGTCGCGGGTTGGTGAACCGGCTCCGGTTGACCTTGTGTAGGTGGGACGGGTGCCTGGACTGGGGCAATCGGGTGTGCCTCGGCTGGGCCTCTCTCTAGTGCGGCAACTTTCCCGACCAATCCCTGAATGGACTGGTTCGACCCAGCGGCCCTATCCTCTACGGCCTTCATCCTCTCTTCTAGGCGGGTGCCTAGGCCATTCACTCGTGTACTCATCCCTTCCATCCTATCCATTCGAGTACTTAAATCACCCATTTGTGTATCTAACCCATCGAGACGTGTATGCAATCCTTGCACTTCTCCCATAAGGGTTCAGAACATTTTGGCCACAGCTGACGCATCGAGACTAGTGACACGTGGATCCGCCATAGGTGGTGGTGGGGGTGAGTACTGTGTACCCCTATGAGTGGGCATGCAAACACACGGACTAGGAGACACCGACTAATGCAAATGCACACTACAAGAGGATGCACCTAGACTTAACCAATAGCCGGTACCTAGCGGAGATAATCGATCCGAAGATCACTCTCACAAGTGTGCGACCTTCCCGATAGGCGTAACCTATCGTTTGGACAACACCTTTTGGTATACCGGGTTATTGGGATGCAATACGACCCAAAAAAAGACTCTTTTTTTTGTTTTAAAAAAAATATGATGATCCTAGACTCGACTTAGACCGTGCAATACTTATGCAATGACGGATGCACTGACTACCCTAGACTCAACCTGCTCTGATACCAAACTGATGCAGGATGAGAGACGGACTCGACACCAATTGGATATGCGATCCTCGGACTCTAGATGAGCTCATGATTGTCCCTTAGCGAGGGAAGCGTTGGACGTGCGCGGTTGAGAAATCGGCAGTGAGCTAGGGTGGTCGGCTCTCTCTTGTGCCCGGATCGGGTCACGGGACGGTCATGCTCTCTCTCGCAGCAGCGGTGATATCACAATATATAGCGAACTACGATCCTAGCATGATATCTAGCAGCGGCATAAACAAGTATATATAAATAAAGCAAATGCCAAGTGTAGGAGCGAACACGATACCTCCACGCTCTCGGCGTGGGGAAGACGGACCCGGCCGAACTCATACTCCCGGGAGCGAACTACTCAGGCAGAAACTGATTTTCCTGTAAATCTGCATTGACCGGTGGGTAGATCTCCGAATCTAAAGTTGGGTTCTTCAGAAAAGTTGTATAGGATCAAGATAGGAAACCAGGGATATTTTTAGATCTGGAAATTATGGAGGTTTGGATTTTCTAGAGAGTTTATACTGGCGAAGGGTCGGATCTTGACTGAGGTAGACAGAACAGATTTGGGAACTTGGGCAAATTTTAGAAAATATGTGGAGGGCTGACAAAAAATAACGAAAATTTGTGGTGATATGGGAAGGTGTACAGAATCTCCTATAAAATTGGGGGCTCCTGGAAAAATCAAAAAAGGGTTCGAAGAAGGTGTTCTTCAGCTGGCTGTAACAGTGAGCATAAAGCTGACAGAATTCGAAGGAGATGATGAACGAAAATGAGAAAATATAAAATGGGATCTAGAGGCCAAACCAGTTTTTATGGAGGATGGGGGGGAACCTCTGGAACACACCCTAAAAATTAGGGCTTCAGAAGATGTCGGAGGTGGGAGCAGAAATTCGTGGAAGATGCTGCTGTCTTGAGTGGACAGAACTCCGACGATGACTTCGTGGCGGCTCGATGGCGGCACGAACGGCGGCGGCGGCGGCACAGATCAAAACCTGAGGTAGAGGGGAGGGAATAGAAGGGATACCACTCTAGAAATGGGGTTGGGGAAGATGAAACCAGAGGGGGAGAGGGGGGGTGTGCAAATGGCCCTTGGCTGTCACAATTTTCTTCTATTCATTAATTCAACAAAATGAGAAATACATGCTATATATATAATAAATGGAAAAAGACCTCTAATGCCCCTAGATCTAGGGTTTAGAACTAATTTATTCTAATCAAATTTTACAAAAAAAATAAATGGGAAATAGGGAGGGGGCGCCCCCTTGACCAAGGGGGGGGGACAAGGTGGAAAGGTAGGTAGCCTACCTTTGAATTTTTAACCCACTTGTCTACCCATGTGTCATTTGACATTCAACCTTCTAGATGGCCACCTAGGATGATTTGACCAGCCCCACATGGCCTAGGTGGACCAATGGGAAAGGGCTGGGGGCCCCCTTGCTTGGGCCTACTGGAATTTTACATATAAACCCACTAAGACTTACAATTACGTACCCATATAACACAAGGGCATACATACAAATATAAAAGGACATAAATGCAAACAAAATATGGACGGTCTTGCTTCGATGTCCCCATCACTTTTTAGATCATTGGAAAGAGGATAGGGATGAGATTCTAATAGTATATTATGTGTTGGATTTGGTCTGCTATAACCTACCTTAATCGAAGGAAGAAGAGGGATAAAGGTCGTCGATCGCGCACGAGACACCTCTCCGATGATCGTCGGAATCCACCCTCGTCCGCCCTCCTCGTCAGCCGCCACAGCATCTAAACTCTTCAAGGGCGACTAAGGGTTGATTTTATAGGGTTAATTGCTCTCTAGAGGGTTCTATTCGGGGAGATAGAGTCCTCCGAATCGTGGGGTGCGCGAATCACGCGAGACCAAGTCACCACCGTTGTTCTCTCCCAAATACTCTCACTATGGTTAGGGTTTCGATGGGGATCGAGAGAGGAAAAGATCAACTAATCAAGGCCATTCATTTGGGTCCGATTTGGGCTAAAATGATCGAGAATTGTGCTCTAATTTCGCGTTTGAAGGTCCGGTTGGATTAAGTGTTGATTTGGGCCTTAAACTTCTAATTCGGCTTGCTTAGGATTTTATTTTGGGCTGACAGCAGAAGATAAACTTGCTAAGTTATTAGTCCTTTTCATGAATATCATTTTTTGGGATTTTTATAAATTGGTTGAAATTTGACCTATTGTATTTTTCATGAATTTTCTTTATAATTTCCTTTTATTTTATTTAATAATATATCGGGGTGCTACAGGATGCGCCACGTCGCTCATGCAATTGGGTCGGCTGGGCCGGTGGGGTTCGTCTCTCACATCGAGCACGCCTACACACTGAGAGACGTAAAGCAGGCAGTTGCAAGGGCTGCCCGCGTGCTAGGGTTGACGTCGGAGTAGCTGGTTCCTCTGCCACTAGCTCCCTTCGGGGCTTCAAGTAAGCACATTCTTTATTGCATTGTCTCTACCTTTTTTCTTTGTGCCTTTAGCTGAGATATAATTCATTGGTGTGTTTCTTTGGTAGGTTCCCGACAATGGAAGATCATTCCTCGGTGAGGGCGTCCACTGGGAGTGGTGACGGGGATATTCCGCCTAGGCGGAAGCGACCCCTTGTGGATACTAGCGTGGCGTAGGCCAGAGAGTCCTCTTGCGGGCCCAGGGAGGATGATCACATCGAGGCAGAACCAACTCTGAGTACTTGCCACGCTCAGTCCCTCTTCTTTCACCAGTTTAGTCGTCGTGGTTGACTAACCTTCCCTCTATGGCTATCTTTGTAGCTCCACTGGAGGCTAGGGCAGAGGTGGCTTTCTCGGCACCTTTAAAGACCGATCCTTTGCTAGACGATGAGATCGAGTGCGATATTGACGTAGATGAGGTTCTCCGGATGATGGACGAGACTGGCCCTAACACCAACACATTCCCCCACTTTGAGTCGTGGAAGGCTCCCGAGAGCATTCAGCCAGGTAGGATCGCTAGGATCGATAATGCTCTATCCATAGCAATGCCTTCACCTGGAGACTAACATTGCCATGTATTCCCATGCAGAGACGGTAGAGACGTCCCGGGCCTTTGTCCCTCCTGGGACTAGAGACGAAGTGCCCACTTCTACTGGAGGGTAGGGGCCTGAGAAGCCCCAGGGTGCCTCAGGTAAGTGCCAAGTCATTTTATGGAGGGTTGACTCCTCCTTTCCTGGCGTTTGTTGTACTGAGGTTGTTGACTGGGTTTGTTGTCTTGTCTGCCAGTTGATGACTAGTTTGTTGCCTTGGAGATGGTCCAGGAGCTGGTTAGTGTCGGACCGTCAGTGGAGCTTCCCTCCCTCGAGGCAGAGCTGGGAGTTGTGGGCGGTCTGACGGCCCTTATTGCTGGGGCGGCAGTCGTCCCATCGTTGCAACCGTCGATGACGTTGCCTCTCCCTCCTTTGTCGGTTGTGGTCATAGCCGCACTATGGGGCTGGTGGGGTCTTTCATCAGGGGACCCTCAAGTATGTGACTGGAAACTTAGATGCTTGTGTTGGCTTTCTATGTTTTGCCAATGCTAACATTTTCCTGGTATGTGTCACAGGTACCTCGTATCCTTTAGAGGAGGGTGAGCTTTCTCCTGACACTATTGGAGCTGCAGGTGGGGAGCCTACAACTGTGGCGCCGACTGGAGAGGATGAGGAGATCATCGACATCGAGGGGATCTTCGATATAGGTGCCTTGATCGGTGAACTTTATTCAAAGCCCTTTGGCTGACCAATCCCATTTTGCAGGGTAGGATTGTGTGCTGACCTCATTGCTTTGTTGGTGCGCAGGAGCTTCTAGTTCCGCCACCACCGAAGATTCATCAGGGACTTCCTCAGGCTCCTCGTGCAGTGGTAGCCTTGCCGTGGAGACAGAGGAGAGCTTAGGTTCCCCCTCTTCTGGGGCCTCATCTGCTGAGGTGATGGGGGCTGATTCTACTTCTGCAGGTGGGTGGTGCTCTCCCCCCCCCCCCCTTTTTAGCACTTATTCATGCTTTTTGGCAGAATACTGATGCTCTTGTTTTGCATATAGCACTGGCATCGACTCTTGTTTTACATATAGAGCATGTATCGACTCTTGCTGTAGAGGGCCGGGAGGAGCGTCCCGTCTTGCCCGTGGGTGCCAGAGAGGAGGGGTGTTGCATCCCTACGGTTTTATGATGTCTCACACTATAAATCAATCTGTTTTTATCTCTAGATCAATTCATGCTTGATCATTTAGGATAGTGATGTTCATGCATATGTGCAAGTCTACACATTGCTTGTAGACTACACAAAGTCTGCACATGGTTACTTTGATGCTGCGTCAAGTCTATACATTGTTGCATCGTGTCCTGCATGCATTAGCCAAGTCTGTACATCCGACTGTCTCATTCAGCGTCTCACGCATTGCAAGTCTATACACTGTCTGCCCTGCACGCACTACAAGTCTGTACATTGTCTAGGTTGCAAGTCTATACATTATCTGCCCTGCACACACAAGTCCATACATTGCATTTGGGCATCAAAGTCTATACACGCTTTCAAAGTCTGTACATTCCAATGGCTGTGCAATCCTTCAGATCAAGTCTATACATTGCCAGCACACATGTTCAAAGTCTTTACATTGAAGTCTGTACAGCCTTTGCATTGCGCATACTTTGAAGTCTATACATTGTTTACTTAACTCCAGCCTTTGCATTAAAGTCTATACATCATCTCTCAAAGTCTGTACAGCTTTTGCCTAGAATGCATTCACTAAAGCTTATACATCCGTCTCACTCAGCGTCTTTGTGCATGGAGCATTCAAGTCTGTACATTGTTTTCCCATGCACGCATTCAAGTCTGTACATCATTAACGCTGCATACATCAAGTCTATACATTCGTCTCACTTAGTGTCTTCTCGCATTCACGCTAAGTCCATACACTGCATTTGGGCATTGTTCATTACAGCAAGTCTGTACACTGCTTTCTCATGCACGCAATCAAAGTGTGTACAGCCTATGTTCGCATCGGTCAAGTCTGTACATTGTTTTGCCATGCACATAAACGTCCAAGTCTATACAATCTCTGCTGATATCCTTGTGCATCATCTCACAAGTCTGAACATTGTCTAGTTGCATGCCACACGACATACCAAGTCCATACATTCCTCCGTGCATATGTAAGTCTATACAACCAGTGTCTATACGTTACCTTGCAGCATGCAGGCACACAAAAGTCTGCACATTCCTTTCTGTTATGTTCATGCATCATTTGTCAAGTCTGTACATCGTCTTATTGACGGTATCTAAGTGCATCCATTTTCAATGTGCATACTTCACTATATGCATACTACATTGCATCCTGCAAGTCTGTACATTGAGGTCGCATGTAAGCATTCAAAGTCTACACATTCTCACATTGTACATACTTGCCTATATGCTGCATCTAAAGTCTGTACACGCCTAGTTCAAAATCTGAACTAACTCGTTGCATCCCTTTCTTCTCTTCCTGCAGATTGATTCAAGCTGATGATTGGGCACGTGATCCGAGGTCGGTGCCTGGCACGTGATCTGAGGTTTCTCTGGAAAATGAGGGCACGAGCCCCACTCACGCCACACGAGTGAAGTCATGGAATTTAGGTCGGAAGCCTTATAAAAGGATGTCCTCTGCGATCAAAAGAGGTGAGCTAGAGAAAAGCTGAGAAGAATTAGTGCCTGAGTAGAAGAAGAATAGAGAGAGCCTCCACGTTCCAGAGAGAAGACAGAGAGAAGAATTTGAGAGAATTGATCTGAGAGAAAAGTATTTGAGAGAGAGAGAAGAGTCTGTGACTGTGAAGATCTGCTTCTTCGGAAGCTACATTGTTCTTGGTTTTCAGAAACGATTATCTTCATCGATTGTCTTATTTTTCTGTTTTTCACTTCATCTTTCTTATTCCATCTTGTTACCCTCCAGTGTTCAGAGGAAGGGAGAGATTCTCCGGTTTCCCTCTGGGCTTCAGAGGAAGAGAGATCTGTGATCTCTGGTTTGCCAGTGACGGGCTGTCACTAGCAGGTTCCCTCCGGTTTGGAGGAAGGGAGATTCATCTCCGGTTCTGGTCTTGCGGGAAGCAGGTCCAGGTGTCAAGCTTCTGTGAGTTGCAGAGCTTGGGTTGAGGGATTTGTTTCCCTTGGTTTGTCAAGCTGTTCGGCAGCATATGTTTGCAGACTGAGTTTGCTATTCTAGCCCTCGCTAGTGGAAGCCTCACTCTGATTTGGAGTGAGGGGTGGATGTAGATTGTGGACTGCAATCGAACCACCTTAAAAACTCCCTGCCTCTTCTGTGGTTTGCCTGTTATCGTTGTGTTGCTCTCCTTCTGTTTGGCATTTTGTTTCACTGTGAACAGCTCTCTCGATCTCACTTCTTTCTTCTGTCTTGGTTATTGTCTGCCTTAGCTATTGCTTTCGCTGTATCTGAAGGGTTGAGAAACGGAAGTTGTGATTTACTGTTGAGAATTTAATTTTAGGGAGTGATCTATTCATCCCCCCCTTCTATATCACTCTACGCTGCGCATATCAATTGGTATCAGAGCGGGTTTGCATCATGTGGGTCAACGGTCAGGGTAATCCTAATGGTCCTGGAAGTTTCATGCCTGAAGGACAATCCATTAGTCGCCCTCCATTCTTTGATGGTAATAATTATCTTTTCTGGAAAAATAGGATGGAGGTGTTCATCAGGGCACAGAGCCAAAAGCTGTGGAGGGTAATCACTACAGGGCCGTATGATCTACCACCGAACGAGGACGCATGGACAGATGAACATGTCAAGTTATCTTCACTTAACTGGACGGCCCTGAACATCAACCAGTGTGCTGTACACCCAGACGAATACGCCCGCATATCAGCCTATAGGACGGCCAAGCGAATGTGGGATGAGCTGGAACTAATCTACGAAGGTACATCTCAAGTGAGAGCCACGAAGGTAAATCTCTTCACCTCTGAGTATGAATTGTTTAAGATTAAACCAGAGGAGACCATCACTGAAATGTATGCCAGGTTGACCTTGATCACGAACACTCTTAAGGGCTAGGGAAAGAGTTAGCTGAGGGAGATGTTGTCAGGAAGATTCTTAGATCTCTAACCCCAGCATGGCACACAAAGGCCATCGTAATAGAAGAGTCAAAGGATCTGACGACTTTGATAGTGAATGGACTCATAGGATTCCTCATGACCTATGAGATGAAATTTAAAAGAGGTGGTGAAGTGACAGGAAGGGCAAGAATATTGCTCTCAAGGCATCCCGCAACAAGGGTAGCAGCAGCGCGAGCAGTAGCAGTAGCTTCGGGCCCAATGGTTTTTCCGATCTCGACCAGGAGGAGCAGGCAATGCTCACTCGACAGTTCAGTAAATTTTTAAGGACTAAGGGGAAGATCTTTAGGAGGAAGAAGCCATACTCCTTTAGTAAGAACGTTGAATCTAGCAATAACAAGGACAGAAATACTAAGAGACTGACTTGTTTTCATTGCAACAAACAGGGACACATGAAAGGGGAATGCCCAGATCTCCAGAAGAAGGGTCCCTACTTTCAGAAGAAGAGCTCAAAGGTGCAGAAAAAGAAGAAGCCACAGACAATGGTTTGCACGTGGAGCGATGAGGAAGAAGATCCGAAAAGCACTTCCTCGGAGGAAGATGAAGGAATTTGCCTAATGGCAAATAGCGAAGAGGAGGTAACAAATGTCTTCGAAAATTTTTCTATTGATGACTGGGAAGATGCCTATGCAGAACTATTAGATAAGTTCAATTCACTTAGTAAAGAGCATAGGGTTCTGAAGAGAAAATTCAATACCAATGTTGAAGAACAAACCCAAGTATGTGAGGAAAATCAGAAACTAAAAGAAGAACTAGAAGAAATTACTTCCCTAAGAAAAGAAAATGAAAAGCTCAAGGCAGAAAGCCGGAGAGTCACACCCAGCTCAACGAACTCAAAATCAAAATTGAAGAAAGCCTGAATGGAAATAGAGTGAACTCAGAAAAATATGAAGCGGTTAAGAAAGTGAACGCTGAACTTCTAAAAAATTCTGAGTCTCTTCAAAAAGAGCTGGAAGACAAACAGAAGGTTTTGAAAAAAATTGTCCAAGGAAAAACAAGTCTGGATGCTATACTAGGGACACAGGTTAACTAACAAGAGACACTTTCAATTCAAAACCACCACCTTCTGCCCAGAGAAGGGAAAAGAGAAGCTGGACATACCATCCAGCTCAAATAGCAGTCAAGGAGCTCAACGTCCGAAACAAAATTTAACAAACAGTGCTGGTCGATCATTTAAAATGGGAATGAATTTTGTGAAGAACTTCACTAAGCCCACTCACCAGAACATAAATGGAAGATGGACCAAGCAAATGGATCAGGATAAAAGCTAGAATTACTACAAACAGATGGGTACAAACAGGACCTACTGGAGAAATAACTATCATCCTCAAAAATCTGTTAATCAACAAGCTCACAGGAGATATCCCAGGAATGGGAAGCCCAATGACTGGAATAGAGCTTACTTCTCCAGACCAGCTGGACATAACCCCGGTCATAATTTCAATAAACCCGAAGTAAAGGTGCCAGGGAAAACCATGTTGAAGCAATTCTGGATTCCTAAACATCTGCTTAGAGATTTGAATAATGTCTTTGAACCCAACTCATCTTGGGTTCCAAATCATTTTGCTTGATTTTGTTTGTGTAGGTCGGCCTGGCAGCTAAAGACAACAAGTAGTACCTCGACAGTGGCTGCTCCAGGCACATGACAGGAGACCGATCCAAGTTCAGCAAGACAGGGTCTGGTCAAATTTGAAGGAAAGAACAGAGGTAAGATCATTGGAGTTGGCACAGTAGGTAAGTCTTCCACAAACTCCATTGAAAAAGTTCTACTTGTGGAAGGTCTTCAACACAACCTGATTAGCATTAGTCAATTATGTGACAAAGGTCACAGGGTTGTGTTTGATGATGACTCATGCAAAATTTTTGAAATAAATTCCGATGTGGTCAAATTTGTAGCCAACAGGACTAATAATGTCTACATGATAGACTTGGATGCTGAATCTGAACCTAATCTTTGTTTATCTGCTAATTCTGAAAGTGATGCTTTTGAATGGCATAGACGTCTAGGCCATGCTAGTTTCTCTACTTTAAATAAATTGGTCAAGCATGATTTAGTTAGAGGCATGCCTAGAATCAAGTTCAATTCTATTTCAAAATCCTGTGATGCATGTGCTCTAGGCAAACAGACCAGGAATTCTTTCAAGCTAAGATCTGAGCCATTGTCCTCTAGACCAATGGAACTTCTCCATATGGACCTCCTTGGTCCTACTAGGACTCAGAGTCTTAATGGGAATAGGTTTGGCTATGTGATCATTGATGACGACTCTAGATTTTCATGTATCTTTTTCTTAGCCAATAAAAGCGATGCTTTTCAAAAGTTTAACCAGTTTTTCAATAAGGTCAAACAAGAAGGAAAATACAGGATTTGTACAATTCAATCTGACCATGGAGGTGAATTTGAAAATTTCATATTTTCTGATCTTTGTGAAAGAGAGGGACTAACACACAGGTTTTCTTCTCTCAGGACACCTGAACGGAATGGAATTGTGGAGAGAAGAAATAGAACTATTGTGGAGATGGCCCGAACCATGCTGATTGAGAGTCAATTACTAAGGAAATTTTGGGCAGAGGCGGCCAATACAGCAACTTATATAATCAACAAGGCCATGGTAAGACCTATTCACAAGAAAATACCCTATGAGCTACTAAAAGGTAAGAAACCAAACTTGGTTCATTTCAGAATTTTTGGAGCTAAATGCTTTATTCATAATAATGACAAGAAAGACTTAGATAAGTTTGAAGCTAAAAGCTCCCCTGGAATATTTTTAGGATATTCTGAAGTGTCAAGGGCATATAGGGTCTTTAACATAACAGACCAGAAAGTTGAAGAGTCTCCACACATCATTTTTAGTGAAAAGAAAGGTGTTACTAACATTGAAAACACTGACAGGGATTCCAATCACGATGGGAAATTCCTAGAAGACCAAGAAGAAGAGAAGACTCAGCCGAGTGGAACATCAAATCCTCCCAACCAGGAAGGGCTAGAAGAAACAGGTGAGTCTTCAATAAATGTTAGATTTCTTAAAGATCATCCGATAGATAATGTCATAGGCAACCCTGAAGATCCTCTTCGGACTAGGTCTCATTTTAGAAATGTTAATAATCAAGACCTAATTACTTTGATGTCACAAATTGAACCCAAATCAGTAGAAGAGGCCTTGGCTGATCAATCTTGGATCAATGCTATGTGTGAGGAATTAGGTCAGTTGGAAAGAAATAATGTCTGGGAGCTTGTTCCAAGACCAGAAAGTGTTAATATCATAGGAACTAAGTGGGTGTTTAAAAATAAAATGAATGAAGATGGAATCATTTCTAGGAATAAGGCCAGACTAGTAGCCAAGGGCTACTGTCAGGAATTTGGTGTTGACTTCAATGAATCCTATGCACATGTTGCTAGGATGGAAGCAATAAGAATATTGCTAGCTTTTTCATGTTTCAAGAATATAAAACTCCAACAAATGGATGTTAAAAATGCCATCTTAAATGGAGTCATTAAGGAAGAGGTTTTTGTTGAACAACCCCCTGGATTTCAATTCTCTCCTCAACCTAACCAAGTTTTCAGGTTAAACAAAGCCCTGTGTGGTCTAAAGCAAGCTCCTCGAGCATGGTATGAAAGATTGACTGAATTTCTGATCAGCAAGGGCTACAACAGAGGTAAGGTTGATCAAACTTTATTTACCAAGGGTACAAATAAAGATCTCATCATAGTTCAGGTATATGTAGATGACATTGTGTTTGGATCAACTAGCTGTGAACTATGTGATGAATTCTCTAAATGATGTCTGCTGAATTTGAGATGAGTTTGGTCGGTGAACTAAAGTACTTTGTTGGCTTGCAGGTACAACAGTTAGAGGATGGATGCTTCATCAACCAGACCAAATACACAATGGAACTATTCAAGAGGTTTGGTATGAATAACCTGAAGCACATTACAACACCCATGGGTACCAATACCTCACTGGATGCAAATGAGACAGGTAAAGAGGTAGATGCCAAGCTCTATCGAGGTATGATTTGATCTCTACTTTACTTAACAGCCTCTAGACCTGATATACAGTTCAGTGTAGGAATGTGTGCTGGGTATCAGTGTAGACCCACTGAATTACATTTAGCTGCAGTGAAAAGAATTTTTAGATATTTGTCAGCTACACACTCTCTTGGTTTAGATATTTAGTTGCATACACAGATGCAGATTATGCAGGGTGTAAACTAGACAGGAAAAACACTAGTGGTCACTGTGAATTTTTGGGTGGGTGTTTAGTGTCTTGGGGCTCCAAGAAACAACATTCTGTGGCCCTCTCCACTGCAGAGGCTGAATATGTAGCTACAGGGAGTTGTGGTACACAAGTCATTTGGATTAAACACCAGCTTCTGGACTACCAAGTAGACCTGGGGTGCACACCTATCTATTGTGATAATACCAGTGCCATCAATCTTGCCAAGAATCCTGTTTTACATTCCCGTACCAAACACATAGAGATAAGGCATCATTTCATAAGAGATGAGGTTTCTAAGAACAACTTTGAACAGATTCATGTAGGCACTGCTAATCAGATTGCTGACATTTTCACCAAGCCTCTGGACAATGAAAAATTCACTACATTGAGAAGAGAATTAGGCTTATACAAGTTGTCTTAGTTGTGAAGTATGTTCCTATTGTGAGGGGGAGTTCTGTGTGTCTGATGGTTCGCTTTCTGTAATGCTATGGTTAAGGGGGAGCTGGTTGAGCTGTGAGAGGGAGAGTTTTTTGACAGATTCAAAAAGACTGACCAGATGTGTGTCATTGCTGGTTCTCATGACTGAACAAGTGTGGTTCTCTCAGACAGTAGAACATCACTTATCTCTTAAGTCTATAAGTCTGTGATACTAAACTCCAGCTAGAATCTTTCCTCTGGTAGTCTATCAGGGATCTGGATTAATTGTATAAAGTATATCTTCCTACATTGTTAGTGATTCTGTTCAGGCCAAAACATGTATGTCTTGATATCTGACCAAAACAACTTGAAATCTAGACTTCAAGATTCATTTCAAGAAATAGTCCTTCGGGTATTGTTTTCAATCATTCCATCTTCTCAACACAAGGGATAAACTGAATCAACAAAGGTCTTGATTTGGTCACTGAGAAACTGGGAGCTTCATCAATGAAATGAAGTTTTTCATATGTCATGAGGTGTCAAATGCTTAACAAAAAAAATGAAAAGAAATGACATTAATATTCTGACCATCACAGAGCAATGGTGACTTGCTGGTGAGTAACTGGGGACTCTGGCCTCTAATCAATGTGTTTCCTCATGTCAAAAGCCATAGTTACTAACTTTGTTCCTCATGTGAGGTACTCACACTGAGTAACTGGGGATTCAGGCCTCTAATCAAGGTATCTCTCTAATGTCAAAAGAGTGAATTACCAACTTGCTCACTGGTCTTCTTGAAAATCACCTCAAAATCTCTTGTCGTTATACACTTTAATGGATTGCTTGACCTCAATACCTTGAGAACACCTTCTGTGACTTTGTCTCTTGTTGTCTTCTGGGATAGTTGCTTATTCAGCTATGTCATGCCATACTTGTTCACCCCTGTTCTAAATCATATACAATGTATGTTGATAAACTTTTCTCTCATTCTAGCTCTCTATTGTTTACTAGAGTTCAAGAATCTTCACTTGAGTTTAGCACCTCACTTATTGTCTTAAGACTTGCTCGTGTCTTTCTACACTAAGACGTTTCTGTACTTCTTCCTCATGTCTCCAGGACTTTCATATATCCTTCATTCCTTTTGATGATGTCAAAGGGGGAGAGAGGTTTTGCAATATCAGTAGGTAATGAGCTTTGGGGGAGAATTGTTCAAGAGCTGTGGGGGAGCTGAGAGTGTGTTGTGGGGGAGTGATTTTGGAGAAAGAAGAGTTTCAGCAGTAGTGCTTAATTTGTCTGCATGCACTTGCTTTGAATTTGCTTTGATTGTTAAAGTTGCTATTATTTCTTTTTAAGCCTTGATATTGCTTGATTCATAGTGTTGCCATCATCAAAAAGGGGAAGATTGTTGCATCCCTACGGTTTTGATGATGTCTCACACTATAAATCAATCTGTTTTTATCTCTAGATCAATTCATGCTTGATCATTTAGGACAGTGCTGTTCATGCATATGTGCAAGTCTGCACATTGCTTGTAGACTACACAAAGTCTGCACATGGTTACTTTGATGCTGCGTCAAGTCTATACATTGTTGCATCATGTGCTTCATGCATTAGCCAAGTCTGTACATCCGACTGTCTCATTCAGCGTCACGCATTGCAAGTCTATACACTGTCTGCCCTACACGCACTACAAGTCTGTACATTGTCTAGGTTGCAAGTCTATACATTGTCTGCCCTGCACATATAAGTCCATACATTACATTTGGGCATCAAAGTCTATACACGCTTTCAAAGTCTGTACATTCCAATGGCTGTGCAATCCTTCAGATCAAGTCTATACATTGCCGGCACACACGTTCAAAGTCTTTACATTGAAGTCTGTACAGCCTTTGCATTGCGCATACTTTGAAGTCTATACATTGTTTACTTAACTCCAGCCTTTGCATTAAAGTCTATACATCATCTCTCAAAGTCTGTACAGCGTTTGCCTAGAATGCATTCACTAAAGTCTATACATCCGTCTCACTCAGCGTCTTTGTGCATGGAGCATTCAAGTCTATACATTATTTTCCCATGCACGCATTCAAGTCTGTACATCATTAACGCTGCATACATCAAGTCTACACATTCGTTTCACTTAGTGTCTTCTCGCATTCACGCTAAGTCCATACATTGCATTTGGGCATTGTTCATTACAGCAAGTCTGTACACTGCTTTCTCATCACGCAATCAAAGTGTGTATAGCCTGTGTTCGCATCGGTCAAGTCTGTACATTGTTTTGTCATGCACATAAATGTCCAAGTCTATACAATCTCTGCTGATATCCTTGTGCATCATCTCACAAGTCTGAACATTGTCTAGTTGCACGCCACATGACAAAGCAAGTCCAGACATTCCTCCATGCATATGCAATTCTATACAGCCAGTGTCTATACGTTGCCTTGCAGCATGCACGCACACAAAAGTCTGCACATTCTTTTCTGTTATGTTCATGCATCATTTGTCAAGTCTGTACATCGTCTTATTGACGGCATCTAAGGGCATCCATTTTCAATGTGCATACTTCACTATATGCATACTACATTGCATCCCGCAAGTCTGTACATTGAGGTTGCATGCAGGCATTCAAAGTCTACACATTCTCACATTGTACATACTTGCCTATATGCTGCATCTAAAGTCTGTACACGCCTAGTTCAAAACCTGAACTAACTCGTTGCATCCCTTTCTTCTCTTCCTGCAGATTGATTCAAGCTGATGATTGGGCACGTGATCCGAGGTCGGTGCCTGGCACGTGATCTGAGGTTTCTCTGGAAAATGAGGGCACGAGCCCCACTCACGCCACACGAGTGAAGTCATGGAATTTAGGTCGGAAGCCTTATAAAAGGATGTCCTCTGCGATCAAAAGAGGTGAACTAGAGAAAAGCTGAGAAGAATTAGTGCCTGAGTAGAAGAAGAATAGAGAGAGCCTCCACGTTCCAGAGAGAAGACAGAGAGAAGAATTTGAGAGAATTGATCTGAGAGAAAAGTATTTGAGAGAGAGAGAAGAGTCTGTGACTGTGAAGATCTGCTTCTTCGGAAGCTACATTGTTCTTGGTTTTCAGAAACGATTATCTTCATCGATTGTCTTATTTTTCTATTTTTCACTTCATCTTTCTTATTCCATCTTGTTACCCTCCAGTGTTCAGAGGAAGGGAGAGATTCTCCGGTTTCCCTCTGGGCTTCAGAGGAAGAGAGATCTGTGATCTCTGGTTTGCCAGTGACGGGCTGTCACTAGCAGGTTCCCTCCGGTTTGGAGGAAGGGAGATTCATCTCCGGTTCTGGTCTTGCGGGAAGCAGGTCCAGGTGTCAAGCTTCTGTGGGTTGCAGAGCTTGGGTTGAGGGATTTGTTTCCCTTGGTTTGTCAAGCTGTTCGGCAGCATATGTTTGTAGACTGAGTCTGCTGTTCTAGCCTTCGCTAGTGGAAGCCTCACTCTGGTTTGGAGTGAGGGGTGGATGTAGATTGTGGACTGCAATCGAACCACCTTAAAAACTCCCTGCCTCTTCTGTGGTTTACCTGTTATCGTTGTGTTTCTCTCCTTCTGTTTGGCATTTTGTTTCACTGTGAATAGCTCTCTTGATCTCACTTCTTTCTTCTGTCTTGGTTATTGTCTGCCTTAGCTATTGCTTTCGCTGTATCTGAAGGGTTGAGAAACGGAAGTTGTGATTTACCGCTGAGAATTTAATTTTAGGGAGTGATCTATTCATCCCCCCCTTCTATATCACTCTACGCTGCACATATCAAGGGGGCCCTGGTAGAGGGCTCCCGGTCTTTGTGGAGTCGTTGCCTTCCTCGACCCCGACGAGTGACACCGCAGGTGCGGAAGGGCTTGTTCTTGGTAAAGGTTGCAAATTTTCTCAACTTTTCCACCTTATTTGTCATGGAAAGTCCCACGTGTATTTCTCACTTTCCGTTTGTTCTGTTGGTGTTATGCAACCTCGAATGATGTGCTGATGGAGACGGCCGACCCCTCTCTGAACTTGGGGGTCGAGTGGCCCACCTCCACTCCGCCGTCGGAGCCATTGGTGGACGGGAATGTGCCTACTTCATTGCTTCAGCGTGCGGGAGGGTACCTTCAGAGTGACCCTTTCCTTTCTCTGGAGGACCTGAGGAGATGACTGGTTGAGTGCACTCGGGGTTATCACATCCTCGGCTTCCCACAGGCGCCTTGGATGATCGGGCTGGTAGCGATATTGGCGGAGTACCGGTGACTTCGTCAGACACAAGAGCGGAGAGCTTGGAGGCTGGCCGCCATCTAGGAGGAGCAGGAGCACTTGGGTCAGCATGTGTCGGCCATAGCCCAGCAGAGGGGCCACGCAGAGGAGGCTTAGACACACGCTCGAGACTAAGCCTCTCAACTAGAGGAGGCCGAGAGCAGGACTGAGGCCTTGAGGAAGGCCCTAGAGGAGCAGTAGTCGGCCACGGAGCACGTTAGGGCTGGGTGTCGAGAGGCTAGGAGCACGGTGGAGGCCAGTACTCAGCTCTTGTCCACCCTTGAGGTGAAGTTCATGGCCGCTCAGTCTCGTCTGTTGACACTGGAGGGGAGTGAGCCGTGACTTGCTTGTGCCTCTGTTTTCTTTCTTTTGTTATGCTCTATGTGCGGTTGCACGGATTTCTCTTGTTACCTCAAGGGCATGTCTTGGGCTCCTTTTATAGAGTATGAATGACAAAATACTAGATCTCCTTTTGTCATCTCTTGTGCCGTCCCATCCTTTCTCTTGCGGAACAAAGATGGTTGTATGGGTTGGCAACCACGAGCACTGCTAGTTGTAGTTGATTCTTCTACTATATGCTGGGATGTGATCATAATAGCGCATGCATAGGATGCGCTAATTTGTTGCTGGAAGCTGGGGCTAGGAGCCGGGAATTAGGCAATAGAGATAGGGTGCTTGATGCCGGAGGCAGGGAACTGGGTACCGGAGGCTAGGCACTGGCCACTGGAAACTGGGGGTATTGGATATTGGAGGTTGGGCACTAGGAACTGGGGGCTGGGCTCTGAGTGCTGGAAGGCTGGGTACTGGGTACTGGAGGATGGGCTCTGAGTGTTCGAAGGTGAGCCCAGGGTACTGGGGGCTGGGTACTAGAAATTGGATACTAGGTACTGGGGGTCTACCCACGTGAGGCATGTTGACCGAGATGACTGGAAATCGGGGGAACTAACAGGTAGCTCATACGGGTTTGTCAAGTTGGGCATTGGAAATTGGAAACTGGTGCTGGAGCTAGAACTGGAACTAGCCAACTGACCATTTAAGGTGTTATAGTCGGAGGCTGGGATTAGAACTAGGGCTGAGACTGGTGTTGAAACCGGATTTGGAGCTGGCTGGATGACCATTTAAGGTGTTGTAGCTGGAGGCTGGGACTGGAACTGGGACTGGAACTAGAGCTGGCCGGCTGACCATTTAAGCCGTTGTAGCCGAAGGCTGGGACTGGGATTGGAATTGGAGCTAGCCGGCTGACCGTTTAAAGGTGTTGTAGCCGGAAGCTGGGGTTGGAACTGAGACTAGAGTTGGCCGGCTGACCGTTTAAGGTGTTGTAGCCGGAGGCTGGGGCTGGAACTGGGACTGGAACTGGAGCTGGCTGGATGACCGTTTATGGTGTTGTAGCCGGAGGCTGGGATTGGAACTAGGACTGGAACTGGAGCTGGCCGGTGTTGTAGCCGGAGGCTGTGACTGGAACTGGAGCTGGCCGGCTGACCGTTTATGGTGTTGTAGCTGGAGGCTGGGATTGGAACTAGGACTGGAACTGGGGCTGGCCGACTGACCATTTAAGGTGTTGTAGCCGGAGGCTGGGGCTGGAACTGGGACTGGAACTGGAGCTGGCCGGTGTTGTAGCCGGAGGCTGGGACTGGAACTGGAGCTGGCCAGCTGATCATTTAAGGTGTCATGGCAGGAGGTTGGGACTGGAATTGGGACTGGAACTGGTGATGACCAACCCTGGGAGGTGTAGTGGCCACCATTGTTGTGATGTGATGTTGAATTCGCCGTTGGCAGGATGTCGCGGTCGATAGCTTTCATCAGTGAGGAGTAGAGAGGAAGAGAGTCTTTTTTTTATTCTCTTACCAGTGGTACCGCCCGTGCGGGTTTTCTCCAGAGCTGGCCCCCTTTTGCTTTTTCCAGTGCATCCTTACGGGTTTTCATACCGAGGGGTTACCTAATTTTGCCTAAGGCGCCCTTGCGGATTTTCACCTCAGCCGGGTTACTGACCTTTTTGCCCTCAGTTACCTCTAAGTGAAGAGAGTGACTAAGTCTGCCATGGTATCTATATTTTTAACCCCTTTTCCTTTTCTATTTTTTTTTTCTTTTGGTTTTCTGAGGGCCCGAAGGCAGCATTACAATTGGTGCTGGACGTCCTCAGCCTGTAGTTATGAGGACGATGCTGGTGGGGGGGATGGTCGTCATGAATGTATGTGACTGATGTTGGGTAGGTTAACTGGCTAATGTGCGCCATTGGCTAGCATGGCTAGAGGGAAGTGACTGGTCCCACCCCTTAGTCTGGGTGGAACGCGAACTCATGCTCTAGGGCGTGGTACAGCTTCATGTGCTTGCTGTTGAGAGGTGGGAACAGCTTGTTACCCTTATGGTCAAGGACCGTATAGGCACCGCCCTCCTAAACATCATGAATGATATATGGACCTCGCCAGTTAGGTTGTAATTTTCCACTGGACCGCCCTGTCTTGACTTCCTTTTCCTTGATCATGACGAGATCGCCTTGCTTGAGGACTCACTGTTTGATGATCTTACCATAAGCTTGGGCCATGCGGGCTTGGTACACTTATAGGTGTTTGTAGGCTTTGAGCCGCTTACCCTCTAGGCCGGCGAGCTCTTCTAGCCTTCTTTGGTATTCATCTTCGTGTGGACCGGTAAGGCCGGTGTGGACCACTACGCGATAAGATGCTAGCTGGATCTCGACGGGGATGACGGCTTCGGCCCTATAGACGAGAGAGAATGGTGAGCACCTCGTAGGGGTCTTGTAAATCGTCCGGTAGGCCCATAATGCCTCGAACACTTTTTCCCCCAGTCACGCTTTCGGTGGCTAACTATCTTAGCCAGAAGCTTTCATAGGGTTTTGTTGAAGGCCTTGTGGGGATGAGATTTTATCAATATTTTATTTATTTATTTATTTATTTGGTTTATTTATTAGGGGTTTTATTTTAGCGTAGGGCGTGCCAGTCACATGTGTGATAAACTTATTGTGCGCTCGATCTGACTTGGTCAGACGAATGTGAAGTCCATGTCGGGACCGCAAGTCCGTCATACCATAAAGGCTATGACGTTGATTACATCCTCTGGGAAGGAGGAAGATCCTTGATTAATTGCCAAGATAAAGGACCACCGGGGCTGAAACAGATACGAAAACATAAGCAAACTAAAGGACAAGATCTACACACACATTCAAGCATGTAATGCAATCGTATTTATTAATTCAACCCCTGATACACAGCGGAGAACATAGGTTCGAAGACCACCATCACGCGTAGTGAAGGCTTTCAATCAGACCTAATCTGATTTTCCGCAAATCACCATTGGTATACCAGGAGGCTGGAACAATGACACCAAAGATGATAAACACATATATCCATGTATATGTATATAAATATAGATGCATGAGCCAGCGTAGAGATAGCAAACCCAAGAGAGAGAATTATAAATGCAATTATCACCATTCTCATTACTCATTCACGGGACGGCCATAAGTTAGCCATGTAGGAAGGGAAGGCTATCAGCTCAAAAGAGGTGATTAATTAGCGAGCCTATGATGGCGCTCAACTCCTAAGTGGAAAGCTAAGAAGGGGGAAGCAGACTGAAGCAGGAAGTCGGCTCCTCAGACTTAGAGTTGACTCTGTGGGAGGTACGGAAATGAGAGAAAACATGGAAGTAGGAACGTATGCTAAACCGACGTGGGAGTTTGTGTGAATCCGGCGCGGGGTGTGAAGGGAACTAATTCGGTGTGAGGGTGTGAGAGGGGAACCAACCCGGCGTGGCGGTGTATGCGAAGCTCTAATATCGCACGGGGTAGAGGAGAGTTTAATCCGGCACGGGGTTTGAAGGGTTTAATTCGGCGCGGGGTATGAAGGGCGCGCCGGATTAGACCTCACGTCGTTTAAGGGGGATTGAGGTATTTTAAAATTTGGGAGAGGGGCTAACCCGGCGGGCCGGTTTGGGTGCCGGATTAGGCCATGCCAGATTAGGGGATGGGTTTCTTCTGAAATCCATTTGAACAGAGGAAGCTCAGACATTCTTTCATCATAGTTTTGTGGCTCAAATTTGAAGCTCATTCAAACCTTTTAATCATTGGATTTTAGGGCAAAAGTTGATTCATTCAGTTCTGTGTGAGGTTCATACTCAAACACAAATTGTCCCAGTTCGAGGTAGATCAGCAGACCAAGTGTTTATTGACATAGTTATGAACAATACATTAACTGTCATGGGTAGCTTGATTGTTCCTTAATCATCAATGAAATTAGCATACAAGTTCGAGAATAAAATTGGGTAGCATCTCCCCATGTTCTGAAGGGTGACGGGGGAAAAGTGGAGGCTCACCCACCGGATTCCCGGGGTAAGCTCCTAAATGCTGGGAGGCCAAAACGGCGACCGGCGAACCCGAACGGATGGAAACCCCAAGGGCTAGCCTACGAGGGGCACCGATACTCCGTGGATTATAAAAAGATTCAAGGGACGCCCTAGGCGGGCTGAAGACCCCGAGGGCTAGCCTACGAGGGGTTCCATAGACCCACAAGCCACCACAATCCCACATAGGGGACGTGGGTTTTTTTATTTACTGTTGGATCAAGAGATCCATTTATATTCACCCTCACTGACCCGTTGGGCTCCACGCCACGTGATGGCGGGACCCTATGGCCTGTGGGGAGTTTAGAGGAAAACTAATCGGTAGAAACGTTTGATGGGGAATGTTCCCCCTCCCTGGCTGGCAAATCGACATTACTGTGAGAAGCATGGTGCTCACAGTGGCACCCTCATATCACCCATATAACAGAAAGGGGGGAGATGGGTCATACTGACAGACCCTCACCCAATCCCTCTTAGGGTAGAGGAATAGAATAATAGACCGTTCAATCGTTAGTAAACTGATAATAAGTTGAGCACTGGGAAGTTAATTGGTCAGCATTTGGGGGAGTTAATTATGAAGGCACATAGACTGCGGAACTCACAAGGAGAGGGCATATACCCGAGCACTTAATAGGCATGATGTGTATAAGAAAGGTTCTGGAGCATAAATACGTGATATCTGGACTATGGGAGTAGCCATGCCCTGCCCAGCTCATGATCCTGAGTAGAGGAGTGATGAGGGAGCCAGTTCCGGCATTAGACAGAGAGGCATATGAAACTCATAAGGATGGGGAAAACAGGCAGTTCGATATGATCAATCACCGAGAAGACCCCAGGGAGGGGGGATGGATTTCATGTGGCCCTTGGGCAGCCCAGGGTGATTTTTGCGCTAGAACTTAGAAGCCCGAATGATGTCCGATAGCAGATATAGAAAATTGCAGCATAAGATGAGCAATATTCAAATGTAACAGGAAGATTCACATCACAATTGGGTTACCAGCAGAGGCTAACCTGATATATATATTTGCGAGCACAGCCCGGTGTTGTCGCCCGGAAGCCGGCCGTCGAGCATTACAACCCCGAAGTCACAGTGGGAGATAGAGGGAGACAAAATTGACAAGAAAATGAATCAAAAAAAAGGGGAGAACACAGAGCTCATATCATCGCCCTGTACATAGCAAATCACATAGGGTTTGGGGAAAAGAGGAGACGGGAAGATGATCAGACTCTCACGAACCCACCTCTGTTCTTCGACTGAGAAAATAGAGTATCGTAGATGTCGCCTTCTCTCTCGCTCCGGGGGGGGGGGGGGGGGGGGGGGCTTTTTCTGCAGAAGGTTGGAATGGCGGCCACTCTGCGGGGCTCTCTCGCACGGGGTAGGTTTCTTTCTCTCCAATCCTCTTCGAAAACTTCTTCTTCTCCCTTCTTCTTCTTCAACTGACCTTGGCATTTTATAGAGGGAATCCCTCTTTGGCTTAATCCGGCGTGGCAAGGAGCACGTCAGATTTGATTTTGTGTTACTCATTTTGCGCGACGGATTTAGTGACGCCAGCTGAAGGTTGAACGCGCCAGTTGACATGGCACTGGATTGATGCCGATCATGCTGTTTTAACACTTCTCTTTGGCTTTTTGTTCGAGTCGAGTCCGTGCTCTTACTTCTAGCATAAGCCGAGCTCTTAATTCGGTCACTCGGGTTTTTCGCTGACATGACCATCCACATCGTGATCTGTGCTACCAAGTCTGCTCCGTGCATATGAGCTGCATTCTGATCGAGTGGGCCACCACTCAGAGTACTTTCATCCTGACTGGGCAGCTTTTCGGCCACTCACGGACCTTTCCGGTAAGAAGGCGTACCCAAGTCAGATCCCTCGGGTTTTTCGCTGACATGGGCATCGACACTTTGTTCTGTGGAGCCAGGGACGTCTCTTCACCTGGACAGGGTTTCTTATCAGGTGGGGGACCACCAAGTGTATTTTCGTCCTGATTGGATGAAGTATGGGGTTCATTGGGCTTGACCAAGTCGATTCCAATTTGTTGGGCAGGCGTACGAAATTGCTGGTTTGTTATAGACTTCTTCCGAACATCTCGAGGTGATGAGTTGCAGAGTCCTTGATGCTCCTGTCAGGTAACCTGAGGCTTCAGTAGTTCGAGAGGACCTTTCTTTGTTGATTTTCTTCGGCTTTTCCGCATCGACAGGCCACATTCTTCTGTCATTCAGGCATGTTTGCCATCTGATTATATTTTAGATGCCCAGAAATGTCCCCCAGCCGCAGCTGCCGCAAGTGAGGAACGAGCGACGTGGGATCGTCGGATGTGCCCTAACTGAGCATAATGTTCATTTTGAT
The DNA here is from genome assembly GCA_022559845.1 of Amorphophallus konjac. NCBI lineage: Eukaryota > Viridiplantae > Streptophyta > Magnoliopsida > Alismatales > Araceae > Amorphophallus > Amorphophallus konjac. The sequence goes on from CM040127.1 coordinate 266,298,839, forward strand.
CTCCATGAACCATTGATTCAGTGTAGCTGTAGCACCGTTAAAGCGGTCTGGGGTGTTCAAACCCATAAAATGGTGTGGCTTCATAATGGCCTTAAAACGGCGCGAGGATACCATCGTGACCTTAAAACTGCGCAGCCCTGGCGAATGCCGTAAAACCACATGGGGCTTGAAATCCCGTTAAAATAGTGTGGGATGCTTTAAAATAGCGCGGTATCGGCCGCTAGACTGCTTTAATCTCGCGCGCCTATAAACAACGCGCAAAAAGTTGAACCGGCGTGGGAGGGCGCTAAAATGGCGCGCCCTCTCCCACGATGGATGATGCCTTTCAAAAACCCCCCTTATATAAGGCCTTCTTCTTCTCTTTCTTCTCATTTCACTTAGAATCCAAACCCTAGATCAGCCTCTTCTCCTCCTCTCCCCTTCGCGATGACGGCGGCGAGCTCCTCCCTTGCGTTCGCGATGACGGCAGCGGCGGTGGCCATTGGTGAGGGAGGGAGATTGCTTAGACTGATTTAGGGGGATTCAAACCCCTTCTTTCTAGGCCCTGGGAGGCTTCGAGTAGGCTAGCCCTCGAAGCTAAACCCTCGGGTGTTCTGTTTGGCCTCGGTGTGACACCCATGGCCTAGTTCAGGGACCGTCTCATAATGGACGTGTTCCCACTTTCTCATGGCAAGTTCCCCGGCTAGGGGAGACTCTGCCGAAATTTTGTCAGAACTTTGCTTGAAAGCAGTCCTCTAATCTTCTATTGTTTTCTTTGGGTGCAGACATCACGGCGTCTGACTCTCCTTCCTCTTCCCGTGCTGTGGTGACTTGGGGAGATGTTCATTCTCTGAATAGAGGCAACGACCGACTGGCTATAGTCACCGAGTCTTTTGATTCAGATACTGATATAGTGGACACTGGCCGTTTATTGATTATCGGTAGTGATTCTTTCAAATACGATCACCGTGAAGGCAACAGAATGGACCATCCCAACGATAAGCAGCTGATGTCTTTCATAACGCGATTCAATCTTCAGGGGAAGTGGGACCTCTTTCTAGCTCGAAAGGCCGAGCAAGCAATTCTTGCCGAACGGGACAGGTTCATGGATTTTGTCATGCGGGGGAGACCTATATATCTGCCAGGTGAGCCCCGGAAGTGGGGTGCCATGCTCGGACTGCAAGAGCTGACACCGTAGGACAGGCTGCTGACAAGGGCCGCTTAGTTTATTCCGGCCTGGTGGAACGAGTCTACGGGTCGCGTAGACTGAGAGAAGCCATCCTTCGGCCTATTCTTAGCCCCGTTGAAATGGGGGTACAGGGAGGAGCCGTTCTTGCTGGACTGTTTGGCGGTGCGCTTCAAACATCATATTGCCATGGGCTGGTTTGCTGATATGAAGGCCGCTGATGCTCACACTTTTAGGTCAGGAGCTGTGGAGTTCACTGACTATGTCTTGCAGCATTATGCCCCAATCTTGATCAACGTCAGAGTCTGGGCGTATATGCTTCAAGATATCGATATCTGATCTCCAAGGGCCTCTGATGCGGCATGATTGAGGTGTTTTGTCTAGAGTACAACACCTTTTATACATTAGAAGGAGAAACGTCTTTAGACCTTTGGAGTCTTTTCCAATTGAGCGGTCTTCCGATTGACGGTGAGCCGTATGAAGAAGTATGCTGTCCGGATTGGCTAAAAGATTAGACCGACGGCGAGGGGCGATATCTGACCGGGTTCACCTACTGATATCTGATGAAGGCATATCGTACTCCGTTCCGTTCCTCGTACGATACCCGAGAAGCTCGCAAGCCCGGTGAGTAGAAGCACGTGAGGGTAGGTGCCTAGATCCAATATTTCTTCTGAGGGGAACGAAAATATGGAGATTTCCCTTCAGTGGCACTAACTCTTGTTCAGCGAAAAAAGAGAGTTTGGCGGCAGGCGGCTTTCCCTCCTTCACTAAAGGAAGGTCAAAGAGCCCAACCCCGTTGGTGTTGATGCAGTCACTCATTGTTCTAGGTACTTGACATACTGGATTTGTTCATTTGCTCTCCTATAAGGTGACGAGAGCATGATCAGGGCCGAGGCCATTTACCCTGCTTGTCTGATGGCATGGAGCACAAAGCTTTCACTTTGTCCGGTTGCTTTATGCTTGATATATAAAATGCTGGGGGACCTTCAGCGTTCACGTCACCCTAGAAATTTGTGGATGATTGGTCTGCTTCACTTCTTCAATGCCTGGGTATGTACATTGTTCCCAGAAGTTGCTCCTTGGGCACTCCAATCACCACTTTTGGTCCCGAGAATGACAGAATTTGCAAATGCCGAGCTGACCCAGACATCGGACAAACTCTTTGCTATCCGGGGGAAATTAACCAAGGTTCTGATGGATTCACCGGGTGTTCTACATTTTTGGAGCTTGGTGTTGACACCCGTTTTTAGCTTGCAAGTTGAGTCATTTCTCTTATTCATCATTTTGATGTCCCGAATTACCCATTATTTTGGAGTCTTTCTTGGAGGGATTTCGAGCCCATTTCATTATTCCATTCCCTTTGAACCTTGGAGATCATTATTTCATAGAGCCTTGGAGCCTATCTTGTCACCTTCCGGCCTTCAAAGTCGCCTTACGGCCCAATTAGGCCGGCTTCCCTCAAGCATTCAACCCCCTTTCGTTGCGTAGTCTTGAAAATGGTTCTTTTTCACCCCCTTCCTTTCCTCTTTTCAAAATATGTCCTTCACCAAAGTTGTTCATCTTTCGAATCTCTACAATTTCTTCTTCTACGTCATTGGTCAGTTCTCCACCAATTTCAAGTTATTTACAATTTTTTGGCAGAATACACTGTTCACCTATGTCTCGATATTCTTTCTCTCTCTTCTAGCCCTATTTTATCTCTCTTATGATCATTTTCTCATCTTACTTTCTTCATAAAAGTTGTTCATTTTTGAGTTATCTATAATTTTGCCTTCTACTACTTTTGCTAATTCTGCACCGTTTGGCAGATATGATCCAATTTCCAAAGTCGCGCAAGGTCTACCTTAAATGGTCGTGCTGACGACCGTTTAACCCTTAACGGTCGGTCGTCCGACCGTTTATCCAATAAGAGTCCAGCCTGCTCTGGACTCTTATCTCCACGAACCTACGCGATGTGCCTATCTTGCGGCGGCCATAACTTCTAGAATACTTATCCAAATGGATCTCTATTTTTTCCTACTTCTAGCCCTTTGTATTATCTTTAATTTGGTTCATAGAAATCAAATTTTGATGGGCTATATCTCCTGGAATCGTGGCCGCAATATCAGGTTTTTCTACTTTTAGTGCAACCAAAAAACCCTGCAGATTAGGTTCCAGAGGCTTCTTCCAAGAGCCATAACTTCCACAATCTTCAACCAAAAAGAGTCCCGTTTGTTCCTACGCCTTATCTTGACTATTATCTCGAGAATGATCCAGAGATCTCGAGATTTGGTGGACTCTATCGTCTGGAATCGTGGGATAAAGTTGGGGGTTTCACCATTTTTTCTATATAAACCTGCCCAGATTTCCTGTGCGACGGGGGCGCGTTTCCAAGGCGACGGTGGAGCCATGCTGTATTGTTGACTCAACCCTTTGACCCTACCCTGAAGAGGGAAGTATAAGCTTCATTTTGGTTCTTGTTTGCTCAATTTCATCAACGTTTGCCCTCTCAACTTCGCCCCTACTTTTGGTAAATCATCACAATTTGCTGATTTCTGTTACAAAGTCCACGACGGGGGCTGTTCATCAAGTCGATGCGGAGTCATGCTTCATCCTTTTCGTCCTCTCTAAACTCCATCTTGAAGAGGGGAGTATTAGCTTCACGGTGATTATATGTTTGCCTTATTTCTCATATCTTTTCCCCCTCTTCCAAGCCCCTACATTTGAGGTTTCAGCACACTGTTCTGCACTTTGCTGAAACTCAGATTTCTTGCGACGAGGGCATGTTTGCGTCGTCGGTGCGAGGCCGTAGGCACTCTTTATCCGTCCTTTCAACTCCAAGCTCTAGAAGGAAGTATAATCTTTGTGTTCCTAGGTTTTGGGCTCATTACCTCATCATCTTCCTTCATATTTTTGTCTATGAGTTTTGCACTTTCATTCTGTTTTTACACTTAGTCATTTTTCTCCCATGTTCTGCACCCTTCTGTTTTCTTGAGTTTTCCACCCCATTTTTCACTACTGTCTTCCACGTTTTAAACTCTCCTTTCTACCCTAGTTTCACCACAACACTCCCACCTTTCCATAGCATCCACTCTTTCCTCTTTTGGTGTTCTATCTTGTGAGATATTCATCATTCTTTGAGCCCACTTTGTGCACTGTTATGCATTTTCTGCACGGTCCGCATTTTTCGCCAAATCTCCGGTGTCATAACTTTATGTCCCGACCTCCTTTTGGAGTGATTCTTATTCCTATTTCTTTACAACACTCAAGTCTTCTTGCATCTCAAATTTCTCTCCATTTGGACTTCGTTTACCCTACTGTTTGCATCAGTCTTTGCACCCACTTTACACTGTTTGCACAGTTTTTCTTGTGGCATGCACTTTTGCACCTTCTTTATATATGTTCGTCATGGCATATTAAATTAATCTTTGTACTCTAATCTCATCACAATATACACACCTATTGTTTGCACCCTTCCATAGGGGTTAAAAGCCATCTCCCGGTAAGTTTGCGAGGATCTTTCATGCTACTTTATGCACTTGGGTAGATTTTTACACTTAGTATTTTCTAATGGGTTTTGCCTCTTGTTTTGTGTTTGTTTCACAGGAAAGCATGGAAAGTGAGGCCCTTACCTTCTAGCCGGCTGGAAGGCGAGGAGAGGTAATCCACAAATTCCCGCATCTTAATATTGAGCGCGATCATCCTCTTTTTCCAAGGTACACAACGTGCATAGTATTTAATATCTTTCGACGTTGTTATTCCTTGGTGGCGATCACGATATTCTTTTACATCTTTAATCTCTTTTGTCTTGATTGTATGATCATGCTACCATGTTTACATAGTCACATATTCATGTTATTCACTTGATTGGTGAACATATGCCTTCATACTTATTCATGTGATTTGTGGGATCGGCACGCATATACACATCCACATTTTCCACATCTACACCCCTTTTTTGGCGATCACGGTGGGACCTCTAGTGCCCATCACTTGTCTCATGCTTTACTGCGATTTTGGTGTGTATGTCCATGTTTAGATAGCATTTCATGCTCATATTGTTCACTTTGTTTGCATCCATATTGTTATGTTCACTTATGTTCATTATATCTTGATTTGTTAGATTTAGGCTAGAAATTGCATGCACTCCGGTGCACATAGGGTCATGCATATTGCCATATTGTAGTTGCATTCCCCCTCGGTAAGTGATCCTCTCGCTCCCATATTCCTTGGGCTCGACTAGGTGATCTTATCCGAGACCTCCATAAGTCCTCGCGAGCCGTGGATTCCCACACGGACGCCGGGCCGGTTGTACCTTTCCGCCCCATAGGCTTGCATTTGCATACGTTGTGAAGGAGTTAACCCTAGTCAACCCAAAGTTTGGACCTTATTCCCTATATGATACCTATCTTGAGGGAATTAATCTTAATTTTAAAATATTTAAAGGCCCTCCAAAACTTTGACAATAAAATATTTCCCACCATATTAACTTGGTTGACTTGGGTGAAATCCTGCGTATTGTTTGTGTTGTTTGGGCTTGTCCAAGCCCATTTGTGTCATTTTGTGTTGCATCCCCACTATCCATATAGGTTTTGTTATTAGGCCCACTTAGGCTAGTCCATTCTGTGTGTCCATTTGTCTAGTCACATTATCCTGGGTCCTTTTTTTCCCTTTGCATTATTGAGTCAGCCCCCTCTCTGATTCTCGAGCCCTCTTACTTCCCTCATTGTATTCCCTTGATTTTTCCTGTATAAAGTCTCCATTTGCCTTCATGGAGCGCCATTTTTCTCCTGTATATTACCCTTCTTCATCCCCATCTTCCTATTCCCGCGGGGATTCCTCTTTCCACACGGGCCCATCTCCTCGTGGCCCTTCCGACTCACAAGCAAATCTCATGGCCCACTTATCACCTCTTGTTTGCCAAATGGACCCGGTCCAGGCCCAAAAACTCACCGCTAACCATTTTAATGGGCTTCATCCTCATAACGGGCCTCATTCAACTAATGGGCCTCCTTCCTTTAATGGGCATATTCTTCGAGTGGCCCATCTTCCTTTATTGAGTCGCAATCTCTTAGTGGGCCTTATTCCTTCAATGGGCCTCGCTCTTTTAATGGGCCCCCTTCCTTTAGCGGACCTTCTTATTCCCTTAATGAGCCTGCTTCTCTTAATAGGCCCGCTCCTTCTACCCATGTTGCTGCTGGCCCAATCAGTTCTTATTCCCACATTCATGATCCTTCCAGGCCTACATATCCTTCCACTCCTAGAATCGGCATTCCTTCTTCTCCGTCCAGATCTCTTTATCCGGCCCAATATCATAACCCCGGTCTAAATCCACAATCTCTTGCTCAGGATGGCTTGCGTCCTTCCCGATCTCTCCTCATTGAGGAGATGATTACTCAAGCCCAACGTCAGCTTGATGAACTTCAACGTCAAATTGATCCCCAATCTTCTTTGAGTGTCCCGTTTACATTCCAAGGTCTTCAGCTTCCACCGCGTTCAGAAATTCCTATCTATCGTCACTATGGTGGAGTTGGTAACCCCTATGTGCACTTAAAGGAGTTCATTTATGAGTCGGCCCAATTTCGACATGACCAACGCTTGATGTCCTATTTATTCGGTCTGTCGTTGGAAGGCCCGGCTCGGGATTGGTTCTTTTCTCTTCCGCAAGAGTAAGTTGTGGATTTTCAAGTCGTCCAAGAGAGATTTCTTCAACAGTATCAAGACCAGGTTTGGCCCAATTATTCTATGGTTGATCTGGCCCATGAGAAGATGAAGCCCGACGAGGAGTTCTCTACCTTTGCTGATCGCTGGCGTCACTTGGCCGCGCAAGTCCCGAGACATATTCCAGAGGGAGAGCAGATCAAAATCATCATTTCTAATGCAACGCCTGAGTACCGCTTTATCTTAGCCTTGAATGATATCACCTCCTGGCAACAATTGTATAGCCGAGCCCGCTTTATCCTCCAACAACTCCTAGTTTCCCTTGACCCAGAGTCTCCTCCACCTTCTACGCCCACATACGCCTCCTATCCATCGCCTTCCATGAGTCATCCCTCCACTACATATCCTTCCGCGAGTCAGCCTTCCGCTCCCCCACACCCATATACCCCCACATATCCCTCCACATATCAAACCTCCACGAGCCTTCCACCTCTTTATACCCACATGAACCTCCACCTCCGGTCACGGGAACATCACACCCCGAGCAGGTAGATGTCGTCCACATACCTCCCACCTCACTTTTCGCTCCACACGTGCCTCCACCAAATCCTTCCCCTAACCACCCTCACTTCCTTCTCCACTTCCATCTCCATTACCTTCCCATACCCCCCGACATCCACCTTGCCCGAAGCAGGCTCCTCATCGTCCTCCGTTGCCGGAGTGTTTTTCAACAATTTTCAGGGCTTTGATGGCCGCTCACGCGTTGCCGCTCCCTCCAGTTGTGCCTTGCCAACCCGCGGTCGGAGATATGCTTCAATTTTGTGATTACCATCGCCAGCAGGGGCATTTGGTTGAGGATTGCCCCGAATTCCGAGAGTATGTTTATGGCTTAGAAGATGATAAGAGGATTGATTGGGC